>CM031236.1:469976531-470645433 GCA_018340775.1 Taxus wallichiana var. yunnanensis | reverse complement strand
AAAAAGACAAGTATTACTTATCCTTTAATTCTCACAATTGATTCTCGTCTCATAATCCTTGGTATAGACTTGTTGTAAATAAACATTACCGTTCAAGAATTCATTAAAGTATAAACCATGTGCAATGGTACTAATTCAATTTATTTAATCTTCCATTTATTCCTGCAACATGTTCCAAATCAAGTCTTGTATAATAATATCCATTCTTTAGTTATTCTATAAGAGTCATATTGTTTATCATCGAATCCAATGTATCTCATATAAGAAAACAATTGGACTTAAGGTTATGAGGTAAGGGAACATCAAGAAATAAATTCAACCAATATAATTCAAGGTGAGGTTAAATTATCATTAACACATATGACTTCTTCTCATTAACCTCTGATAATATAAGTGAATTCCAAAAGCTTAAAGATGTAGCTTTAGATACTCTCAATTTACTTCCCAATATTACAGTTACCAACACTTCTTTTAGTTTCTATTACTAACTTTATTCCTCTTAGTAAGTTTTAATTTGTAATCTTCACCTTCAAATAAATAACATTACAAAATATTTTCCTTAATATGCAAATTAGAAATTGTAGGATGTAAATTCCTCAATGACACCCAATTACAAATTCAACTAAACTATTAACTCGATCTAATTAATTCACAACTTATCTTTTAAAAACACTATATGTATGATTATTGGAATCAACTCATTTTAAACTTGAACCATTGATCCAAGTTACAAGTTATAAGAGCATTCTTTAGTGCTTACCAAAAAGCTCCTAACCCATTTTCACCTCCACTAAAAGTACTTCTTCAAATATTTAGACTTAACTATTAAATTGTTTCCTTCATAAAGATATCTTTTTAAAGATGATTTCCATTTATATTTAAGGTTTTCACTAAATCAATATCATAAAAATGTTTTCTTTCATTTCTTGAACTAAAGTCTATTAGCCTTAACAAATTATATTCCTATTTGTCTCATAATAAACTTTTGGAATATTGATTCTTTGAAGTGAGGAGAACACTAAGCATTAGATGACGATTACTAAGTTCCAATTATCTTGCTAAGAATTTACCTAGTGATCGCTAGGTTCCAAATACCCAAATGTTGCATTAGCTAGCAATCGCTAGGCTCTAAATGTCTTAATGTGCATTCAACTAGTGATGATTAGGATTCAAATATCATATTGTGCATTCAGCTAACAATTGCTAGGCTTCAAAATCCTATTGCACTATAAGATAGTGGATGCTAGGCTCCAAAAATCCTATTGTGGCGTAAGATAAGGACTGTTAGGATCTGAAAATCCTACTCTACCATAAGCTAGTGGTTGTTAGGCTCCAAAAATCCTATTGTGGTGTAAGCTAGCGGCTATTAGGCTCCAAAATCCTATTATCGCATAAGCTAGTGATCTGTTAGGCTCCATATACCCCGTTTTATGGTTTAAAACTCGCTTATGAGTATAATATTTTTCTAAAATTATTACTTTATAAAACCTTAATGTGTCTCTTATAGATCTCCATTCCATTCAATAAAAGAAAACAAATTTACATCTTTTATGTCTTAATTCATTTAACTTTTATTATATGTTATAGATCATCTTGTCAAATTCACTATTAGAGTTATATTTTCATAGTCTATTCTTCCTCAATTTATGGTAAGGTTTCATCATGTATTACTAGTTTCTATTGCAATTATTTTATAGATATATCAAAAACTTCAACATGAGATTATAAAAATAAACAAACAAATATTATTCCTTCTTTTCCAACAATGATCGTAAGAGGACAATAGATCAAATTCAAATAATTTTTTAAAGGAACAACTTTTACAATTTGCACTTCCAAATACATATACTAATTTAGTTTTTTTTTCCGTGAGTCATAGGAAACATTGTTGCAAACTAGAATAACACCTTTCAAGACAGATTTTTCATTAATACCCCCACATCTTCTCATAAAAAGAATACTTTGAAATAGAAAAGCCTCACTTCATAATTCCATTAGTACCTACAAAAATTGTTAGGATTTGTGTCAACATAAAATGCTGCCATGGTGAACATTTCCCACAACAAACCCATATAGAAGTATGTATGTTTCAAAGTAAGAAAAAAAAAAACCCATCAATTCTTTTATTTGCGTGTACTTATCAATTAAACATACATCAAACAAATTTAAAGCCAAATAACTAATCATCATTCGAATGGGAGAAACTAGACAATCATCATTCATAAGCCAAATCAAAGCATAGTAGAGTTCTGATTTTTCATAGTTAAACACTCATTTCAAACAAAGAAGTAGAGAAACAATTTTCCATACCAAACCCCAAATAACATGCAAATTCAGGAAAAACACCCATAATGCATATGCTCTAGATGTATGCACAATAACTAGATATGTTAAATAATAACAAAAAATAAGTATTAAAATTCATATAACTATGCAAATAAACACATTTTTTCAGACATCGATCATCTATTCTCATTAAAACAAGCACCTATCCATAGATTTTTATTATAAGGAAAAGAACCACATTCCCGTGAACATTCGAAAACTATATTTCCATTTTGTTTCCAAGCTTTTTGCCTTTGTTCTAGTTGCATAAATCAAGTTCTCATCTTCCCAAAACCTCTTCCAAAAATATCTCTTCTATGATCGAAATGGGCCATATATATTTTTACATCTTCCATTCAAAACGCATGCAACCCAAAAACATTCATGCAACTCCAAATTAACAACCACTTCAAAAATTAATTGTTCTTAATTGATAAAAATAGTCTCCCATATTTTTATTCAACTCCCCGATTTTCATGCAACTCTTTTTAAAACCATGCAATTCTATCAACAGCCAGAGCTCCCATATTTTTATGCAATTCTTTTAAACAACCATAACAAAACTATTCTTAACTTATAAAAACAACCTCCCATATTTCCAGTGTCACCATAGCCATGCAAACTTTTAATTAGGGTTTCCAATCCTCCACTCAACTTACCCATGTCAAACAATAATGATTTCTCTTAAAAAGTCAAAAATCCTTGTAAACGGATCTAACCCCTTTTTTTTAATTACAATGTCCCATAATTCATTTCTCATACCAAGTCAAACACTAATAACCACAAAATTAATAATGCCATTTTTAATTTTCAATTATTACGTTTCCAAAATTTCCCCTTAACCCTATATTCATAACATAATCATTTATAAATCCAAGTTAATCAATAATGACCATTATTCATATAACCAACATAATTATTAATTAAGAAATTATATATGTATATATATAATATTGCTTCCAATCATGTTCCAAGCACTCATGACCCACGAGGGGTTTAAGATATATTTCCATTTTTAATTGTCAATTCAGCAAACCACCAAGCCTCTTCAAAATTTAACATCAATGATAACGCCTTTCATAATTCAACCAAATATAATAACATATGTCCTTTTATCATAATACTTAAAAACAACTAATAAAACGTATACTATATTGCCAAGGTTAGCAACTAGTTAAGCCTCTATAGGAATGAGGCCTAAGCCATTGCTATGCAAGCTTCATTCTCATGGTTCCCACATAATCTGATACAAGGTTCCACTCGGTTCATAACTTCACCAATCCATTCCGACCTTTTTACGGCCTATGCGGACACCAATTTTTGGGGTCAAATAACGGGATGTGACAATATATGTGCACTTATCGATAGGATATTAATAGATAACATTATCGATCAAGTGATTGACTTGATTACTTATAAAGATAACGTATTCTCGCAAGTTAACTATTGTCCAAGCCTTAAGCCTAACCTCTTGTTGCCTTTATAAAATCATAAAGCAATAGTGTTTGAGGAAATCATCATGGATAAGAGCTAGTGCTATACTAGAAAATTTATGCCAAATATTTTAACAAGAGGTAATCATGTTACATGTGATATAAATACGAGTTTCATATTTATTTTAAGATTTCATTGATTTATAATACATGCATTTATGCATGTGTGTATATAATGCTTTTTACAATGATTCTAGATAATACCTAGTCACTTTAATAATGGATACACCCATATATCCATACTTATTCTCAAAACTCACCCCTCACGAAAAACCTAATCTCATCCCCACACATAAATATTTATTCCTTAAACTCAAACACAATTCAAAGTTCAAAAAATCATAGGAGTGGATTGGTTGCATATCTTACCCATATAATCCCCACTCTTCACCCAAAATAAGCTTCTCAAAGAAACAAAAAGGAGGTGACCACATTCCTCAAAAATACTAAAAACAATCTCGTCTTTGGCCACTATCACAATACTAGTTTCTAATTACACAATTGTAGTCCTAAAGAAACAAAAACAACTTGGTAAATTCTCTCCCAAACAAAGATAAGTCACAATAAGAATTATCTAAACATCCCCGTAATTTTTCTCCATAATACCCTAGGGAAAGAGCACACTTTTGTTAAACAAAATAATAACCGGGTATTTTACTCACATAAAAACATATTAATATTATTTTGAATAAATGGGAAATATAAGAGTTTCACAGGGTAAAGGGCCTATATTAAGCTCTTGTGATAATTCCAAAACTACACTAAGCCCTCACCTCTCGCCTTAAATTGTTTCCATCAAAACCAAAGTGTAAAAATCAACCCCTAACTAAGCTAGAATTTCATGCTTGTGTAAACAATCCATAACTCTCCTTAATCAAACCCTACTCGACACATGACATTATCTCTACTTCTAAAACATATCACTATCTGCTACATTATAATCAAGGCACTTAAAATTCCTCTATTCAAAATGTTCAAATCCTCTTCTCAAGGCACTTACAAATATCTTCTACAAAACCCTTACAAATTACTTTTCAAAGGTGATTTTTGAATCCTTATGCATCCTAAATGAAGTTTAGAACCATTGGGATGCTCATTTCCTAAATAAACTATGACATTGGGACCTATAAAACACCTATAAAATATTCCACTTGTCTTATTCACCTTCTAAAATTAATTCCAAATCCCAAATCTAAATTTTAAATCATAAAAACCAAATTTAGTCTCTTAACCCACACCTTTGACCTTTTCAAGAACATTATGATAGGTTAGAATCAAATGGGAAGAAGGGGTTCATCATAGAAAGGTATGTTTATATGGCATAAGGATGACATATCCCACTAAAATAGGTACACTCACCACATATGTGTCACTTTTATTAAACTAAATAAATGCAACAAAAACTGAAAATCTAAAATAATAGATAAAATATAAATCACAAAAACTTGTCTCAACCATATTTATAAGGTTTTCTCACTTAAATCTTGTGTTTTGTATTCATTTACTTTCATGGTTTTGAATGCAATTTAATATCTAATTCATTATGTCATACAATTTACTACTGACTTGTTGTTCAATCATAAACTATAATTCTTGGCTTGTTTATTTTGGTGGATATATAAATTTGTATTATTATTTATCCCCACATTTCCTGACAAGAAGAAATGAATTATTGTTAGGATAAAACACAAAAAAATAAGATTGCACATGTATAATTGGTCAAAACATGGGATGATCATAAAGATGATATCTTTTTGGACATGTGTATCATAGCTAGATGTAATGCGCTGGACTCATTTTACAAGAATGGGAAATAATCACACCACGTAATACTTTTTTAAGTGTACAAGAACAAAATATTTGGGAGTGTATAAAAGCCCTAATTAGGGAAATACCTAATAATATGATCTCTTTCCATGGGATAGTAATTGCAACAACAAGTGATGGCACCCCGATTAAGCAAATATTGAAATAATTAGATGCTAAATCTAAATATGTATGAGCACAATGATATAAAAAAATTAGTACAAATTTGATCCAAGCAAATAACTTGGTTTAAATTTGAAACCCTAGTTACAAATGAAGAGATAAAAAGACTTAGCTGATACGTAATGATCCTAAAGGTATGTCGAGATGGAAAATTGGTGAACAAGAGGAGAGAAGTGTTGCATCAATGCCTAGAAAATGCATATGTTGGAATAAGAAGGGCTAGGGCACTGGATCGGGTCAAGGGCGCTGGGCACTGCGGCAGACTCCTTTGGGCGCATGTGACTACTTAGAACCTCAAAAAATGATATTCACAAGGTCACAAGATGTTCGCTAATTTTCACCTTTAATCTCTTGTATGTTGTTGCACTTTATTGTTATTAACCTAAAACTTGAAAGAAGAAAGAGCACTGCAAAATCCTAAAATACATCATATCCTAAAAATAAAAAAGATGTAAATGGGGAGTCAAACTGACCTCGACGGTTACCTGATTAAGTGAACTTAGGATCCAGGTGCTGAATTACATTTCAGACTCTATGTAGTTCTACGTGTGTGTGTGTAGAATTGTGCCCTAGGTGGCTCTTATGTGAGTCGCACTTGATAGCGAGCAATAGCTAGATGTAGAAGATGTAGATAGATGTGTGCATGGAAAAATGAATTTCCCATCCTATGAAGTGTATGCAAAAGAATGTATTCCCTTACCCTTGTGTGGATGTTAGATGGATGTTTGAATGCTCTTGTAAATGTCTTTGGATGTAACCTTAGGTGGTGATAATTAATGCTTAATGCTTAATCATTTATTATTATCACATAGCTTTATATTTATACAATTCCCTTGCTCAAATTTCATAATTAGCTACTAAAAGGTAGAATAGTAATAAATAAGATGCCCAAACATCTAGAAGAAACCCAAAAGATGTGAGCAAAATACAAAGAGGTCAAGGGTGCTCGGAGGGGGATGGGGGTGCACAGGTGTTGGTGTCTTGGCTGGATGCTTTTGTCCGAGTCAATAATTCCAAAGCATGAAAAGACATACTAGGAAAGAAGGTGTGTGAGACCAAGAAGGAAAATAGAAATAAATCAAAGAGGCCCAAGACAGTGGTCAATTATTACTTTTCTTGCTTATGAATCATATGAATAGTAGTATGTGATTAGGACTATAAATATACCCAAAGTGCATGATTTAGTGTCTACACACCCTACTTGGGGTAATTTAAACTATAACACATCTATAGGGATTCTTCAAATGAATTGATGAAGTAATGACATATTGTAACTCTTGTAAAGAAGGCTTAGAGTTTTTTCATAATCGTAAAAAATAAAATTTATTTTAAAAATAAGCTTTTTGTAAAACCCTAATTGCAGAGTAACTAAATGTAAACTATGATATACAATTCTTGCTAGATACAATTTGACACAAGCAATAAGCTAATAAAGTATAAAACCCTAAGTGCAAGAGAGAGAGAGAAAGACTTAGCTGATTTTCACTTGATTTGGGATTGATACAGACTGGGAAAATCTGCTGAAAGGAAGATATTAGTGTTGTAATTTCTCAAGATAAATCTTGGAACCATCGACGGAGTTGGACTAGGGCACTTGGACTGGGGTGAGGGTGCCCAGGGCATCGATACCTCTACCGGGAGTCATGACTGCAATGATGGTCAAAATCTAATTTTTTTGGTGTCACACAAGTGTCATTGATATTCATTATTAGTCGTATGTGTGTCACACCTTGATCATGGATGTACCTGTAACCTACAAAATAGATGTTCACATGTAAAACCCACAAACCACATCAAATCCAAAAAATAAAGATGCAATATGGGGAGTCGGACTGACCCCGACAGTCACCCGACTAAGTGAACTTACAACCAAGCGTTGCACTACATCTTAGTCTCCATGTAGTTCTTTTGAGTGTGTATGCGGATTGTACCTAGGATGCCCTAGTGTAAGTTGCACTTGATAGCGGGCTAGATCTAGATGGAGCAATGTAAATAGAATGTGTGGATGGAATAATGAAATTCCCTTTTCTATGCAGTGTATGCATAAAATACAGTCCCTTGTCCCTTGTATGGATGCTAGATGGATGTCTTTGAGTGCTTTGGATGCACAATTAGGTGATAAATAATAATTCTTAGATATTAGTCCTTTATTTTGATAATATAGATATGTATTTATATGATTCTCTTGGTTGAATTTCATAATTGACAACTGGAAGGTCGACCCATAAGAAAATAAGATGCCCAAAAGATAAAAGAGGTCCAAAAAATAATGAGTAAGGTAGAAAGAGGTCAAGGGTGCCCAGAGGGGATGACGGTGCCTAGGCATTGGCAACCCGGATAGGCACCCGTGTCCAAAGTCTATAAGATAAGAAAGTAAAGTTCTCACTGGTCAGTAAGGTGTGTAAGACCAAATAGAAAATAAGAAACATAGACAAAATGCCAAATATAGTTGTCAAATACTAGTTTTCTCTCTTATGAATCATGTAAATGCTAGTATGCTTTTAGGATCTAGAAATGTACCCAAGTGCATGATTTTGTGTGTACAAAAATACATCCTAAAGTGTGTAACCTTACATATGATGCTTCATAGAATTCACATATCTCAAGACTTATAAGCTCCACTAGCTATGTGAGTGCCACTGTATAGATTGTAGAAAAGAAGTATATTTACTATGAACAAACATTTGGTAGGTGAATTTGGAACACAACCGCATGCAGTGTAATCAATGTATTTGCAATAAAGCACACATATGTTTAAAACCTAAAATGGTGATCTATGATGGATTTCCATAGATTACAAACCTAAAAGGGTGGTCTTCAAAATATTACTTAATGGAAAACCAAAAAGGGAAAATAATTAGTGCACAGAGGATGAAAACTAGTAAATGATGTTCCATATGGTAATTATAAAAGAGAAGCGAGAATGCATAGAGGAAAAAATACCACACAAGGATGGAGAAAAATATAAATTACCTCCATGATATAAAATCTCATTTAGTCTCGGAAAAGAGAACTAGTTAATTTCAAAAAAAGTTTTGGATGGTTATTAAGTCTTAAAAATTAACTTAATACATTTTGTGTATTTTATATATTATAGTAAAATTATGTAATATATAGTGTATATACATAACATATAAAAGATAAGATAGAGAATATGTAAAAATCCTATAGCTTAGGAAAGGAATATAGAAAGTTCATATAGCCTAGAAAGTAATCAAAACTCATTTAGCATGAAAAAGAAGATGAAAGGACTACAAGGTTGAAAGATCACCTAAATTTATTTTAAAATATGTAAGGAATGTGTACAAGGGTTGGATTTTCTAGGTATTGGTTCATAAACTTAATATAAATTAAGTATCGTGTGTTATATTTCTCTCTAGCTTACATGTTTCTAGTTTTGTGTTTTCCCATTTTGTAGCTTAGTATGCAATATATAAAATGTGATGGATTTGTGAGATTAAGTGTTATTACATACTATTTTTAAGGATTATGAATGGAATGATCTTATAAATTCCTTAGACTATAACATTATAATGTCAAGGATTTCTTGTAACACTTACTCTTACGTCTCGTGCCACTAAAAATGTGTGTCTCACAAATTTTCCTCATCCTCAATTTATTTTTATTTCTCTCACTTTTTATTTACTAAATTTATCAATTGATCATTCAATTCCCACTAATACCAATTACATATATCTAATATAGCTCTTAACCATGTTATTTTTAATAACCTTTCTACTCCTTGAAACCCTAATTCTCAAGCTCCAAGATTGAGAAGCCCCAAAAACACAATAATTAAAACTATGACAAGGTCTAAGCCCCTTTGATGTTTAAAACCATCACATTATTCCCTACGATGCTTCATGGTAAAAGTGACAGTTGTCACTTTGAAATGCACCATTTAGAGAATGGTGTGATAACTCTCCTTCGATTGACAAAATGGAAACACTCTTAGGTTGTGGGTGACTTGTATGTTGGAGTGAGTATCCAGAGAAGGATGATTCCCATAGTGTAACACCTAAACTATTTCTATCTCTAAGGCTATTCTATTCTACCGAAACCTACAAGGAAAAGGGAGAAGGAAAAATAGGAAAAAATGGAAAATACGGTGATACATAAGAATGTTTTGAGGATCTCAACTCATTATAATCACACAGATGAAGCACATGAGCCACACACACCATACACTAACTACAATTAACTATATAAAAGTAAAAGAACTTCATGGAAGCATTTGGGATGAGTTATGACAAGATAAAGAATGCACAGTAGATGGATCCACAACCAAATCCTACATACAATTTGTTAAACACAATATATGACCTACAAGTTTACACAAGGCTACATATAGGCATGAAGGTTAAACTAATAAACCAAGAATAATGTGTATCATGAAGATAAATTCAATTTAAAATAGATTATGCACTAAACATAGATTGTAGAAAGGTAAAAATAACTCTTTTATAGCTCCAAGAGGTGGAATAATCATAGAGAATCACTCATGATCCTTGCTTTCTCACCCAGAAAACTAAATTACTCCAGGAATTATGAATGAAGAAATAAAGATATGTTTTACAATGTGTTCGGAAGTTTTATAAAAAAATATGAGAGAGAGAAAGAAGGAAGAGTGCTTAAACATGTAATTCTGAGTTCTAAAAATAAGAAAATCATGTGTGCCTTGTTTTCCTACACTAAGAATATCTTTTGTGAGTGAAACACGCATGTCTTGTTTT
This sequence comes from Taxus wallichiana var. yunnanensis, assembly GCA_018340775.1. Classification (NCBI taxonomy): domain Eukaryota; kingdom Viridiplantae; phylum Streptophyta; class Pinopsida; order Cupressales; family Taxaceae; genus Taxus; species Taxus wallichiana. Next base: position 470,634,893 of record CM031236.1, on the reverse strand, counting down.
GTTCGATTTGATTTTTCTCTAAAAATAACCCTTCGAGTTTTCTTTTATCTAATTTTGTGTTAGAAAAAAACTACACTTCCAAAAATTGGAGAAACAATTTTTTTTTGCTTTTTCATGTTTTGTTCTATCTTTAGAACTTCGAGTGATGAGATCAATTGCCCTTACACACTTTCATCTATTTTTCGCTTGTTATGCATCATCCTTAACAAGTTATGCTAAAACTAGCATTTCAAGTTTCAAAATAAAGTTTTGTGTATTGATGTGCCCCCAATTTAGGTCATTTGAGGGTAAACTTTACAATATTAATTAGAATTTGGATTTTGTGCAATGAACGAATCATGTTAAGTATTAATATTTGGTTTAATTGAAAAAAATTCACTTGCTTGATTGAATTGGAAGGATAATTATGTGTGACTACCCAAATATTTCCCCCTTACGTAAAGAGGGTGAGATGTGAAGGATTGAAGGATTGAGTTGAAGAGAGATATAGAGTACTTAAATGGTGTGAAATCCATAGTAAGGTACTCAAGAGTAGAAAAAGATTGGGTAAGCATTAAGTGTTTCAGATGAAATGATTGAAACATTAGAGCTGGTTGTAACATGGATGCCTTAGTGCGGTAGATGTTGAGAATGTGGTCCTAACGCCGCAAAAACATCAAAAAGTAATGAACTAGGCTCAAGATATGGGATACAAGGTGAGATCATATTAGTTGGTGAGAAGGTGACTCTAAATAGTATAGTTATATAAGGATCATGGATTTTCTATATATAGTAAATAGTAAAATGTGAATAGTATTTTCATTTTTTACTATGAGTGATTGTGTTAGAGAACTCTAAGTTGTGAAAATGTTGCATGTGAGAGACGTGATACTGACCAAGTTAGAGAGAGTTGTAGAGGTCATTTAGAATCAAACAACCGATGAGCTGGTATGTAGCGTGTTTGTGAGACTGGTATATGTAGAAAAATAGGATTTATATTAAATTTTATGAATTTTTTGTTTTTTAAATTTTTTTACATTTTGGGCCAAGACATGGCCATAGGGTCCGGTTTGGCCATACGCTATGGACGATGTCATATGTTATGGTTCTATAGTCTATATGGTTTGATCCTTGAGACTATATTCTTATTGTTTTGAATTTTGCATGGTTTTTTCTAATATGGGGACCGATACATGGTTTGTTAGCTTTTGTTTGTGATGTACAATGAGATTTGTATGCACGAGAGTTTTGTGGTTGCTGCCACATGACTATGCTAACGTCATTGGGCATAGATGATGTTGGGTGGGATCTTCTAGACAGAGAAGGCCTATGACACATGGCTAGATTGGAGGATTTCCCCCCCAATATGCATATGATTATTGTATTTTGTGAGAGATGGTGTGTACATATTTATATATTATGAATCCCAATGAGAGAGATGATTGTGATGCTAGAGGATATATATCACATCCTATAATTTCCTATTGTGTGTGTGAGAGAGAGAGAGAGTCTAGGGGCTTCCATCGAATGTGCTGCATTTGATAAGGAAGGCTGGAAGAATTTGGGTGGGAGGTCAAGGTAGATAAGACTCCACTTTTTGCTTGGATGAGATTGTTATAGCCTCATTTATGCATGTTTGGAAATTTATAGTAGTAGTATTAGCTTCCTTTGTAGTGGTGGATGGTGGTGGGGTTGCGATATCCCACCATATGTTACACATTTGTTGTAGGATAGAGGAGGGTACCATATATGCATGAGGACGATGTATGCTAGCCAATGTATACATATATTGATACATATTCACATATAAGGGTCATTGAGGAGGGATAACAAGAGTCATATAGTTACATATATGGGCATATGATCATATACTAGTGTTGAGATCCCTTAGTGGGCCTCAAGTCGATTGGGCACAACCAGATGTTTTTGTAGTGAGATGGACATGGTGTGGAGGTCATGGATATGACATGATGACCTATAGGTCATTGATAGATAGGATGGGCCGAAGGTAGATATATGTAGACCATATAGAGACTATGGAGGATGCGGCGAGGAAGGGATAGAGCTACACCGTATACAACAATCTATGTGGTTGAAAAATAGATTCTTTGGACAGTGGAGCTATTCTAGTATGAGAGGTTTACCTGTCACATTTGGTGTCACCCAAGAGGCGTCCCTTGAGCCATACATTTGGAAATGGTCACTCCATATAGCTAGGAGGGTAGGGGCCAAGCTAGGGGCCACAATGGTAAGGTTACTACCGCCACTAGTAGAGGAGGTGGATCTAACTATAGTACCCATTTAGGGAGATGATGAGGTTATACTCCCACATACACACAATTTTGGGTAGAACATCGATGTTTTCTTCTATTTCCCACTATAGTTGATGTTGTCGGTGGGCCACCGGTGGTCCAAAAGTAGGTGGAGTATGAGGAAAGTGTAAGTATGGAGTGACATTTTTTTGTTTGTATGTTTATTATATGTGAATAAATATAGGGTTTTGATGATAACTATTTGCTAATATTGGGTTTTGATGATAACTATTTGCTAATATTGGGTTTGTATGATGTTTCTCAAGTGATTCATATTAGACCACAATTGTAGATGTTGTGGAGTACATGTTGACCCACAATGTGCCACCGAGATGTCATCGTAGGTGGTGGTATCTTGGAGCATGTATAATACATTACAGGTGAGCACACCCATGTATTTGATCCAATGGTGGTGGCAAAACCACTTCTCGTGGTACTACAAGCCGAGGGAGATGAGGCATGGGCTAAGATGGTGAGAGCAAGAAAGGTTGTAGGAGGAGGTGACCTAGTACATGATATTTTTAGATGATATGTGGAGTTCTATAATCGAAGACCGTACTTATGGGTGAGGCAAGAATATTATGATCACAGTACATGAGTATCGAGCTTGATCATGGACAAAGAGATCTAGTGGTGAAACCTCAATTTCAAGATCTCCCATAGTTATACGCACTAGTTATAGTGAGGAGGATTGAGGGTATTGGATCGATTGTATTGAAATATTTTGTTCTATATTTATGATCATTTGGATTTGTATTGTGTTATCATGTGTATGGATGAATTGCATTATTTATTCTTGTTGATTTAATATATGTGGTGATAAGTATAATTGACTCATAATGATGATGATTTTTTATGTTTTACATTATATGTGTAATGTTATAATATATGACGAATGAATAATGCATTGTATGTGATGATTTGTACTTTAGTTTGTTGATGCGGCTAAGAAAACATGAATGTGTGTGAGATGATTAAATATTTTCTCTTATAGCAGAAAAGTGATGCATCTTCACCATTTGTATGGGTCACAATCCATGAGTGATAGGGGAGAAAGAGTTCCTAGAAACCTATGTGTAGAATGCGGGGGAGGGTGATTTGCTCATGCCAACAATCAATCATGGAAAGTAATCTACATATAAACTTTTATGACCATAGAATCAATATGGTACCTATCTGGAGGTAATTCAATGATTTATTACATGTGGCTTGAGCAATGTGAAAGGAAATGTAGGTGAATAATAAATGCTTGATGATGATGAGATAGAATATGTAAAAAATTGTTAATATTAGGATGTTGTAGTACAAATCGTTGTTCTTTCATAATCCATTTGAGATTAGTGTTGGTAATGGGTTGTGCATTTAGATTTTCTTAAGCGGTCAAATTTGACATAGTAATCCGTAGAACCAACTTAGTATTAGGATGATGATCATGCAAGGTTACAGTTCGACAATCAACATCGTGGCACTAGAAAAAGTGATCGATTAGGATGAAATGCATGAAAGGTGATGATATCCTTGTCTTTGGGTAACTTGAGATTATTATGAAGTGTGTAACAATCATTGTTCTAAATCCCATTGATCCTATGGAAGTTATAAAAAGGTTTATTACAATTTTTTTGCTGCCAATGAGGAGGGTGATACTCATTAGAAGGTAACCAAATCAAGCACTCTTTAATTAGTTTGTGCAAGATATCATGTGGTCTAGCGGAATGAGAAAAGTATAAGAGTTCCCTCTGATGAGGAGGATTAAATTGTGGTGGATGTCTATAAGGAGGTACTTTGATGTGATATGTATCACTACGATGAAGTACCTTGACCTCATGTGTATGGGGGATGAAGAACATGAAGCTATTGCAATAGTATTAGTGGATGGAGCTTGATTGTGTGAGGTGAATGGATGTGAAGGAGTGGTAGATGTGGAAGATGTGGGTATAACAAAGTGTGGATTAAGTATTTATTTTTCTAAGTCAAGAAATTGAAGATAAACTATTGTAAAAGAGTCATATGTGTCATACAATAACTTTTTAAAACAGAAAAATCAAGCCACGTCAAAATATATATTACATTTCTAAATCAATAGGCTAATATATTAAATGATACATGCAAGATTTGAAATGTAAGATATAATCACTAACAGATTCATTCTTTCCTTGATGTAATGATAGAAAGCGCTCATATGTAACCTTAGGTCCATTATTAAAGATAAACCACACAATAAATGTTTCTACCATGTCAAGAGAAGGATGTATATATAGGCTCATAGTCCTAAAAACAAGAGAAAACAGGATAGTCATAGAGATTTAAACATGAGACACTCACGAAATCACAAGACAGCTTAAGGCACATATGGCACAATAGTGAAACAACCAAGTAGTAACACACATAAGCAAGTATGCATGAAAAATAAAAGTGTCGAACATGATGATATGATATAATAGTCAATATAGGTGAACATCTATGAAAAAATATATATCAACATTGAATGTAGTGTAAAATAGATACCCCGGATGTATAGAAATTTTGGGTAAAGGGCCAATGAATACCTATCATCGTGTAGTTATTTATGTATATCTTATGTCAAGATCAAATTACCATGTGAACACATGTGTAAAGAGTAAAAAACCATGTTATCTATCAAACCAAAGTGACAAATAACATGTATAATGTAAAGTGCTAACAACTCAAGTGAACTATACATGTCTTGATTTTGCATTTTTTCTTATTTAGGATAAAGGTTTTTGGCTTGGGACCCTACCCGGTTATAAAGATGCTAAAGCCCAGATTAAGCATTACATAGCCCAAAATTACAAAACAAGACAGTATCAACCAAACAATCAAAGCATAAGACCAAAATACAACACAAAATAAGCCCAAAGTAAACACAAAGTAAGCACAAAGTCAGCACAATCATAATGATAGTGAACCATAATGCCACAAAAACACAAAAGAGTCTAGTAACTAGAAATTTTTATTTCATTAGCTTCTGAAAATTATTTTTGATGTAGGCAAGTCCCTTGTTGATCTCATTTAGTCTTGCATCCTTCTTGAACTTCTCTTTCCCTTTGTGATCTTCAATGTGCTTGGTGATGAGTGAGAGAGAGTCAATAATGCATTTGAGGATTGACAGAACATCACAATGCTTGGCTCTTATGGTTTCAAGTTCCTTTTCAATCTTGGAGATGCTCAAACCAATGTCCTCAGCCAGGGTCTTTCTTGATTTGTTCTTCCCTTTGACATTGTTAAAGTTTTTCAATATCTCGTTGAGTTCTATGACTTCAAGCCTGATACAATTGAACTTACTTTCCAAATCCTCGATGTAGGCAGATTGAGAGGATTTTTTCCCATAGATAAGATCCTAATAACAACTTCACCCTCCTCCTGAATGGGTTGGGAATGGGATACTTTCTTTTCAATAAAGGGATTGTCCCAAGCCCTAGTTCTCTTGTGAGGAGGAGGGCTAGAGGAAGAAGGCACCAAGGGAGGTAAAGCTGAGGTGGAGAGGGAAGAAGTGGGAGGGGTAAAGAGATGGGGAATGGGTTCATAAGATGTAGGGTTGGGGGTTAGAAACATGAGGAGGAAACCATGGGGAGTAGGAACAGAGGGATGAAAAGGGTGGGAAACATGGGAATATGAAGGAGGGAGAGTAGAAGGCTGGGGTTGGGGAATGGAGAGATTAAAACATCTGTAAATAAGAATAATCACCACATGGTGAAGTAGATACACTCTTTTCCCTCCCTTAACAAGATTAATGGAGTGCTTGAGGGAGTGCAAAAGGAAAAAGGAAAATCAATAGGGTATTTCCTACTCTTGAAATGATCGAGGAAAATAAAATGGTAGGATGAAATTACCTAAACATGCCCCTTGAGGGTAATGTACTTCATGACGAGTAATCCAATAGTGTTGAGAGGCCATGGCGAGAGAGTCCCTATAGAAACCACCCTTAACATGCTTGATAGACTCATCTTTACCTAGAAATTTCTTCTCCTTCATAGTAGTATCAACATTGTTCTTATAGAACCTTAAACCTTTCGATGGAGGTTGGTGACCCAAGAAAGGGCATCATCGAGAGAACTCAAAATATATTCATTTGTATTTTACTCTCCTTCTTTCTAGTTTTTGGAAAATTCTAGTGAAAGGTGAAGGTCATGGCCCTTCGTACGCTCTATGAATGTAGAGAAACCCCCTTTTCTCATAATGCTCCATAGCTCACCATCTTGCTTCCACTCTTCATAGCTAACAACTTTGGCTCTACACCTTTCACCCCCATGTTAAGAAACTCAAAAAAGTCTTACCTCTGTTGTGACTTCTTCCAACAATGGCGAGGTCAAAAAGTGAAGATGAAGGTTAAAAGCCCAAAGTGAAATCCTTAACACAAAGGAAATCAAGATCACATGATAATTAAATGACTTGTTCATTTCTTACACATGCCTCAATATTAGGTGGAATGTTATCATTTGCTTCCTAAATTTGGTAATCATTAAGGTTAATGCCTATATTTTCCATCAAATCGCCACTTTATTTCCTTCACAAAATGTATGTTGGATTACTTTATTGGAAAAAATATTAATGATCTGAATGGCTTCCTCTATAATGTGTTTAATTTTCCAATTGACATGGTTAGTGCCATTAAGAAAATTTTTATGTTGAGAGAGTCTCCTTCAATGATTAGGTTGTTGATGTTAATGCTTCTTGCTAAACTAAGACCCCAAAGTGCAGCAAGAGCCTCAAAATAATGATTCAAGTTGAATCCCATGGGTCCAACATTTAACATAATTATTTGACCCTTTTATTTTCAAATACATCCCCCACCACTAGATATTCCTACATTTCCCTTTGAGGCACCATCGAAATTGAGCTTATGCCAACCAATAGGAGGGGGTGTCATTTCACATGATCTCTGCTAGAAACATCCTCTTGTTGAATGTTATTTGAGAAAATGTTCAGTTTCCATTTTTCTAAAATTTAATAGTCATTTTTTCTTTGAGACATCTTTGTAGGTGGTTTGAAGGAAGTGATATTTTATCTTATATTATCAACAAGATCATTCAAGATTCTGGGAAGAGATGGTTTTTTGTCCTCAAAGATGGCAGAATTATGGGCATTCCAAATGGACCAAATAATATGAGGGAAGGAAATGTTCCACAATTTCTTGATCACCAAAATTTTGGAAGGATAAAACCATTGGTTCAAATAATCAGGAAAGATCCAGGTGATGCCCATGTAGTTGAAAAATAAGTTCAAAATCAAGGAAAAAATGAGCAATGCAATAACAAATGGTTAACATTTTCTTTTGATTTTTGCATAGGATGCATATACTAGGGAAGTGATGGCCCCTCTTCACCTAGTTTTCAATTTTTAGCATCTTATTATGCATCACAATCCAAAATAAATGATTAATCTTTGGTGTTAATTCCTTCATCCATATGATGTTCCAATTAAATTGAAGGAGTTGCATTTCAGAGAGGATGAGGTAACTAGACCTTACCAAATACATGCCATCAAATGTATTTTCCCAAATAAAATCATCCTGATTCTCCACCTGAGAAGGATGTTGACTTCTTAGCAACTTTTGAATCCATGTTACATGATGAAATAGCTCTAGTGGGGCATCCTCATTATGAAGCTGGACCCAAGATTTTTTTCTGATGTAGTCACAAAATTTTCCCCAAACTAAACTTTGTAATGATCATACATCCATTGCCCACCATCTAATTCACATAGAGGAAGATGGGAAATCCATTTATCTTTCCAAAATAATATGTCTTTACCATTCCCTAACTTTCACTTGTTTCCTTTGAGAAGAATATGTTTGCAATTTAAAATAACATTCCAGAAAGTTGAACCATATGGCAGGTCATCTTTAGAGAGCCAATTGAGATCATTGGAAGCACTAAGATACTTTTTTTTGATGATAGAATTCCAAGGAAGATCCTCTTTGATTAGCCTCCATCCCATCTTAGCTATCATAACATTTTTCATCCACCTTAAGTTCTTAATTCCTAGACCCCCATTTTTTTGGAAGACAAACTTTTCCCAAGCAACAAGAGGGATCCTGTTGTTCTCCTCCACTCCCATCCAAAGAAATATTTTTTGGATTCATTCTATTTTCTCAATAACCATACTAGGAATCTTAAAAAGAGACATAAGATATATGGGAGGTTATGGAGGGTACTCTTGATGAGTAGACATTTACTAGGCTTGAGAAAGAACAATACCCTTCCATCATTTAAGTTTTATTTGAAATATCTCAATAATTGAGTTCCATGCCTCCATGGGAACTTTTCCATTGAAATGGGGCATGCTACAATAGGAAGAGGGAATTTTTTTAATGTTGCATCCAAGAATTTTGGAAATCTTGATTTTTCTATATATAGGAGTGTTAAGGAAGATTACGAGCTTTTATCAAAATCGAATCAGTTGTCCACAAACTTCCTCATAATCTCCGAGAAGGTGTTTGATTCTTCTAGATTCCAACACTGAGGCTAAAATTATGAAGATAATATGATCAGAAAATTTTTGATTGCATACCTTTAGCTCATCCGAAGATGGCTTGAGACCTTTAATATGTCCGGAATTAACACCGCTGCAATTTTCCTGTTAAGGATTTCAACCATTAGAATAAACAACAATGGAGAAAGGGGATCACCTTTCGGATACCTTTGTTGCATGCTAAAGAAACCTGTGGATGTTCCATTTATAATGATGGAGAACATTGGAGTAGATATGCAGTCCTCTAATCTTCTAAAGTGGCCATCAAACCCGAATTTCTTGATGACTTTGTCTAAAAATTCCAAGAAACTCTGTCAAAAGCCTTGTTCATGTCTAACTTAACAATCATACCCTCTTTTACTCTTATCCATCGAGTGGATTGCTTCATGCACCAATATAGTACCATCCCGAATAATTCTTCCTTTCATGAATACCCCTTGTTGGTTTGATATGAGTTAAGGAAGAAGAGGTCAATCTGAAGCAATGGTCTTTGTGAAGATCTTGTAGATTTTGCATTTTTGTAAATATGTGAATGTTTTCACATTTTAAAATTATGTTAATGTTTTTGTATTTTTGAAGTGATTAGTTATGTCTAAGAAAGAAATGTAACATTAAGATACCCAAGGAGAACCTTCCAAGGAGGTGGAGAAACCGACAAAGGGGATGAAGGATCGGTCTCGATTTTGTGGAAGGAGGTGACTTAAATGAAAGAGACATAATAGTGGTAATGTTTTATAAAGAGGTTCTAGAGGATGAACGAGATGTATGAGGGGTGTGTGGAGGAATAGGAGAGAAACTACTCCTAGACATACCATGGGAACTAGAAGTCATTTGGGAAATGGTGGAGGGAGCATGTACATTAGAGGACCTATATAAGAACATGTAAGGGGAAGAGCCACATGTAACTATGTGAAATTGCAAGCCTATTAGGATACCTAAGAGAGATAGAGCCATGAGAGGAAGTGTGTGAAACCAAAGGCCTATCAAGAGACCTAGGTGAACTAGATCTATGAGAGGTAGTGCATGCAACCAAAGGCCTATCAGGAGATCTATGAGACTTGGAGATGTGATAAGTAGCAAGTAAAACCATAGACCTAGGAAGAAACCTAGGAGGGTTAGAGCTGCAAGATCCATTGTGTGAATTCAAAGACCTATATGTACATGTATTAGGTGTAGGAATAGGAACTGTAGAAGACTAAGTAGCTAAACTAGGAGGAGTTTGAAAGGGAATACCTCTAATGATGATAACCTACTAGTTATGAATAAACTTGACACAAAGTGGTGGATGAAAAAAGGGATAACTCTAAGTGCACACATCAAAGGGAGACTTAGACATAATGCATTGTAATAACAACCAATGATGAATCCAGAGTAATGATAGAACTAATAGTGATAGGTAAAGTAATTTTTTGATATATAGTATTAGTGTTAAATGTGAGATTATATGTAGAAATGCCAAGAGATTGAAGTTACGTGAGAGAGTATACATTATCTTTTTGTGTGGATAAACCAAAACACCCTTGATAGATACTCGATTAATAGAGACAAAAATAGATAGAGTATCGAGACGAGTTTGTCATCTATATCAAAGTCATCAAAACCGATAAGTGGTACAAATGATGATGTATGATTGATAGCTCCAATCATTACATCCATGGGCGATCATAAAAGGGTAGTGGTGGCACCACACAATAAGTATTGTACACTCGGAAGTAGATTTGTTATTGTTATGCTTGGGAAGTGGATCATTGAATATTTTTAGTTTGGAGTTATCATTGGATGGATTTGAAGATTTCACGGGATCATCCCATTCGATGGCATTGGAGTATATGAGATATTAGATGATGTGGCAAAGCTTGAGACACTTGTTAGTGAGGTGACCAATACATCAATGATAATCCCAATAAGCATTGGCATCAAAACTCTTACTTTGAGGTTTGTTTGTATCGAGTCTCGGATGGAGGAGGGAGAGACACAATATTATACTCAAGTAATTATTTTAATACAATGTGTGGGGAAAAAGGTAAGTGAGTAAATTTTCGACGTGTGGGTTGGAGTTGTAACTTAGTTTCTTAAGCAATAACATTGACAATGTCCTTATAAGTAACCTTAGCATCATTAGTCTTTCCTTTAAATGTGGATTTTCTTGGAAATTTTGAAATAAATGTAGTAGAAGTGATAACAATGTACTTTAGTTTGTTCATATGTGTTGGTGAGAAAAAAATTCGATTAGAAAAATTGGTGGATTTCTGCCAATGCTTTGGGAGTAGGTCCCTCTGCTTGAATGGGGCAACTCCATTTATTATGTGTGAACGAAAATTAAAAAATTTGGTTGGCTTAGAGTTTGGGGATCCAATAACAACACTCCATTGAACTTGCGAGAAAATACTTGTAATTTCTTGCAAGGAGGGAATTTTCTAGATAGGTGGGAAAAGGGAGTGGGAAATCAGGAAGGGGGATTAATATTGCAGGTAGAAACTCAGATGCCTACAAAGATTAATCAGAGCATTTCAACACACATATTTAGAAAGAACAACAACCTTATTACTAACACCAAGACAAGATGGAATTATGAACACAAAGTCTCATTAATTCCCTCATCAAGAAAAGCAAGAAACTCCTTTCTTCTTTATTGACATTCTCACAAATTTGTACAAAGAGAGGAATGGAAGAACATATGAGAAGGAGAATAGAAGAAAATAACTATCTCTTTTTCTTATCACAAGTAGTTATCTACTCTTGAACATACAAAATTGACAACCCTTAAGAATGGGGAAGTCATTACAATTTATATATTTCAAGAGGACTCTTCACTTACCCCCCACATGAATTTTTGATTGCCCTCCACAACATGTGACTCTTTAATTCCCTAGGGATGAAATTAAGTCCCCTTTTATTAATTGAGGGTGACTTATTACAATGTCAACTATAGTCACATTTAATTGAATAGGACAAAATTCATGATTGCTCACAATGGAGAATTAGAAAGGGGGTAGAGAAGAGGAGAAATAATGAAGAGAGAGAAGAGGAAGAATGCTCCAAAGCATGGATGGGGATGTCTTTTCCTTCGGTGGAAATATTTTCCAAGAAACTTTAAGGTGGAAATCCAACCTCTAATGACCCTCCACACAGTACACTCGATGGAAAGTTATGCCAAAGACCACTTGGAACACCTTTGCCACTTTTGAAATCTCTTGGAATGATGAACCTTTCCACATTGCCTTGACACACTAAGAAGGTGATGAGCATTAATGAGTATGCCATTGACAACAATGAAGAATGCCTTATTTTACTTGAAATGATCGTTCCAAACCATGAAACACCACCATTCCTTCCTGACCAATTATGCATATGAATGAGAACCTGAAATAATTTCTCATACAATGCAACCATGATGTTTTTGCCACCTTGAGGACATTGATGGCCAAAATTATGGAACCAACCCATATGAGTCACAATTCATCTTTCACTCCTCTATAAGCATGAATTTTTGTCACCATTCTTATGAGGAAATCTCTAGAGAGATGGTCACCACTTAGTGATAGGTGGAGAGTTATAGGAACTTCCAATATTGGCATTTCTTGTTTGAGACATCATATGCTCACCGCACCCGTGAAGGCAGGGATTTTCTTGTCAGTTGAAGATTTGACCTCCATGAAAGCTTGAATTAGCAAGGCATGGAGAGGAGAAGCATATGTGATCATCTTGAGCTCATTTTTATCATTTACTATTTTTAGTAAATTCACCATTATGGTCCCATTTAGCCATTTTTTTCCATTTTTGTCAATCTTGTCAATTTTAGAGTGTCTATATCATGTGGGAGTGAAATAAGGAGCGCGAATGCACATTTTTCTTAAAATTACTATTTATTGGAGGTTCTCCTCTAGATAATTACTAAAAATATAAAGTGGTCTTCCCGGTGTCGGATTCAAAAAAATCAATTGTAAAATTTTATATGGTTCATTTCGAAGCTCTGCTCCAATTTTTGTGTGATTGTGCCCATTGGAACCCGAGGAAGTGAAGAAGTACCTCACTTATTTTTAGTGCTAATTCATAACAGACATTAATGGATTCCTTGGGATTTTTGTAAAATGTTCTTTCCCACCTCGGATTGCAGATGAAATCAGCTTCACTGGAATAGGTTTTTCATCTAGACTTTGTGTTCAAGTTTTTAGCTTGATTCATCTCACTGGAATGATGGGAAATTGAAGGAATGAAAGCTAGGACAAAAATGAGGTTTTTCACCATTAAAACTTTTGGGCATCATTTAATATGCTGTCACTTTATCCTTGAAGGTTTTCTGAAATGAAGAAGATTGCAAAAACCCCACCTTGAGATGTGCACCAATTTGTGAGATATGAAAATTTTAACTTATTGGGTACGAAGTCATTTAGACGATAAAATGCACATGGAACCTTTACAAAAAAATTAATTTTATGAAATATCTTTGTTGTGATCGTGGAAACATGGAGGGAAGAATGGAATATAAAAATGGAGGCCAAAGATTCTAGAAAAATAAATCCAAAGTTTTGGGTAGATTTGGAGCAAAATGGGGGAAGATGAAAAATGGCTAACTCTTGGTTTTTATGCCTTTGGTGGCGGGGCACATTTTTTTATCTCCTTGAAAGGGATGAAGGGGACACAAAAGTGCACCCTATCCCTAGGAGGACAAGTGACGAACATGCACTGGCAGAGGAGAGAGAGGAAAGGGCTTAATTTCAGCACCTGGGAGCCAAACTTGGTCATGTGAGGAACCAGATGGGAGCAAGGTGCAGAGTGCATTTTTATATCCCTCTTGTCCCTTTGGAAAGGGATGGAGGGGAAACAAAAATACATGTCACCTCATGGTGACAAGTGGTGGGCATGCATGGCATGGAGCAGGGGCTAGAAAATTGCCAAAAGGTGCTTACTGAAGCCTCCCAGGGTCATGTGGTGGGTCCAAGAGGTCTAAGGTGAGGGGGAATTTTTTCATCCCCCTTGTCCCCTTGGAAAGGGATGAAGGGGAAGCAAAAGTGTGCCTCATCCACATGCTTTGCCACGTGGCATTTAACATTTTGACTAAGGACATAACTTGTACCTTGGGAAAGAACTTGAAAATGATGTTGTTAAAGCTTCCAGATGAATGTTTGGGCCCTTCTTTATATGAATTTTACTGAAAAATGCATTTTGAGAAGCATGGGATGTGAATAAATTTCTGATTCAGCTTGAAACCTCCTCAAAATGGCCTTTTTGTATCTAGATCATAGGTTGTGCTGCCAAATGAGTTGTGGAAAGAAATGCATGGGCCTTGTGAAAAATATGAGAATACCACCATGTAGGGAATTGAATCATATTTCCATTGATATCTTGTTTGACCTCTAACTAATTATGGAGCTCCCGAATCATTTTTCAAAGCTCATGTGTTCTTTTGCAGCAGTGCAAGCTCCTTTTCCCTCAAAAACCCACTTTTGTTGAACTTGCTCCTAAACCTCTAGATCTTTCCTAAATATTCATAAATAACTTGCAAAATGTTATTATCTCATTAATACCACTCCCTAATGAATTTGGGCCTTGAAATCTGCTTTGAAGAATATGCACCCACCTTAGAAAGGCTAAAAATAGTCATTCCTAAGCTTGTTGAAAGACTTGCCTTGAAAGACACTCTCTTGGAAGTGATTACATAAAATGTGGAATAATAGTAGCTAATCGACTAGGAACAATAATAAAATAAATACTAAAATGATGTAAATAATAGTTAAATGAATATAAAAAGTGACCCAAGCAACTAGGCTAATGAAAATAGAAACCCTAATATGTAAAGAAGGGTTGGAAGGAGCTTAGCTGATTCAATGAACTTGTTGGATTGTGTCGTAGAGATAACTAGAGAAATAGGAGGAGGAAATGACTATGCCAAGTCCATAAACTTGCGAGATCCGGGCCATTTGAGTGTCTTGGGCACCTAAGAGAGTATCAGGGCACTTGTGGGTGCCCTAGTCTACGTTCTAGGCACCTTGGTCTATGCAGGAGGTCCAAAAACAAGATTTGTAGGGTCGTTATATGATCTAAATCCTTTTACACATGTCACACTAATTTTGCTTCACTTTGCACTATATGTCATTGATAATCAATGATGAAGAATAGACCTACAAAACCCCAAGACAAGCATCAAACCCCAAAAAATAAAGATGCATATGAAGGGGTCGAATTGACCTCATCTACCACAATGGTGGACTTACCGGGTTAAGTGTTGCACTACATCTTAGACCCGATGTAGTTTTATGTGCAAGTGTGTGTAATAATTCCCTAGGTGATCTTGTGCCAGTCACACTTTGTAAAAGTAGCGAGCAATAACTATGTGTAGAAAATGTAATAGAATGGTGGATGGAATAGAATAAAGTTCCCTCCTCTGCTTGTGTGATGCATATGAACCAACCTTGTGCCTTGTGATGGAGCTATATGGATTCAAATGGATTCTTTAATGGATGCAACCTTAGGTGATGGTAGTAGTGACTAGTGTTTGGTCCCTCATTATGGTTTCATAACTTTATATTTATATGGTTATCTTGTTCGAGTTTCGTAATTAACCCTAAAAAGGCCAACCACAAGAAATATGAAATGTTCAAATGGCTAAAAAGTGCCCAAAAAGTGGCGGGAAAGTGGAAAGAGGATCAGGGTGCCCCGACTGGGACCAGGGGCACTTGTTGGCACCCCAATACTAGCTCGCCCCATTTAAATGAAAAAAACATCAAGGAATGACAAAACAAACTGGGTATGCATGTGTGAGAGGTCGGTAATAATGACAAAAAGAAAAGTAAAATGGCCAAAAGATGGGGGTTAATTAGTAATTTCTTCACTCAAAAACCATATGAATAGTATTATGAGACTGGGACTAAATAATGTCTAAAGTGTGTGATTTTGTGACTTTAGGAAGAATCTTATGAACTTGTTTTCCTCTTTCTAACACATGGGAAAGGTTGAAACAACACATATGGATATTGGAAGGATGGGGATAGGCTTGACACAAGGGATGAACTAATCGGGAGAGTTCCCGGAAGGTTTACAATCAAAAATTTAGACACCGGGTATAGTTTTCATGTTTTCAAGTGTGAATTTTACCCTTACAAAAATCATCATGACAACAATATGTAATAACATAGGTTCACACTCTTTGAGTGTATGATATAGATGGTCAAAGGATCAAAAATTGTCGAATAGGACCAATTCTTGCAAATGAGAAAGAAATATTTATGTAAAGAGGTCTTGTAATTCACTTTCAACAAATATATTGCCCATTTTGGTAAGTGTGGCCTTATATCATAAGACATAATCTTTCATTGGTTCATTAGATCCTTGTCAAAATTTATATCTAGTTTTGCATAAGAAACTTTGTCCCCGATGTTAATAGATAATTGTGCCAAATTTGATTTGTAAAAGAGGTAAAAGAGCAAATTGAATATGTGGGGAGATGATAGAACCATTACAATACAAAATCCTTAAGACTCTTAGGAAAGAGCTTGATGATCAAGATGTCATTAGAGGGATAATAAAAGAAAGCCACATCGAAGGAACATAGGTGCTCGGTATGATCCCATTTTCCATCATAAATAAGGATTTTAGGAGTAACATTACTAATGGGAAAAGGGTAAGAAACCACTTTAGGTGCAATTGGATTGTAAAGAAGCTAAATAGAAGCCATATCATGAGCAGAAGTGGATGAACCTTGCTGTAATGGTAATATTTGAGCTTGTAATGTATGAATAAGAAGTTTGAAAACCATTAGGATTGGATATAGGCTATCTAGTAGAAATAGTAGTTGTAGGAAGAGGTATAGAAACATTATGCATTGAAATATTAGGTTCCCCTAAGGATATAGGCACTATAAATTTAGGAATAAAATATATCTCTCTATGAGAGAGTGAAGCATGCTTAAGTTGATATCTTGCAGCATAGAGGAAAAGATCAATATGAGTGGAATTCTCTTGTAGGAAATGTGTAAGGTGTTGTGTCTCATCTTTGGGAAGATCGTGAGAGTGAGTAGCCGAATTATTATTGGAACCTTCACCTTGATAAGATTAAAATTGATGGTAAAAAAGTATTAGTAAAGATATCAATTTTAGAATAGAAGCCTCAAGTAGGGGTCATGATACCACAATGTATATTGTCATAAGGGGAATAATATCTCCTAGTGGTGGTGGATTGAGAACCCCTAGGTTGAAGAAAATTTTGTACAAGAGCGAAGGATTAATCATGATGATATATAGACAAAGAAATACAACACCAAGGGTGAAAAGGAAGATCATAAACAAACCTTAGGGAAGCTAATGTGGATGCTAAGATCAAATCATGAGTCGGATCACCAAAATATTTACACCCTAGTTAGATTATGGGAAATATAAGATTAGTGAATTAGTTACATTAAAGGATGTAAGGGTTAGCTATAAGAGGTTATTCTGATTAACTAACTTCCAACATAATTACCAATATCATATTAACGCATTAATACTTGCAACTAATGTACTAAACAAGATATAAACTTGAAAACGTGAGGTGATGAGTGCACTTAGTGTATTATAGATGGTTATGGGAATTTTTGGTAGTGCAAACTGTTAGAACAAGGAGATATAGGACTGATGATGCTTTTTTATGAAATTGTGACTAAAAATTGACCTGGTGTGAAACGATACACTTCGCCAGTAGGCCATACCATATGGTCTTGAGTCTTGACCCTTATGTATAGATTTGAACCTACTTAGAGTCTAAGTTTACAACTTCCCGAGAATATTTGTGATTATGTAGTGAAGCTCTCTCGAACATCTGAATGAGGTCTCAAACCCTAACCATGGGTTAGGGTTTGAGACCTTGCAAAACAAATTTTAGTTGGCTTGTAGACACCCCCATGCACCATTGATGTTGGTACTACTATGAAAAGGCCTCAAACTACATGTTTTTCTCCACATGGCATGTGATATCTAAATGAATGCAACTAGATTTGGTAACCATCTTTAACAATGCTTGAGTTGAGTTTGGCTCTTGCTAAAATACTAGGAGAAGGGATACTTGAATGTTTGTAGGTTAGACGGGTTGACTTCTTGACATGGTAAAAATATTTAGACTTGTAGACATTACTACCCTAATGGTTGTAGATTTTCTATTGTGACATTTAGGAGTACTCTTGAGTGCATTTTGCAACCTGTTGGAAGTGAGTGTATCAATGTAGTGTCATAGGATTTCTAAGGTTAGAAAATGAGGTAGTGTTTACTTACTTATATAGGGTTATGTAGGTGATTTATCTAAGAAATATTGGCCTAGAGGAATTAAAATACCAAACAAAGAATATGAAATTGAAAGAAAAGTTGGAAAACATATCGATGCAAGACCGCATACAAGTTATCCATGACTAAATATAACATCCTATCCAAAGTGTATGATCTTTTTCAGGGATGGAAAACATGTAATTTGAATTTTGTAACTTGTCAATTGATGTTTGTCTATGGATTTTATGCATTATACTCTCATAAATTGATGACATGTTAATGTGTAAGGATAAACAAGATAAACAAGAGACCTCGGAATGTGCTAAGCGAGAATGGAAAGGTTGTGTTTATCTTGGCAAGAGTGCACTATTAAAACCAATAATGTCAAAAAGTAAATTTCCAAATTTGAGTGCCTACAGAGACCATTGACACAACCGACAAAAACAAGATAGACAACAAAGAAATGGATCTTGTTGAGTGAGTATTCATTTCTTCAATATAAATGAGATCGTGAATAAGCTTTAAATGAAGAATAATTTCATATTTTCAAAGTCAACAATAAATAAATCATATAGACACAAATATTAAATATTTTTCTCCTATAACTCATTATTGTTTTTCAAATGAACTAAAATCCCCTATTTTAAAAATCTATTCTCTCTTTGACAGCTTAAAAAAGCACAAGATTATAGAGTAAAAGATATAATAGCTCACTCTACTAATCTAAAGCCACATAAAATGCAATGTGCATTAGATTACTTACAAAGAGATGTTTTGTCGATGAACCGATCATGTCTTGTTCATGTAAAGGTAGAGGAAGTGACTAAAGTAAAAATAGAAAACAATATGATTGTTCATTTAAGGTTTGTGGAATAATGAACAAAAAAGGAAATGTGTACTTATAGACTGTGTTACCCATACTATGTTTTATTAATACTATTAGAATACCTCTTTTGAAATTACACACTTTCATCCTGACATTTCATGTATAATTTTTGACAAACTATTGTAGCCATTTATTATCTCTAAAGAAAGTTGTATTAGCCTATGTTTCATAGTATCTTTCACACTAGGAGAAATTCACATTCCTCCTACTTGTTGTTTGGTATATGGAGGACTTTCAAAAACATATTCTTTCATATCATATTTATGGAGTTGATGGTGGGATGGCCAGGTTGAAAAAATCAACAACTCCAAAGTTAATTATGTTCCCCAAATCATGTTACTTATTCTATAATAGATAATAATTCAAAGTATGACCCCATAAGACTCAAGTATTTCAACTTTACAATTGGGTTATGTTATAAGTACTTTCTACATTAATACAAAAGTTAAAATGAGACCATTTGCTAGACTTGCAAGACTCGCATGCCAATGTTCCAATATAAAATGCATAGTAAGTTTTATTATTTCTTTGGATCCCGATTTTGCATATTCAAACCGCATAAAATAATTTATTGATAGGAAATTTATAGGGTTTCTTAAAATGCATGGTTGAAGGGACAACAAACAAGGCCATGATATGGAAAATATTGTCGAAGGGAATGCATCAAGGGGTCTACAGGGAAAAAAAAATTGGGTGGAGATGTTTGGATGGAATGTAAATGGAAGCAATCTTGTAAGAGTTTTGGTGTGTGGCACTAAATTCGGTGGGCATGTAAATTTGTTTTTTTATATTTAAACCACATAAAGTACTTTCTATAAAAATTGTGGTCTTTAGCCGGTGGCTTCCTCTCACAAGCCTCCCAAGGCCCTTAAATGTGACTCCACGCATCCTTGCTCTTCGTCTTCCTTACCATGTGACTAGGGATGACCTGTCAAGGCCAATTTTTTGTAGCTTTTGAAAATACAAAAAAGCATTAGAGTTTGTGTCCTTGACTATCAATCTTCCTGATATTTTCAAATGGAGATGATTTTTTCTTCTATAATTTTCTTGCTCGAGAAATAATGAAAGCACAACTCAATGTGATTCGATCTTGTTCTTTCATGTCTAGTGAAACAGTCATAATGGTGCTCGACGTGTATTTAATTATCCTCTAATGCAACTAGGCTATATTTCTTGTCAAATAATATTTTAGTATAAAGGCGGTATAACAAGAGGTGTACCCCAAAACATCTGGTAACCTTGATGATCAGTTTATGCAAATGCCAAATTTGTAACTAGGACATGCAAGGTATTAACACATCATATAAGACCCCTCCTTTGTAAATAGTTGTCACTCAAACTAATAATGAGTCTTGGGTAAGAGTCCTAACATTCCAGTGCATCGAGGGGTATCGTTATCTTGCCTAAGCTAGTCCACTTTTGATAATCGATTGATTTTTGGGTATTTTCTCTTACTATGGGACTTTCTCAAGTGACATATGCACATATTTTTGGATGTTTTTTTAATTATTGGCAAATAGTTTTTTGAAAGGGACTATACCCTTGAAAACAAAAGAGGCCTGAGAGCCGGAATAGGAGTGAGAAACAGAGTTAATGGATCAAAATCCAAGTGTTACAGTGAAGCTCAACGTAGCTCAGAAACAGCTACACAGACGAGACATAACAGCAAAACAACAGCAGAAAAACAGTAAAACGACCGCCGAGAAACAGCAAAAGCGTTACCCAGCAGAAGCGTTACCCATCAGAGTGGTAGAATTCTTCTTTTGCTGACCGTTACCCACCCTGATGGAGTCTTCGCAGTTCAGAAGCAGGAAAAAACCTGCACATAATAAAACTCAAGACGAACAGCTGCAAATCAGCAGAAAAACAACTGGTTTACAGCGATCAAACAGCTGCTGCTCGACAAAGAAAGTGAAACATTGATGACCAGCCTATTTTTGGATGTTAACATAGACCTTACTTATCTAATAACAAAAAAATAAAAATATCAATGATATTTTCAATGGATGAATAAGACTGATTCTTGCGAAAGTAAATGCCGAGAATAGAATATTTGCAATGAGTGTAACAATATAGTTCGGTAATGAATCTCACCAAGAAAAAAATTGGGCATGTAGGGAGTTCAATTAATCTAGTTGAGAGAGTTTTTGCATGATCAATCAATCCAGTATATTGCATTTCGGAAGTAAATAAAACATGAAATATTTATGCCTAAACACCAGTTAAAAAATCATATATCAGTTAAGCAATAGAATTGAAGCAAATGTAGATTAGAATATTTTTCTGTACAATCTAAAATCACATCCAAACTTATGAAACTGTATCTGTCAAGGCAAGAGAAATCATAGACATAACACTCCTATTCAACATATAGATGGAATGAAGTATTCATATGTCTTATAAAAATTTAAGTTTTCTCAATTTCTAATTTCCATCTACTTGAAGAAAAGCAACAAATAAAGATGGACTGTATTATTTAACTCGCCTCTAAAGATGAAAAAGGTCTTCAATTATAATGGCGATAAAAGTCGTCTGCTGACTTCTGGTTTTCAAATCTCATGAGGATGCTATAGCGATCAGCGAGTCCATCATATAAGATATCACAAACCAAAAAATCGTGAAAACAAAATATACCAAATGTTGTGATTCGCAAATTGTTTAGAACCATAATGCCATCACAGAATCTTGAAAATTGGTCTAACCAAAGCAAATTAACAAAGATCAAGCTACAACTATATTTTGAAATTGAGTTGGTGTGATATTTTCAAAAAAATTCTTACAATTTAGGCCCATCGAATGCTCCAAATGGGAACTGCCCTTTGTCGTGTTTCTTCCGAGAGTGATAAGGTCCATATCCGGACTTGCTTTATAAGAGCTCAATTTTGTCTGGTTTGGGTCTTTTGATAGCTTCTTTATGTTCTCTGCAACAACCTGGGCATGCTTCTGCGCACACATTCCTTGCTTCAATTCCTACACCCACACCTCAAATCATAAGTTAATGAAATCCAACACTGTAATATTTAACATATGACTGTGTTTCAAACAGGTCTCTGAATATATATGGAAAATCCATTGCTATCTCTCCAGCCAACTCCACTCCAGTGGGTCATCCTCCAATTATTAGAACTGTCTTGGCATCCTTAATCTTCTTGTTGTTTGTAATATAAAGGACATAACAAAGATAAGCAATTGTCAAAGATGAAACCCAATTCATTCATTTTCTGAATGGGGAGATCGTATTTATAACCTGTCTAATACTTGAGTAAATAACTGATAAATGTACCTGATTGAAAATGTTTGATTCGTGCTAATTTAGAGGAAGGGCCATCGTAAGCAGTACCAGTGTGGCGAGCACCAGATAATCATACTTTACGCGTTCCTCCGATGCAGTCACCACAGCTTCCTATGTAGCTTTTGTTACAACAGATATTATAAATTTAGAAGTCTTCACATACTCGTTGTGCAAAACACACATCTTTCCCCAAAACTTAGCTCCGCCATGCACCTCAATTTCGCCCATGGGATCTCGAAATGCTCCTTCCTATTATATATAAATCAGGGTAAAAAATGAATCCACGTCATAGACTGATCTTAATCGCTGCTTAGATTTTCGTTTATCATTACATTTTCGCATAAAATTAACATCAAGATATATAACTTAGGAATCAATGAGTGTAAAATTTACATAGTTTTCACTGTGTTGGCTCCTGCAATTCCACCTCTCACAACTACCACCTGCTTCTTCTAGTGCACTTCTGCCACTAGCACTACAGATATTCAATGTGTATATACTTACCTCCTACAATCATATAGCTAATGCATGAGTTACCTATACAACATTAAAATGCGTGTTCGACTATTATTAGCACTACTCTTATTTAAATTTAAAATGGGGTCAAAAACTGATACATGAGGGAACAATGATGTGCCACTAAGTGTACATAATGCTAGAAACAAACCGTAGCAGAGTATGTGCAAACACGATGGATCCCATAAGCACCAAAATCCGTAGCACATTCTTTGAGTGATTTAATGGCTTTGTAATCTTGAGCCTCTTGCAGGTTCAATTTTTGCTTTCCCTCTCTCCCATCTACTTACTCTACACGGGCATTTATATCTGTGGCTATTTTCTTTGCGGCCGCTGAGTTTTGAATCCCCGCCAATGCGAGAGGACACGTGGCAACATTCCGCTGTCCTCCCAATGTTTTTCCTCCCACGGAATTAACCGTGGTGCAAAGTGTGTCAGGTACAGGCTCTTGGTCATGGCGAGTCAACGGAGATCTTGACTGTCTAACGGCGATACACATGGCGGAAATTCGTATAACTTTTTGGATATGGGCTCCGGCGGACGTATAACCCCTAAGTAAACCACATTATATATTGGCTTAGGGTCTGCCCTTTAGTCAACGTGAGTCAGCGGTCAATTTCATCCATCTAATAGTGGGCACGTGACACGATTTTGCCACTTTTTATAGCGATAGGCTTGGGCGGACTTCAACCCCCGAGATGAATCAGAGTCTATATTATTTCGGGTCTGGATTTGTTGTGTGTCATGGTCAATAAGTATGTACACATATGTATACATATATGTATATGGATACATATAGTACATACACATATGTATACATAATATACATATACATACACATGTATACATATATATGTATACACACATATATATGTATAGATATGTATATATATGTGTATATATATACAACATATGTATATGTATATACACATATATATACATATATATGTATACACAACATTCACATATATATGCATATATATATGTATACATATCTATACACATATATATGTATATATACATATATATATACACAACATATATATGTATATATATGTGTACACACACACATATACATATACATATGTATATACATATATATGTATACACAACATATACATATGTTGTATATATATACACATATATATACATATCTATACACATATATATGTGTATATACATATATATACACAACATATATATGTATATATATGTGTACACACACACACACATATACATATACATATGTATATATACACACACACACACACACACGCATGAGACTCTAGTAGAATAGAACACATAGTAGAAAAGAAAATAGAGAGCCGCACTTTCGACGAATATCATGAGAGAAAATGTTGCGGCATATAGAAAAATAAATATAGAGAAAGGAATATAGAAGGGGGAATATTGCAAATAGATACGTGCAACAACACGAGAGAATTTTTGTAAGAAAAAGAAACAAAGAATATGACACAAGAAGAGAAACAAAAGAAAATACAAAGTAGCAGCTCTAAGATTGTATGAAGTTTTAAATCGAATATTATATATATTGTGTGTGTTTTATATTGTTTTGGTTGTGTCTTCCCCTGTGTTGGTTGTAGTTGGCACCATATTTTGCCAACATCTTGGTATCAAAGCTTGAGGTTGTTGGATATTTTGAGTCTTATTTTCTGGGTTGAGTTGTAATGGCTTCTAGTAGCAACAACCCCAATATTTGATGGGAAGAACTATGATATATGGTGTATTAAGATGAAGACATTATTCTCCTCTCAAGAGCTATGGGAACTAGTTGAAGGATGATATGTAGAGGTGGCAAACTAAGTTGCTTTCAATGCACTGACACAAGCCCAAAAGAATGATTTGAAAGAAAATAGAAGAATGTTTTGAAAGAAAATATAAGAAAGGATGCAAAGACTTTGAGACACATTCAAAATGTTGTCACTGATTTAGTTTTCCCAAGAATAGTAAAGAACTATAAACTCTAAACAAACATGGGATACCTTACAGAATGGTTATTAAGGAAGTGACAAGGTGAAGGTGGTCAAATTGTAGATGTTGAGAAGAAACTTTGAGACCCTTCTCGTGAAAGAATCAGAATCAATAAATAATTTTTCACAAGAATAATGACCATAGTCGTTCAGATGAGGACTAATGGAGATGTGGTTGAAGACCATAGGATCATAGAGAAGGTATTGAGGATCCTTCCAACTAGATTTGATCTAGTTGTGGTTGTAATAGAGGAGTCCAAGGATTTGAGACAAATGATAGTTGATGAGCTAATGGGTTCTTTGCAAACCCATGAACAAAGGATGAGCAGTCACCAACTCCTCCAAAGAACGAGCCTTAAAAAAAAATACAAATGTTAGAGGAAGGGGAGAGGAGCCTACAACAAAGGAAGGGGAATATTTAACAACCAACAAGAAGGTGGAAGAAACAATCAAAAAAGCCACAAGAAAGAAGAAGGAGTAGTGACACTTCCAAAGGTGGTTCTACACAAAGGTATGAAAAATCAAATGTACAATGCTACTATTGCAAAAGTATGGACACTATGCAAGTGAATGTAGAAAGAAAGAATATGATTTGAGAAATCAAAATCATAATGCAAGATTCTCTAATGCAAAAGAAGCTAAACCTAAAAAGAATGAAACGTTCTTTCTAACTTGCGAATGTAACTAAGAAAAGAAACAAGCAAATATGGTATTTTGAAAGTTTGTGTTATTATTCGATAATGGAATGGATGTTTGCAAGAATTTACAATAGTTTTTTTCTTCTCTTGTTATTTCAATGTGAAAGTGATATCTAAATGCTTGATTTTGTTACAAGTATATTGCGAATATATTTTTATGAAAAATCATTTCTTTGATGCCATGGTTTTAGAAAATTGCTTGCAAGTGCAATAAAGTTGAAAAAGGTTTGAAAAGATGAAACAAACCACAAGTGGATGAGTAAATAGAATATCCGATTAACTAAAGGTTAAATTGTAATAAAGACATAAATTTTTATGTGAATAAAAGGTATAAAACAACATGGAGGAAAGAAGCAAGCAAGAAAAGACAATATTATATTTCAACCCAAACTATGAGCATCTTTGAAAAACACATATATGGACTAAAATTAAATGGAGAGAAAAAATCTCCATTGCTCAATTCAGAATAGCTCCCATAGGCTTACATATGAGGCGGGGAGTTGGACACTTTCTAAGGAATAGTGGGAAAGAGGGTTATTTTTTTGCACCACAAGGGCAATCAAAATGGAGGAACACTTCATTCTTGAATGCCCGCAACACATGGACATACGAGTTCTAGCACATGGAAATGTTAACAGTGGGCTTCATAATTGAACTATTTGAAAAGAAAATGATAAAAGAGTCAAGAGAGTTGCTAACTCAAATTAGTAGAATAAGGAACCACCTTGAAAATAATATCATGTTCTTCAAGTATCTTTAAGAGGGGAACAATTTATGTAATCGGTGATCTCATAAACTATCGATCTTGTAGACGTAATTAAAACTATTTCATGCATTCAATCAATTAAATCTAGATGGTATATATACCAAATGCACATTTAAATTTAATTAGATAAGCCACTTTGCATATATGAAGCCATTATGATGATAGGCAATGTAGTTGTGAACTGTTAACTATTACACAAAATTCTAATATCAATGAACGTGTTTTGATTTCTAATATTCGTTTTTGCATGCTTTTTTTGCAGCTTATCATGGTAATTAGAATCTCTTAAAATACCCATATCATTTTTTTTTCTAATTTTTTACCAATTTCAAAGTAAGATTAGATTTCAGAATATTTATTCACATAAAAGTGGGAAAAGATTTTAAAAATATGAATTAGTGGGAAAAGGTTTTGAAATGAAAATATGAATTCATAACATGTATTCACTCAAGAGTATGAAATCAACATATTGGCATTATAATTTTCACAATAATAATTTGGAACAGGTATTTACAAAAAAATAGGAAAAAACTTCAATGTGTTTGAGAAAAATCTTATTATACTTATTGTTTACATAGTAAATTTGATGCAACCAAAATATATATATAAGAATTTTTGTTAATCCAAGAATTAGAGTAACTAAGGTGATGTCTCTGTTTTGGAAGAAAAGTATTGTGTCCATGGTTGTAACCTTGTGTGAAGTGGCCTATAATCTAAAATTTATTAGTCAACGAATATGTATAATTCTTATGTTGCAGCCCATGCAAGCATGTCTGAAATGGAATTCTGATAAATACAAGTATGAACCCCACTTTTCAAAACCATGAAGAATTCATAAATGCATTTCAAACTATAATAGGGGCTTCATCATGTCTTCAATAACATAATTAATCAGAAAATTGGTGCCCTATGGGGGTGCCTTTTCTTTTATGTTGGTAATGATGTTTTTGTTTTCATTGTTGTGAAGAAGAAGAAGTGAACTCTCCATCTTCCAAGGCATGAGAGTTCACTTCTTCTTCTATTTGGGCAGAGAAAACCCAATATTTTCAGTACCCACTACTGTGAATGCGAATTTGAATTCGTGATATTATGGTAAGACACTAAATTTGAGCTAAAATAAATGATGTTAATCATCCTTCCTTCTGTGTTCTTCTATAGGTCCTTATATGCCAAGAAAATATGTGGTAAATTCATCTATGCCATTTTCAATCCCACCACAGTTTTGACATGCATACTCGTTCTTCAATGCATCACTTGTTGTTCATGTTGTTTTTGAGCTCACCCAACATCCATTGGAGATTGATGTAATGATGGCTAATTGATATCTTAAGAATTCCTTATTCTCTCGTAGCTGGAATCTACCTGAACTGGATGTTGTTTAAGAAACTTAAGAATAATCCATCTACAAATAGTGTGTTCGTCAAATAATGTAGCCCAACGTTTTCTAAGGGTCTGAAGCACATTGAGTGAGGTACAATCATGGAGTCAAGGATCAATATGGATTGGAACTGTGTCATGACTCTAGACTCAAAACCATGCAATTTAAACGATCTTGATTAACAAAGTCTTGCCAGGATAAACCTAGTCCCACATTATGAGCACATTTTCTGAACCAACCATTACCAATGATACAAACATCAGTGGGTTCCTCGTTATACCTGAGCGTAACTAGCACGCAACAACGACATCAATGCCTGCCTAAGGTCAAAAGTCAAATGCCAAAATGTTAAGCATTATCCCTGTCGAGATTCAACCCCTGAACCTACGTCCTTTCTGGGAATAATCCACCAGCATCGCCACTGATAGCGAGTTCATCAAATAGTGTATCCCAACTCATTCTAAGGCTCTAAAGCTCCTAGAGTAAGGTACAATAGTGGATTCCACTTATCAGTAGGGATTCAAATTGTGTCGTGACTCTAGACCTGAAATCATGTAAGCTAAACGATCTTGATTAACAAAATCTTTCCAGGATAAACCTAGTCCCACATGATGAGCACCTATTTCTGAACCAACCATTACCATTGATGCAAACATCAGTGGGTTCTTCGATACACTTGAGCATAAGTATCATGCATAAATGACTTCAAGGCATATGAGGTCGAAAGTTGAATGCCAAAATGTTAAGCACTATCCTTGTCAAGATTCAACCCTTGGACCTACCAATTTCAATCGTGGTTTCCCCACCAATTCACTTGTGTGCATTTCAT
Source organism: Taxus wallichiana var. yunnanensis (assembly GCA_018340775.1). Classification (NCBI taxonomy): domain Eukaryota; kingdom Viridiplantae; phylum Streptophyta; class Pinopsida; order Cupressales; family Taxaceae; genus Taxus; species Taxus wallichiana. The sequence continues at coordinate 470,606,521 of CM031236.1, read as the reverse complement.
GGATGGAAGATGGAGATGTCAATTGTTAACGGTCAACCTACCACGTTGGCACCTCGAAAAACACACCGTCTAGGTACGCTCAGCGTAGATTGACATTTAGGAGAGAGGGGCTAATACTTGAACATGGTCCAATAGTTGACATGAATCTTGATCATGTAATACCCAATAGTTGTTATAGTACCACCTCATAGTTTTCATAGTACTATCTAGTGGTTATTTATTTTTGACATAATAATTATGTAGAGTATCCAATCACATCATGACATGTAAGACTTATCACCCATGTTCAAGTATTGGTTTCCACCATGGTTGTAGTGTAACTCAAATTTATTATTTTAAATCAATTCAAAATATAGTTTTCCCTCCAATTAAATATTCCAAAGAAAAAATATAAGCTAAGAAAAACTTGAGCTACATGTTGAAGAAAAAATCGTGATCCCACATGAAATACAATTGATTTTGTAGACCCCTTAACTTAGGGTGTACTACTACTAGCCCCTCTTACATAAAAGTTCATTGGGCTCCAATTGTTTGTCATCATGTTAAAAAAATTAGGGGAGTTACTTGCACTTATCAATTACATGGATTGCATAAAAGGCCGTGATGAGTGAATTTTCCTGAAAAATGGATCAACGTGTTTGTTCTAGGTTTTATTGAAAAAAGAAAGCATTCATAATCTGCACTGTCATTGTTAAATATTGATAATTTAAAAACTCATCTCGAAAGAGGAAGCATTCTTATGAGAATGGAAGGCAATATTTGAATCCATCACCAATTCAAATGTCACATGAGCATAACATTTGTATACACAAGCAAAAAAATAATTACCGAAAAGTATACAACCTTTGTAAGTTTTTATAATGTATTAGTTGTAACAAGACATCAAAACACGTTTATTGATATTAGAAATTTGTGTAATAGTTAATAGTCCAAACTACACTTCTTATCATCCTAATGGCTTCATATATGCAGTGTCTTATCTAATTAACTTTATATGTGTATTTGGTATATATGCCATCTAGAGTTAATTGATTGAATGAATGAATGAAATGGTTTTGATTACGTCTACAAGATCCGGTAGTTTATGAGATCACCGATTACATTAATTGTTTCCCCTCTTAAATATGCTTTGAGGCACATGATATTCTTTTCAAGTGTGTTCCTCATTCTACTAATTTGAGTTAGCAACGCTCCAAAATCTTTTATTGTTTTCTTTTAAAATAGTTCAATCATGGAGCTCATTGTTAACGTTTCCATGTACTTGACTGTCTGTCCATGTGTTGAGGGCATTCAAGAATGAAGTGTTCCTCCATTTTTACCGCCCTTGTGATGCCTCCTAAACACCACATTTCTGAAAGGAAAATCGTAATCATTTTTGTTGGATGGGGATAACTTAGTAGAAAATTTAATATGACTTGTTAAAAAATCTATTTTCTAATAGAAAATTTAATATGACATGTTAAAAAAAAACTATTTTCCAATGTTTTTCATCATTGGTAGTTCCAAAATGTTTTTTATTTTATTCTCCTTAAAAACTACATTATATTTTTTCTAGTTGTAATTTAGCACTTAGTTTAGGGAAGCAATAACTTATGGTTGGCAAATTCATTTTTGTCTAAATCATATCATGTAAATTCAATGTAATTGTTTTTGAAACCCACAACTTTGTTTATATGTAATGCTAAGTAAAAGAACACCTTATAAGTCATTTTTCATTTATTTAGATAATTTTATAGTTTTACCTTTCTTGAAATGTTTGTATATTTTTCCATGATCTATTTTGTCATATGTAAATGTAATTGATACAAACAAATTGTGTATTCTAAATTCATATATTTGTGCACTAAGAACACCTTAGATGAGAATTTGGAGATAGCTATGTGAATATTTTTCTTGCGAGTGACAAAGGTTTGAGTTGATCACGGGAATGGGTGTGTATTCAAGGTGGAAAGGGGACTTGAAATGTAAATTTACGGGTATTATAGGGAGGTGTGGCAAAATGTGGGGTCGTATCGGATGGGGAGGCGCCAAATGGAATTCATAGACTCGAGAGATGGAAGGAATGGAAGGACCGTGAGTGATTCCATTTTTTTCCCAATGTGTTGAGGACCAATCCAATGATAACCATACACCATATGTTTTCCTCTACACTCACGTCTCACGATTTCTCTAATAAACAATCATATGGATATCATATAGAATGTCTATGTGGAAATATTTAGGAAACATATTCTAACGGTATAGGGAGATTTTATTCAAAATATATTTTACGCCGATAGGCGTGTTCTATGTGAGAAACTCCCACCCTCTCTGACAATGATAGAGATATCAACGGATCAGATTTCTTGGTCGACGAAGCACGGATCTGAATGGCCCCTACACGTGTCCGCGAAAGGTAGGAATGTCAGATCGTAGCCTTTGAAATCTCTGCGTCAATGACAGGAGGGTGGAAAATGAGCGAGTTGCTGTGGAAATGTCGTATCAACCATAAAGAAGACGACTCTGGCATGTTTTCAGTCACCAAACAGGTCTTACGGACTGCAAACATTCATGGCACTATCTCCTACCAAGCAAGGGGTTACGGCCACAGTGATCAATTGTATACACATTGAATATTTATCACTGTGTGGGAGTGATTATATTAAAATTCCATGAGTAACGTGCAGCAGCAGTGGCGAGATATCTGATGAAGCGCTGTAGTGCATGGTGGCACACGTTCTGTCGCTCGTCTGAAAGAAAATGGTATGATATGGACACCTTGGCACAGAAACATCTGACCATGTCATTTTTTTATGCCTTCTTCTGATCAGAAACAAAATGCTTGAGACATACAGGTAAATAAAACCAAGAGAGGAAGATACGGGTCTCCATGCAAGAAAATACCAACATAGCAGGTCGGCTCCTGGTCAGGCACATTAGTGTAAGTATTTACTGTTATACACATTCCCGTCCGCCCCTGCCTTCATGAGCATGTCGTTAGCTTATTAATACTGAAGATGATTAATGGTATGTCAGGATTATAGTTACAATGCAGATCTGTAATACCTTGAAACTTAGAGCTCGGATATATATCTTAAAAAGCCTATGGTGCTTGATTTTATTTTCATGTGGTTGTGTACAGGAGGTCCTTAACAAGTATTACCACAAAGGAGAGGAAAAAATATTGCATGCAGACAAACTATCTGCTAATATGTCTTAATGCCATGTGGGAGTGTCTTGCCTTGGCCAAGAGGAACAAAACAGGTCCTAGGGTAACTAAGCCTGTGTCAATCAGGTTGAGTCCTCGCGAAGAAAAAGATAACATGCATTTGAGATTAAGTGATGTATAGGTTAAAAGAAATGACCTGTCTTTTTGACGCATAAAAACAAATGCTTACTAAATATCCTGCACGGCACTGGCCTTACATGGAAAACACAGTATTCACACATTGGAGCACATTATGTTATGGTAATGAGCTTTCTGCTACCATCCACTCTTTCAACTATTCTTACAATAAGTACAACTGATTACAGTATTTGTAGCTATACAACTAGCACAACCCCATATAAACTCTTGCTATCAGATCTCTAATTCTTTCACCACATACTCTATGATTTCAACCCTGAATATAGAAAAATTAAGGGTACCAACAAAATTTCGACTCTTTGTGCAACTTCTTGTCATATAAATTTCTCGAAATCTCATGCTTCTGCTCCTGAAACGCCTGTTCCCCTCTTTTTGGTGGTTGTATTCTTGAGAATCTGCATTTATATTTCTTGTGGTTAGAGATGCACTGTCATACAATAGTACTAGATTTAAATGTGTGCATATGCCAATGAATGAATGAGGTATACCCAAGTGGATCAAAAAGAATCCAGAACTAAAATAAATGTGAGAAATGTTAGGTTTTACCTGTCTGAGCATATGATTTTCATTCTGCAGGGTAGACACTCTTTCTTCTAACTCAGAATTCCTGTTCTCAAGATCTTTGACCTTTGTTTCTAAGTCATTCAAGTAAGCTTTCTTTCTTTCTCTTGCCTGCTGTGCAGACACTCTGTTCCTTAGCAATCTGATAATGCCAAACAATAAATTGATCAGTCAAATTTACAATGAAATTTAAAAGGACAGCAAGCACCAATATGTATTTAATCACTTCAAGGAAATGTTGGACAAGTCAGGCTTTGAACCCGAAGAAACTTGCCTCTTGAGGCGCTTGTGTTCCTTGTCCACAGGGGTTCTTCCTCTTTTTCTCTGAACATTGGCACCAGTTGTGGGTGGGGGATTATCCACCGCCTTTGCAACCACAGACGTAGATGGTAATCCTAATGGTTGTATTCCTCCTCCCATTTCAGGAACTCTTCTGATATCTTCATCACTTTCATTTGCTGCAATAGCATTAATATAACCAAAAAAATTACAAAGATACTCGTCAAGAAGAACAATATAACAAAGACCCCTACTCTTCAAAAGAGAAAAAAACATGAGAATTTCTAAATGACAGGCCTTATTCAACTGCCATTTAGTCTTGACATCCTCCTCTGAGATACACTATTACAATGTTTCCTCCTTGGTACTGTTTAGCTGCAATAATTAAAAAAAATCATATAGTGGCAGAAACCAAATATCCGAATACAGAGCTATCAACTGTTCATCCAGATTATAGTTTTGCAAACAACCAAACACTTGCTATTCCAATATATACTTTGGTATGGTCAAGGCCAAGCTCAGAAAATTTGGACGACTTGGTTCACCACCAGTACACAGCTAAATGATAATACTACTACCACTGCTACTATGAATACATAAATACCAAAAACCTCCATTAAAAGGTTGAAACATAACATTCTTATCCAAGAATACCATACTTTATCACTGTAAGACTTATATGCCCTCCACACTTAGACACATTATTCAGGGCAAACATATGACAAAAGTAGCAGTGTCACAAGGAAGGAGGATTTGGCATACCATCTTTTCCTTGCCCCAGTGGGCCTCCCGCTGAGCTTGAAGACTTTTCACTTGTAGACTGTTGCTGAACAGATGTGGAGATAGTAGCAGAATGTTGCATTTTGATTTGTATAGCTGGATCTGATCACACCCAAACTCCTAATTTTTATTCACTTGTTAAGAACACCCTTCACATGAAATTCGTTATTCCTCAATCCCAGCCAACACCCACCACATGAAATTACATAATCACCAATCCCAACAAACACCCATCATAACAGATCTGAATCTCTGATTGAAAACCGTTGTTTCTACCACACCCATCGGCAGAAATCAGCCTTCCTATCTGCAAACATACAAATTCGGTATCTCTTTAACAAAACCGAGATCTTCGTGAAATCATCGACACCCAGGTCAAAAATCCTCTTATCTTTATCTTCCTGAAATGTTATATAATAGAAGATAATCCTTCTAACCATGTCATAACATCTCTCGTCAGGGTAGGTATAAAGAATAGTTAAAATGTCAAGTTTGAACCCCATGACTCAAATTAATCAATCACTTTAGCTGGTGTATGTGCATAATCAGAGTTAACAGAGTAAAGTTACTGCGAATAAGTAGTATTAGCTGACAGGCTAATCAAGCACCTAAAAGAGCCACATAGATATCTTCAAATCCATTACATTTTAGGTAGTTCATTGCAACTCTTCTCCCACAAAAAGAAATTGTGAGAGAGAAGAAAAAGGATTTTTAAATTGAAAGATTAACTGAGTCTCATGTATAACAAAATCACGTGTAATTCGTAATGGTGTTAGTTTAAATATTATCATATATATAACATCCCTTTAGGTTTGCAAGCATAATCTGCACATCAGCCGTCCCTACATTGAGTCTCCAGTGTTATCTACTTCTATACTCGATATAAAGCCATAAACATAACATACTTGCACTCCTCTCATGAAGGTCCAATTCAGTCCATCGAAGGTAATTTAGGGAATGGAAATCTTGAGAAGCATATGTTTTTACATTGTACAGTGCAGTTTGTAAAGATAGTTTTGGAATAGGTCACCACTGCCCAGTTGTCGTTTGCATTACTGGTTCAAGCCTCTTGTATAGGAGTGTAGCTTTTGTAGGTCAAATGAAACTTTTGTGGTTCTCATGGTTCTGAAATCTTGGAGTGTATATGACCAAGATTTCAGACTTATTCTTTATGGATGTATCTCCAGTACTACTCTGTAGCTTCTTGATGGGTTGATGGTTTAATTCTTGCAGTTTATTCATCATAATAGGATCTTCTGCAGCCTTTCCAACAGCTTCTTCTCCAAACAATATCTGTTTTCTGAAAAATCGATGCCCATTTTGTAAAACAATCTATGTTACAAGTAGAAGGGATGAAGGATAATAGGTGCTCCTCACACATTTTGATATAAAAACCCTGCTGTTGTTTCGCATGCATTCCTGGAAATAAAGCTTAAATTTAAACATTTAAAGGGAATGTAATTATTTCCATTTGCTACTATGTAAAAACCAGCAGTAGTAAATGGTACCAAACATACTGTTCACCACAAAAAAATCATAATACTTTTGCATCCTCTTGACTAATAAAATGTTGGAGCTATTTCAATATATTTACCTGAATCATGTATCGTGTCTTCCTCTTCCTTTTGGAGAGGTAAATGTGAATATATTCCTCCTCCAGCAATATCCTTTCCTGAAACAATCATTACCATGTTAGAAGCTGCCAAAAATATCTGAATTGCGATATATTCCTCTTCTAACTCCAGTTTCTCAAAAGATGCCAAAGTTTTTTGTGAAACATTAAAGATTACTCATCTAATCTAATGTTAAACTGCAGTAGTTCAGATTGTATTACATTCACCTCGTCTAGAATCCCTTGAAATAAAAGTTGCCTTTCATCCCATTAAATTTGATTTTGTAGTTTCTTTATTCATGCCACTCGCCGCCTTTTTCATGGCATGCACACCAAGCTGGTGCTGCAAGAAAGAGTTGAAATCGGTTTGGCTAGGATCGGGTAGATCTAATGGCAGCTGTATTATTTTTCTCAAATACTTGTCTACCATGTTCTGATCAAATTTGTTGGATTTTATTTTCTTTTTGCCATACATTCGTGCTACTGCATTTTCTATCATACTCTTTTCCATGGCCATTACGACGTTGATCTTGCAAATGGACAATACCAAATTAATTGCAGACAATATCTGTAATTTATACAAGACTTTAGAGTGAAACAAGAATTCATATTAATTGCTGCAAAGAAACCCAAAATTCAAATTTATACCTCGAGAATCACTTTATCTTGGCATCGATCTAGATCATCGACGAAAACCACCATCCTAAGATTTTTGTGGGATGTCGGTTTCATCTTCGGAATCATTGTTTCTGGGATATTGTTATTCCATGAACAAAATATAGTGGAACACCATATCAAAGAAAACATATTCCAGAACAGGGAAGATATTTGGTCGAGTTTCTTTTTCAGAAAATTGGTATCATTAATAACCCACTGCTGATAGCCTAGCTCTTGGCTGTGGTTTGGGAAAGATAAATAGTCCACTACATTAGAGTTGATCGGTTTCGCAGCAACCATAACTGATGTCGCTGCTGCCCATGAGAGTGGAATTAATGTCAACGAAAAACTTCTGTATTTAAAATCATTTAAATGTTTATCATTGGCTCTATCTAGCACAAAATACAGAATTACAAAGACCGAAAAGGCTATAATGACTGCAAGAAAACATGCCAACGGCACTTCAATGCAGATAGCGCGTTTGTGAAATGTCCAATTATATTTCCAACCACTACTGAGCCTCTGGTCCACGGTCATTGCTGCTTCCAATTCTTTTATGATTTCTACCCCGAGGCACTTCGATCTTGCTATTGTGTATGCTATCTGTATAACAAGTATTTTGAATTCCTTTGTAAACTCCAATATACATCAACTTGATCCATACGCTTCCATTCAGACTCCCATGAGGTTTTGATAACATTAATAGTTGATTTATTGTTTATTTCTTTTAGCATATAAAAAGTTCCTACGTATCCATTTGTTATTAGATTGGATACACAATACAATCTTAGTTTAGATATCCTATTCTATTGTGTGATGAATATGCCTTTGGTCTGCTTTTATAAAGTTTAATAAAACATTTTGACTGTAGTTATTATGCAACATTGCTTGTTATGATCTTGTGAACCTTTTTTAGGTTATTGGATACTAAATTATACTACTGTAAAGTAGGAGTTACAGCCATGTTACGAAAACATGAAAGCTTATTAGATGCTTAATTATGCTAGGAGATCCATCCATTTTAAGAAGACATGGAAGCAGCTCCAGCATCTCTGTGATTAGGAAATTAAGATTTAGGAAATTAGGACACTTTGAATTTAAAAACTCGTGTAGCAGATTTATTTTTTGTGGATAATTTGAGAGCATTGCTTGTTTTGTGCACTGCTGGTATTAGAACAGAGTAATGTTGTTTTCAAATGGATATTTTATTTATCAATCACATATTTTTGTTTCAAAAAATAATTAGTTCATATTTTTAAGACATTTCATTTCCAGAATTTATAGGTTTCACTTTAATTCATTACAGTATTCATCAGAGCTATTTGATCAATTTTTTGTTAGGAAAGTGAGATTTCTCTCTTTATCTCTTTGAGGATATTATGCTTGTTATTTGGTCAAAAAGTAGTATTTCCTTTTTGCTGCGAATACATTAATTCCTGGATATTATGCCTGTTATTTGGTCAAAAAGTAGTATTTGGTTATTGAAAATGTGTTGTTTTTTTCATTAATTCCCATTTACATTTTCATGGATTCTTAATAATGTGGTTGAAGTTGTCTATCTTTAATTATCTTATTGTTGTATGTCTTGCATAAAGAAAACTATTTTTTTCTTTCAGTCTTCAGCCACGGCATAGAGGGGCAAGTGCCTTTGCCATTGGCAGGATTCGGTGTGTGCTGAGGGGTTTTTGCCCCTAGGATGCCTCATCGAAACGCCCTTTGTTGGGCGTTAGACTGTCCATTGGCAAGGCTTTTAAAGCTGCCTGCCAAAACAGACAACACCCAAATATTTGTCTTTGATTCCTTGTTTGTGCTTTGCAACAAGAAACAATGTATTTAACTTCCATTTCCAGCGTAGAGCTTATCGAGGTTCATATGGCATCTATGTTTTTTTTTTTTTTTTTTCGTTTTTATTGTTTTTGGTTACTTGTGAGCTTGCAGCTATGAAGACTCGTAATACAATTGTTGTCCCTCCGCACGGTGTGACAATCACCACTCCGTACTTGGAGCGGGAAGATTCTTTCAACCGGACAAAGTTTGTTGTCAATGTACTCCACTGTAGGCAACCAAAGCCAGCAAAACCAGTGATCGCTGATTTGGTTAGAGATCATCTTCGCTTGCAACCTTCTTGTCCTCTTTATCTTTCCAAGTTCCGTACGGCGGGCTTCAACTCGAGGGGATTTGGACTTGTATATGATCGCCCCGAAGATGCTGTGAAATACGAACCTGAGCACAAACTGAAAAAGATGGGGATAACTGCAAAAGCTATACATGCTGGAGGCAAAAAAAAACATGGTGCTAAAAAAATTGCTAATGTCATCAAGGGAAAAAAAACGAGAAGCCAAAAAAAATTGAAAAACTTTAAGGGCGTGCTCTGTTGAACTTATGTACATAAGTGTAATTTAGGTGACTATATGGTACAAACATCTACTATGTTGTCTTTTAGTTGCTCGATCAAAATAAGAGTATGTTATGTTTTTGATAGCTCTTGCTCGCTGGAGTTTGAGACTTGCTTCATTGTACATTTGCCATTTTGTCAAACTTATTAATATCAAACAAACTTTTAATAGACAGATTTCATACTATGTTTGGTTTTGTATTCAGCTAGCTTTCCTCTCATCATATTATCCATCTTGTGAACGTATTTTGTTTTGGGAGTACTGAATACATATCAAGTAATGCGTACGGCTCATTTGGAGTTCACCTTGTGAGTACATAGGAGATATTTCAGTGGTTTGGATTTTGTTTTGGCAGCTAACATTCACCAGAATTGAACCATATAAATTTATCTCTTATTCATATGTTTGACTCCCTTAAATTATTGTTCAACATTATGACAAAATCAACCTAGATCATGCTTGTGGTTTACAAATGTGGTTTGCGTCAGTTTATCCCTGTTGGCTTTTCATCTTGTATATATATTCGCTTCTGTGACCTCTTTTATTTCTATTGTTGCGGGAATGTTTATTCCAAATCAGTAGTTTTTATTAATGGAATAGAGTTTGTTTCACCTATATGTTAATGTAAGGATTGTACGCTTTATGTAATGATTTTGAGCTTCAAATGGACAGGACAATTTTAAAGATTTATGTGACAGAGGCATCTTTGTGCTGCAATGAATGTAATTTGTTTCTGTGTTGTCACAAATGTAACGCATTTCTGTACTGTAAGCTATGGCTTTTATTTGACACTGGCCAACCATTATCAATGAGAAAAGCAATGATTACCTCAAACTTGTCAAATGTTAAATGTATTAGATTTTGTAAATATTTATTGTTTTTGTTTTGTAAACTCTTCTGTACATCTTTTTCTTAGAATTTGGAGAATACTTCCAGCTGCCCCCTTTTCCCTATGATTCGAGGGATACTTCTGCCCCTTTTCCTATGGTTTGAGGGATACTTCCAGCTGCTCCCTTTCTACTACGATTTAGTGGATACTTCCAGCTGTGCCCCTTTTTCCATCCCCACATTTTATCATTCCTTTTGGAGAGCATAGTCAATAATTATTTGGATTCAATCATATTGCTGGTTTTCCATAGCATTATCGCAACTAGAATTTTGTATGTTCCTTAAATTTTATTTAAGTATATGTATTTTTGTCCTGGACAAATCGACATTTCACATCTGAATTCGTTTGCATGTGAAATTTGGAAACTGGAGCGATTTACTGGAAATGCCTTTTTTTTCTTTGTAATCTGCCATGATGATTATGATGCAACTATTGTTGAAGGACAATGCTGCATTTTGAAATTTGAAGTGATTATTTTGGTAGATGTTAATGAATATTTAACTGATATTTGCTTTTTTTAGTTTTTTCCTTGAAAAGTATTTGATTCTATGGAAGATTATAGTAATTAAAGCACGGTACAGAGTAGGTTGACCAGTCTTTTAATTATTGTGTGCGGGATTTGGAATGCAAAAGGACACTTAAGCCTGTTCGGGCTAGAATGAGTGAAAGGAAGAACAATTTAATGCTCTTATGACTCTCAATGGTTTCCTGTTTGTTCGGGGATAATTATAACCAACTCCAGTATAAGTTTTTCATAGTAAGATTAGCCTTCTCACCTCTATTCTGATCCTGTTATCATGGAAGATCATCCACAGAAGCTCATTCGGCTCTACACATTTATTTTTGTAATTTTTTTTATAAATTTCGAAAACTTTCAGTGTAGATGCCATTTGTAAGGGGTATCTCTTACACCAAATTGACTGAAACTTTACACTTGGCCTCATCTATGTTACATGATATGCCGAACTTTATGGGAAAAGATTGAAACTCACTGAACTTATCCTTGTCAAACATGAACTCAAACTTTATTCATTTTTTTAACATGGGAAGTTTTGACATACTTTTGCATTATTATTATTTTATATAGATGTGCATATATATACAAATTCCGACTGAAAACAAAGAGCTAAAAGCTCTTTTCTGGTCTCAACCTCCAACATATTTATGCATTCATTTAAAAAAATTAAAATGATTAAAATATTTCTATTGTTTGTGTTTTCTTTGCCTTTTCAAATTTTATCCATTGTTGAATTTGAACCAAACCTTATCCCCGTTGAACATTAACTTAAACTCAAACTATATGACTTAGGCCTCATCCATGGAGGTATGCCTCACACAGCATGTTCATCAGGAATTTTGACTGACAAGTTCCTAAATCCCGTAAATTGTATTGTATGGTTTAATCGTCGTTTTAATTTTTTCTTTTGACTTGTCAAAAGTATTCTGAAGATTTCCAAATTCCTTGCACACACTCACCTCTATCGAGATGCAAAATATTGCATTTGCTTAAGCCCCCTGCTGTTCAACAACTATATGATTGGCAGGTTTTGGCTCGATTCCGGGGGAACACTTCTCTCCTTGACAGCTTGCAAATGTTGGGCCTTCGTGAATTTGACACCCTGCACAATTGGAGTGCACATCGAGTTCCTGTTTCTTTGCAGTCTCTTGGGGCCACTTTCATAGAAGACAAAAAGGCAGAGCATATTTCAACTTCCCTCATGGACAGATTCCACCCTCCAGCTTCAGGTTTATCTCCAGAACAACAACAAGCTTTCGACATAGTTATTCAACACTTCGCTCAGAAATCCAACCTTCCTCCACTGAGACTTATTATACAAGGTACTGCTGGTACTGGAAAATCATTCCTCATTAACATTTTAAAGTCTTCATTTGCATCTTCATCCATCCAAGGCCTTTCACCTCTCCTTCTACTCGCCCCAACAGGGGTTGCTGCTTTCAACATTTCAGCTTCAACAATACACGCAAGCCTCCGAATTCCCATTAAAGAACTCAAACCCTTAGAGGGCCAAGCTTTGTCGTCTCTTCAAGACTCCCTCAAGCACACCGAATACATTCTAATTGATGAAATGAGTTTCGTCGGGCCAAAGTTGCTTTCCAAAATCGACTATCGTCTAAGGGAGGCTTTCCCGCACTTCAAGAATTCTACATTTGGAGGCAGATCTATGATCCTTGTTGGAGACCTCGGTCAACTTCCTCCGGTTATGGACATTCCTCTCTATGCCAGCAAGTCATACGGAGCTACCCTTTGGAAAGAATTCAACATATCTGTCTGCCTCCATTCAATCTTCCGTCAACAAGGTTGTGATCCAGCACAGGCATCGTTCCGTAAGTTACTGCTCAACATTCGTAACGCAGTACCTCTACTGCAGGACTGGGAAGCTCTTATGTCAAGATCTGTTTCCTCCCTTTCCGAACAAGAAAACATTGATTTTAAAGATGCCCCTCATCTTTTCGCTCAGAATGACCTTGTGGACTCCCACAACCTTATTATGTTGAAATCCCTTAACTCTCCTATTGCCAGATCAATTGCTGAAAAAACCAGACGTTCTGCATCAGGTGACACAGAAGACGATCAATTAAAGCCCAAGGTTCTTCTTTGCATCAACCAAAAAGTAATGCTTTCCGCAAACTTGTGGGTTGATAAAGGTCTTGTCAACGACGCTACTGGTTCTATCATCGACATAGTCTATGAGGAATCATCCGGACCTCTGGTCTACCTCTTTTTGTCATCATCAAGTTTGATCGTTACACAGGACCTCCCTGGGATTCGAACAACCCCTTGCATGTTCCTATTCCTCCCATTTCTAGAGGGGGTCGCAGACAACTACCACTCAAAATGGCATGGGCTTTTTCCATCCACAAGTCTCAAGGACTTACATTAACACGGGCTACAATCGACATTGGCGGAACTGAAAGACAAGGCCTAACATTCACTGCTATCTCAAGAGTTCCGTCTCTTTCTTCCCTTCGAATTTCTCCATCATTCTCTTTCTCCTGTTACTCTCGCATGTCCTCCACTCCCCTTCTTCAATCCAGGCTACAAGAGGAATCTCGCCTTCACTGCCTTCCATCTTCTCTCCCACACCTCCCCCAACACTTGTCTTAACAACTTCACCTCTTCCACCTTTCTCAATCTACAAACTCCATCGGTGCAACAACTTCCTTATAGCAAGATCGCATGTACCTATCGCGTACATTTTGTATCTAATTCCCCTTTTTTCCATGAGTTAGCTATGTCTGCAACTACTTTTAATGCAATATTTAAACTATGTTCCTTAACTTTAGTTTTCAAAAGTTTTTTTGGGACTGTACTGCTAGCCGATCTACTGAAACTTATACTTTTGAATTCACTCCCTGTCGTTCTTTTATAATTAACTTTCAAAAACATGATGCTTTTGTTTTATTTTCACATTTTCTTAATTTGCTCTCTTTCGGCGTTTCCATCGCACACATCACGTGCGATTTCTAGTTTTTATTTGAAGGTAAGGAGAGGAGTGTTACCTAAACAATGCAATAAATATGACGACATAATTGTAAATCCCTTGAATAAAATCAGATCTAGTTGCATAAAAGAATCTTCTTAAAGGAATAATAATTGATGAGGGGGTTTTAGACTAATATCTTGTTTATCAAAATTATGAAACAATTGTTAGAAGTAAACAAGTGCTACGTAATGCATCATTTTTATTAAATATATTATAGTTGAAGTTGAAAATGTTTAATTTTATTCAATGGATGTTATATTAGTGATTGTCCTAAAGGTGCAAAGTATGTTATAGGAGATGTAATTTTTTTAAAGGGATACAAGTTCCTATATTTATATTAGTTATTTTCTACATTATAAAAGGTACAAATTACATATATAAAAACTCCAATATATCACAATCATTATGCCAATATAAGTGACATCACAATAGCATTATCCCTCTTACTAACATAATGCTTAAAATTGGTTGCATGATAAGTATGTTTAATTTTTCATCCTTCCCATATCCTCCTCTACAACTTTATAATTCCAAAAAAATTATATACAATTACCTATAAAGATGTTTCTTACTACCCCAAGTCGGATATGCCTCTTTAATACATTTTGGAATTACTTCTAAGACTCTAAAAATCCTCATTGAATCAAAAAATTAATCCCAAATTGGGTGGTTAGAGGGATCCACAGTAACATATAAATTCCAATATATCATGATCTTTATGCCAATAGATGTGTTTCCACAATGGAAGTGGCCCTATTACTAACACAATGGTTGATTAGTTTTAGGATGAGTATGTTTTCTTACTTGAACTTCCAATCTCCTCCTATATGGATTCATAATATAAAAAAATGTCAAGTGAAATTTCCTCTAAGTACATGCCTTGTTACCCCAAGTCGGATAGCTTCAATGACTCTAAGAATTTTCAATGAATCAAAACATTAATCCCACATGGTTGTTTTTTTTTTGTTTTCAATGACATAAATCCTAATATATATCATGATCCTTATTCTAATAGGGTTGAAACCATAATGGAAGTGGGCCTCTTACTAACATAATGGTTACTTAATTACGTGATGTGTATGTTTTATTACTTAGCCTCCCCATCTCATATGTGGCTTTATAATCCAAAAACATATCATGTATAATTACCTCTAAATACGTACCTTACTACCCCAAGATGGATATACCCCTTTAGTGCACCTTGGAATTACTTCTCGACTCTAACAATCCTAATTGAATTAAAAAATTAATCCCACATTAGTTGGTCATCTTGGTTTGTATTAACATATATAAACTGCAATATATAATAATCCTTATGCCAATAAGGGTGAAACCATAATGGAAGGGGTCCTCTTACTAACATAATTGTTTTAATCAGGTGTGGGTTGAGTATGTTTTATTTTTGGCATTCCCATCTCCTCCTTCATGACTCCATAATCATATAAACTATCATATACAATTGTCTCTACATACATGTCTTATCACCCCAAGTCGATAAAATTCGTTAGTGCATCTTGGAATTTATTCAAAGACTCTAAACATCCTCATTAAATCAAAAGAATAATTCCACATTGGTTAGTTGGCTTGGTTTGTGGTAACATATAAACCCCATTATGTCATGATCATTATGCCAATATGGATGACACAAAAATACAAGTAGCCTTCATACTAACATAATGGTTGATTGGTTACATGATGAGTACATTTTATTACTTAGTCTTCCATTATCCTTCTTTTCGGCTTCATAATCCCCAAAATATATATGTGTAATTGCCTCCGAATACATGCATTACTACCCTAAGTTGGATATATCTATTCAATGTGTATTGGAATTGCTTCTATGGATCTAAAAATATTTATTGAATCAAAAATTCAATCCCTCATTTGTTGGTTGGCTTGGTCCATAAAAATATATAAATCCCAATATATCATTATCCTTATGCCAATATGGGTGACACTATAATAGAAGTGGATATCTTACTAACATAATGGTTAATTGGTTGCAAGATGATTGTGCTTTCTTTTTTGACCTTTCCATAGCCTCCATAAATTGTTTTATAATATGAAAAGATAACATATACAATTTCCTCTAAACACATGTCTCATACCCGAGGTCAAATATGCCCCTTCAATGTATCCTCAGATTACTTTTATAACTCTAAAAGTCATCATTGAATTAAAAAATTAATCCCAAATTTGTTGGTTGGCCTTATATGTGGGAATATAGTAAACCCATTATATTGTGATTTTTATGCCAATACAGGTGATGCCATAATGGAAGTGGCCCTCTTATTAAAATAATGATTGATTAGTTGTGGGATGAGTATGTTTTTTTCTCGGCCTTCCCATCTCCTCCTCTACAATTTTGTATTCCCAAAATATATCATGTATAATTTCCTCTAAATGGATACGCCTCTTCGGTTCATCTTGAAATTGCTTCTACGACTTAAAAATACTCATTGAATTAAAAATTAATTCTACATTGGTTGGGTGGCTAGGTCTCAGTGGTAGCTTATAAACCCAAATCTATCATGATCCTTGTGTTAATAGGGGTGACACTATAGTATAAGTGGCCCTCACTTTAACAGAATCATTGATTTTTATGATATATGTTTTGTTACTCAAGCTTCGTATTTCCTCCTCTATGGCTTTATAACAAAAACAATATCATGTGCAATTAGCTTCAGTGTGTATGCCTTACTACCCAAAGTCAAATATGCCTTTTTAGTGCATCTTAAAATTGCTTATACGACTCTAAAAATCCCCATTGAATCAAGAAATCAATCCCATATTATTTGGTTGTTTTGGTTTGCATGGTAATATACAAACCAAAATATATCATGTTATCCTTATACAACTAGGGTTGATGTCATAATTGATCTTTTTGTTATGAAAGTTATACTTTAATATAAAAATACATATCGACTTGTGAATATATGTGTTTATTTTTGGCTTAACAGTGGGATAATAATAGGGTGAGGAACATCAAGATCTCTTTTACAATAGTCGTGGTACTGTACATACCCAAAATTGTAGGGTATTACACCGCCGGAACAACGTTACACATGCCCCAATGATGATACAGGTCTCCTCCCAAGGTGTTCGGGATCCGAAAAAGCTTTCCAAGTATGTGTTAACATCCCGCATGTCTTGCTTAGCCCCGTGTGCCTGTTTTCTCTTCTCCCCTATTTTCTTTGCGTTTTTGTCTTCGATTTATAAAACCAATGCCTGCGTGGGTCATGCGGTCCTTCACACATTTTCCAAAATGTTCTTTTTAAAGCAACTTGTGTAAAATTTCAACGCGTTTACAGATTTTTTTCACCGCCTTTGCTTGTATTTATGATTCTGTTCCCTGGAATAGTGTTTTTCATTGTTTATGGTTAAAGAGTTCAAATTGGTTTTCACCTTTGGGTAAATGAGGATTCTATAAATAGTGGTTGATCTTCACAAAAGGCCCTCAAAAAATTGCCTCTCATCTTCTCATTTCATAGTTTTAGTCTTTCAGTTCTTAGGAATTCATAGTTTTCATTGTTACATGCATAGTTAGTATCGTTTTGCTATTTAGAAGCCACATAATCTTCTTGTGCTAGTGTTGTTCGTTTCATACAATCAATTGAGATAGGATAGTGTTATTTTTAGTTAGAAGCTATTAAAGTTGCAGGTTTTATTCACAAACAAGATAGTTTCGTGTTACGGACGTTTTATGTTGTATGACTCGCAATAAATCCCGCTAGGAATTGCATAAGCCAAGCTCTGTTCTCTTGCGCTATCCCTCTCCTACTCGCATTGTATTCAGTATGCATCCTAAGTTTCCACTGTCCCAATACCTACTTCTATTGGTGCTAGCATTACACGCTTTTCTGGATTCACGTGAGCACAAAGGAACGAGGAGATCACACTGAGGGGACAAAGCCACACACAACCGGATTCACCACTGTTCTGCAAAATCCAGGTTCAAGCTATCAAAGTTCTAGTTAAAACATATCAAATAGAATAGTGAATCATTTCATTTCAGTTAATCTCACTTTCGATATTACGGGAAGCATGGGGATTGATAGTTTCTGAGAAGCCATGATTCACTCCTCACTTCTGAGGTAGGATCGAGAGTCTTTCAAATAGATTAGATCAATTATTTGGTTATTTAGAATAGATTTACAACTGCACAGGCAAGTAGCTATACTGATGCTTTTATTTGTTTTAATTTCATTATTAGTTTAGTTGTCAATTTCTAGATATATTAAATAATTGCTCTTTCAATTTTGTTCAATAGTTTATCAAAAATACAAAATAGAGGAATATGATGTAGATATACTTTACATAGTTAGTTTTACTTTGCTTCAGTTAGATTTACATTGTTTCTTTTGTATGACAATCACGGGACCTAGAGAGCCCAGAGAATATGTATTCGAGCCAATAGTGCCTCAGCCCAATCTTGTTGCAACAATAACTGATATAGACCAGAATCTCATAATTCAGGTCTTCCAAGTAACAATAGACCTACAAGAAATCAGCTCACAGCTAAGAGGACTAAACATAGAAGATGACAAAGTGCATACGTTTTGGTCAAACCAGCCAAACTACAGATTACCCTAGATAAATATCTGCATGACTGTAGAAGGGCTTGAAAGAGAGCAAACGTTCGGTTGTGATCCTTTGGTCCCACAACCAGACACAAGAGAGACATTCTCACTAACATAGACACTAGTTTAAGAATTCAAGTTGCAAGAACGCCTATAAGATACTCTGAGAAGATTACACAACTGTTAATTCTAAACATAGAGGCCGAAAAGGCATACGACTACTAGATACTAGGGATTAGGGATTGATTCCGCACATGACCATAGGAGGTCCACAACAACCACGAATCTATGGTTGTGATCCATAGGTCCCACAACCCAATGGACCCATAGGACAATCCAACGTTGATGTGGTTTACGCACATTAGTATTTAGATCCACTCCACTTCCACCAACCATTATCGCACGCTTGTCCTTGTTAGATATAGCGAATAACGACGCTAAGGACTTCTTGACTAGACCGAGAATCACCCTTATAATCCACTATATATATCCATCATCCATCTTATGACCCTATCCGAGACATACACAAAACAATCCTGTAATTTTCCTCGTATCCCACAACCTATAGATTGGATCACACCGAGCTCGATATTGATTAGAGCCTTCGAGCGATCATCCTCACCGACCGATCTATCACACCAGTTTAGGTTAGGAGGGCCTTCTTTGCCTTAGATTTTCTGATTCCATTAGTGCATGTCGAAGATATAAGATTACCTAACTAGTTTTCCTATACCCTACATATATTTCATCCCCACCACTGTTGTCTCAAAGACGACCTCGGGAGGTCGGGTGCGGAAGAGTTACTTATAGATTCCCACGCTCGCTTGTCACTTTTCCATCATACAGTACATCTATGGAAAGTTCCTATATCATGAGCATGCTCTTGATTATCACTTAAAATTCTTAGAATTGCACTAATTAGGGCCCGTGACACTTCATTGGTAATTTAAGTCCTTGATTTATTTTTCAAGAAATCTTGTATGCTACAAAACATTTCTCCATTCATGTAAAACAATCCACCTCAGAATATATGTCACATAGAAAGGAACAACTATAAAACACATAATTAATTGTATTTAGCTTAAATAAATGTTCGTGGTTTAATTAATTGCACTCATATCAAAGCTTATCTCAAATTTTGGATCTTCTTAAAAAAAATCATGTGTGGTAATTCTTCATAATGAATTTTTCCTTCAATGGCACAACAACTCTATTACATGTCTTGATCTTCTCTTTTCCTTGTACAATCGTTCCCTCGTATACATGCTTCCACTAAATATATGTATGACCTTTCTATTTTGCGCTAACAAAATTGACTCATCTTGAATCTTACACACTTTTAAACTCAAAATATTAATATAATCGAACTACCCAAACAATCAACCCTTTAATATTTAATCCTCCAAGATAAATATGAATATCCAACTTATGTTTACTTGTTATTCTTATGACATATTTTAGAAATTTTTCTTCATGTACTTCAACATCTTCTTCATCCATTTTAGGCATTATTGGTGGCTTCAATATCACTTTCATGAACTACAACTTGTTAGAAAAAAATTCCTCAATTTGGGACTATTCTCATCTTTTGCAAGGTTTAAAAACACCTTCTTCATCATGAGTGCTTCTCTAATTTCAAATTCATCGAGTAATGAATTGATGTAATACCTTATTCATTTTTTTGTGTAACTTGCACACTCACACTATCATGCTTACTTTCATCAATATGAAATTGTGAATAATCAAATTCTCTATGCTCAACTTTTCCATACTAACAAATTTGGAAATGAATTTATTTCCATGACCTTGAACTATTCCTCTAAAATTGCCTCTACCTATTTACACAACATCATCAAATGGTGAAATATTTGAGTCGGTTTCAGAGAGTCTTATAATCCTATAAGTTTATTTAGGATCAAGAGTCCTCACAATGAATTTATTTGAGGATTGGTGTAGAGGATTTTCTTTCAATATAAATAATATTGCAATGTGTTATTCCTTTTCGGTATTTTATCATCATTTTTTAATAAAAGTAATTATTGTTCCTTACAAGTTACATGTATATATATTTTCATGAGCAAGTTCATATTGTTGTGTAAATTTGTAGGTTGCATGGTCTAAGATAGTCCTTTAGTTTGAACCTCTAACCATGAATACATCGGACACTCGATAGACAAACACGCTAAAAAAGGTTTATTGTGAAAGTGTATATGATTGATAAAGGCTAAATGATATATGATAGTGTGTTATAAAAAGGGAAATGATATAGAAGAAAATATAAGTACCAAATTAGAACTATAATGAGAATACTTGTTTTAAAGTTATACACATTTTTTGATAATTTGGGAGAACAACATTAGAATCTCTGTTAGGTCATTTATGGTTTGCACACCTATTCTACACTTCCATTTACTTCCTTGTTTTAGTATTCAACTTATAGACACAAAATCATGCACTTGGGTACATTTCTAGGTCTTAAAAGCATGCTAACATTTACATGATTCCTAAGCAAGAAAAATAGTAATTGACAACTCCCCTTAGCCAATTTATTTGTCTTTTTGTGCTTTTATTGGCTTCATACATCTGTTGCTTCTATTGGCATTTGACTATTTTACTTTTCTATGGCTTTGGACACTATCACCCAATTCGAGACAAAGAAGATTAAGCGCTCTTGTCCTCCTAGGCACTCATGTCCCTATTTATCTTTTCCTACCCCTTTTAGACCCCTTTTGCTTCTTAATTACATTTTATTACCTTGGGTTGGCCTTTTAGTTGTCAATTAAAAATTCAAACAAGGGAATCATATAAATACATAGTTATGTTTTCAAAATGAGGGACCAAGCGATGTAAGCATTATTATTACCACATATGCTTTCATTCGAAAGGTACCAAAGTAACTTCAAATCATCCATCGAGCATCCATTCAGGGACAAGGGTTGCATACACAACATAGGAAGGGGAATTTTATTCTATTCCATCCACACATTTGCATCATTGAGCAAATCTAGCCCACTATCTAGTGCATCTTGCATAAGGGCATCCTAGGGAAAAAAATTTGCACACACACACACAAGAACTACATGGAGTCTGAGATATAGTGCAATGCCGGTCGTAAGTTCACTCTTTGGGTGACCGTCGGGATCATTCCGACTACCCATTCTGCATTTTCTATTTTTAGGTTTGATGTGGTTTATGGGATTATGTTGGTGAACTTCTCTTTTGCATGTTACAGGTATCATTGGTGATTTCAAAGTGTAAATATCAAGGGATCAACGGGGACAATAGTGACACCCTAAAGAACACAAAAATTAGATTTCGATCTCTCCCATGATCCACAGGCACCCAATTCCAGCCTCCAACACCCGATGCCTTTGTCCTCATGTGGGCACCCATGTTTGGCATTGTTCGTAGATTCCATATTTTACAGTGACTAGTGATGACCCTATTTGCAATTTTTTCAATTGTCACAACTACCCAAATCACTTTTTGTCTATTCGGAAATCAATTAAGTCCTCTTACCTTTTCATCTTGCTTAGGGTTTCATATTTTACATGCTTTATTGCTTATGTCTTTACTGCATTTTAGCATTTGAATATCATACATTACAATAGTTACTCTGCAATAATATTTAATTAATTATCCAAATTAAATTAAATCATAACTAATTGCGTCCTTCCTCTTGTGATTTAAGTAATATTATCTATTGTTATATCTTGAAAATTTCTATAGATAGTGTATTTTGATTTTTTCATTAATGTTATTTAATTAATCTAAATATATTACCTATTTATAACCCTCAACCTAAAATTAAATAAATAATAACCCATTTACCTATCACATACTTATTTAATCATCCCATTTACTAGTTGAATTATGTGATTGGTTATTCCCTTTAACCTTACTAATTTACACATGGTAAATTCATGCGATGATAAATGACATCCTTCAATCATTTTTGTATTATATTTTGATCATGTCATAATATGTAATGTAAAGCATGGGATGTGATAGATGTTTTTATTTAAGTTTAGTTTAATAAAGAATTATACAATGTCGTGGCCACCTATAAGCATGTCTTAGTATTACAAAGATACTCAATTCTTACGTAGAATTTTTTCTTGCAAACAATTCCATGAAGTCTAATGTAATCCTTCCCAAACCTTTTCATGATGCACTTTTAATGCCTAAAACCTTATCATGAGTCATTGCATGTCTTGTGAGACTATTATCCTTGTAGAGCTTAATTTGAAGTATGAGATATCATGGAAAGATACCTAAATAATGAGTAGAGAGGATCAATAGGGATTAGGGTATGTTGAGGAATATTTACTTGCAAAGGTATATGTGTTCTATCGCTCAATGCATAGTATAATTTCATGAATATAAGGGAACATAAGTATAAAAGGCATCAAACCATCTTGAAGATCACCTTTCAAGGCATGTATAATTTATCAACATCCAAACATAATGTTTTGGGAATCATGGTTATGTAGAACTTGCAGTGACGTGTCCTTAGTAAACATGTCCTTCAATCTATTAATTTCTTAACACTCAACTTAAAATGCATATGTAATGCATGAGACTATGCATGAGACTATGAGACAATGCTTACCTAGTGTTTCTCTCAAATGAGTCTTTGGAAAGGTGTTCTATCATATATTAAATAGGTCCAATCTTACAAAGAAATATTATTAAACATTTAGATATCCTCAATTTTTCTACCAACTACAATGGTGATGTAGGGTTTTAGAGAACCTTTTCATATTAAAATAGAAGGACAACTATTTATGATTCAAACTCAAAAATCTATATACCTAAAACCAAATATTAAAAAATTAAACTACTCAAACAAATCGATGATAGGAGGTTTAAAATATGATTGTTTTGATAAAATCATATAAAAAGAGGACATTAACACTACTAAAATTGGGGGTGGGGAGTTCGAGACAATATTGAGACAATACTTAACCAAAACATATCAAATTAAGACAATAAAAAATTTATATATTGTTTTAAAGCGGGTGTCTCTAATTATTGTCACTCTAGAGACAATATAGATTAATACATATTTTGTCTCTTTAGAGACAATATTATTTTTCTCTCTCTAGAGACAATATCAATAAAGCAGGATATGCAATATAGGCACAAAATGGATTTTTTTGAAAAGGCTTTATAGATTTGGAAGAAAATGCAATTAGCAGTATAAATCCAAATTCCAAAACTTTGCTTATGCTTTATGTACATGAAGATACACAGGTTTTGTGGATGTAGAGGGTTGTGCATACTTCAATCACATGAGAATACCTTATTAATTTAGACCTGCAATTGATCATTATGGGAGCATGGTTGACCTTCTTTCCGCTTTTGGCTATCTTGATTAGGAAACCCTAAAATTTATAGTTAATATTATAGTCAACCTTGTGGAAGTGTTTTGTCGGGTCGGGAAAAAGGAGAAGGTGCACACTTTTACTCGAGTTTGATTCACTTCAAAAATAAGAAACATCCATTTGCAGAGACAATGGGGTTAAGATTTGGTGTACAATCACTTTTGTAGCAAGATATTAGAATGGCTTGAAATACATAGTTAAATGAACGTGGCTTACCTTTTCTAGTTGTGCAACTCAATGATAAGGAGATATATTGGAATGGCCTGAAATAAAGAATCTAAGAAAAAGTCAATTGAAAACAAATAAACGAGCTTAGATATTCGAGCCATATACTACAATCATTGGTGTCCATGATGCAACATTTTTTTGGGTGTTTTTTCCAATAGTTCACATGTCGGTTGCATGCTCCGACATTTTATATACACATATAACGAGTAATTACAAAGTGAAGTAAAGGATATATTCATAGAAACATTCAAAACCCAATTATATATGCCAAAGGATTCATAACACAAATCCATGAAAAACAAAACAGTAAAAAGTGAAGGATTTGATACATGTTCAACCTCTTGTTGCTCACCTCTTCTTGCAGCTTTGGTTGTGGTTTAGATCACATGAATAACACTAATCTATAATGCATCCCCTTTTCCATGAAATGTATGTGGTTTTCCATTGCGGCGCTGCGCACCAACCCTTCACCTACCACATTCAATACATTTCCCACTTGCAATATAGTATGGGGGAGATCATTTTTAATAAAAAAATGTTATAGGTAAAGGGTATAATTTGATGGGGGAGTATTCGAGACAAAAATATAATTTTGTCTCTAATTAATGTCTCAAATCACCCTCAGTTGTAGTAGTGTAAGAAGAGCGACATATTATGAAAATCTAGAAGTACGCCAATGGCGCTTGATTTGTACTAACTATAGAGATCTAAATGTTGTGTCCTATTCAACCTTGTAGTGATCTTATAGTGCATTATGATGTTCTAAAACCTGCTTGGCTACTTCTATTCCAATTGATTGTTGTATTTTAGTAGAAAAGTACCACCTAGAAAACTAGGGGATCATTTTGTTGAGTATTTTCACTAAAATTAAGAAAGAGGATGTGATTATGTTTAGTTGAGATGAAATTGGTAATTTAAGGTGGATTGGGGATGAGTTCTAATTTTTCTATAAAAATTTGAGAATGATTGAGGGCAATTTTCACAAAATGGTGTAATTTAAGAACTAAAAATACCAAGTGGTATTTTTTCATCGATATTAGACACATCCACTTTTGATTTTCCTCTTTATATTTAGTTTTAGTTCAAATAGTATTTATTCTTGAAGGTACTTTTTTCATTACACTAGTATACATTCCTTTATTTTGTTTTGATGGAGTATTATTGTTGAAATAAAAGTTATAAAAATAATTTTAAATTATTTATAACTAGTACATATTTATTAAATAAAACTATCTAAAAATTTCTACAAGATATCAATCTCAATGTTGTTATCTCGGATTTTTAACATACTGGATAATTATTAATGATTATATCATTTTCTTCAAAAAAAAAAAATTAATGGCATCAATCTAGCTAAACTAATGTGTTAGTATTGAAAATATTTTTGGAGAAATAAATGGGCTCCAAAATCCACAGTATTGTCAAGATATTATCATGTTTCTGTAGACCTCTCCAAGGCAAAAACATTGTTAGTAAGATTTAAGTGGATGTCAATTTAAAGTTAGAATTAAAAGTGAACACACTCGTAGGCATTACAACCTAATAGCATCCCCTACTTGAGTTGTATGATTTTAATATGTTTTTGCACTTTTCAATTATTAGTTTAAATTGGGCATTATTCCTACATTTGTCGACTTAAGATTATGATCTTTGTATTATATTTTATTTCAATGTTTATTTTTTGATAAAGGTAATTTATTCCATATCACTTTTTTTTTAAATCATAGCCGAGGGTGGTGATGGACTACAATATCATGTTAACACATAATTGTTAACCTTTCATTTGACATCTATTTGATCATCATAACACAATTTATTTCTGTTTTGAAATTTTTATTAAAAAACTATAATATTTTGGGTATAAGGTAGCTCGTTTGGAGTTTTTTTCCATAAATATGAGTTTGACATAGTGATGCAACTATATTGAGGTCATCTACCACTAATCAATATAGAATTTGTTAAAAAAATATAAATTAACACTTGTCTCTTAAATTTTATGTAAAATTAACTAACATTACAAGATTGATATTTCTCAATATTTTCCAAATAAATATATTTAAAATGTCTAAATATATTATAATTCAAAATATATATATTAAAATAACTATACTAATTATATATATACATATATACATATACATACATACATACATACATACATATATATATATATATATATATATATATATATATATATATATATATATATATATATATATATATATATATATATATCTCTATATATCTATATATATATATATATATATATATCTATATATATAGATATATATATATATATATATATATATATATATATATATATATATATATATATATATATATATATATATTAATAAAATTATCTAAGAACATTAAAAGGTTTAATGATTAAGAATTTAAATATGGGTTGTATATTGACTTGAAAGATATGCCCACCTTGTTAGATTTTAATGTAATGTTATATGTATTGTATGGGCCCACAATATTCTCCTTTCCCGCACTTGCAATAATGCCACCCTAGCTAGTAGAAAATAGTGAATTAACTAGAGATTGCACATGAGTTGCAAATTACGTCGGATAGGATAACAATTTTAAATTTGTTTGAGTTGTATTTTTGGTAAAATGTATGCTATCTTCAATTGTTTTAAGTGTGTGACGGGGAGGAGCGAACAATGTAGTATGACTACAACATTCAACAAACAACACTTCCTCTTTTGCCATAATATTGGATGTCCATACCCTATTGCAAAGCTCTTAATTTCCAGCGCATGCGAGTAAGCTGACAAAGTTGAGTCGATCGGGTTGAATATTTGTTGATTACATTTGGTGAAATAGTTTCGATGGCTCTTGAGGATGATATTGTTAGAGTTGTAATATGTGGTGAAATGTGAATTACAATGTGTATAATTATTGTCCACATTGTAATTGCATAAGGTTGTGAGGTCGAGCTTGGAGGCATAGTCAAGGTGGGTGAGGAGTTGGGCCATCTAGGTGTAGCCTATGGAGACGAGGGATTCAAACATAGGACGTGGGGATGGCATGGGAGAGCGGATGAAAGAGGCATTGTCATCCTCGTGCGCATGGATGGCCATGCAGAGAATGAAGAGCACAACGAGAGAGTGGAAGCAGGGTACCAAGTGCGTGTTGAAACGCCTCAACAACCTGAGCAATCTACTGTTGCTTTCCATTATCTCCATTGTGGTTGTAGGGAAAATAGAAATGAATTACTAGGTTATATTTTCATCATCTGACAATAGAATTCTTGTCTAGATTGTTATGTCTTAGGGTCAAAATTAGTATATAAGCTAGTCATGCAATTTATAAGCATAAAAATGATGGAGAAATACATTTGTTAATGTAAATGGAGGCCCTCGCGTAACATTCACAAATGCAAGCCAAGCTTTTATGGATGTTTTGGTGTTATTCTACACATTGTTGCTCTCTATTTCTATTGCTCTGCATGTTGCTTCCGCTAATTTTTACACAGACTTTGACATCACATGGGGAAATGATCGGGAAAAGATATTAGAGAATGGAGAGCAGTTGTAGTTGAGTCTAGACCACACTTCAGGCTCAGGGTTTCAATCCAAGCAGGAATACTTGTTTGCCACCATTGATATGCAGATTAAGTTGGTCCCTGGAAACTCTGCAGTAGGCATAGTGATGGCCTACTATGTAAGCCAATAATCTCTCTCTACTCTCTACTCTCTGGTATTGATATTGCTTAGTATGTCATTTCTTAGTTCTGAACAACTCTTTGTGTTACAACTTTCTTCTCAAGGCCCCACCCACGACGAAATAGACTTCAAATTTCTGGGTAATCTGTCGGGAGATCCCTATGTTATGCACACCAACGTGTTTTCTCAAGGCAAAGGAAATCGTGAGCAGCAATTCTATTTGTGGTTCGACCCAACCACGGATTTCCACACTTACTATGTTTCAAGGACTCAACGCCACATTATGTAAGCATGTCATTCTACTATTTTATTTGCAACTCCCATTAATTTAGTGATTGCTACACCGTAAGATCAACTCCCATTAACTGCATTGGTGATTGCAAATTTTCTGTAGATGGGAGCCCTATTAGAGTGTCCAAGAACAACGAGCGGTTGGGTGTTCCTTACCCTAAGAAGTAACCTATGAGAATCTACTCTGGCTCGTGGAATGTTGAGGACTGGGAAACCATAGGTGGCCTCATCAAGACCGACTAGACCAAAGCCCCCTTTCTCACCTCCTTCCGCAACTTCAACTTCAAACCACATACTACTTCTTCTTCCCATGAGGAGGAGGAAGAGACACAAGCACAACCTTTGGATTCCACCCAGACGCAGAGGCTCAATTGGGTGCGTAAGAACTATATGATCTATGATTATTGTGTTGACACCAAGAGATTTCCCAACGGCCCTCCACCAGAATGCACGCTCAATTCCAAGCCATAGCATTCTCCACCATTCTTTCAATTATTCTAACAAAATTTGAATGCCCTGTTAGCACCTACAACGGCAGATGATCAGAGGTTCTTCGAATGTCTCAATTCTTTCATTCTTTTTTCTCTCTCTTTAACAATCCATTGCACATTGTAATGGCTTGGTTTAATTGATTTGATGTACTCTAAGAAGAAATAGGAGGTTACATTGGGAACCTCCTGCTATTTTGCAATACGAAAATTTACTCTTTCCCTGATTTTTTAAAATTTTATTTTCTCCACCGTTGCCATTTCTGTTTCAACTTCGGAAAATATACTACCTACCAATTAGTAACATGCACTCATATGAAATGGAGGCTGAATATGAATGTGAGGATGGCCTATAGTCTATGTTGCCTTGTGGGCAATATCATTTTAGCATGAATGAAAATCTCTAACAGTATTGAACCAGAATAACATGTGTCATAGTTGCATCGTTTATACATTTAAAACACATCGTGTTTGCACGAGAAAAGACTTTGCTTCATTAGGTTTTACATCTTTTCAGAGGGAATACCATTTTATTAAAACGTAATCATGACTCCATGGAAATCTAATTTTCTTAAAACTGCCTTTGCCATCCGTTTAACGTCCAACGCCTTCGGCTTTTTGAGATCACAACCGCTCCAATGTTAATAAATATTCCCCACATCCAGATATCTACCAGTGGGGGTGGGGAACCGGTTCACTATTATTGTATTATTGGGGTGATGAATGGGGTGGTCAACGGTTTGATCTTCGGCACCGTTTTTGAGTGCCCACATGAAAAATAACAAAACCATTATGAGCAGTCGTTGCACTAAGAGGAATGATTCTCAAACCAGAGACACTGCACGAAAATTTAAAACTGGATCTGATTCTTCTATCCAACGACATGCACAAAACCCCATGGTTCAATTTTGTTCTCCTTGTCTTCAAATCCATCATTTCCTAGTTATTTCTAGCCAGAAAATGTGCATAAATGTGCGAATACGATAATTGTCAGCTAGAAAATGTGTGAATATGAGGGTTTACAGGTAGAAAATGTAGAGTACGGGCGTGGGCGTGGACAAGATCACCAACTTTTCTGCTCATCATTCCATTAATGGGTCGATCATGTCCATGTTCGGAAAGGAAACGAAATCTTTGCATCTAATTCTGTCAGCGAGACTGACAGTAAGTTTGAGTCCCTCTCCTAATTTTAACAGAGCTCGTGGAATTCATCAATGGTGGTCACCGGACCTCCAATTTTTGTGTACACAATTACCCTGTATGCCTCTAAATCATGATGAATATTTAGGATAGGAAAATACCCAGGACTATAGGAAAATATGAGGACTGTAGGAAAATATCAAAATCTGGCAACCTGTAAAGTTAAAACCTCCAGAATTAGACACTTTCCAGCAAGAGCATCTTCAAAAGTGGACACATACCAGCAAAAATACTTCACAACAAAGTTAATGGTGATGGATAGTTTATATTGCACCATGTTTGGAATATTTTGACTGAAATAATAGGTCCCACTTGCCATGTCAACATTTAGTTGAACACATTGGCTAGAGAATCTCTTCTACCTACAGGTATCATACATTTACCTATATCATGATCACATAGAACCACTAAGCATAAGTAATTGGTACGTTCACGGCCTCTGCTAACTTAGCATTTTGACATTCCATTAGTCCATCTACTCCTGTTAGTGGTTAAATAACTATTTATTATTTGTTCCAACAATATATATATATATATATATATATTTCAAACTTGGCGATTGGCACCCTCTTCATGTCAATCATATGTGACTTCTATCCATATGTCATTTAGTAAGATTTGAAATTCAAATATTACACCTCTCTTCCATCTTCAAAATTCCCCTAATTTATAATTTGTTTATATTCTTGAATTCTATTTTCAATTATTCAAACATTAGCATGAATTTTTAGCTAGATAATCTCTTCCGAAGCCAACCATGGATTTCCTCAGTAGGTAGGTAGTACTCACTCAACTATGAAACTTGACTCGTTGTTCCATTATTTTGTAGTGAAAGGAGGCATGATAGATTATTTTGGCAATTACACAAGAGTGTGTGAGAGTTTTTGTATAAAGGTTTGCGTATGTCAAAGTGCACGCAAGAATTAGTGTATAGAAGGATTGCGAAGAAGGGTAAACATATATGATAGTGTGCAATGATTTTATCGAGAATAAACATATATGAATTTTAGAATGATGTAAAGGTGGCACGTGTGGATTATGCAAAGGATAAAAAGGGGAATACAAAAATCCTTATCACAATTCAATACACGTAAATAAGAAAATGAAGGATTGTGTAGTAGATTGAAGGAACTAAATGATAAGTCCCAAAATGAAAAAAGGAGTAGGTGAGGATTAATGGTCAAGCCACATGTTAAGAGGACAAACCACCAACTAAGAAGATGACAAGGATGCTTATGGAAGGATTTCTCAACTACCAAACTATGGTAGTTCAATGTCATTAAAATACACAATTTAAATTTGAGATTGAGCAAGTTGTGGAGAAGTGTCTAGAAGGATATTTGAAATGAGGAAAGAGAGGAAAAGGGCATGTATAAGAGTAGAACTAGCATTCATCTTACAGCTATAAGTTTAAATGTAATACATATTTTTCAATGAGTTTTACATTCATTTAAATTTAATTTAAATAAGTTGTGGGTAATGTATTGTATTAGTTGTGAAGACCATTTTTTGTATTTCAAAATTATATGTGATTTGTTAAGAAATCTCACATTAATATAAACAATGATACAAACAACTCTCATCCTTCTATATTTTGGATATATATTAATATACCACTCAACATCTCATTAGAATTATGTCCACAAAAATGATATCTAACAAAAATGCTTGATGGAATCAATAATGTAGTATTGAAGAGGAAAACAAGAGATGAGTATATATTCCTTGTATATGGTTTACAAGTAGGGGTTAAATTTGACAACCGTTTACACGTTTTTCATGATTTTAGCTATAAAATACTTACATTTTTTTCAAAGAACCATAACTAACCAACCTAAACATACACATCTAACCATGGCCCCTTCCACCCCACATCACCATTAATTAAATTAATATATATCCTCACAATATTCAATATTTAATTGACCTAATTTCCACCTCACCTAGACACATCATCTACCACCTCACCCTAGACCTATTCTTGGCATGTTTCCATAACTAACTAAGACCTAATATTACTTTCCTTAATGAGCTAAGATTTGGTCCAACCCTAAATCTCTAATCATTCCATGAGAAGTTTCCAAAAAAATAAACTAATCGGGCCCAAGAAATTAGAAATATCTACCCATTTTAGTAAACCTAAGGAATCCCTCTTTAATCGGCGCACAACCTAAAATGCCGTCAACCTAGGAACCATCATCGGTTACCATTTATTCATCCAAACAAACTTATTTTTGGGTTGGCACATTTCGAGTGTAAGAAGATGAGAAGAGAGTTGTATGCAAGGTAACTGCAGTCTTTTCACGCACCCGGGCATCCATAGCCAACACCAGACATATCTAAAGCATTGCACTCACGATAACATTCCAGGAAGTGTCACCACTACACCAAGCTCCATTCCATCAACCGATCAACAACCATCTCCATTCATCCATCAAAACCTACATCACAAGTAAGTACATCTCTACCATCATTGTCTATTTTGGCATAGTTAACTTTTGTCATTCATGTCATTCGTTTATACTTTGCATGTTCATTCCTCCATTTCTTATTAGCTTGTAATTCAACCACTTCCCTTACCCACACCACCAAATCACCATTCTGACCTAATATCCATTTCTGAGCATACCTAAGATCTCCACAGACCTTCTCATCCACTCTCCCAACCTCATTTGACCTCAAATCAGCCCTTTCCATTTGATCTATTCGAGTTTCTTTTACCTCGACCATACCGACGCCGGTTATCCACAACCATCATCGGTTCTACCTAAACCGACATCGGTTATACCCAACCAACATCAATCTCTGTGTTTTATACCTTGACCAAGAACATACCCAACAATCATCTCACCAGTTGACCTAAACAACCTAGAATCGACCACATTGACTAGTCCCAACACAACATACCTCCTATCTTTCGATCCAACCATAGCCTAGCTTGTTATGTTAAGATTTGCTTATTGTACTTGAATGAGATACCTAAATCATATCAACTACAGTAGGACTTTACTTATTTCTCACATTAATTTTTTTAAACAATGGATTGATAACCATCTAGGAGTATCACACTTCCTAGAACTAGCATACGCTAGGTAGTCCACTATCATATATCATTTAACTATCTTTTTGTGGTCTTGTTTTCTATTATAGGTAGTTCCTCCTAGCCAAAAAGAAGTCTCTTACAATCGACATTGGATCAAGAAGTCGAACGTGCACAATAACCATCAACCAACCCATTTAAAAGTATTCCTCCTAGCCCTTACCCTTATCTATTTCATCATTTCAAAAATGTAAAGAAAATGGTGAAACATTTTGGCACGCCCGGTGGGACCCATCAGGGGTTCTATTGCATTTTCTTCATTCCTAGGAAAAGTTGTGTGTTTTTTTCCTTCAAAAAGCTTACACATTAATCTTCTTCCTGGTAATCTTCTCTTCTTTCTAATTGCTCTAAAGGATACATTTTCTTTTGGTGCATTTAAAAAGAACCATTCTTCTTGCTTTTTGCATTTAGTGAAAGAGCATACACTCTCTTATTCATCATTTTTGTGTCATCGAACATAATCTTTCGATTTGGGCTTAAAATTGGTTGCATTACATTCTTGATTTATGCATTTAGCTCACATTAAAATGAGGGCAACCTATATGCTTGGAAGTCATGCCCAGCTGATGGTTGACACAAAGAATCATAGAAAGCACATTTTCTCTCTCTCTGTGTCTTACCAAACTTGCACAAAATTTAAAATATACACATCTTTCTTAAACAACATCTTACCTGGAAAATTTGTCTCGATCACACAATCAGTTGGTAGGTACTCCTAGCTCATTGCCTCTGTCAAGTCATCATCTCGAGGACAGCCCCCCCCCCCCACCATAACATACCTAAAACCTCTCCTTTTAGATATCTTTCTTTGTAGGAAGCCTTCCTCACCAAAAAATCTATTCTAAAATTCATGAGTCAGTCTTATAAATAACATAAGCTCAATACATTAAAAATCACTTGTTAGGAGTGTGTTTTTAGTGTTTGATTGATGTGTGTTTTGAGGTGTGAGGATACGCTTCTCCATTTTTTTATTTGTTGCCTTACACACTCCACAATCATAGTTGGAGTATTTTGACTTCCTCTGAGTGTGTTAGGACTTCATTACATCATCTCCAGACCTCTGGGTTGGTGGTTTATCTCATTAAAACTCATAACAATCCATATTTCTACATCTTTCCAGTTTTCATAGTAACTGACATCGGTTACCCCTGACCGACATTGGTTTTATCTTAACCGACATCGTTTTTGTTGTTCTTTTGGGTTAAATTGCCTAAAAGAGCCCTTATTTCATTTTCTTCACTGTCAGAGTTCCTGTGAGTCCTTGTACTCTCTCTGCTCTGGTCAATAGTCATCATTCAGCTTATTCATCTGACCATCAACAATCTTTGCTTCATTTGATAAAATTGTTCCTGTTTCATAGTAACCGACCTCGGTTACCCCTTAACGGCATCGGTCAACCTTAACTGGCGTTGGTTACCCTGTATTGAACATCAACTGATATATTACCCAAATCTACCTATAGACACTTGTTTTCTTCATTCTTTTTATCCTGCTACTTTCTATGTTATCTACAAAATACAGTCTTACCAGGTCAGTGCTTGTTCACATGGTGCTAACTCACAGCCAGACTAACGGCCTCATATTCCACGCTTAGTCATCAACCACTCCCGCCTAGTCCTTCACCACCCTCTGTCTTATCACCCATGAATCCTACTTAGCCTATCACCATTGCCACAAGTGATGAAGAATTTACACGACTCCTTGATCAGAATCTCGAGGCCTTATAGTTCTACCTTTCCCACTCTTCCACCCGAGACTCCTCAAGTCAGTTGATATATGACATGCTTGTATCCATCTCTCCTTCCCTTATTCCTACTTCTATCATCGGCCCTAATAATGTGGCGTTACCCTCACCTGCTTCACCCCCAGTAGTTTTGCAGCTAGGACCCATACCTACCATGACCACTTGCATCTGCAGTATCACTCGCGCTATCATATCTATTGTCCCCTCATCGACCACCCATACCATAACCCAGTCTCACACCCATTGTCTCACAAATACCCATTGCAACACAACCACCCATGGTGTCGGTGACCCCTACTCCATTCCAGAATCTTGTCCTCTCCATCCCACAAACACTACCCCCAATCGCTATTAGAGTCACCATGACCATCCCACCTACATACACATACTATCAACCACCCCTATCTCATCTATCACCCATTCTAGGATATGTGCCTTCTATGTCGGTTCCCTATTCTCAACCTCCCTATCAGGTTCAATATCCACCCCCTTATGCCACAGGAGGTGTCTCTCCCATCACAACCTACCAATGACCTCATCAAGTTGATGATGGAAAATATGCAGACACTGGAAGCATCGGTTTCCGGCTCACAATTCCCTCACCTATGATGAAATTTGTAATGAGCCTATTCACCCATCCATTCCTATTCAACCATACCCCGTACATTGGGAAATGCCAAAATTCAACCGCTTCAATAGCAAAGAGGATCCACAACAACATTTGTGGTCCTTTAAACATGGGTGTTACCTGATTGCCCATGATGACGCTTTACTTTTGAGGACTTTCCCAATGTCCCTGACAGACCTGCATTAGACTAGTATAGTGGGCTACCAAGACATTCCATCTACTCATTCAATCAAGTAGCCTAGGCCTTCTTAGACCACTTCTCGATTAATATTGTCAAGAAGGTTACCATGATTGATCTTTATTCCACTCGACAATATGATGACGATGAGTCTATCGCTAACTTTGTCACTCATTGGCACAACTTAATCAATCAACTCACATTTCAACTACCTCAAACTGAACTCATAGAGTTATTTACTCGGCTTGTGCTAGACACATCTCACCAACCCTATAGGTGCAAACCTTCCATACTTTTAATGAGGCATTCACCATGGCACGGAAATTGGAAATTCATGCTATCGAAGAGAAGAAAATTCAGCTTTGTAACAAGAACATCACATTCAAATCAAATGATGCTTCTTCATCTTCAAAACCCCAAAATAACTATTCAAAACCCAAAGGGTCTGCCAACATGCGTAATTCTCAAAGCTGGCCCCCTCATCAATCAAACCCAGCCAAACCTCCTTCTAATCTCTCCCCCGTCCAAGCTTTCCAGTTCAGACAGAACAACAAAAGTACACTTCGATAGGAGAATCTTATTCTTCTATTTTGGAAAATATTGTTAAGGCTAGTGCCATTACCCTTCCACCTATAAAACCACATACTGGTTTTGAACTTGAGCAACCCATGCCCTCATGGTATAAGGAACATGAATTTTGCAACTATCATCGTGTCAAAGGTCATAGCGATAATAATTACATCACCTTCAAGAATATCATCCAAGAAATGTTAGACAATGGAGATCTAGTCTTGGATAGCCCGAATGCACCTACTAACCAAAACCTACATATCTTCAAGAAGCCATTCCCTAATCATGCCCCATCTTCCAACCAAGCTGGTGACACCTCAAACAATGATAGTAATGTCTACGAGGTCCATGCTATTTTTGATGACATACCAGTTTCTTCCCAATTGCCTCATGTTCCTTCCATAGATGAAATCTTAGCCCGAGCTCCCTTACTTGCACAAGAACCAATTTCATCTACTCCTCCACCCATAGAGGCACCCCCTTCATTTTCTTCTTCACCCATGGAAGAGCCTATAATTAGCACGCCACCTTTGACCCCTCAAATTTTTGAAGAATTGTCAGTGGCACCTCTCCTACTCATAGAAGATGCAAGTCCACCACCTACACCAACACAAGAATCCACTTCATCTAGCCCATCCTCTACCCATGGAGGATTCTATAGAGTACCACTACCTTTAGATGACCATTCACCATTAGAACTTTCAAGATCCCACTAATCTACTTTCAGCTCTCTTACCCATAGAGTCCGAGGCTAGCCATTTCCCTATATCTCAAACATATTTTATGGGGATTGCCACTCAATCCATGTCGACCCCACCTACGTCAGTACCATTCTCACTTGGTCGATCACCTGAAACTATGTCGATAGAGCCTTACTTTGGGGATGCCTTCTACTTCCTATTTCAACACAAATATAGTTCTCACTCGCTTGACACCTCCACTATCTATCCAAAAGTGTTTCGAGTGACCAAACCAAACACAACTACAACTATGGCAATACCTTCCATGTCACCACCCATGGCCCAACTCACACCTCTTCCCATAGCCCAACATACATCTACACCCAAACACCTACCCATGCCTATTTCATCTCCCTTACCTAAACCTATCACTACCTTAGGGGTCATACCGACAACTAGCCTTACTCACCCACCCATCAAATTAGATTTAGCCACATCCTCCAAAACTGACACTAAACTCACCCCGGCCCCTAAAAAGAAGACCCAACCTCCTAGACCTCATACACCGACCTCTCCTACCACACCATTATCACCTTCACCCCTCCATCCATCCTAGGACCTCACCCCTCGACCCTGGAAAAACAACCCCCATCCACCGGTAAACCAAGAACGCAACAACCCACCTCCTCATCATGAACCTCTAATGTACCCAAGAGACCACACAACCTCCACCATCACCCATAACCTTCTTACCACCCATACCACCACTACCATCCATAACTACTTCACTACCCATGAACATTTTCTTCTCTTTCACTCACACCTTCTTCCCGACCTCTACCACCACCTCCCCACAACACCTCGATTACCCCCATGGGTAACCCATCCTCTTCCACCATCTGATTTTCCCTCTACATCTCATACACACGTGTCACCTTTTCCCAAAAAGGTGTAACCTAAAGCTAAAAATTTGCTACCTTCCAATAAGGTAGTTAAACCAACCAAGCCTTCTATCACCAGCTCTTCTACTGTGCCCCTACCCAAGCAGATACGACCAACACCTAAGACCACACCACACACCAAACTAGTGGACCAAACCGATTCCCCCACCTGTAAAGTCTCTTCCTCTACAATCAGCCACACCTCTACCCAAACCCACATTCACCTCCCATTGTGATCCACTAGTAGGGTCCTATGCCAAAATCTTAACCAATCTCCTCAAAACTTCTATCATCACATTACCACCTCTTAGACCTTATGACCCACTCAAACCCAAACCAAAAGGGTTTGATGAAACCAAAATTTGCGCCTACCATCATGTGTCAGGACATGATGTAGAGAATTGTAAGGCCTTAAAAAATGCCCTTGTCCAATTATGTCCTCCTGAAGAAAATTTTGATGATGACGATCTTCTTGATGAGGACCCCATTTCACCTTCACCACTTTCCTAGATCTCTTTCATTACCTACTCAACGACCAAAATCTCCACCCCCACAACTCTTTGATCCACCCCCGAGATTCAGATTAACATGGTTCGTATAAGAGAGTTGGCCAAACCACCACCAAAATGCCAATGCGCCTTACTCATTTCACAAGGATTTTCTCCCACTAGGGTTCTTTTCCCATCATGCCATTATACCTTCCATCCTACACCTTCTCCATTTACCCCCTCCCCTCAGATTAACATGATCAACATTGCCACCCATGCCCAGAAAGACAAAGGCAAGGAAAAAGAAATTGGCCCATCAACCAACCCTATACCCAACATACCATCCGCACCCATACCCAAAGTCATCATTCGAGGTCTTGCATATCCTATTTCCGATGGGGTCACACATCGCACAATGCTTAAAACAACTACACCAATCCCCCTCAAAATGTCTTTATATGACCTCATCCAAACCTCGAGTCACATCGTCAAGCCCTCATGGAGGTCCTTCAATCTATTGAAGTCTTACCAAATGACCCCACACCCATAGCCTCCATCATTACCCCTCACCACATGGCCTCTCTCACTAGGTCTTCGCCTTCCTCTACACCTCCACCTACTTGCCAAGTGGTCGCCCTCAGCTTTTCAGATGAAGAGATTGCTCCCTTCCAGTCTGATGACCCCGACCCCACTCTTTTCATCTCCATCTTTATCGATAATATATATACGACGTGTTATGATCAATGGTGGTGCTAGCATTAATATCATCTCCTCCCATACATATGACCAAATGCAGATACCTTCCAATTACATGCATGGTAATCCTATTATGTTGCGTTCCTTCAATGACGCCATGACCTCTACCCTGGGTACCATTGTTCTCCATGTCCGCGTGGGTCCCTCGCACTATCCCAAAACTTTTCTATGTTCTAGAAGGGGAGTTCCAATATAACTTGCTATCTCGGCCACCTTGGATCCGTGCTATGGGTTGTGTCCCTTCGACTTTACATCGATGCCTCAAATTTGAACACGAGGGACATAATTACACCATCCCTACCGACCCATCACCTTTCAAGACTTGTAACATGCTATATCAACCCAATGATGTGCTTGTGCCGTCAAGGCATCTACCACTGTCACCACTTCACCTTCACCCATGAGCCCATCCACCAAAATTTCCACTACTTCTATTGCATCTAACCTTGTTATCCCCATTACAGCTGTAGCCTCTACCATGACGCCCTATTTCCCCATCATCTAGTGAGCCATCTATACCTGCTACCACATACCAACTACTGATCCCTTAGAAGGTGTTTTTCAATGCCTCACTCTGGGGAATACCGCCTATATAATATCGATACCTTCCTCACCCCACAAGAGTATGGGAATCTACGTCAACACCCCAACTACGACATCCATCGGTGACATTTTCCCTTATGGCCCTCCCCACCTTCACACCAACCTAACATATGGGGGACTTGATATGGCCACCTATAAACCCAAACCTCCATCCCAAACCTAACCATTTTCATCTGACCTACACTCCCTCACTAACTCGCCACTTCACTCACACTTTCCTCCACCGTGCATGTGGAAAGGATTTGGCTTTAGTTTTTATGAACAAGGCTCACCATACTGTCATTTCCTGTACCTCTCATAAACACAATAACCATAGTGGCATTGGTTTTGATGCTCCACCCTCCAAGAAGGTTCACGTTGACCTTATCCAGATGAGAAATCTTCCCCCTCTCATTCACCCACATTACCATCTTCACCCACGGAGTCCATAGATCCTAAATCTATTCCTCCTAAAATTTTTCGTAAACACCATTTCCCTGGGACCGCTAACCTATCAACGCGATGGTGAGGCTCCCTCTTCTCTCCCATTCCTATATCCTGACATGATCGATGATGATACACCTTTAATTAATGTCATTCAATGTCAGGACAATGAGTCCATCCTCACCTACCTTGGTGTGAGAAGACTCTTATATTCATCGGTCGTTACCCTCTGAGACACAAACCATGTTGAATGAATCAACCATCAAAATCAACATTAATACTCAAGATGACCCACACATTCTAAAGATCGCCAATCCTTAGATGCTACTGAACAGAAG
The DNA here is from genome assembly GCA_018340775.1 of Taxus wallichiana var. yunnanensis. Lineage (NCBI taxonomy): Eukaryota > Viridiplantae > Streptophyta > Pinopsida > Cupressales > Taxaceae > Taxus > Taxus wallichiana. Next base: position 470,566,195 of record CM031236.1, on the reverse strand, counting down.
CCTTCACCTCTTTCCTTCGGGACCATAGCAACACATTTTCCTGGTCCTATGCCGATATGCCCGGTATTGACCCAAAAATCATGGTTCACAATATCATAACCATTCCTAATGCCAAACCCATCAAACAAAAGTTGCGGAAAATGCATCCTCGCATTGCTCTTTTGGTCAAAGAAGAGCTTCAACACCTTCTCTTGGTTTCCTTCATTCTACCCATTGATTATCCCCAATGGATTTCTAACATCATTCTATCATGAAAGTGACAGGGGACTCCGCATTTGCATGGATTTCCATGACCTCAACCTCACCTATCCCAAAGATGATTTCCCACTACTAGGCATTGACCAACTAGTTGATCTCACTATTGGCCATGAAATGTTATCACTCATGGATGGTTTCTCGGGCTACAATCAAATATTACTAGCTCTCGAGGATCAACACAAGATTACCTTCATCACCCCTTGGGGACTTTCTACTATCGAGTCATGCCCTTTGGCCTCAAAAATGTTGGTGCTACATATCAACGGGCCATGACTTACATCTTCCATGACATCATGCATCACATATTGGAGGATTACGTAGATGATCTTCTTGCCAAATCCAAGCATCGAACCAAACACCTACCCATTCTTAAAGTCATCTTTGACCACCTCATCAAGTATTGTGTTTGTCTTCAACCAAAAAGTGCATCTTTGCGGTACTTTCTGGAAAACTCCTAGGTTTCATCATTTCTTTGCATGGCATAGAAGTCGATCCTACTAAAGTCAAGGCTATTCTTGAAATTCCACCACCCACTAATCTCCATCAACTTCACAGCCTACAAGGAAAGTTGTAATCAATTTGTCATTTTATCTCACAACTTTCCGACCATTTATCAACCATTCCATCATCTTCTCAAGAAAGACATTTCATTCAAATGGGATGATGAATGCCATAAAGCCTTCAAGCCTTGAAACAATACCTCCTTCAACCACCAATGCTCATTCCTCCTAAGGATGACCAGCCCTTCTACCTATATATTTCCACCACTAACCATTCTCTAGGTGCCATGCTCGCTCATCGCGATGACCAACACCGAGAGCAAGTGGTTTATTACATAAGTCGTACCCTTCTTGACTACAAAACTAGATATACCCACACCGAAAAAACTTTTCCTAGCCTTAGTTTTCATCACCACCAAACTCCGCCATTACCTACTCAACCACAAAACCTTCGTCATTACTAATACTGACCCATTACACTATATGTATGCCAAACCTTATCAAAATCAACGTGCCACACATTGGCTTATGCTTCGGCCTACCTCGACCTTGAATTCATTCATCAAAATTCCATCAAGGGCCAAGCTATCACCAACCAATTGGCTGATGCACCTATTTCTGAATCAACCCTCTAACTTTGACTTCCCAGATGAGTCTATAGCTACCCTTTCCTTGGATGAACCCGCTTACCAAATGACACTCTTCTTCGATGGCTCCAAGTGTTCAAATGGGGTGGGGCTGGTGTTATCCTCATTCCACTTGATGGTGAACCTATGCCTTTGTCTTTCAAACTTGATTTTGATTGTACAAACAATATTGTTGAATACGAAGCACTCGTATTGGGTCTCTAGGTTGCTTATGCCTTAGATGTTAAGTCAATCAACATCTTTGGTGATTCTCAGTTGGTCATAAACCAAGTCAATGGTATATACTAGTTGCTTGTAATGAGATACTTCAAAAGTATAAACATCACGTAGACATACTTTTGACCACCTTTGACCATTACGCACTTCAAACCACCCCACGTTCTACCAATAAATTTTAGATACCATGGCCTTGCTTGGCTTCTCAAATACCCACTTCACCCACTGACTCTAAAATATTTGTCACTATATAAAGGCTACAATCACCCTCTTATTTACCTCATGAAGTTTACTCCATCGAAACATTTTCCCCGACCCACGTGACCTTTGGTATAAGCAATATGCAGACTATCTTTCCCTTTCCATTCTACCCGTTGATCTCACTCGTAATGGACAACGTGCCTTTCTTAAAAGTGTCTCCCATTATGTCCTCATGGGTGGTCTTCTTTACAAGTGTGGCTTTGATGGCATTCTCTTACGATGCCTTACGAGTTCTGAAATTCCCTACACCATTAAGGAAGTCCATGATGGAATTTGTGGAGGTCACTTTAGTGGTTTAGCCATTGCAAAAAGTGCATTCTTCGCCTAGGCTATTATTGGCCAACCTTAAACCATGACTATTGTCATTATGTCAAATGTTGTGTGAAATTCCAACAACATGCTAATCTTCATCACACACCTAGTCATGCCTTACAAGTCGTATGAGACCTTTGTCCTTTCTCTCAATGGGGTTTGGATCTTGTCGGTGAGATCAACCCCATTCTTCACAACGCCACCAATGGATCATAACCACTACCGAATACTACACTAAATGGGTAGAATCCATTCCCCTCATTTCTACAAAAGCCGAGAAGATATGTGAATTCATCAACCATCACATCATCTATCACTTTGGTGTCCCTCACCGCATTATCACTGATAACGGAAAACAATTCAAAAACAAAACCCTCCACAAACTATGTGATGATTTTGGCATCCAACTCGTTTTCATCACCTTATTACCCACAAACCAATGGTCAAGCCGAATCAACCAATAAAACCTTGAACAAAATTCTTATGAAGGTAGTCAATGATATTGGGAAAGATTGGCATACGCACATTCCTTTCACCTTGTGGGCTTATCGCACTAGTATTCACACTTCAACTACTACCACCCCCTTTTCTCTAGTCTACGGTACTGAGGTTGTCTTACCTCTCAAAGTCCAAATTCCATCTCTCCGCATCTCACTACAAGACATGCTCAAAATGATGACTTTCACTAGGATCATTTGGCGTAACTTGAATTATTAGATGAGTGCCATCTCAACGCTCTTGACCATCTCCAAATCTACCAAAAATGTATCAAACGTGCCTATGAAAAATGTGTTCACGAACAAACCTTTCAGGTCGGTGACCTCGTCCTGAAGGAAAATCAACATGTAACCAAAGAGGAGAAAAGTAAACGGGAAAATTTTCTCCTAATTGGCTTGGACCCTATATCATTACCCATGCCTATGGATCAGGTGCTTATCATTTGTCTTCACTCAAGGTAAACCCAAACCTGAGCCCCTTAATGCCTACATCTTCGACCATTTTATTGTTGATATCAAGTCCTATATCACTTTCTATCAATTGATCACTCATCCCTTGAGTGATGTTCACCTTCCATATTACCCATTTTGAGGATCCATGACTAAACAAGAATCATGTGATTACCCATCACCTTTTAGCCTTGTCTTCAATATGAGTACCACGGCTCTACTCATAGCATGATTCTCATGGATACTTTTCATCTTCTTCAAGATGGAATCCCATGGTCATTCATCACTCAAAACCACCTCTTCCACAGTTAATCTTTGTGTGTTACAATCTTGTCTTCTAAACAAGAACCTAATCTTCCTCTATAGTCTTGTCCATGACTTAAACGTCTAAAAACAAAAAGGGATACAACTCCTTGAGTCAAACTTCCAAAAAAAGATAACTCCCTCAAAAGGGACATCTCTTCTTTCTATTCTACCACTATAAATAGACTGCTCCCTTGAAGGACAACTATATAAAGTCATTACAAAAATATAATAAATATCTAGAAGCTTCCCGCATCGATCAGCTTCACGAAGACCTCAAGGAGATAATATACCCATCCCATATAGACTTCCCACATCGATCAGTCTATTAAAAACAAACAAATAAAGAAAAAGATGAAATTTTCATCATGGACTTTCCTATTTTGGATTTTGGGTTTCTTGTTCCAAAAACACATCTGTCATACACTAAGTTACACTAAACCACCCATTCTCACCTCATTTACCTTCTTATCCTAACTCCCTCTCTACTCAAGGGACTCACCACAACTACGACATTTCATGATCATGTGACTTTTCTTCACCCTTAGAATAGCCCATTATGCAAGGCTTATAGGGTCTTATGTTCATAAGCCCATCTCGGGGTATGGTAGAATCATTAGGGTTCTTATCAATTAGGTGGTTCTTTTGCCACCTCTTACCTTTCTACCTTCTTTATCACCTATTGATTCTCCTATAACAAGACCAACTCATCGACACTTATATTTAAAATAACTCAATCATGCCTATGACCTAAACTCAACCATGCCTATGACCTACATTCACCCATGCCTAACACCTATCAATCCATTCCTCTACTTCATCATAATCTTCCCTAGCTTATGGGAGAACTACATCGGCCTGAGGTCCCTTTTCATCCGGGACTATGTAGGTAGCACTTCGAGGGCATGGGGCCCTTGGAGGTTAGCTCGGCCACTCTCTACCCTAACCAATTCCCTCTTCCCTTTCCTATTCACATTCTACCCTAGTTAGTTTCCTTTTATATCAATAATTGGAAATTAAACCAAACAAACAACAATTGCTTAACATATTTACCATCATCACTCATACATTCATTTCATCTTGTCTACAATTTCTTTACCATAATCATACATTTTCCTACAAATCATCTTAACATGATCCACACCATCATTGATTGCACAAATTAATGAATTAGAAACTCAACCATGCCTAACAACTCTGACGCGATCCATGCCTAAATCAAACTTGACTCAATCCATGCCTATGACCTGACTCCATCCATGCCTAAACCAACCTGACTCCACCATGCCTACACGACCTTGACTCTATCATGCCTAATCCACTTGATTTCCACCTATATATATATATATATATAACAATGAAAATTAAAACATGTATACCATCCATACTATAAACACCATCATCTATAAATCAGATAGTCTATATAAAAATACATGTGAACATATATCCCAATAATAATCACAATCATCTCAAATCACTTAGATACATCCTCACCATCTTTGGCACGTAGGCCGGTATATCATCAAAAATCTCAAAACTCTCATGTACATCCTCACTCTCTTCGACGTAGGCCGGTATATATAAAAAATACACAACTATACAAAACAGAGGTATATATGGCTATCATACATCACCTACTGGATATCCTCCATATCTATCTCACATGTCTCCTCCTCCTCCTCCCTTCCCCATGTATGAACGTCTAGCTAGCATCTCACCACCCATCATCGGTCCTGGCCAGATCTCTGTTGGTACCTCACCTGGGGCTGGCCTCCGTGAACTGGTGGCCTCACCTGACCTGTCTCGGGGCTCGATGGCCCCCTATGCTCTCTACACTATGGGTACGTGACCTAGTCCTCTCACTCGAGGCCTGTTGTGCTCTATACTCCCCATAGGATAGAAAATCTATCCTCAGGCCATCAAAATATCCTGATAATATCAGACCTCACCTAAGGCATCTCTCAACCGGCCTATCGGTACTATCTGTGGTGGTGTCATTGGCCTCGGCCCCTGTACCTATCTCTCGGACCCTGTCCCATTGGTACCTATAAAGAGGGACCCTGTCCCTATGCCTGTGACTATCTTGAGGGACCCTGTCCACTCCTACCTATATCTAGGCTTGAAGGGCCACAACTTGCTCTATGCAAAGTGTGCCAACTAACCCTCGTAAACCTATAATCTACACTATAGGGTGGCCACCTGTACCCCATCTCCATCTCCACCATGTGCAGTACTATCCCTACGCTACTGGGCTATAAAGTCACCACTGTGCTATGCAAATATCCACCTATGCCTCTGAGCCTGTCAGCTGCCCCTGCACTATACCCAACTATGTAATCAAGGGTCACCACCTACCCCTGTAGGGTGTCCCTCTGCACTGTGATGGTGGCTAAATCGCTACCCTCGGCCTTAGTGGTACTGCTCATAAATGTGCAACCCACCACTACCTGTATCTATCAGTCACCTCGGCATCATCAATATGTCGGTCTATCACCTACTCCTCCTGCCTTTTCGGAACTGTCGGTAGTGGTAGAGGTAGAGGGCCTCTCCACATCATCCCTCCTATATTGTGGGAAAGGTGGTGGTATATCCTAAAAATCCCAAACTACCATCTAACCCTATCCATGGGTATCATCTCGTGCTCTCCTACACGTCACCCCTCTATCCACCGGAGTAGTGTAGATCTCTATAGCTCCTCTTCCATCCACCCATATGATGGAAAACCCACATAGGGCCTCCAAATGATGTCCACGCTGGAAAACCCTCTAGCAATCACCTGTAATAGGCTACATCATGTGTAGCTCTAGCAACTTAGTGCTCCCCAATCACAGGCACCCATCTCCTGAATCCCACTCAACAAAACCTCAGCTTGAATGCATCAACCTGGGGCATACCAACTAGATGCACACATATAATGTGCTCATATGCCCAATGAAGTAGGAAAGTACAACATAAGCTAAACCTCCGTAGCCACCCATAAGCCCATAACTCTCTATATAAATGAACCAAGAATGTTGGGTGCCCATGCAAAATGGGTCCTATCCTCCACCATGTCATGCAGAACCCCCATCAAGGATCATGGGAATCTCCCACCCTCTCGCATCTAGCAATGTGCAAAGTAGCAGACTACCTCCATCAACAACACTACCAGCCTCATCTCCTCCGGATGGGCTCCTGTACATATCACCATAGCTCATACTAGCACTATGGAACCTCATCTCTGCCATCCCCTCACCAAACATGGTCAACATCAACTCCTCAGAGGCCTCTGAGGAGATAGAATACACCTACGTCCCCACTATCGGTAGAGACGTAGATCTTGTACACATCCTCTAGGGTGACTGTGATCTCACCCATCGGAAAATGGAAGGTATTGGTCACTTGAGTCCCATCTATCGATGAGAGAGACCATCAAACTCATCTCCCAGACCACGTGTTAGTAGCGATCTGACCCTAATCAGGCCAACCTCTACAACATGGTGCCAGTCCTCAGCTGTCACACCCCCTCACACTCCACGAGCAAGGGAGGTACCCTATCCCGCATCCGTAATCTGGTCCCTCACCTACACCCAACAAAACACACTATTGTCAAAACCTTACCATACCAACACACCCCTTACCTCATAAACCTCATATCCAACCCTCACTTCTTATCATACCCACCCAACCACTTACCCCTTGCTAGACCAATATATTCATGCCATTTATACCTACTCCCCTATTTTTCTCTCATGAAACCTACCCTTACATCTCCTAACATATCCTTACCTCTTACCCTTGCTCTCTACTACCCTATTTTCCCATAAAGCCATCCGACCTGATCAACAACGACCATTATCGGTCATGTGTAACCGGCATCGATCACCCATTACTTGATCGATGCTTCACCAAATACCACCGATGTCGGCCAACACTTGACCAATTCATCACATCGACATCAACAACCGTAAACCCCTACCCTACTTTTCAAAAATTCCCAAAATCTACCCTAATCCTCCACTCTAACCTACCCAAACCTAGCCTAGCTTTATTCCCAATCCTATTTAACCTACATTGGACCTTCCCACCCCTCATTTCCTTCCTTCCTACCCATACATTCCCAATAATAAACTTACACCCAAATTTTCACCCAACCCCATTTAAATAGCCTATTTCAATCACAAATACAGGATCGGATAGAATCCTACCTCATCTCGATGTCGTCGGCATGGTGGCACATCTGGCCACTGTGCTGATGGACCACTCAAACCTTCTCCAGCCTCTGCCATGTCTAATCACCAAATCCAATCCTCTTGACCTCCACCCAATCACAATCGATCCCCCTGTGCTCATGGACCCATCTACCTAGGCTCCTCTAACCAACCAGATCTCCCCACCTTAGCAGTATATCATCCCTCATCCTTTCCTCCCAACAAAGCACAACTCGTTCAAGCACTCTGTCATTTTCACAAAATCCAAAACATATAAATGAATCCATATTATACGGCTTTTTTCTTTTTATATACCCACATCGACCTAACCGACGTCGGTTATATAAACCAACATCAGTCATGTGCCCTAGCACACCATGGTCGGTTATACCCAAACCAACATCGGTCATCTACCCTAATAAACCGTGATCGGCTTACCTAGACCATCACCGGTTACGTATGACCGGCATCGGTTACCTGTCATACTCTTTCCCATACCCTTTCCCCATTTCCGACCAACACTTAACCAAACCGCCACCGTTTGACCTTACCCACCCTTATTACAACCAACCTCCATGCCTACCTTACCTATACCTATCCTTAATTGTGTTTTGGGACTTGTTATTTTACCCATACCTCGGCCTTACCCATGTGTCCATGACCTAGCTACCTGGACCTGGAACATTGTTACTGACCTATGACCTCATGTGCTCACTATACCTTGTGACATTATTACCCGTGTTGTTTGACCTAATGACCTTACCTTTGCCTATTGTCATGTCGTTTATCCCGACCTTACCTTTGGTGTACCAAAACATACCTAAACGTTCCTGCACTTGACCTATGAAGTGCTTCCACACCATATCCTATACCTTGGATACCGAAATCACCTCAACCTTGTTTGGATAAACCTATCGACCTTAGATGATGTAGAGTTTGCATGCTCTTCAACCTGGTACCATGTCATAGTTTATACATGTGCGTGCATTTTACTATCACTACCTTTGACCCTGGCCCATTACCTTGATTACCTAATTGGACCTTTACCCCATTACCCACATTTCCCACCTTCCTCTTCATCACATCCACCTTTATCAAACCACTCACCAATTTTGTCTTCTACCTCATCAGTTCCTAGTTTGAGGGGGATCACCTTCACCCACACATGGGGCAACCACATCTTATTTTTTCAGCGTTGCTTACCAATACAAGCTACGCAACAAAAAGGGGCAAAATGTAGACACCAAAATTGGGTCACACTACCTTTGATCCCTAGTCGAATAACCAACCTAAACATACTCATCTAACCATGGCCCTTCTCCCGACATCATCATTAATTCAATTAATTTAATTAAATTAATACCCATCCTCACAATATTCATCATTTAATTACATTAATTGACCTAATTTCCACCTCACCTAGACACCTCATCCAGCCACCTCACCCTAGACCTATTCTTGGCATGTTTCCATAACTAACTAGACCTAATCTTACTTGCCTTAATGAGCTAAGATTTGGTCCAACCCTAAAATCAATCCCTAAAATCTCTCTAACCACATTCTCACCCATTAGAAGGGAAGTTTTCATTCTAATCCGCGAAGAAAACTAACTGGGCCCAAGAAATTAGAAAGATCTTCCCATTTTAGTAAACCTAGGGAATCCCCTTAACTAACGCCGGTCATACCTAAACTAATGTCGATCAACCCTGGAACCATCGTCGATTACCATTTATTCACCCAAAACAACCTTGTTTTTGGGGTACATTATGACGAGCAAGAAGGAAAGAAGAGAGATGCATGCAAGCAGAACCAAAGTCTTTTCATGCATCCAAGCATCCATAGCCATCACTAGGACAGATCTTGGAAGCATTGCACTCATGGTAATCATTCTATCGGAGCCACCACTATGATATCAACACTATTCTTCATCAACCATCAACACCATCTCCATTCAGCCATCAAAACCTACATCACAGTAAGTACATCTCTACCAATTGTCTATTTCAAATAGTTAACTTTTTTCATTCATGTCATTAGTTTATACTTTGCATGTTCATTCCTCCATTGCTTATTAGCTTGTAAATTCAACCACTTCCCTTACCCACACCACCAAATCACCATTCTCGACCTAATATCCATTTCTCGAGCATACATGAGAATCTCCATGCCTTTCTCATCCACCCTCCCAACCTCATTTGACCTCATATCAGCCCCTGCCATTTGATCTATTTGAGTTTCTTTTACCTCAACCATACCGATGCCGGTTATCCACAACCATCATCAATTATCCACAACCATCATTTATACCCAATCAACATCGGTCTCTATGTTTTATACCTTGGTTAAGAACAACCAATAATCATCTCATCGGTTGACCTAAACAACCCGAAATCAAACCCTAACCAATCCCAATACCTTACAAATACCTATCTTTCGATCCAACTATAGCCTAGCCTGTTATGTTAAGATTTGCTTATTGTACTTAAATGAGATACCTAAATCATATCAACTACAATAGGACTTTACTTGTTTCTCGCATTAATTTTTTTTAAACATTGGATTGACAACCATCTAGGAGTATCACACTTCCCAGAACTAGCATATGCTAGGCAATCCACTTTGTCATATATCATTTAACTATCTTTTGTGGTCTTGTTTTCTATTACAGGTAGTTCCTCCTAGCCAAAAGGAAGCTCTCACAATCGGCATTGGATCAAGAAGTCAAAATGCGCACAACAACCATCAACCAACCCATATTTTATGAACCAAACATTTTTATTTATATAATAAAATATTTTCTTAATCTTAATATTGCCCTTAAAAATATAAAATAAACTATTTTTATACATTACTAACAAAATATAGGGACAATTTTTTAATGTTATGAGGTAATTGAAGTCAATTCAAAATTCAAGAGAATAAGAGAAATTATGTTAAATAATTGGAATTATTGCACATAAACAATGCAAATGGAAATAAAGACAGTATAGAGTTAATAAATAGAAAGATGGATAGACACTAAACCGATAAGTAGTAGGGTTTATATATAGATTTAGTTTGACCAATGGGGGACCATTCAAATGCGTCATAAAATATTGAAATGTACTAGTTAGATAAGGCACTTCATCAATTTGTGGGTTGATACTCACTCATGAATGGTGTACTTGGCCAAACTCAATCTATTGTTTTTACAACAAACACAAATCCCCCTACTGTGTTATTGTTTATTGTTTTCCATATTCTAAAGTACAACATGGTATAAATATTCTACATCCATTATCCATCTTGCCAATTATATACATGGAAGTTACAAACAACTTCCTCTATAAATGCTATAGGCTCTAATGATACATAAACATATGGACTAATCTTGTAAAAGGTAAAATTGACATTGATATTATTGATTGTCATGGCTTACTTTTAAAACACTCTCCGTAGTACATATCTTCAGGGTATTTTTATCTCTCCAACTTTCTCATCCTAACAACATGTAAATATGGAAAACAATGTGTATGTACAAACAAGAAAGAAATAACAGTGAATATTACTCTCACTCCACAACATAGTTCCTTTATAGTCTACATTCATTACTTTAGATGCTCGGAAGGTATGCACCAAGAAGATCAAAATACCATTCTTTTATTTTTTTCCTTTCTATAATTAATATTCAATTTTGTGTACTCCAACTTCCATTAGGTTTCTTCCCAACATGATTTTACAAGGATTCCTTTCTTCTTGCATTCATAGTTTTTCCTCTCTAGCATTTCCATGACAACCTCCGCTTGCAATTGTTAGTTATATGGTGTCAATGCAAACATATAATTGTATGTTTACGGATTAGAATTACTATATAATAATCAAATGTAATATTATGTAATATTAAATTCATTTCGTGGTAATGACTATCATGTCCTTCACATCCACTAAACAAAAAAAAAAAACAGCTTAAACCATTTATCATCTCCAAAGAAAGATACATAAACCTTTATTCCCAGCTTATCTACCATGCTAGAAGAAATTCACATTCTCTTGTTTTTCGTCTAGTATATGAAGAACTTCAAAATGCATCTCTTATGCCACATCATATTTATAGAGATGATAGTAGGGTGGTCGGATTGAAAAAATTAACGCCCCAAAATTGAATATCTTCCATTAGTTTTGATGCTTCTTTTCACTATGAATAGTAATTCAAGTTTTGACTCCACAAGGCTATTATTTCAAGTTTTGAGCTTTAGGGATCTATTAGAGGTATGTTGGTGAAATAATTTGTCACTAGGAAAAATTAGCTGATTTTCACCAACGCTCTGGGACTATGTGCCTCCTACTTGGAAAAGGGAAGGCTCCCTTAATCGTATGCAAATAAAATAAACTTTATGGGTGGCCAATAGCTTAGGGATCACAAAAGCACACTCCAATGACCCTGTGGCAAATGCTTGCACCTTGTGCTAGGGAAGAGTTTGCAATGAGGGTGAGATAATAGGTGATGAGCCCAAGAAATAGCCCATTTTATACAATATTTGACATTCTTTTTCCTTGCATATATAAAGTGGATCTAAATGTAATTTATGAACTTATGGTTTATTTAGGACAAAATAGAGAGTATATATCATGGTTATTTCTTTAGAATTCATTGTTATCTTTCTGTTAGTTATTTCTAATTATTATTGGGAAAAATATGTCAATTTGTGCATATGCAGTCCATACTTTGCTATAATTGTTGAATAATGGATTTTGAGCACTAAGCACCAGCTACAACCAGCCTTGGAGGATCTTCAAAATCTTCATATGATCTCTAAATATTTTTATTTCATCATTGCATTAGCTTCAGAAGTTCTTTTACTAGCTTTGGAAATGTTCAATGGTTCTATGAGTTGGCTCCTTAAACATATGTTTGGGAAAAAGTGAAAAACAATCATCAAGAATATACCCAAACCCAAATTTGATTACATATTCAGATTCCTCTTGAAAAATTATGCAAGTTAAAAAAACATCTTGATTCGAGTTCATATGCAAAAGTTATAGCCATTTTAAGAATGCTTCAAAGTCTTCCTAAAATGCTCCAACTCACTTTGAGTTCCTCTAACTCATTTTGGAGTTCCTCCAACTCGCTTCAGAGTTCCTCCAACTTGCTTTAGAGCCTCTTTAGAATGCTTTGGAGTCTCTTTGGAATGCTTCAAAATATCTTTGCAATGCTTCAAAGTCTCTTTAAAATGCTCCAGAGTCTCTTTGGGATCACTTTAGAGTTGATTATTATAGATTTGGAGTTAGATATTAGAGCTCTGAGGATGAATATTAGAGTTACAAAGATGAGCATAACTCCAAGGGTGGCATTGTTATCTATTTTTGGAAGTCATTCTAAAAATAGATATTTCCATAAGTGTTTTATTATTTGTAAAATAAAGGAGAATCAATATTCATTTTGATTCTCAAACAATAAAGTAATAGAGTCGATTGTTAGTTGAGTTAGATAAGCTCTCTCCATATTTTGTGGAGATTGATGTTTTTTTGATAGATTGAAATCATAATTGATAATATTTGATAGAGATGTATGCCTTAAAACAAGGAGTTGGTTGGAAGCATGAAATTATAAATGCAACCTTCCACACCTAAGAATGTAATCACCATTTTTCTAATCAATTCTAAAATTTCATTATGTCCATTTGTAAATAGTATTGATTAAAATCCTCTTCTAAGGAATGGGTTGGCCACTCATTCCAAGGAAGGAGTTGGCCACTCATTCCAAGGAAGATGGACATGTATATTTATGTCTATTATTTTTGTTTTGTTTTCTATGTATAATGTAATTACTTTTTGTGATGTACATTTTTTTGTGTTTTCTTGCAGTGTTTTATGTGTTTATTTTTAATTCAGCAATTTACTTTTTTGCAATGTGTTTAAATTTGTTACAATGTGTTTTTTTCCCTTCATGCAAGTGTGTTTTCATTTCAAGCAAGTGTGCTTTTAATTTCCTGCCACGTGTGCTTTTTAATTCGTAAAAGTGTGTTTCTAATTATTTCAAAGCGTGATTTTTATTTCTACAAGTGTGTATTTTTGTATAAGGGACCATCAACAAATATTTCTTTCTCCTTTTGCATACAACCTTCAAACACCACCCTAGATTGACATTATTTAATGAAGAGGATTGATGACCCTCATCATTTTGGCATCGTTGTCTAGGGACACATGGTGTTATTAGGAGATTCAAAATTTTCTAAGAGAATTGTCTAGTGGCAGTAGATAAACAAGTTCCTTGTGAGAGGGAATGTCTCTTAGAAATTTTGTGACAGGAGATACTTTGATGGTTTCTTTAGGATTTAGATTTATTTTCCTACAAATAGATTAGATTTATTTTCTGCAAATAGATTATATTTATTTTCATCAAATTAGATTAGATTTATTTTTATGTAAGTAGATTAGAATTTATTTTTTTGTAATTAGGATTTAGAACAAAACCCCCATCCCATACTAACCCAATTGTGTAAAAAATTTAACTGTTAACATCATTATAAAGGAAGAATTACATTTTTATGCAAGGTTGATGAAGAATTTTATGGAGCATGATGGAATTAATGATCATAAGATACAAACGCTCATTTTTCAAATAAAAAATAAGAAAATCACACTACAACCAAATTCTAATTTTTATTAAGATAAATCTGCAACAAAGTTCCTATAACTTATTCGAGTTCAAGTAATGTTGGGTATTGAATCCTTCAAGTAAGAGCATTGAATTTTTAGAAATCACTACATAGATATGTTGGAGAAAGTAATGATTTCATATTTGGAGATAACACGTAGGGATAAAAAGAATTTGAACCGCATCGAGACAAAGACAACTTGCAATATGACATTACAAAGATTAAATTCTTTAAAGCCATCCATCAAAAGAGGTATGTTTGACGCCTACGTATAAAGGTTAATGATATCTACATTTTCCTTAGAGCAATCATATTGGGTTGAAATTGTTCTTTTTAATGTCCAAACCATTATAAAGAAGAACGCAACCAATCATATAGTTTTATTTTTGAATTACATGATAACAACAATCACATGAATATTTGCATGCAACTTGGTTGATAACTAGTTTGTAGAAAATAATCACTTCATCCGAATCATGCATTAGTTGTGCTCTAATTTGAAAAGAATCAAACAATATTATATGTCCTAGAAAACGTGGATACATAACATGCACCACATACTAAAAAATCATTTGGAATACTGGAAATAATGTAAGAATCGTGGAAGAAATAGATCGAAAAGTATATTGCATGCAAAATGTTAGCAAATATAATGCTTAAAATAATGTGTTATTAAATACAACATATCATAAGCAAGCATGCTCTAAATTTGTTAAAATATTGCATGCGTATAAACAACTTCTAAATCTTACATGAGTAAATAAATTACATCTTGAATATTGATGGTAAGTCCTACGTGTCACTCCATAATCATTTTTATTATGTCTATATTTAGAGAAATTGCTACTTTTTAGCACCCACAATTTTTGAGATTGTTTCTTCCTACATTAATGGATCTAAATTTATCAAGAACTATTTTCTCTCATTGGTTGTTAAGTTATGCACCAATTTTGATATTATTTTTAAAACTTTAGCAATAACAGTAGATAAGAAATATAAATATATTGCATATAAAGAGCCAATGTTTTCCTAAATGTGAAAAAAATTTACTTGATAATTCCAACAATATGGTCTCTATTATAGTTGTTGATTTTGTTTTCTATGTTTGTTATTAATCTGCAAATGGGAAGTTAAGTTTGTCCAAAAAAATGAGTGACGATAGTCCCAAATAATAAAACTTACATCCTAGGAAATACTAACATGCAAACCTAACATGAAAAATTACATATAAGATATTTAATTAATCATTTTTAGTGATGCAAATGTCGAATTAGCATAAATTCAATGTTTTCATCAAGCTTTTCAAGATAACACAAAATCAAAAAAAATCTTCAACAATAAGTAATTTTATGGTTACAAAAGTGGTAATTTGGGCTTGGCGTAGAGGGGAAACGCTTCCCTCGACCCCACCCTATATCATCATAAGGAGTGTGCAAGGGCATTGCTTGCCACCTTAAGACCCTTGCTTTTGATTTCCCATCCAAAGAAGAAGATGGTGAAGAGCTTGTGGAAAATAGTAGTGTTGTTTTCTTAACTCTCCTACTGAAATTTTCTCAAGTATCATTGTTATTATTAATTATTGGGAAAGAAGAACTAATACCAATATTCTTAGCAGGTTTTATAGAAGAATGAGTGATCTAACAAGTTGGTTCATTGTTGCTGCTATGAAAAATAAAAAAAAAAAATGATAAAAATATAAATTTTGGAGTTACAAAAACCATTAAATTTTTTTTTAAAGCTCATGAAAACATTTGCCTTCAAAATTCAAAATTCAGGTATGTTTTCTAGCTCTATATTTAATTATGTTATTACATTAGTCATTTCCATCAACCATCTATTCCAAATAATTAAATTTCAAGTCATTATTAGAAACCACCATCCAACATTAACATCCATATTTTCTAGATTTCACCTTCCTTGTACAAATAACAGTTAGTTTTTCTACATGATCCATGAATAAAATAATTGATGACATTTCATTTCATTTCACTCCATCCATATTCAGGAATTAGTTAATACCATATACATCATCATAATAAGAGAACTTATCTAAGGGAGTTCTTATTTTTCACAATAACATTCCATTATTAATAATACTAATTCTGAACCATCAATCATTCTAAAGTAGGCTGAAATAATTTCTTCCATATGTATGTTGTTGATAATTCTTTTATATGATTGATATTATGCTTGGAAAGGTTTTGTTTATTTCAAATTTTTACAAGATAATCTCATGATAAGGAATGCTTTTAGAGATCATAATGGATAGATTTCTATCCATAACTTCATCAAGCAAAAGACACCTTATCTTGAGCTAGCATAGACAAAAACAAGAAGCATATCAAGAAGCATATCAATGATACATTGAATCAAGGATGAAAAATATCAACAATTTTGCTACATTTGGAAGCAATATGAGGATGTATTCAACTTATTGCTAATATTTCCCATGTCATCATTTCTCAAATAAAAAAAAACAAAAAAAAAAAAACAACAATGAAAACCCTCGAGTGTTGTTGGTGGTCTTGGTTTGAAAATCAGCTTGTTGGAGGACCAAGTACTTGAAAAAAGTGCCTTGATTAGAAAACCAACTTGTTGGCTGATCAAGGGCAAAAGTTAAAAAAAAAAAGTTGAAAACCAGCAAATGGCAGATTTTCCAAATAAGCAATAAAGTATCTAGTTGTTCTTTCATGCTCTTGTTTCTCTTGGCATAACATGACTGCAATTTTATCAGCACTTTTCCCAATATTTCTCACTTTTGTTGACATGGAAGAGGCAATGGAGACTGAAGTATACCAAGGTATTTTACTCTTCTATTTTAGTTTTAAATTTACTTGTAAGTTTTGTTATTACATAAGGATCCACTTTTACATCACATGCATGAGATTGAGGATGAAAAGAAAGAAAAAGAATTGGGCATCTTTTGGTATATGATTTTGATGATGGCAATCATTCCTTCAAGCCTATGTTGGAAAATTTCAAAACAACAATATTTTTATGAAGATTCTTTCTATATGGATTCATTTTCTATGAAAAAAAAAAGGAAGAGAAAGGAAACACAAGTAAATGTTGTTTTAGAGAAAATAAAAATTGTTAGCATAGCAGGAAACTCTCCACACAAGAACCTACTCTCAAAAAAATGAAGAAGAGTAGCAACAAAAAATTACACATAAGAACCTACTCTCACAAAATAAAGAAAAGAGTAGCAAGAGAAATTCCACACAAGAACCTATGCTAAAATCTATCAAGAAGGATAATAGGAAAACCTCCACACAAGAACCTACTTATAAATCAATGCAAAAAAAAAGACAAACGAGGAGGGGATCCACACAAGAACTTGTCCTTCAAAAGAAGAAAGCATAATTGTAAAGAAGGATAATGACATGCATGAGATTAGGCATGGGGAGATGATGAGCCCAAGAAATAGCCCATTTTATACAATATTTGACATTCTTTTTCCTTATATATAAAGTGGATCTAAATGTAATTTCTGAACTTATGGTTTATTTAGGATAAAATAGAGAGTATATATCATGGTTATTTCTTTAGAATTCATTGTTATCTTTTTGTTAGCTATTTCTAATGATTATTGGGAAAAAGATGTCAATTTGTGCATATGCAGTCCATACTTTGTTATAATTGTTGAATAAGGATTTTGAGCACTAAGCACCAACTATAACCAACCTTGGAGGATCTTTAAAATATCTCATATCATCTCCAAATATTGTTATTTCATCATTGCATTAGCTCCAGAGGTTCTTTCACTAGCTCTGGAAATGTTCAACAATTCTATGAGTGGATCCTTAAGCATATGTTTGGGAAACAATAAAAATAGTCATCAAGAATATACCCAAACCCAAATCTAATTACATATTCAGATTCCTCTTGAAAAATTATGCAAGTTCAAAAAAACCATCTTGATTCGAGTTTGTATGTAAAAGTTATAGTTGTTTTAAGAATGCTTCAGAGTCTTCCTAGAATGCTCCAACTCACTTCGAGTTCCTCCAACTCACTTTAGAGTTCCTCCAACTCACTTCAAAGTCTCTTTGGAATGTTTCGAGTCTCTTTGGAATGCTTCGAGTCTCTTTGCAATGCTTTGGATTCTCTTTGGAATGCTTCAGAGTCTCTTTGGATCGCTTCAAAGTTGATTATTATAGCTTCGAGTTGGATATTAGAGCTCTAAGGATGAATACTAGAGTTACAAAGATGAGCATAACTCCAAGGGTGACATTTTTATCTATTTTTGGAAGTCATTTTAAAAATAGATATTTCTATAAGTGTTTTATTATTTGTAAAATAAAGGAGAATCAATATTCATTTTGATTCTCAAACAATAAAGTAATAGAGTTGGATTGTTAGTTGGAGTTAGATAAGATCTCTCCATATTTTGTGGAGATTGATGATTTTTGGATAGACTCAAATCATAGTTGATAAGATTTGATATATAAGTATGCCTTAAAACAAGGAGTTGGTTGAAAGAATGAAATTATAAATGCAACCTTCCACACTAAAGAATGAAATCACCATTTTTCTGATCAATTCTAAAATTCCATTATTGTCCATTTCTAAATAATATTTTTTTAAATCCTCTTCCAAGGAATGGGTTGGCCACTCATTCCAAGGAAGATGGATATGTATATTATTTTAATTATCTTTTTGTGCATAATGTAATTACTCTTTTATTGTATAATTTATTGTATGCCCTGCAGTGTTTTATGTGTTTATTTTCAATTCAACAATTTACTTTTCTACAATGTGTTTAAATTTCCCGCAATGCATGCTTTTCCCTTCATGTAAGTGTGTTTCCTTTCCTACAAGTGTGTTTTAATTCTAAGCAAGTGTGGTTTTAATTTCCTGCAAAGTGTGTTTTTTAATTCATGCAAGCTCATCACTAATTCTTACAAGTGTGGATTTTGGTAGAAGGGACCATCAATAGATATCTCTTTCTCCTTTTCCATATAGCCTTCAGACACCAGCCCTAGATTGACATTCTTTAATAAAGAGGATTGACAACCCTCATCAGTAGGAGTGAGAATTTTGAGAAGGGGTTTAATCTTGTAAATAGGCTGAAATATATTGTTATAATATACTAACCATATTTCATCCACACATAATTAGAGGAAAAAAAAAATTTCTAGTTATGACAAGACAAAATTAATCATGAACATAAAATTTTATTCATCCATTCATCAAAATATTTTACACCCTTCTTGGTTATTTGTCTCGTTGGAGAAATTAACTAAGTACCAAAGAATCATAGAGGTATACACACGAATGCACATGTGCAAACGAGAGCATGCAGGATTACGCATGTAGATGTCAAATAGGGTAATCTATGAGACTACGCACACATAGGAAGTAGAGCTAGGACTTAGCCGATTTTCCGATTTAGGCTAAAAATAAACTTGGAATGTGGATCAAGGAAGCATAAAAAACACATGCAGAACATGTTTGGTGGAGGCTTTTAATAGTATTAAAGAAAGTATTATCTTTAGGATTAATCTATTATTAGTAGAAATTGTAAACATATGTAATCATTGTAGATGCATGGCTAATTTTAGCATGCAAAATATTTTGTAAGCACGCCTATTTTTAGGAGAGTGCATGAGCAGTGAAGGGAAAT
This sequence comes from Taxus wallichiana var. yunnanensis, assembly GCA_018340775.1. Taxonomy (NCBI): domain Eukaryota; kingdom Viridiplantae; phylum Streptophyta; class Pinopsida; order Cupressales; family Taxaceae; genus Taxus; species Taxus wallichiana. Next base: position 470,546,300 of record CM031236.1, on the reverse strand, counting down.
TCCCCACCCCTATATATACCTAATGTAGGTCATTGGGCTAGTAGTTTTGAGTTCATATATATTCTAGTGAAGTGATGTTGTCATGTTCAGATCTAGGGTTTGAGACTTGTGTGCATTGGTCCAGCGTATCACTGTGTTGAATGATTTTGTCTGCAACTTCCTTGTTATGTAATGAGTTTGAATTATAATGGATAATAATATATGTATGTTAGTTATTCACGGATTCGAGTGTGGTGACATAACAAGATAACCGATATTGATTATAGTTTACATGGATTAAATGTTTTCCTTATTATATGTGTTGCTAAATTGTTATAGATAGAATAATTACATGTTCATAAATGGTTTCTTGATTAAGTATTATGATAAACATGCATGCTAACTTCCTCAAAGCATCACAAAGGAAGGACCGATAGTTACATGCGCTTGTAAGCATTCGGTTTGATCAATGAAGTGTCAACACACATAACATTAGTATGCAAATAAAAGGCTACATTATTCAATATTGTCACATTCATAACGTTGCAAGAGAGAGAGAGAGAGGAAACATATGAAAAGGGAATAGAGGAAATGCTATGTTTGGTTGTTTCTTTGTAGTGCACTAGCTATCTACTCATAGACTCACAAATTGAAAACCATTTGAAATGAGGGAGTCATACAATATATATTTTTTCAAATGACTCTTTTCCTACCCCCACATGACTTTTCACTAACCTTTACAACATGTGACCTTTCGTATTCCTAGGAAATAAATTGAGTCCCTTTTTTATTAATTGGAGGAAACTCATTACAAAGTATAACTATAGATCACATTTTAATCAATAAGACAAAAGTGAAAAGTAAACCCCCTAATGAAGAAATAGAACATGAGAGAATAGAGGAAGGGGAAGGAAAGAGATAAGAGAGGAGATAACTACTCTAAAGAAGGTGGTGCATTTGTCAATGAAGATTTTATTGCTTGTGATTCTTGGAGAGTGCTTCTAGAAATATCTTGATGACCTTGAACTCCTTGTTAAATCAAACCACTACAGGTGCAACCTTCACTACTTGAGGAATGTGTACAAAACTCATATCCTTGAGCTGATTCTCGGAGGTGTTATTGATACTTTTGCATTTTATGAACCATGCCTAATGTTCTTTTGTGGTGTTGGAGATAAAAATTTGATCTATTCAAGAGATTTCAATGTGTCTTAATTAAAGGAGAATGGATCTCCAACCTCTTTCTTAACCAACTCTTCAATTGGTTTCACAAGATCATTCACTAAAGTTTTCTCATTCACCACAGTACCCCCAATTATCTCGCACATCCACATTAAAATCTTCGTGCATTTTTAAGTGTGTTCATCATACAAATCCAATTCATTAAGAGCATGATTTAGCATCTCATATCAAGCAACAAAAATTCGCCCAAATTTAAGACAAGTCTTTAGATGCGGAGTTGAATACATTTCTTCCCACTAATACAAAAGAGTTGATTTTGCCCATAACAATCACTAGTTGAAACACCTTATCCCAATATTTTTTACCTTTTTAGATTTCATTCCCGATAATATTTACCTTTGCATGGTAGTTGCAATCACTTATTCAAACAATGAGATAATTTCTAGAAGCAAAGTCCTACCTTTTTCAAGAATTTTACTCACCCACTTTTCATTGGCCATGTCTTGAATTGCGAAGGCATGCGCCTCTTGATGGATTTTGTATCAATGTTACTTGATGGATTCTAGATCAATACTACTAATGGGAATGAATTATTTAGTTGGGAGAGAGGGGATGTCATTTTTATATGTGAAGGATTGAACATACGAAGAGATATTTCTTACGTGATCTTCCAATTGTTCAATATTCTCCTTATACTCCTCATTTCTTACAAGAAGGTAAGTGGAAGATTCTTTGAATAGATGATCATATCCTTCATGTGTTACCGGCCCCGAGGAATGGTACTCATTTCATATTCAAATGGGGTCATTTCGAAAAGAGGCTTGACTACCTTTGGTTGAGATATTTCTACATATTGATTCATGAAGCACCATTAAAGAAGTGGGAAGCAACTTGATCGTTCTTACCTTTCTTTGTTTTCACCGTCATTGAAATGGTTTGAAAATTGGGCACCACTACTTACTTTGAATTATGAGGGTCTTTCCTCCGATCATATATTGTACCCATGGGAATGTTTTAGTTGTTTTAGGCTCCACACTTGGGTATGATTTTTGTTTTCGTATCTCGAGTGAGAGGTTACATCTTGCATTGATTGAGTTGGCACAAATGCAAAGGAGGAGATACTTAGAGACCATCAAGGGATCGATGTATGAGATGGATCAATTTCTCCCTAATCCAAACCTTCAACATGATCTTGGATTTCTTTTACTTTCTTGTGCAACATCCTGTAGTGGGGACCTCGATTCCATTGAATTTATTTTTGTGAGCTCTCTGAGTGAGTAGAGCTTGAATTATTCTTGGTTTCCTTTAAAGTGGAGAGGTGAGATGTTTTTCTTCTGAGATTCTAGATACCTCCTGATTTGATGAGTGTATATATCTTCTTCTTGAACCATTCCTTAGATCTTTGGATTACCACCTCAATTCATTCATTGATGTATCCTAATTATTGAATGCTCCACGAGACCTATGGAGAGAGGTGAGACCTTCACCGCTTGATACTCGGATCATAAAATTCAATTCCATCATCTTCAACTCCATCCTCGAACCAATCAAACTTGAAATTTCTCATCTATCCAACTGTAATTCTCATGTAATTATACTCCCTAACCTTAAAATCATCCTATCAATTTACCCAATAATCTTTGATTTGTTGAACATGGTGCAAATTAGGAAGATGGAAAGTTTCGGGTTGCTTTGAATGTTGAATTCCACCCTTGGTGTGTATGAGTAGAGGTTTAAAGGAGAGAATGAAGCTTCCAAGTTTGAGGCATCATTGGCATTCTTACATTAGAAGATTTCAAGAAAGATAAGAAACGAAACAATTTTCTTCTTGTGATTCTTGAGTTTTCCATTGATGTGAGCAAGCTACTTACACAACTCAAACCTCATGATCTTATTGTTGAGGTACCTTAGGAGCTTATGCAGAGTGAGTTCAAACCATGATACTCTGATGTATGAGAATGTATATAACTAAATGAAAAAGGATCCATACCTCTTGATCAAAGTGGTAGCTTGAGAAGACAATCTTAACACGGGATTACCATCTAGCAATCGTATGACAAACATAGTGAATGCATAATTCACTCTTGAGAAATGGTGGTTACTCTCCTTAAGGGTTAGTTGCGGATACCTTTCATAGGTGGGGGCCTTTGGAGAGATGTTCTAAGAAATGGTCATGCCTCTTAATGGTCTTGTACTCACAAGAACATATACCAAGTAGGATGTCATTGAGAATTTCTGGTTACTTGCAATCAAAGGAATTGTATATGAATGTTGTCATTGATTGTTTATCCCTAGTCAATCACTTGTTTTCCTTTGATGATGATAAGGATGAATTGTGTCATCCAATATTGAAAATATTATGTGGCCTCTTCTCCTATTACCCTACTTAGTAGGATGATTGCATCATAATATCCTTTGTGAAACTCACTTATGGATAAAATTTTAGCATGTTAGATGGATTCCTTCCTTGTTTTAACCATGAACCAAATGTTATACCTTAGAGGTAGGATTTTGTTTTCGACCATTTTCCCGATGCAAACTTCTTCGTGATGATGACCATGTTGTTCCACATCGAGATTTGCATACATTGTGAAATTCCCTTTGGAGTGAGCACTGCCAGTATTGAGTTGTCATCCACCCTTATGATTCTTGATTTCATCTCTTAGTGCTGAGCACATGCCAGTACTAATTTTGTACTCTAAACCGACACTTGATGACATCTACGAAAGCATACAATCCACTAATACAAACCTTGTATTCCACTTTGGTTCCCCAGGACCTCAGAGCATTCAATTCTTTAGATATTCTAAGTCCTTATGAGCAACATCGTTGTCACCCAATCCTAGATATTTTGATACTAGGGAGGAGATAATCTCTAGAACAAAAAACTTGAACTTCATGATTGCAAAAAACAACAAGATCGGAGAAAATGAATAAGATACAAAAAATTGCAACTGAATCGAGACTTTCTATTTTTAATAGGTAGGGTTCAAAAATTATTTATTTGGGAAAAGTGCTTTTTTGCTCGAATTCAATTTTCTAAAACCCCTAACATGCTAAAAATACTTGCATTGTTGTTTCCTTGTTGATTTTTTTAAATTTTCTATTTTTGGAAAGTTGTTTTTTTTTTTTTGAGAAAACTTGTTTAAAGGAAAACTTTTGACCTAGTTTGTCAACTTCATTATTTTTCAAATGCATCGATATGAGAGAACTTAATATTTTTGGTAATTTGTTATTTTTATTGAGGGAACTAGATAATTAATTATTTCATAAATATCACTTATCCATGTTTGTTTGTAATGAAAATGTCTTCATTATATTTGGCTCGTCTTCGAGACCTCGTGCTCCAAATTTCATTGTGATTCGTCTGTCGACATGCTTGGAAATCGAAAAAGTAGCTTTTAGAGAATAAATTTAAGGTTTAATGTTGTTAAAACATTATGGAATCATTCATCTTATAATTGAAATCTTCTTGAAGGTGCTTGGAATGAGGAACTACTGAGAAAATTTCAATGGATTCCGCTTGCAGGTTTGAGAGTTATGAATTTTTCTTCATTTTAGTGTTCAGGACTTCCCTAAAAGAATTTTGACAACCTGCCTTGTGAAATTGCAAGTTTTTTTAAGTTTGAGTCATAAAAAATGGAGGTTTTTTTCACACTAGAAGTAAAATGAGGTTAGCAGTAGTTATTTTAAGTTTACTAGCTTCCTGATAGTGTATTTTCATGTACGAATGTAGTAATAACACTTGGTTTAAAAGCTAGTGTTTTCACTTCTTTACTTGGGGTGCATTTTTTTTTTCCCCATTCTCCCCTTGGGAATGGGGGAAATTTGGGAAAAAAATGCACCTCACCTAGGCTTGCCACTTATCACTTTCAAATTGCACGATGGGGAAATGGAGAAAACAACCATTTAACACTTAGGAGCCGAGATTGGGTCATATGGAAATCCTTGAGAGAAGATGGAGTGGGGAAATTTTTATGTCCCCTCTATCCTCTTGGGAATGGAGATAAGAGGGATATAAAAATGCACCCTCACCTAGGCTGACAAGTAGTGGAATAAGATGAAATGAGGGGGAGATGGGGAAAAGTTAGATAAGTGCCGAGAAACTTGAAAAATAGTCACATGAAAAACTAGAGGAGTTTCTAGAGAGTGGCACATTTTTGTGTCCCCTCTATCCCTTTGGGAATTTAATAAGAGGGATGATAAAATTCATCCTCACCCTATGTGCCAAATGTCACCTTAACATTGTGATATGGAAGGGATAGAAATAAACCAAATAAACCCTCTACGAGTGCTTCTTTTGGTCACGTGAAGAACATGGAAGAAGATTTGCGGAGGGAAATATTTTTATAACCCCTCTATCGCCTTGGTAATGGATATAAGAGGGACACAAAAATGTTCCTCACAAGGAGGTGAAAAGTATCCTCACCCAAAAATGGTGAAGTATGAGAAACGTACCTCGTGAGAGAGAAGACTTGTCGAAGTAATTGTTGAGCTCTAGAGGTATTTTTTGATGAATTATATATATTATTTTTACTCCAAAAATTAATTCTAATAATAATGGAAATGGTTTAAGACCTCAATTATTCTTGCATCATCAAATTTTGGCCCTTTTTATTTGGGACAACAAGGCGAGTCTTCCAAAACTGATTTGTCATGAGAAGCCAACAGGTGTAGTGAAATATTTTATGATTTCATCATGTAGAGGGTTCATTAATATTTCATATGACTATTTTTTTGATTTCCAATTCATTATGTAACTTTTGGAATCCTCTGTCACAAATTTTAGGTACCGTTTTAGTCTACATGCTCCTTACCCCTGAAAACCCGCTTTCACTACAATTGTTCCTAAACCTACAAAACTTCCCTAAATCTTCCTAAATAAGTTCCTTTACTTTAAAAAATCTTAAATAACACCTCTGTATGGTTGTGGGATTTCATATCAATCCTAGAGGATGCACACCTACCTTGAAAAGGCTAAAATTAGCCTTTCTAGGCCTACCAAAGAATTCACCTTTGGAAGCACTTCTTTGGATGAACTAAATGACCCTGTCATAATATTTCAAGCACTATGGAAAGTATGTACAACACATTGAGAGGGCCTATGATGTTAGGGTAAACCTAGTATAAAGGGAAGACTAATCCAAAGAGGGGTTCAAGAGGGTTTTCAAGCAAGTTTTTGACACTTGGGATTAGTCATGATTCAAGTTTGAATTTTTGACCTTGAAAAACACATGAAAACAAATTGGCTCTCACTTGGACTTATTCTTGATTGAACGTAGTGAGTAAAAGACAAACATGAACTCCAAAATCTTAGGATATAATATAGATCAATGCCTTATCCATTGTGCTATAGAGTTTTATTAAAAATAATAGATATGAACGGACAAACAAACACACACACACACACACACACACACACACACACACACACACACACACACACACAAAAGGAAACACACCACACTGGAAAGGGAAAACACACACAACATGAAAGATAAACATACAACCTAAATTCACCTATGATACAGTAGGGGATAACCTAATTTCATTGTTTGTACAATTTCAAGTATTGCCCACTGTGAGGAAATTCCAAATAGGTACCATCTAGATATGAAAGATAGAAAGTATTTTCTCCACAAGATTCCTAGATCTGAAATGGTCCTAGCCATAAAGATTCAAATTTTCTGTGACTACCCTTTGGCTCTCTTCTTTTCTCCCATAGTAATATAAGATCACTAATTTGGAAATCTCTTACCTTAGCCTTATTATTATTTTTTTCAATCTCAATTGATGTTCTTTGATTCGATCAACCACCTTTAACCTATCTTCACCAAGTTTCTCAAGATACAATATTCTCTTATCAAGAGAATCATGGAATTGACCATCTTCAACTGCTCTAACCAATTAAAGAGATGAAAATTCAACCATGACGAAATCTTGACATTAATACCATAGAGTAACTAGAAGGTGACATACGAATTTATGTTTTTCGTAGTGATTATGTCTACCCACAATGCATCATAAAGCTTCTTGTTCTGATTTCTCGATTTTTATCAACAAGCTTACGGATAATTATCAATATGTTCTTGTTGTTAGATTCAGCCTAACCATTCCTTTGTGGGTAATAATCTAATGTATGTGAGAGTGACATTCCATAGCTATATCAAAACTTAACCAACTCCATATATGAAAATATGTTGCATTATTAACCACCACCTTTTGACGTATTCCAAAATGGATATGATGTTCTCTTTGATGAATTTACAAACCATTTCAGAGTTATCTTGTTTCATAGAGATAGTATCCACCCATTTGGGGAAGTAGTTTGTAGTTGTGAGCATGTAGGCATGTCCTGCACTCAAGTGAGGATTAAGTACACCAATGAAATCAAGGCCCCACTACTAGAAATGTTCCTCATGACCACCGATCAAAGAGGGAGTACAACAAGTTATGATCGTCCCATAATTTTTTTGACATGGCTCGCACTTAGAAAACAATTGCTAAGCATCTAATAACAATGTAGGCTACTAATACCTTCCAATGAGGATCTTGTGAGTAGTCACCATGGCGGAGAAATGTCACCACAAGTTTGGTCATAGTAATCCTTCAACAAATTTTCTTGTTGCTCCTTGTCAACACATCTTAGGAAACATCCATCCAATCCTCTCTTATATAGCACATGATTCCAAATGAAATAATTTGTTGATTTTAGCTTGATAGTCCACCTTTTCTTATAATAAAGGTGTTTCGAACACTCACTATAGGTGAGAAAGTATGCAATATCAGAATACCACTCATTGGTGGTGTTTACAAAAATAACTTGAGGCAATTCCTTACTTACGCATCCATAGCATTGACATTCATTTTCTTCATTTTGAGTCATGAAAGACTCATCTTTGGCCATTAACCAACACAAAACATTTCCTCGAACAAGATTCGATGGTGGCATATCCAAATCATACTCCTAGATCTTGGCCACCCAATTGCCTCTCTTAGCCACCGAATCATGTTGAGTTAGAATTAATTTTATTGTAAACCCCAAAACCGTCACAAAAATGTGGGAGTTGAGAATGTAGAATCTAAAATTCTTAACTATTTTGACCACGACATATGCATGCTTCTCCATTTGATTGTACTTCAATTCATGATCTTTCAATGGACAACTCATGAAGGCAATGGGTACTTCAATACCTTCTTCATTCTTCTAGAACTAAGATGGTCGAAAGAGTATGTTCCAAGCATAACAGTCAAAATAAAATATTTGTCAAAGGTCGGGCATACCAGGTATGACCTTTGCAATTTCTTCCTTATTTCCATAAAATGCCTCATTTCCTTCTTTACTCCACCTGAAACTTGCTTGAGGTTTCATCATGCTCGTAATGTGATTTGTCAATTCAACAAAGTCTTGAATAAAGTGAAGGAGAAATTTTACCTTTCTAAAGAAAGAATGAACTCCCTGCTTTCCTGTGGGAAAGGAAAAACTTTGAATTATCTTTATCCTTTCAGGATCAATTTTGCTCCTTCCTTGTTCATGATGTGACCAAGGATTTTCCCTTCTGTAACACCAAAAATGCATTTTTTAGGATTTAGATAAATCATGTGTTGTTGACACTTGATCAACACTTGTTCCAAATGTTTCAAGTGATCTCCCCATTTTGGAGAGAATGTGAGGACATTAAGGTAAATGAAAATGCAGTGTTTGAGATATTTGAAGGCAAGATCCATTTCCCTTTGAAATGTTTCTTCAACATTAATGAGGCCAAACGACATTCATCTATAGAAAAAATTTCCCCATGGAGTAGTGAAATCCATTTTGTGTTTATCTTCTTCAGCTACCTCAACTTGATTATATCCAAAGAATCCATCGAGTAATGAAAACATCTAAGATCCTATGTTTGCATGTAGGATAGGGTCCATGATAGGTAGAGGGTAATTGTCTTTTAATGAAGTATGATTCAAGTTTTGGGAGTTAACGTAAATCCTCATTTCATAATTCTTCTTTTGCATTGGGACAATATTGGCCACCCATATAGTGTAGTGAATAGGAAATATGATTTTGTATTCAAAATTTTCAGCACTTCTTCTTTGATCATGTCAGCAATCTTAGGATTATATGGCCATTGCTTTTCTTGAACTACATTTGGCTTCGAGGATTGAGTGGTATGGAGTGATGCATTTATTTTAGCTTGAAGGATTTGAGCTCATCATATGAATATGCCAATACATCGAGTTAATGAGACAAAACACCTTTTCTCCTCCAGTGAACAACACTTTCCAATGTTGACCATCCTCAGCTACCTAGGGTGCCAATGTTCTCCTTTTCAAACTCTATGGTCAAACAAGAATATACTTTTGCTTTTTCTTTAATAAACATGTCATGTTTATTAAACAGGTCCTCAAGAAAAACAAGACCTTTTGGAATCTTATTTCCCTTTATTCTGATGACCCCTTCTGAATCAATTATGTCTATCTCACACTTATCTTCATCTATAATGAACTCATTATTTGGAGAGTTACTTCCTTCATAGAAAAATTGTTGAAGTTATCTCCCTTTCTCCGGAAAGATATGAGATGACTATCATCTTTGAGACACTTTCCAGTGATTGACATTATCTAGCACACTTGGCCTGAAAATCATCTCGACAGTCCACTTTGTCCTTGTTGAAAGATAGGTGTGAGGTCATTAGAGAATATGAGACTATAATAGAATGAACTTTCTTATTTTATTCACAAGGGATAGCTTAAATAGAGAAAGCATCAAAAGAAACTTGATAAAATCCCATACTCTGTTCATGTAATGCTTGAGCCTTCGGGATTCTTGAATTGATATTGATTTCTTACTTGTTTAACAATCACTTAAGCATCACCAAGATATATCAAATTCTTAATACCCATGGATTCAATTATGTCCATCCCGAGAAGGAGGGATTCATATTTCGTACTATTATTAGTGTTCTCAAATTACAATTTATAAGCAAAAGGAAATAACTCACCCAAAGGAGAAGTTAGTACAACACACGACTCCTAAACCAACACTAGAATGGCTTCCATCAAACTCCATTGTCCACAACTGATTCTCATCATCTTCTATGAGGAAAGGCATATTTTCATCTCTTTTTGTAGTCAAGAAGTAATTACCAAGTCCACTATCCTAAATAAATGCATCGGCCTTTGGATCCTCCGATATCTTAAATGTACTTCATTTTTCTCATGGGAAACAACTTCCTCATTTATCCTTTTATTGGAATGGTTGTGGAAGACCAATTCATTAGAATCTTGCCTCTCAAGTCCCTACGAAAATTCTTCTTAAAAACATTCCAAAAGATGTCTGGATGTCAACTACTAAGATGGAAAACAAAAAATAATTCTAGAAAATTGATGAGCTCCACCTTGTGCATCCTTTGATTCTCCCTACCAATGGGACTTCCTTAGAATCCATGGAGTAATAAGAGCCAATGGTGTGTGTAAGGGTGAGTCCAAGAGCATTATCAACTTTTATCGGCATTACATTATCTAAAGCTCCTAAATCTATTATGCAATTATTCAACTAATGGCCTTTGATAAGGAGGGAGAGATAGAATGGCTCAACTTTGTTGGTCTTGGATGTGCTCAAGGAAAGCATGTTATGTGATGGAGGGGTAAGTGGTGTTGGTAGTATTCCTTTGGAATTTGAGATTGTAGCATTGGGATTTGAACTACTACCCTTGATGTAGCAAACAAGTCTTTCAAATTTTTTCGATGGGTTTGTAAGAATTCGAATTAGAAATCTGAACCTTGGACTTGTTCACATGCTCAATGATGTCTAACACAGAGAGAAGGAGATGAGGTAAGTACTCTTGGGGTAATGGATGTTTTGGCAAGCAAAGGAGGTACTACTTTAGATGTTGGGACAATTTTAGCAATGGGAGTAGTTGATTGGGAAGCAATGGTTGATTTTGTAGGAACATTTGAAGATTTTGAAGGATTGACATTTATAGAAGAAGAATTGGAACCAGGAGAAGCATTAAGATACTTAATTAAGACAACAAACAAATTATTTCTCACCATGAGGTCCGACTTCTCTTTCGTGGACTCCATAGAAGGCGTAAGCAAGATCCTTTGTTGATTATTTTGTTTTATTGAGTCACCACTTGAGGATCTTCTTTCTTCTTCTTTTTTGAGGCAACGAGGATGAAGTTCATTTTTTAGATTAGAAGTAGGTGAATACTACACATGAGAAGTTGGGTGCATCTTCATCATCATCATCTTCTCCCGAGGAATACTCAATGAAAGTGACCCACACATGATCTTCTTCTCTTCAAGCTTGAGCCAACTACTTCTTAAGGGAGAGAACATCATTAGACAACTTTTTGAATGAGTTTGTAGTTCTTGCATTTGAACTTTGTTATGTTTGCTCAACCTTTTTGATCTCTTCAAACATGATCAAGTCATCTTCGACTTCGATAAAAAAAAAATTGTTTCCTCAAATCAGCTTGTTGAATTATTCTCAACATGAAACTTACCTTCAGGAAGATGAGCATTAGTGAAGAATATTAACTTGTCCTCCCTCCTCCTAGAGCAGAAAGCTTCGGGGATCTTGTAAAGCATTCTATTGAATTTGACAAAAAAACTCCCTCATGGTCTCATACGATTCTTTCTTCATCTAAGACCATTGTGTAAGAAGAGCATGTGCATCTTTGGTAGGTTTGAACCTAGATTCAAATTTGGTCTTCATATCATTCTAGTTAGTGATAGACCTCCTTGGTAAATGGTAAAACCAATATGTAACCACATCTTGCAAAGATTCTACAAACAAACAAACTGACACATCTTCATATCCAACACCTAGCACCCCACAAGTAGTTATGAAATCTACAATGTGGTCATCAAGGTGATGCTTCTCATCACCATAGAACTTGGGAAATTTATTTTGAGATCCTTTAGGTAATTCATGTAAAGGAGGATTGAGAGCTAATGGGCCCATATTTTCCCAAGGAAAAGTTCTTGCTTGAGCCATATGGGGTTCTCTTTTCAACTATTTCTTCTTCTTCAACTCTTTCTACAACTTCTTCTACAACTTCTTCTTCTAGAGGAATGTAGTTCAATGGTTCAACTGTTGATCCGTCAATAGAGTATTCAAGAGACAAGGTAGGATCAAATTCAGGAAAATATTGTTGACCTGTTCTTCTTGCAATTTGATTGATAGGAAGTTTGAAATCAGATTGTAATTGTTATTCAAAAGTTGGATCAATCACACCACTAGTTCTTGAGGATCTTGTATACCTTTTTCTGCCATCTTGAATGTATAATTCAAAATGGATTTCTTCTAAGCTCTTCTCTATTGATTTTGAGCTTGTATAACACGTTGTACTTGGCTTGAGTAATGTTTATTCTTCAACTTCTAAGATTATTGAAGCAACATGGTAGTGATTAAAAATCTCTCTATTATGCCAAATGTAATTTCTTAGATCAGTTGAAAGGTATTCTTGGGTATCCTCAAAGAAAAAGAGATTATGGTGCAACATGGGAGGATTTCCTAGAATAGCCATGAGAGGGAAAACTATTGAGCATACATGAAGACTCTTATGACTTTTAATATTTGATTTTTATTGTATTTTTTAGCTATTTACTTTTAAAGGATTTTGTGGTTTTGATGTGTGTAGAGACAACAAAATTTTCCCCACAGTGGGCGCAAAAAATTATTGGCAAAATAATTTGTCTCTAGGAAAAAATAGCTAATTTTCACCAATGCTCTAGGATTATGCCCTCCTTCTTGGAAAAGGGAGGATCCTTTTATTATATGTAAATAAAGTAAACTTTGTGGGTGGCCAATAAGTAGGGGATCACATAGGCATACTCCACTGAGCTTGGGACAATGTTTGTACACTCGTGCAAGGGAAGAATTTGTAAGGAAGGTGAGATAGTAGGAGTGAGAATTTTGAGAGAGGGGGTTAATCTTGTAAATAGGCTCAAACATATTTTACAAGTATTAACCAGATTTCATCCACACACAATTATAAGAAAAACAAATTTTCTAGTTATGGCAAGAAAAATTAATCATGAACATAAAATTTCATTCATCCATTCATCAAAATATTTTACACCCTTCTTGGTTATGCAAGATTGTCACATTCATAAAGTTGTAAGAGAGAGAGAGAGAGAGAGAGAGAGAGAGAGAGAGGAGAGAAACATATGAAAAGGGAATAGAGGAAATGTTATCTTTTCTTGTTTCTTTATAGTGCACTAGCTATCTACTCAGAGACTCACAAATTGACAACCCTTTGAAATGAGGGAGTCATACAATATATAGTTTTTAAAATGACTCTTTTCCTACCCCCACATGACTTTTCACTAACCTTTACAACATGTGACCTTTCATATTCCTAGGAAAGAAATTGAGTCCCTTTTTTATTAATTGAGGAAACTCATTACAAAGTATAACTATAGATCAAATTTTAATGAATAAGACAAAAGTGAAAAGTAAACCCCCTAACGAAGAAATAGAACATGAGAGAAGAGAGGAAGGGAGGAAAGAGAGAAGAGAGGAGAGATAGCTACTCTGAAGAAGATGGTGCATTTGTCAATGAATATTCACTTGTTGAAAGACTCTTGGAGAGTGCTTCTAGAAATATCTTGATTCCCTTGAACTCCTTGTTGAACTAAGCCACTATGGGTGTCAACCTTCTTTGCTTTGAGGAATGTGTACAAAACTCAAAGCCTTGAGCCAATTCTCGGAGGTGCTATTGATACTTTTGCATTTTGTGAACCATGCCTGATGCTCTTTTCTAGTGTTGAGATAATAACTCTAATCTTTGCAAGATATTACAAGTGTCTTTATTGAAAGAGAATGGGTCTCCCACCTCTTTCTTAACCTAGCTCTTCAAATGGTTTCACAAGATCATTCATTGAAGTGTTCTCATTACTGCCGCAGTACCCCAAGTTTATGTACTTCCACATTGATATCTTCTTGCATTTTTGAAGTGCACTCATCGTATGAGTCCAACTCATCAAGAGCATGATTTAACATCTCATATCAAGCAATAAGATTTCTGACCCAAATTTGAGATAGATCTTCAAATGCGAGAGTTGAACACATTTCTTCCCATCAATATAAAAGAGTTGATTTTTCCCATTTCAGTCACTAGTGGAAACACCTAATCCAAATGCACTTTCTCCTTTTCGATTTCATCCCTGGTCATCTTTACATTTTTGGTGGTTACAATCACATATTCAAATAATGAGAGAATTTTTGAAGCAAAGTCCTCCTTTTTCAAAAAAATTTCTCACCTACTTGTCATTAGCCCTGCCTTGCATTGTGAAGCCTTGCACCCTCTTGATGGATTATAGATCAATGCTACTAATGGGAGTGACTTATTCATCTAGGAGAGAGGGGATGGCATTTAGATCCATGAAGGATTGAACATACAAAGAGATATTTCTTACATGATCTTCCAATTGTTCAATCTTCTCCTTATACTCCTCATTTCTTGCAAGAAGGCAAGTGGAAGATTATTTGAACAGATGAACATCTCCTTCATGTGTTGTTGGCCCCAAAGGAATGGTTCTCATTTCATAGTCATATGAGGTCATCTCACCAATAGGCTTGACTACCTTCGGCCAAGCTATTTCCACATATTGATTCCCTGAAGCACCACTGAAGAAGTAAGAAACAACTTGAGCTTTCTTACCTTTCTTTATTTTCACCATCATTGAAATGGCTTGAAAATCTGGCACCACTACTTATTGAATTGTGTGGGTCTCTCCTCCAATCATCTCCTACACCCATGAGAATATTTTAGTTATTTTAGGCTCAACACTGGGCATGATTGTTGTTTCCAGATCCGAGTGAGAGGGTACATCTTGCATTGGTTGAGTTGGCACAACTATAGAGGAGGAGATACTTAGAGACCTGATGATGGACTAATTGATGAGATGAATTAATTTCTCCTGATCCAAACCTTCTACGTGATCTTGGATTTCTCATTTTTTTGTAACCTCCTCATGTAGCGGGGACGTCGATTCCATTGAATTTCTTTTTGTGAGCCCTCTCGAGTGAGTAGAGCTTAAAGTATTCTCGGTTTCCTTTGAATTGGAGAGGTGAAGATGTCTGTCTTCTAAGAGTCTGGAAGACCTCTTGATTCAATGAGTGCAAATTTCTTCTTCTTGAATCATTCCTTAGATCTCTAGATTACCACCTTAGTTCGTTCATGATGTCTCTTAATTCTCGAATACTCCATGAGACATGTGGGAGAGGAGAGACCTTCACCGCTTGATACTTTGAAGCATACAATTTAGTTCCATCATCTTGAACTCAATCCTCAACCGATTAAACATGAATTTTATCATCTATCCAACAATCATTCTCATGTAATCATGCTCCCTAACCTCAAAATCACCTAAGCAATTTACCTAATAATCTTTGATTTATGGAACATGGTGCAAATTAGGAAGATGGAAAGTTTAAGAGTTTCTCCGAATGTCAAAATCAGCCTTTGGTGTGTATGAGTAGAGGTTAAAAGGAGAAAATAAAGCTTCCAAGTTTGAGGCATCATTGACATTCTTACAAGAGAGATTCCAAAAAGATAGGAAATGACACAATTTTATTCTTGAGATTCTTGAGTTTTCCATTAACCTGGCGAGCTAACTACACAACTCAAACGTCACTATCTTATCAATGAGGTACCTTGGGAGCTTAAATAAAGTGAGATAAAACCTTGATAGTCTAATGTATGAGAATTTTGAGAACTGAGTGAAAAAGGGCCCATGCCTCTTGATCAAAGTGGCAACTTGAGAAGATAATCTTGACTTAGGATTACCCTCCAACAATCATATGACAAACATAGTGAATGCATCATTCACTCTTGAGAAATGGTGGTTTCTCTCCTTGAGGGTCAGTTGCAGATACCTTTCATAGGTGGGGGCCTTTTGAGAGATTTTCTGAGTGAGGTTCGAGCCTCTGATGATCTTGTAATCGCAAGAGCATAGACCAAGTACTATATCATCGAGAACTTTTTATTACCTACATCCTAAAGTGATAGTTGATGGATGTTATCATTGATTATATGTTCCTAATAAATCATCTATTTTCCTTTGATGATGATAAGGATGAACTACATCATCCAATCTTGAAAATATTTCATGGCCTCTTCTCCCATTACCTTGCTCAGTAGGATGATTGCATCAAAATATCCTTTATGAAAGTCACTTATGGACAAAACTTTCAAACATGCGAGATGGCTTCCTTCTCTATTTCAATCATGACCCCGATGCAAGTCCTTAGAGGTAGGAATATGTTTTCAACCATTCACCTGATGTAAACTCTTTCATGATGATGGCCATGGTGTTCTATGTTGAGATTTACATACACTATGAAATTCCCTTTGGAGTGAGCACTACCAAGTATTGAGTTGTCATCTGCCCTTATGATTCTTGATTCTAGATCATAGTGATGAGAACATGCTAGTACCAATTCCATACTATGAAAAAACATGGGATGACCTCCAACAACAAACAATCCACTCATGAAAACCTTGTCTTCCACTGGTTCCCTAGGACCTCCGAGCATTTGGTTCTTCAGATCTTCTAAGTCCATATGAGCAACATCATTGTCACCCATCCTGGATATTATGATACCAGGGCTGAAACAATATCTAGACCAACAAACTTGAACTTCATGCTTGCAAAAATCAACAAGATGAGAGAAAATGAAGATGATAACAACTTTCTGCAACTAAATCAGAGACTTTCTATTTTTAACAGGTAGGGTTCAGGAGTTACTTTTTGGGAAAAAGTGATTTTTGCTCAAATTTAGTTTTCTGAAACCCCTAACATGCTAAAAATACTTTCATTGATGTTGTTTTGTTGATTTTTGAAATTTTCTATTTTTGGAAAGTTCTGTTTTGTTTTTTTTCGAGAAAATTATCTGTTTGACCTAGTTTGTCATCTTCATTGTTTTTCGAATGCATTGATATAAGAGAACTTACTATTGGTAAGTTTATATTTTTAGTAAGTGAGGGTACCATATACTTACTATTTTTATAATTAGCACTTATCCATGTCTATTTGCAATGAAAATGTCTTCATTAGATTCGATCGTCTCCGAACATCGTGCTCCAAATTTAAGTATGATCTGTTCACCTCAACGCTCGGAAATTAAAAAAACAACTTTTAGGGCATGAAATTATGGTTTGATACTATTAAAAATTAGGGCATCATTCATCTTGCAATTGAAATATTCTTGAAGGAGCATAGAATGAAGAATTGTTGAGAAAAATTTAATGGATTCTACTTACAGGTTTGAGAGTTATGAAATTTTCTTGGTTTTGATGTTCATGGCTGCCCTGAAATAATTTTGACAACATGCCTTTTGAACTTACAGATTTTTGGAGGTTTGAATCAACAAAAATGGAGGTTTGGGTTAGACTGGAGGAGGAAATAAGGTTAGTAACAATTATTTTAAGTTTACTAGCTTCCTGGTAGTGTATTTTTATGTATGGATGTAGTAGCAACACTTGGTTTAAAAGATAAGGTTTTGACTTCTTTTCTTGGGGAAAATTTTTCTATCCCCATTGTACCCTTGGGAGTGGGGAAAATGGGGGCAGGAAAATTCACCCTCACCTAGGTTTTTCACTTGTCACTTTCAAATTACACGATGGGGAAATGGAGAAAACAACCATTTAACACATGGGAGCCGAGATTGGGTCATATAGAAATCCTTGAGAGGGGTTAAATAGGGGATAATTTTAATGTACCCTATTCCCTTGGAAATGGGGACATGAGGGATAGAAAAATGCACCCTCACCCGGGCTTGACTAGTGGCAATACAAGATGTAATGAGGGGTTAATGGGGAAAAACTAGATAAGCACCGAGGAGCTTGAAAATGGTTACATGCAAAACCAAAGGAGGTGCTAGAAAGGGAAAAAAAAATTGTTCCCTCTAGCCCCTTAGGAAGGGTATAGGAGGGACAGTAAAATGCACCCTCACCATGTGTTGCAAAGTGTCACCTTCATATTGTGAGATGGAGGGGATAAAAATAAGCCAAATAAGCCCTCCAGAGTGTTTGTCTTGGTCATGTGAAGAACTCGGAGGAAGAGTTGAGGACAGGTGAATTTTTGTGTCCCCTCTGTCCCCTTGAGAATGGTGATAAGAGGGACTCAAAAATGTGCCCTAACTAGGAGGTGACAAGTGTCATCACAAAAAATGGCTAAGTATGAGAAATGTACCTCGCGAGAGAAAAGACTTGTCAATGCATTGTCGAAGCTCCAAGAGGTATTTTTTATTAACTCATTTATGATTTTGACTCCAAAAAAATTAAAAGAACAATGGGAGAGGTATCATATCTAAATTCTTCTTGCATCATCAATTTTTGTCCATTTTTAATTTGGGACAATAGGGCAAGTCTTCCAAAACTGAGTTGTCATGAGAAGCCAACATGTGTTGTGAAAGATTTTATAATTTCATAATGTATAGGGTTACTTAAGATTTATGATGACTATATGTTTTCTTTCCAATTCATTATGAAACTTCTGGAATCTGCAGTAGAAGTTCATGTACCATTTTAGACTGCATGCTCCTTACCCCTAAAAACTCACTTTCACTGCAACTATTCTTAAACCTTCAAAACTTCCCTAAATCTTCCCAAATCAGTTCCATTACTTTTAAAAAAATTCAATACCACCTCCATATGGTTGTTCAATTTCATATCAGTCCCGAGGATGCACACACCCCCGAAAATGCTAAAATTAGCCTTTCTAGGCCTACTGAGAATTCACCTTTGGAAGCACTTCTTTGGATGAACTGAATGACCCTGTCACAATATTTCAAACACTAGGGAAAGTTTGTACAACACATTGAGAGGGCCTAAAATGCAGGGGTGAATATGCTATATAGGGAAAACTAATCCAGAGGGGTTCAGGAGGGTTTTCAAGCAAGTTTTTGACACTTGGGCTTGGTTGTCATGGTTCAAGTTTTAATTTTGACCTTGCAAAAAAACTTGACAACAAGGTACTTTATACATTGACACCAAATTTGAAATGAGGTTATTAAATATTTTTTGGACTTGCACACTAAGGTTCTAATATAAAATGTATATTAATTGCTTTAATTTCCTTAGATGATGATTTTGTCTGTTTAAACTACATAAAGTAATATATTGACGGGAAATTTGCAAGGTTGCTTGAAATACATGGTTGATGGGACAACAAATACAGGAAAAATCTATATGTCACTCACTAGACAACTAAATTATAGAGTTTGCACAATATTAGATGGTGTACGAATAGTCTATCTTTATTTCCCAACACATTTTAAGTTGAAGGCATGTCTATAATAAAAACTAAAATATAATAATTTTTCCTATATACAAAAAATAACCAAACTTACTCCAAAAGATAGGGACATGCAAATTATCTGGTATACAATTTTACTATATTGTTGTGGAGTTAAAAATGGCAATGGATATCCTTGAAAAAATCTAAAACCAAAATAGTATTATTGTTAACAAAATAATCAAAGTATAGGTTACTTACTGGTGTGCTCATTTTTATTAACTAAGCTATAAATTTAAAATAATATCTACATAGCTTCAAAAAAATGCTAATTAAACAATGAACCATCAAGATAAGAGCTTAAAGGAAATGCTTCTTCAATGCATAAATGAAACTACATGCTAAGCTATTTCCTACTATCTATGATTGCTAACTTAAACTATGAATCTATGAAGAACATAAGCAATCAAAGTGGATTGTTGCTTGATCTCAAGCATTGAGAATGGAATCTCACCAAGAATGGCTACAAAGCCATTTTGGATCTTCCCATATTACTCAATTTTGAGTGAAAGGATGCAAGATGGAGAATTTATTTCTAGCAATGGAGAATGGCTCAAGATGAAAATGCTTATAGTTTGCACTATTCAAAGCATGGTGCAAAAAAAGGTAAAAAGAAGGGTTCCTTATATAGCTTTCCTAAAGAGGCGATGATAACAAATTGATGAATGTGGGATAAATGTAAAACAAGATTAGGAATGGATAAGGTAGCTTAATAAAAGGTAATCTTGATTTAGAAGAGTTTAATTTGTCATTAATAAGTCATGGGAGTTGGGGATGTTTTAATTAATCAAATGTGATTAAAAACTAGGTAGAGGTAAGCTTCTAGAAGCTAATTAGAGTAAAATTAGTATGATTTGTGGGATTAAGAGAGGAATTTGATCCTATAAATGGTAATTTATTGATTTAGAGTTGCGAGTGTAATTAATTAACCCAAGTAGAAGTGGATATTAATTAAAGAAAGGTCATTAAGTGACATCCTTAATGATAGGAATACTAATTAATGAATGAAAGGTCATTAATTAACGAATATGAAGAGAAATGTTAGCTAATTAGTGGAAAAACGCTAATTATTATGAAAATGATGAGAAAGAGGATAATTAGTGTAGTCTTAGCACTAAAGCCTGCGTAAGCGGATTTTAGGTGTCTACATTTTCCCCTCTTTGGGGTGGCGTAAGTGACGCCACTTCAAAGATAGTAGACAAGTACAAACAAATAATTTTTTTGAAGAGATAGAAGAAAAAATTAATAGAATGAAGGATGCCCCTCAAATGTCATGGGCTGATGAAAGAGGGTGATTGACGATCGAAAAGATGAAAGAACATAATAGAAGAAGTAGAATAATTGATCCCTATTGCCCCAAGTTGCTTTTGAAGAAAAGTGTTGATAGAAGGAGAGTGATATGGAAGAAAAATGAAGATGAAAAGAGATGGATATAGCTATCATCTTGCCGATGTAAAAACCAACTTTATTTCATCATTTTTCTTATGATCGACGTCATTGGTCCTTATTAAAAAGAATGAACAGAAGTGTAGTATGACATGAAAATTCATATACGAACAAATGTCCATAGCTAAAAACACCAACTCCATGCAACATACAAAATGCAATGCAATACAAGAAAGTAAAAGATGCCTAACTCCCTGCAACATACATAATGCAATGCAATACGAGAAATTAAACAAGCTAACCTAATAAAGAAACATAATGCAATGTTTTTGTTATCAAGCTTTGATTCCAACCTATGTGAATTAACGACAAGGGTTAAAATATGGTTCCCCAAGCAAGGATACATGCAAGGGGAATAACAGAGGACACTTGGGTCCTATGAAAAGTAGTGCACTATGAAACAATACCAAGAAACTCATTGTGCCCTAGAGTATAGACATAGTAAGCAAACCAGATTTGTTAATGGAGGTAGATAAAGATGATCCGCGAGTCACACATAATAACAGGTGAGAACCAAAGAGCAATGCTTTGTAGGATGATTTATATTGTTTTTGATTTTTTTGAAAAATATTTGAATGTTTTTGTGATTTTGAACATATTTGAATGTTTTTATTTTGAAAGTTTTCTGAAACTATGTACAGGAAATCAAGAAACATGGATGCCCCCAATGATAGATGGGATGTACAAGGGCAGAATGCCACACGTACGAGAAAGTGAAGATGTGACATGCCCCAATGATTAGGTGGGAGTATTCAAAGACAAACTCTTCACATGTAGAAGGGGATCAAGGCCAATATAAAATAGGTTCAATCATGAGGGAGCAAGGATATCCCTAGTGTAAGCTAGCCAAGAAACACATGAGAGAAAGGAAGTAGAAAATTGTCTTATTAAAAGGGGACAAAGGTGCTGCAAACATGGAAAAGAGGACATTTGATACACATGGATGTTCTAAACAATTTTCAAAGAAAAAAGGATACTATGAAAATATTTAGAAGGTGGTCGATGAAAAGTTGATTAGCCCAAGGTACAAATCATGAGACAAAACATGCGCTAAAGCAAGAGTTTCAACAAGGTCCAAAAAGTAACATGGTGTCCCAGTTTCACCCTAAAATCTAGGACTACCCTATCTGAAAAAAATTTCATACTTTTAAAATAACAGATTGTTTTGCGTTTTTATTGCCATAAAGTTCTTGTATTGTGTCAAGATATTCCCAAGGAGCCATATTAGCCATTTTCACCAAATACCCAGATGCCCAAAATTGTTTTATTCTGTCACTTGGGTTTGCCTACGAGAAATTTGTATTTAATTATGTTGAGCCCTTTGAGGCAATTTGTGCTCTAGTTTAACCCTATTGTGATCGTACATGTAAATATTCCCATATACCAGTAGGGTTTTAACTAAGAATGAATCTTGGGCTTTATTTTTGACTTCCGACAATGTTTTGTGTTTTTGTGTTTTCTCGTTTTATTTTCTAAGAAATTTCTCTCGATCGATTCCTTTGCTTAGGTTTGGCTTGATTCTTGGCACAGGTATTTGGAGATCACCTATGCATGTTGTGCTGGGAAGAAATTTGCCATCGGAGGTCTAGTTCTCTCGAAAAAGACAAGTAGTGCACCAAAAGCTTATTTTGGGTGGCCACATTTTGGAAAAAGAAGACTTTAAAGCTACAATGAGATTTTTGGTAAAGCAGGCGGTGGGATTTTGTACACACCTAACAAGGTACTTTTTACCATGGAAGTAACGTCACTTAAGTCACAATGGGAAAATTAGAGGCAGCAGGTAGACGAGAATTTCTTACTTGCCTTGCAAGGTAAAAATTCCCATTGTGAAATAAAAGAAAAATCGCTTAAGGCATTAATGGGATTTTATTGCACACTGGCAGGGTAAATAATCCCATTATGAAAGTCAAACAACTCAAGTGAATCATGGGATTTTCGGGCTGCCTTGCAGAGGTAAATAATCCCATTGCCATTTGACTTTTAAAAATAGAAATTCCTAATTCCAAAAGTGCAACCCACCTTGAGTGAATAATAATGCATTAAATAAATATTTGTTAATATTTATTCACCCAATTTCAAGCACCTGGGCTTGTGGAAAAGTCAACAAAGGAAGTGGACAAAAGGAAGTTGAAAGACAGTTCTAAAATTAAATAAATATTATTTATTTAATGCAGCCCCTTCATGTCAAAAAGTGCGCCCCATTTGGGAGAGAAATAATACTTTTTTAAGTATTAAATGATTAAATTAATTCCTATTTTCAATGGCTAAGGTCAAAGCATACTGTGAGGCTTGAGTTAATCTGAAGCAGTAAGTCTAAAATTAAATAAATTTAATTTATTTGATGGCGATCATGAGCATGCACAAAATAGGCGCCCCATTTGAAGAGTGAAGCTTATTAATTAATTAATTAATTAATTGTCAGGAATAGGAAAGGCATTAATTAATTATAGAATTGTGAGAATTATATAAGCAGGGGCTGCCATAAGGATGAATTAATTAATTCAAAGGCAGAGAAGTGCAGCCCAGAGGAAAAGTGCGCCCCATTTGGAGAGGATTTTTGCTCAGAAGAAGGTGAAATTAATGTTGAAAGCTTCCAATTTTTGCACAGGTTGAAGGGGGTTGATTTGTGTCTAGATAATTGTTTGCATAAGTAATACAGTGCCCAGTGAAGTGGGTAAAATTCATGCTTGCTTTGCATGCAAATAAAACATCAAATTTGGGGCAGCAAACTTGAATTATGTAGATTTTTATGATTAAAATCCACTGTTCATGTTCCGGTTGCCATCTTTATCTGAATTAATTACAGGAATTCATTACAGGTGCTTTTAAAAGAGAAATGGAGCTTAAATCAATGTCCAATACATTGAACATATCCTCTGAATCTGAAGAATTATCCATATCTGCACCGGTTGTGAAGAATTCCGGCCGAATAAAGAGGAAAAGAATTGTTCAGACAAAAATTGCTCCAACCATGGCAAA
Organism: Taxus wallichiana var. yunnanensis; assembly: GCA_018340775.1. Taxonomy (NCBI): domain Eukaryota; kingdom Viridiplantae; phylum Streptophyta; class Pinopsida; order Cupressales; family Taxaceae; genus Taxus; species Taxus wallichiana. The sequence goes on along the minus strand of CM031236.1, from coordinate 470,522,405 downwards.
GAGGGATGAAAAAGAAAGCTCAGCGGAATCATGCATTACTTCTAGATTTACTGACATCGGAGACATTGATCTAGATACTAGATCTCATAATTGTAAAAGCTTCCAACAAAAATTCATCCTCTTGTTTCAAATGCAGCCCATGAAGAAGTCAAGCATGGAAAATTCCTTCTAGGATCTTGTGCATGTGCTTCCAATCTTCCAGTTGAAGCCTTCATTGAAGTTGCATTCACTCGAGTGCTTTCCAGAAATCTTCATTGCTCATATCCAATTAAAAATAAAAGCTGATGAGTTATTTATGGCGGACATTACACTGATGCATGTACGGAGAGAAGAACCGTAAAAGCTTCAAGGATAAGAGATAAGACATGTCAAGGTAACACTCACAAGCAAATCACAATCACTTGCTTCTAGATCCAGGACACTTATAGATCCACCACTCCTAGATCCAGTTTGGTGAGAATCAAAGGCAAAAGAATCAACTGCATGCAAAATATGAAAAAGAACAAGACTACAGCTTTCCTCTTTCTTCTTCTTTCCTCCGACAAAGCAATTGTGTGATCAATTAAATTATAAAACTTAAGTGATTGGTTTAAAAGCCATTACTTGAAGAAGTCAACTACTTGGAGATAGGTGGCAGACGTGCAAAATAGAAGGTTCCATTTTCAGTTGCAAATCATGCATGTCATGCAAAGAGGAATTCTAGGAGGGAGATTTCCAATTGTTTCCTTTCCCACTTCCACATGTGTCAGTTCAACTAAAAGCTTACGACTTGTAATTGCCCCTCTACATTATATAAGTAGAGGAATAACCTCCAAGTTAATGATCATAATTTGTAAGCAACAACCTTGTGTTCTAGACTTTGTGCTCAAACCCTTGAGAGCCACTTGAAGCAAAGGAATATACAGGAGTAGATTTCCAGAGAACTTTGTGTCACAGTGTATTTTGTTTCTAGCTTTCTATCTTAGATCTTTGAATAAACTTTGTGTTATTTTAGATCTAGATCTAGAGTTGCCTTTGCTTATAATTTTGTGTTGATATCTATTGGTTTCTTCTATGTGCGTGCAATCAACTCTGTTATCTATTGATTGGGGTGCACATCTTCCTCAGTTCTTCTTTGTGTTTATATAATTCCCTTCTTCTATAAATATTTCCTTTCTTAAACAAATTGCTTACTTATTACGGTAACCTGCATAACTATGGTTCATAAGCTGAATAGTTAAAGTAAAACCCCATATAGATACTAGCATATTTTAATTGACAAATCTGACACGGGAGCCTCACCAGTAAATGAGGGAGATTTATCTCATGATTGCCTAGGTCTTATGCTATGCAAAAAATCTAGCCAACATAACACTTGATAACATACTAATCTTGTTTACTCATCGAGATCCTGTGTGTGCATGTGGAAATGAATTACCTCTTGAAGGAAAGAGTTGATAGACAATAAGTGAAGACACTAGCCAATGTGTAGGAATGATTTAGTTTGAAAGGTGATTTTTGAATGGATTGTGGAAGGAGAACCATACATTTCATCACTGCTACCGTCAGGGCATCTATAGCCCTAATGGAGATGTATTTGTTTCTAATCATAACATTGCCCTACTCGCTAATCAGGCATCCATAGCCCCTAGAGATTATTGGAAATACCCCAAGAGAGAGTTATATATCAATTTTTTTTTTGCTTTTAGCTTTTGCTTTTTGATTGATTGATTTTGATTCTTTTGCTTTCGAAAACTTATTTCAGATCTCTTGTTTAACAAGGGGTTAAGAACCATTGATGGCTTGATGGAAGGATGTGGAAGTGATTGTGATGATGACATTGTCTAGTGTCAACAAATACGCCCAAAAATTCTTCCCAACAAGTTTATTATATGTAGATAGTGATAGGATCTCTAAGAGGTCAATCGTTCTTTAATTTACCAAGGTTATGAAAGACCAAGGTCAAATGGATACCATAGAGATAAATGTCGCAAAATGTGTACGAAATAAGCTAACCAAAATATCATTGAAGGGATGAAAATGGTGGATGACTTGTAGAGGAATATGAAAGAAAGGGAAGAAAGAACATCCATGTGTACGCAATACCTAATTACAATGTTTGATCTTTGTACCTTTGATTTTTTTTTTGTAATGTTTTAATGTTTTCTTTTTTTTATATTTTTGAACTATTTTATGATTTTTTAAGAATTTTTCAGTGTTTTGGGAGATTGGGACAAACCATGTCACTCTACATGATAGGATCCAACAATGATGTTCATGATTTCCTTGATAAGGGAGACTAAGCACATTTGTTTATCAAGAGTGATATTATCCCTGATCTTGATGATCATGGTGAGTTCACACTCAACAAATGACTGTGATTTGTTTTGAAACATGGGTTTCGTATGTGGGAGCTTGAGTTCCATATCCATAGGTTTTTGCACTTTGTGTCATACTTGATGGGTACGTTGGTGTGCATTCTGGAATCACGTTTGATTTTGAATTTTATAATTGTTTGAGTTGTTGGGAGCTTTGGAGCTCTTCGAGTTTTTATCTTAGCTTGATAAAGAAATTTTCTAGGTTTCTTATAAGCTAATGCTTGACTTTTCTGATCCCAAGAAGTGGGAGGAGAATGTGGATGTTTAGAATTGATATGAGAAATGATGATGGGCTTGCCACAATCATTGGTAAAAGGAGAATGTGATGGACGAAAAGGATATGGTCCAAGAATTGAAGAAGATGGGCTACCAGGAGGTGAGCCACAGATAGAAGATGGAAGGCTACTTGGATGTGGCCCCAGTATAGAGGAAGAAGGGTTACTAGGAGGTGAGTCGTAGATAGAAGATGATGGACTGTTAGGGCAACCCAAGAATAGAAGATGATGGGCTACTAGGAGGTGTCCCATAGATAAAAGACAATGGTGGGATATTATGATGTGGCCCATGAATAGAATACAAGGGTTAGTTGGTTGTGCCCCAAGAATAAAAGGTAATGGGCTACTCGAAGGATACCCACAGATAGTTGATGAAGGGTGGCTTAGAGGTGGCCCATATATAGAAGACACGGGGCTAGTTGGATGTGCCCCAAGAATAGAAAATAGTGGACTACTTGAAAATGTCCCAAAAATAGAGGAGGGAGGGCTACTAGAAGGTGACTCATACCTATACGAAGATGAATGGCTACTTGGCGTTGACCCTATAGGAGATTGTGATTGAGGAATTGTGATAGACAAAGAGTGATTGCGTGATGAGAAGATAGGTCATGGATCAATGTAAGACCCAGGAGTTTCATCATGTAATGAAGAATGTGAAGATCGAAGAATAAGAGGAGGATCAAGTCGCATGATTTGAGGCTCTTCCTCTGTTTCTTGATAAAAGGAACCAACTTTTTCCTCATGATATGTGGATGCATCGAAGTCTAAAGAGAATCCTTTTTCATAATCTGTTGAAGGAATATCTTTGTGTGCCCCTATAAATGCCTTGATTGTTGCTTCATTCTGAAAGAGGTTAATCGGTATGAGTTGTTGATCGACCACCAGGGGTTGAGTGGAAGAAAGAGGTTCAATTGGTGTGGAAGACTTAGAAGATGTTTGATGATGATTGATAGAAGAAGATGACATGGGGGATGAAGAATATGTGGAGCTAGATGTCTCGGGAGTAGAAGAAGGGGTGTGCACCTACCTATACGATGGTATATTGTCTGTAAACTACTAGGATTAAGTCCAAAGTTTGTAGATTATGACACATGGGTCGATTCAGATGTTTGACTAGAAGGAATTTGAGTCACACGAATCTTCAAAGAAGGAAGACTTTGTGGGGGTGATTGATGAAGAAGGTCATGCGAAGAAGGGGAGGGTCGTGATTCAAGAATCGCATTGGATGAATAATAATAAGGGTCCTACAAAAAAAAAGATGATCATGATTCAAGAATTGTATTAGATGTTTGATTAGAGGGATTTGGATTCCTATGAATCTTCAAAGGAAGAAGACATCATTGAGGAGACTGATAAAAGGGTCATGTGAAGAAAGGGAGGACCGTGACGTAGGAGTCACATTAAATGTATGATGAAGAGGGTCCTGCGAAGATAGGGAAGACCACGATGTAGAAGTCACATTAGATGAATGATGAAAATAATTTGTGGCGACACAAATCTTTAGAGGAGGAGAATGTTTTTTAGGTGACTGATAATAGAGGTCCTACGAAGAATGGGAGGACCGCAACTTAGGAGTCGAATTAGATGAATCCGAATAGTAGTTTGGATCCAAATCATCAAAATAATCGGAGGAAATATTTGGATTGGAATCCTCAAAAGAAGAGGAAATGTTTGGATTAGAATCAAAAGAAGAGTGGGGGAACCCGAATAATAATTTGGATTATAAGTGTCCAAACCATACCACCGACTATGAGATGAAGGTGAGGAATGGGTTACCCGGATGGGTTCTCTAGTGTGAAGAACTAATCGAGGTTTGGTCATGATGGGCATATTTTGATGTGAACATTGAAACTTTGATTCCTTATTGTTGTATGTATAAGGGACCTTGTGATAATCAGTCATTGTTGGTGTTGTTTGATACAAATGCCTAGACCTAAATAGTGTGATTGAACTTCTTCAAAGTGAAGAAGGTTTCATGTTGATTTGGGTAGCATAATGACAACCAACTAGACATTTTGTAAAGATGGGGATGTTTGTGTGATTTTCCAAAGGGGAACTAAGGAAAACATACATCGTGATGACTCAAGATTGATAATCCAACAAGGTTTGGACAACAAGTTTGGAGGTGTAAATGTCAAAGGATTGATCAAAATTTTAGCAACATAAAGGATTACAAAGGAAAGATTTCCAATGTTTGATTGATGCAAAATTTTCTTGATAGGAAATGTTTTTGCCAAGGTTTGAAAGATATGTTCAAAAATGACCATGAATTTAGGAAAAAAAAAGAAGATCAAGAGGATCAAAGACCCAAAGGATTGTCCTAGAAATGAGTTTATAAGATGGATAAACACAAGGAACAATCACACAAGTTCAAAACACATCCAAATTAATGACCAAAGAATAATGAATGATAAAGAATCAATGGATCAAAGTGATTGTCCGAAATGGATAAGTCGATGTGACAAATGAGACACAATCACACAAAGTTGTTAGTAAACCAATTAGTAAATTGGTAGTTGGTGCTTAAGATGATTAACAAAATTTCTCCACTTATGTCAAGTTCAAAGAGATGAACAAGGTGTAAGTAATAACAAAAAGTTAATACAATCTCCAAACAAAGCATACTAAAAGCGAGCTTGAATCCAATCAAGACCTATATCTCAAAAAGTGGTAGTTACGATTGTGAGTGACACAACAATACCACTAAGATGTATTAACCAATTTTTTTGGAAAAGTAAGGTATTAATATCAAAATGATATTGATATAATGCGCACAAATGGTAACACTCAACACTTTTCAAAATCAAGGTAGTGATTGAAAGCAAACTAAGGCTAGAGTATACCAAGGAATTGTTAGAGTGTGTATAGCATAACATCACAATATAGACACTTAGGCCAAGTTTATAAGAAACAAGACGTAAGTACCAGAATTGTAGTGACTCGATATAAACAAGATAATAGTTCAAAGGAGATTCAAGCCTAACTATGATGACGATCTTGACTTGGATATCAAGATTAAATAGTTACCAATGATACGAGTACGTGCCCACACACTTTAAATGTTTAATAACCCAACCGCAAACATGGATGAGCGTAAACGGACATAAAAGTAGTTATGCCATTAGTTGGCAACACATGTGAGGTCACTCCTCTTTTGATCAAAAAGTATCAAAAGAAAGTGAAGGAAGTAGTACAATTGGGGATGAAAAATTTTGGCCTCACTTTGGCAGAGTTTTTCCTCGCCTTAGGGTGAGTGAAAAACTAAGAAAAAGTAATGCTTCACACATTTTGTGATGAATGTTGGCTCTTTACAACAACAATTTGGTCAAGTTGGCTCCAAATATTGAATGACTTTCCTAGATGGTTCACTCAACTAGATTTCACAAGTTATCTAAGAGTGAACTCGGTTTCCCAAGGTTTCCCAAGGATTATCTCAGCTTTGCTTTATCCCCTTCAAGCATAGTGGACAATAAATATGTCCATCATGTACTCTCACTGGGGTCGCGATAAAAATAACGTTGACACTAAATCTCATGTGTATACTAGACAAGTAGGTGTGCGGAGCACTTCCCGTTTCATCCACGAGTTCTCTCTTACGTGGACTACTTTGGGGTTCCTATGACCACCCCCATTGTTGTACCCTTATCCGAACCTACAAATCAAGTGTATTGAATGTGACATTTTTTTAATCTTTTAGACTTAATGTGGTTTAGTCATTCGTCGTTTGGTAACCTGCAACACACGTGTAGTTAGAAAAGTTTGTTTCAAACTTCTTTCTTTGACAAGCGTTTTTAGGTCTTGCACTCAAGCATTAGTAGTTCTCCAAGTAAATCACATTATTTAAAATATGATTAAGAGTTGATTTTGATTATCAAGATCATCCAAAGATGTAAGAGAAGAGCATAAACAACAAATAATCCAACTAAAAAGTAAAGGAAATCTTAATTAATGAACCATACAAAAATCTTGATAAATGTTCATTCCCTTAAACCAAAAATGAAAGATGAAGTTTCCAATTAACCAAATGTTAGAAAATGAAGACTAAAGTTTATTTTTATTCTCAAGATCACCCTAAGGTGCAAGATAAGAGCATACACAAAATTTAGCCCAACTAGATAGAAATGGAAAACTTCAAATCAAAGGACCATAAAAAATATTTTGTAAAAGGTTCATTCCCTTAAGAAAAATGAATAATCAAATTTCCAAGTTAATCCAAATGTTAAAAATATAGAGATAAAATTTGTTTTTGATTCTCAATATCACCAAAAGGTGTAAGAGAAGAGCATACACAAGCTTTGGTCTAAATCAAGTAAGCATGGAAATACAACATTCATCAAAACATTAGACATGTTAGAAAATGATCAATTTTACAATAAAGGGAAAACCTATATATTCTTTAAGTATAAATCCTAAATTTATGTTTTCATTGCATATTTCACTTCAATACCTTTCCAACGTAAAAAAATGGAGTCATTTCGAGTTCGGGAGAAAAATTTATGGCCTTCGAAAGATGGGTTACACAGATGCTCTTATGCTCACGTGTATGCAGTTAACATGTACCCAAAAAATGTCAAAAAAACTTCCCTTAATCTACAATATGGTCACATTTTTCCAACCAAGATTCAATTTTGACAACAACCCATCACATTAATATATGAATAGAAGACTCGATGCTATCAAACATTAACATTCATGATCAAAAACTTAACATTTTCAAGAAATAAACAAAACTAACATGTAGATTGTTGAAAAAGTAAGCTCTAAAAATGAAAACATGATGAAAGCTTAAATTTTTCACCAAGATTCAATTTTGAAAATAACCCACCACATTAATATGTAAATAGAAGACTCAAACTATCAAACTCTAACTTACATGCTCAAGAATTTAAGATTTTAAAGAATTTGACAAAACTAACATGTAGAATGTTGAAAAAGTAAGCTCTAAATATGAAAACATGGAGAAATCTTAAAATTTTCCTATCAATTCCAATTTTGACAACAATTCATCTCCTTTATATCTATAAGGAAGACTCAACACATGCAAACTCAACAAAACAAGTTAAGAAAAATAAGTTATGTCAATATATGCAAGAAGATGGTTAGTAACCAAAATTGAAATTTAACTAGAAAAACTTGAAATTAAGTGCAAAGGAAAATGGAGTAAGTCCCACTCAATCATGCCAAATGTGCTCATTTTTATTAACTAAGATATAAATTGAAACTAATATCTACATAGCTTCAAAAACAAATGCTAATTAAACAATGTACCATCAAGATAAGAGCTTAAATGAAATGTTTCTTCAATGCATAAATGAAACTACTTGCTAAGTTATTTCCTACTCTCTATGATTGCTAACTTAAACTATGCACCTATGAAGAACATAAGCAATTAAAGTGGATTGTTGCTTGATCTAAAGGATTAAGAATGGAATCTCATCAAGAATGACTACAAGGCCATTTTGGTTCTCCCCATATTACTCAATTTTGAGTGATAGGATGCAAGATGGAGAAACTATTTCCAACAATGGACAATGGCTCAAGATGAAAATACTTATAGTTTGCACTATTCAAAGCATGGTGCAAAAAGAAAGGTAAGAAGGACTCCTTATATAGCTTTCTTGAAGAAGCAAGGATAAGAAATTGAAGAATGTGGGATAAAGGTAAAACAAGATTAAGAATGAATAAGGTTGCTTTATAAAAGGTAATCTTGATTTGGAAGAGTTTAATTTGTCATTAATAAGTCATGGGAGTTGGGGATGTTTTAATTAATCAAAGGTGATTAATTAATAGGTAGAGGTAAGCTTATAGAAGCTAATTAGAGGAAATTTAGTATGATTTGCAGGATTAAGAGAGGAATTTGATCCAATAAATGGTAATTTATTGATTCGAGTGTTGAGTGTAATTAATTAATAATAATTAATTAACCCAAGTAAAAGCAAATATTAATTAATGAAAGGTCTTTAATTGACATCTTTAATGATAGGAAGGCTAATTAATTAATGAAAGGTCGTTAATTAATGAATATGAAGAGTAATGTTAGCTAATTAGCGGAAAAATGCGAATTATTACGGAAATGACAAGAAAGAGGATAATTAGTGCAGTCTTAGCACTAAAGCTGCGTAAGTGGATTTTAGGTGTCTATAGCTGGAGAGAACCATGTAAACATTGTACATTCATTTATAAAGAAAATTCCGAATTCTATAGAATTGTGATGAGATTTTTTTGCCATAAGATAATTATATGGAATTGTCTTTTCTCGCTATAAAATGCACCTACATGCATAGATGCCACATCACTCCATTTGTTTCTTGTCAATAAACGCGATTTTAAAAAATAGTAGTGTTTTTAACAAAAATATCCTCACAACCAATGTGATTGAAATGAAAGATTTTAATGATGTCCACGAGACCAAATAGTCTATGGGACAAAATCTGCAACCCTAAGATATTTTCAGATTTCATTCCATATCAGACCTCCTATAATGGATCTTGATAAAAAAACCCGCAATCTTGTTAAGCCTCACTTCTTCAAATAACTCACTTAGGTTGTCTACTTTCAGGTTACTTTCATACTGGATATGTATATCTTCATAAGTTGTGCATTCTATGATGAAGTGTCATTATGTCTCCACCATCCCCTTACTACAAAAAAGACAGGTCTCCTCTCCCAATCCTCCTTGGGAATAGTCCATCTACCGGTCTCACACCAAAGATGATGTGATCCAGTCCTCAGCTGCACAACTAACATCCTTGCTTTTCCCTTGATGGTCACACCTAGATATGTTTTTTCATCATGTTCCTAGGAGGAATTGAATTATTTGATGTAATGAGCTTTCTTTCAGCCAATCTACCCCATCCACATGACAATCCTAAATTTTTCTATCACAAAATATTTTATTTCTTCATTGGTGTTAGGACACTCTTGCAAGTCGATGCCCCATTTGTTCATCCACTTGTTTTGCTTCATCCAAGTTTTCTTCCTACGTCCTAATTTCTCCTCCACAACCATTTTGGGCCAGCGATGGTTATCCATGCTTTCAACCTTTTTCACATAGCTTAGCATTTGAGTTATTGTCGATGCCTCCATCGGAAACATCCCTACTTCAACCAATAAAATCTCGTATGGGACCGTTGTTTTGACTTTGAGGGTGTTTGTGATTAGATGCTTTTGGATTCTTTCTAACTACCTCCATTTGTGATTAGACATGCTACTTCCCCAAACCTCACAACCATATAGGGCAATTGGCATGACCAACAAACCAAATTGGGTTTTGATTAAGCAAGTATTGAAATAAATAGATGCCTAATACTAATTATGTAACAACACTAGATATATGCAATGAAGTTCATAAATTAACCCAAGCAAAATAAGCTAAAAATATGAAACCATGGTTGCGAAAGAGAGAGATATGAGCACTTAGCTAATTCACAAATAATAATGGGTTGTGCCTAAGTGAAAAATTGATGAACAAAAGGAGAGAAGTGTCGCACCAAGCCTTAGAAAATTATGCGGCTGCGAGATCTTCTGTACTTAGGGTCCCCTGGAATGGGTCAAGGGTGTCTACGGGCACCGAGACCAGCTCTAGGCACATGTGACTGTTGCTTAGAACCTCAAAAAAAAAAAAAAACTTGAGGGTCACGAGGTGTTTGTTGTCCTTCACTTCCTATCGCTAGTATGTCGCATCAAGTTCGCATATGTCGCCTTTAACTCCGCAATAAATATATGACCTCTGAAAAAAACCCTCAAAAGCACATCAAATCCCAAAAAGAAAATAATGCAAATGAGGGGTCAGATTGTCCTCGATTGTCAAACAAGTGAACTTACGATTGAGTGCTACACTACATCTTAGACCCAATGTAGTTCTATGTGTGTGTGAAGGAATTGTGTCATGTAGGTGGCTCTTGTGCATGTCGCACTTGATAGCGAACAAGTAGCTAGATGTAAAATATGTAAATAGATGTGTGCATGAAAGAATGAACTTCCCCTCTTATGAAGTGTATGCAGAAAAATGCAGTCCCTTGCCCTTGTGTGGATGTTAGATAGATGCTTGAATGCTCTTGATAATGCCTTTGGATGCAACCTTAGGTGGTGATAGCTAATGCTTAGTGCTTGGTCATTTATTATTGTCACATAGCTTTATATTTATATAATTCCATTGCTTGAATTTTGTAATACCAAAAATATAAGATGTCTAAACAGATGGAAACCACCCAAAAGATGTGAGCAAAGTATAAAGAGGTTAGGGGTGCCCAGAGGGGATGGGGGTGCCTGACGCCGACATCCCGGCTGGCGCCGGTGTCCAGAGGGAGAGACGACGAAGTGTGAAAAGACAGATCAAGCTAGAAGGAGTGTAAGATCAACATATGCTAATAAAGCAAGTAAAGATGGCCAAAGACATGGGTCAATTAATAGTTTTCTTGCTTATGAATCATTTGAATAGTAGTATGTGATAAAGACTAAATAGATACACAAAGTGCATGATTTAGTGTCTACGAGTTTTCTTATTTTTGTAATCCCACTGACTTAACTTTCTTACACATGTTTTGAAGTAAGATGTTTTCTAACCTCCCTAGATCCATTTTGCTTTACACATCTCCCAACTGAGTTTGTTGTGAAAATCAATCCCAAGGTATTTGTACTCTTTCACTATTTCCAATGGGCTCCCTTCAAAGAGAAAGTTATCTTGAGTCTCTTTCCTTTTTAGAATTTTTTTTTACTTTGGTCTTGCTAATGTTCACTTGCATCCCGACTTCTTGGCAAAATAGTTCTAAGACTTTCAACTGTTCCATCAACCCATGAGCTATTTTTGAGATTAGGACAAGATCATTAGCATATAAGAGTAATTTCACCATATAGCCTACCAGTTGGATACTCCCCATCAATTTTACTTAATCATTCTTCAAGTTTGTCAATGTATAAACCAAACAAAGTGGGGAAAGGGGAGAACCTTGCTTGACACCAATGTCGCTACCAAAACATTTGGACATACCCTCTTTAGTTCTGATTTTAGCTTTGACCTGCTCATATAATCTATGCATTGTTGCTCTATACTCATTCATAATACCAAGTTCTTCCATCCTTTTCCAAAGTTTATCTCTGGGCACCGTGTCAAAGGCTTTTTAAAATCCACAAAGCAACAAAAAGCTTCCTCTCCACGAGTGTCCCATATATTTTCAATTAAGTGTTTAAGGGTGATATAATGGTTGATGGTTGAGTGCCTCGGCCTAAAGCTTGTCTAACCTTTTGCTCTTTTACCCTCTCTTTCGGCCCAACTGTTGATTCTGCATCTATCATGCTCCTAAAGAGTTTACTTAGAAGAGGATTTACCATAATAGTGCGGTAATTGGATGGATTATTGATATCACCACTTTTATAGAGAGGAATAACTACACTAGTTGTCCAATCCATGCAAGGAAGCCATCTGGTTGATGTTATTGAACATTCTTTTGATGTGTGGAGCAAGGGCCTCAACTCCCCATTTTAAAAATTCAGCATGCAACCCATCTATGTCTTGTGCTTTACCACTTGCCAAGTTCTTTATGTCATGCTTGATATCTTCCACCGAGAAGAGCTTGGTTGATGTGCTAATTATGGGAGGAGTGTCCTTCTATTGGGGCCACTCATAGAGGAGCCTCACATATTCTAACCAATGGGCATTCGTGATATTATTCTCTATGTGTTTTTCTTTTGCTGTAACTCCTTCCAAAAACCTTTGGGATTGTGTTTTCGAGGAAAATTAATTCTTTCCTTCTAGTGTTCACATAACTTTCTTTTTTGGATTGCACCAATTTCTCATAGTTCTTCTTGTTTTCTTTGTTCCTCCCACTTTCTTTCAAGAGTCTTTTGGCAACCTTGCACTCTTTGTCATACCACGGGTTCGTCGGGAAAGTATTTGCTTCTCCCTTCCTAGACCAAGATCTTTTGCAAGCACTTAATGCCTTGTGGATTAAAGGGATCAAAAATTACTGAAACACAACCACTTTCCTCCTTGGTTACCTTGTTTCTTGTGTTATTCCTTATCACTTAGAGGTGTTGTTCAAGGATGCAATAAAGATTTTTGGTTTTTCTAGTTGAAAATGATTTTACCCCGAGGTCGAGTTATTTTTGCATGTGTGAGATAGAACTTATGAAATAGTTTGCGAACCACAACAAGTAAAAACTTGTTTTGAGATGACATGACAATTAACAACATGTGAACCTTGTCACACTAATCTCATGTATGTATGTGCTTTATGCATGCACATAGGTGCATTTTGCAAAGAGTGCACATAAGTGCATTTCGTAGGGAGTTTAGCCAATACCTAATTATATCTAGTGTCAATGTAAACATATAATTATATGTTTCCAAATTAAAATTAATATATAATATAAACAAATGTAAATGCCTTTTGAAATGATTTTTGTATAATACCATCTGCATTTTCATTGAATTTCATTTCGATATGATTCCTCCATATCGACACATCGCTAATTATCCACGTCATTCTTACATTTCTGGGAAATGTTAGTTTAGGTCTTACATTATCATTGGGAGAGATTGACTATGCGGAGAAGATTGATTGTGTGGCATTGCAAACAAACACATACTTTTTTTATTTAATATGATTTTTATGACGATAACTTAAAACACAAACCACATTATAATACACATTGTATATTGGCACAAACTTATGTCGAGTACGATAAAATTTCTTTAGATTTTTATGAAGGAAATAACATACCATGCAAGCGTGTCATGCACATTGTCACTAGTACAAAAAGATTCAAGAAAGTACTTTTTTTGTTTGAATATTTTAAAGTCCATATAGTCGCCTCATTATATTCTTGAAAAATCAGTATAAAAATTCGACGACAAATATTTGCTCCACCATCATTGTCTTCTTTGGAATAAACATCAACAATAACTTTTGTAGAGGAATTACACTTGTTAGCCATCCGATACGATTTGATAGCCTCGTAGCCTTGTGAACATTAAAATATCTTCTTCTTCTTTGAACACGTAACGACATAATCCAAGAAACGAGAAAAAAGAATTGGGAGGGATACTAACTCAAATCAATATAGGAAATATACCTACCGAAGTGAGTATGAGATAGTGCCTTTGGTCCAAGGAGGGTGAAGGGCTTCATTTAATGCTGCCTTGGGAAGGAAGTTGAGTCCAAGAGATGATATGATGCTTTTCTGACCAGGGAGGACGATAAGTTTTAGGTGTTCTGTGGGTAATAGAAGGAGTGAAATAAACAGTCGCTATTGGCGTAGGGCCCGCGTAGCATAAAAACAACTAGAAATGACAAACTCACACGATCGAGCCTCTCCCGGGCCGGCATTACCGCTTCAACACAAAAGTTAACAAATAATATAAATTCCGATTTTGCTAAGTAGAAAAAATAGATCCCAAAGACTGTCTATTTTTCATCTCGATGAAACTTTTTCTCTTTGGATTGCATTTCCGCAGCTTTTGGGAGTGAACTTGTGCCATCTTCTTTTGTCACATACGTTATTCCTTACTTCTTATCGTACACAGAATCTACAGTTTGAATTCGACGGGCAAAACATATTCCCGTCTTCTATCAGAGAGGCCAATGTTTTTATCTCTCCAAGTTATGGATCGAACCTTTACAATTTCTCTCAACTTTGCAGGGGTGGATCCGAGAATTGTTTGTAAATGTGAATGCCTACATAATTGGCCGTCAATAGCAGCATGAATTGTTTGTTTGCGTGTGGAAGAGGTTAAATCGACTGCACGTCTGCGCATGCATTGTCGGTTCGAGTCCGCATTTGTTTAGCATAATAGCCGTATAGCTGCCCGAGTTCCTGAGCATGGTTTTATTGCTTTTTTCACGCCCACATCGATTGCCCATGGCCAAGCGAGCTTATCAAGTTTGGAAAGGCAATAACGTAATGCCCATAACCCTTCTCAATTTATTTTATCTGTTTGGCTCCAGCATTGTTTTTTAAATTTTTGGCAAGTTTTAGCACAAATGGTTGCCACGAAGTTAACTCACTTTAATCTGCCCTGCACTGGTACAGTAAGTATTCCTACATTTTTTTGTTTTATGTACACATGATTATGTGCAATTGGGAGGAGAGCCTGAGTCGAAGGAGTTGCGGTCTAATGGTCATGGGGAGTACTTTTAAGAGCGTGACCCAGGTTGAAATTCCTCAAACCTAACCTATAGTGGCGAGGTGGCTGTGTTAAATTCTGGGGGATATTCGAGGCAGACCTATGTTTGCAAATCTTTAGATTGTGGTCGTTAGAGCGTGACCTAGGTTAACCAGTCTTTAGAAGCGATCCAAGCGTACCCTCACTCAAGGTTTACAGGCAGTTAATAACAAGAATAGTTGAGTACATACAGGACACTTTTGGGAATCTGATTACCATGATGCATATTTAAATCCTGCAATTTGATTGAGGATAATGATGCACATCTAATCCTGAAATTTGACGGAGGATAACTTGAAGGCGAATTCTAACAGCAAAAATTGATATCTTACATTTTGAAACAAATTGACTAATCAAGACTGCTGGAAAATTACTGAGGGTACTTTGGCAGCAAAGGAAAAAGAGGGCAGCAAAGGAAAAAGAGACCAAACTCCTGAAAAACCAAACTAGAACTTTCCTATATTTCGAACTGCATTTTTATGCAGAATATTAGATAAAGGTTAATTTTCCAGAACAGAGTTCCAACTTCAAACCTAAGACATGACAAGGACAGTATGGTGCCACGCTAAGCAAAAACTGCATCCACAACAAATAATTCACTGAAAAACTTTCCAAAAATATCTATCTATAGTTACACTTTTCCTCTATTCCGTATTTTTTTTTGAATGTGGCATAAATAACATTACACAGTTTTTGATTTGGAAAATTCCATTTTACGGGTTAATCTTCAGCTATCGTCTGTTGGGGCATGCCGTGTTCAGTGAGTTAGATGTGCTATTTTATCCAATTTCAGCACTTCATCATGTCTACAGGGAATTTGAACTCTAGGCGCTGATTTGGAAGCCCCAATGCTTTTACCACTTGAACTCATCTCTCATCCCATTCGACTTAACACATTTAATTTTATCCTGCTATACTTATACATAAATATTCTCTTATTCTAAGGCTGACACAATTTTCACGCTCTTTCTAAAAATACTTGAGTCCTTTTCACAAGCATTTATTCATTCTTGGCATTTTTCTCCACGGATTTGCTTTGCACCGTAGCAATTGAAGTGCTAGATGTTGAAGTATTTCTGGGCCTTTCCATGTAGCATTCTTTAAGGTAAGGTTCTTCCACTAGATTAGATTTTTGAATTTTCTAAACTCTCGTCTTGAGTTGCTAAAATGCATTCCAAAATTATAATGAAACAGGCTTTATTGTCTAAAAACTAAGAGGTCACAGGGTATTTGGAATTTTGATATTTTGTCATAACATAAGACTTGAAAGGCATCACGCACTCTAGTGGCATAAAAGTATATGCAGGTGTCACTCTCTTTCTATTATAAAGCATGTATTGTCGAGTATTCCTAATAAAAATCAGTTTCATACTTCAAATTCTCTCACACTGCAGTGCTGGTTATGCCGGTATTCCATCTTGTCTTAGTCCAATTTGAGATTCTTTCAATTGTTTCAACATGTATTGGCTCTCATGGAAATTATGGATAGCTGGTGGTTGTACATCTTCACTGGTCCATGACTTCATTCAATCAACAAAGGAGGGTCACAACAATAAAGAACCTTAAATGGCAACAATTTGACAGATGCGACATATGTTCTACAGTACGAATTTTCCAAATGCAGATATCTAATGTTCTAACTTCGAAGTACAACTATGACCATTCTTATTTCAATCTAATACGTTCCCTCAATGGCCACATCTGAGAAGGCACCAAGTTCATCCCCAATTCAATTGACGAGTATGTTTGCAGTATGTTCCTAGGTGTCTCAATATTGGAGTTCAATTTTCCTTCAACAATTTGTATGATATAGTGTTGATGAACTTCGACATGTTTATTCTAAGTATGATATATTGAATTTTTGACGAGCTTCAGTACATTTTGATTCTCACAAAAGAAAACTGTTACCTTGATTTGTGTTATCTGTAAACCATTGAGTATTTTGTGTGTCACGCTTCTCGAGCAGCATATACTGCTGCTTTATTTTTTACTTTAGTGGAGGAAAAACAACAATAAATATCTTTTGCTTAGCCATGATACTGTACCTGTACCTAGGTTGAAGGCATAACCTATCATTAATTTTCTGTCAGCTACGGAACCCTCTTGATCTGAATCTTTGTAACCTGCCTATTGCAAAACCTTATTTTTGCTCCGTTAAGTCTATTTTTATCTTACATTCCAATACTCAGTCTTCGATGCTGTCATAAATCTGGATATATAGCTTACCGTTAAAAAGACCAACTGAAAAGCTGTAAGATAAATGAAAACAAATTAGTACTTGTACATTAACTTAATAGCTAGTTTGAGTAAATGTCGGCTGAATATTTCACCCCAACCACCAAATTAACAATGTGTAAGCGAATTTTCAGTCAGCCATACTAAGTTTTCCTAAAAATAGTTCAACGTACTTTGTTTGTGAGACAGTATGTTGCTTGTCTATCTGCCAGAATTATACATCCAGGAAGAGGTTTAAATCTCTAATGTCAAAAGCATTACAAAATCTGGTTTTAATTATTAGTTTGCCTAAACATCATTAATAGTGATGATAAGATCATCCACATGCACCACCAGATTAGCAAAATCAACACCAAAGCTTTTGGGTTAAAAGGATTCCTGAATCTGGCCTGTGGGGGTTGTTTTAACTCATAAAGATCCTTTCACCAGCTTGTGCACTGTATGTTTCTTACTTTTGACTTTAAAACATTGTGGCTCTCATAAAAAATATTCCTCCAAATCGTCATTTAAGGAAAGAGCTTGTCACATGTGTTTAACAGATCTTCCACTTGAACATGCTGCAGTGGCCACAACTATTTTGATATTGACCATCTTTGCAGTAGGAGCAAAAGTATTCCCATAGTCCTTTATAGAAATCCCTATGCAAGTAACCTTGATTTATATTTATCTAGGAAGCCATCTGCTTTCTATTTGATTCTATACACCCCATTCTAACCAACAAATGACTTTGCAGGTGGTAACTCTGCCAAAACCAATATCCCATTTTCCTGAGCACATATTTAGCCTCTATTGTCATATTGCATCCTTCCTTTCCCTTAGCCTCCTCAAATTTGGTGGTTCAAAGGAATTCAAGGCATCATATGTTAAAGCATAGTTGACACATTGAACAAATGGAACAACTTGCTTACCTTGTCTTTGTTGTGTAAGCCTGACTTGTTTCACCTGTTTGCTTTAATTTATCATTCTGCACCCCCTGCAAAGTGGTATGGAACCATTTTTAACATTTGTTTTCTCTTTTGTCAACTTGATGGGTTGGATACACAGCCTTTTCCAATGGTCATCACATGCCAGTGCAGACTGTTTCCAACCAGTATTGGCCTGCAAAAATGGTGTTTCTCGATACTGATCTTCAATGGGAGAATGACAAGGTCCTCTTCTCAAACAATTTTTTTGTCATTTTGAATAGATTTTTAATAATGTTTCGTCAATAGACATCATGTGCAGTGTGCGCATTGTAGAATTTATTGACTATTGTGTCATACTTATTGACGCGACTATTGATGTGCCATTATCTTATTTACCTCAAATGATAGAAATTGCGTGTTTGCTTTCTAATAATAAAAAACAATAGATGTTCTATTATTTGTGTTTATGTTTTGGTTATCTCCTATTAGTATGCAATAATGCTACATGTATCATGTATGGGTATGGTTTTGGTGAATTCCGATAGCCATGTTTAATCTGTTATGATAATTGAGCTATTAGCAATTTGTGCTATTGGTGCATCTCAAATAATTTTTAAATGATTCATACACATTTCTTTTGTGTGATTGGTGCATCTCTAAGAAATTTGTAAATCATTCACACACATCTCTTTTGTCAAAATCTCCACAACTCCATTTTTTGTTTTGTTGTCATTTTTATAACATTTCCTGTTTCTTGTTTAGCAAGTAGCAAAACAGATGAGATGACCATTGCAAAACTAAATTGCAATAATGAAAGGCCAAAAGAAATAAACTGCAATATAAACATCAGTCTAGGCCGCTTTCTTTCTTTTCCTGAATCTATAGTATCTAATATGATAAAATCGAGCACTATTTAGAGGAAGAAAGGTGTACAGTTACTAATTCTGTTAGGCTCATAACCATCTTCCATCACTCTCTTGAAGCCAAGACAACAAAGTTTCCAAGACAACTCAATCAATGTTTGAGCACAAAGAGCCAAGGATCATCAATATTTTGCAAGAACAACTAACAGCTCAACCACTCCAAGAAGGTTAACATGCAATCCCAGTGTCAAGAAAAGCATCCACAAAATCCCCCAACTAGAAGCCTAGGCTAGCAACTGCGAATTAAAAGAGTCCAATAAAGAGCTAACTAAGTTCCGACTTGAACAATATTTGATCCATCATATAACATCATAAGCCACTTGAAGTAACTAGGCCACATTTGTTGTAAGAAGCAACCCCATAATTGGGGGTCCCATGCCAAAGGAAGCCATACAAGTGCCACAGTTGAGGAATTGGTGAAGAGTTAATACAAAATAATTTAGAATAAGGGCCAATCCTATCACCAACACTAGTATCAAAACACCCCATCATGATTATCTTAGGAAGTCTCCTATAGCAATCAGACTCGAAAGTAGTGTATGATCATGAAGAGGTGATTGTAGGTGTAAAAGCAAGCAATCTATAGTTGTCAATCAACCAAGAAAGAGATAACATTTCCAAAATCATCCAAGTCATCCTCAAATTAACCAAGAATGACAAATCAGAAGCAAGTCTTTAATCTCAAAAGAAGAATAAAAACTACAATCACCAGAACCATCTACATAACAACTAAGGATGGTATTATCAAATAAAGTCATCAATACAAGAAAAATCATTTAGCATTGCTTCATTAAATATTGTGAAATTATAGAGCTCTTCACTATGATCAAGAGGGTTAGAAGCAACATCTTTGAACGTGTTCTTAATATCTTTGACCACAATTTTTTTGGTCAATATTTGCAAGTCTGAAAGAATGCTTCTGAGCCACAAAAATTCTCTGGTTGCCTTTGAAGCTGCAATGTTATGCTTCTGCTGAAGATATTGCTGGAAAAATTGTTTCTTTGATTTCTAGCTAATCATTGTTGTTCCTAAATTCATAAGAAAACCCAAAGTGGATTTCCCATTTTTATGACCTCCACCATAGTCAGAATTGGAATATCAAACTAGTTTGAAGTTTTCTGCCTTGGAGTATTTGAGCCCAAAATTCTATGTTCCTTTTAGATATCGATTCTTTTTGCTGCTACCTAGTGACGTTCTCTGGGTTGTTGCATGAATCCAGAAAGAACACCTACAACAAAGGAAATGTCTGCTCTAATTGTGGTCACATAAATCAGGCTTCCAATGAGTTGTCTATATTTAGTGGCATCAAAAAATTCTATAGAATCTTCTGATGTCAACTTCAAATTCTGTTCCATGGGCGTACTAAGAGGTTTACAATTTGTCATTCCAAATTTGCTTAGAATTTCACCAATATATTTTTGCTGTGTGATGAAGATGTACTTTGATTTTTGAATTACTTCAATGCCTAAATAGTAATGAAGATAACCCAAATCTGTCATCTCAAATTCCTTCATCAGCTTTGCTTTGATTTTTGCAGTGTATCTTTCATTATTACCTGTGATGAGCAAATCATCCACATACACCACCAAATATACAACTGTCTTGTCAACTGTTTTGACAAAAAGAGTTGCATCTTCAAACTCAAAATGCTTGAAGTTCATGTTCAGAAGGTGCTCAATGAGCTTTTCATACCATGCTCTAGGGGCTTGTTTCAAACCATACAACATTTTTTTAGTTTGCACACTTTGTGCTCTTGGCTGTCAATTGCAAAACCTTTAGGCTGAGTCATGTACACTGTTTCTTGAAGATCACCATTCAAAAAAGCAGTTTTCATGTCCATCTAATGAACTTTCCACCTATTTTGTGCTGCCAAAGCCAACAAAGTCCAAATGGTAGTCTACTTTTTCTGTAGACTCAAAGGTTTCATTGTATTGCCTTCCTTCTATGCCTATTTTGCAACAAGCCTTTGTTTGTCAAGTGAGCCATCTGCCTTGTACTTATTGTGAAAGACCCACTTGCAGCCAATTGGTTTACAATTTAGTGGGAATCCACTAATTTCCAAGTTCCATTTTTGACAAGAGCATCAAACTATGCCTTTATAGCTTTTCTCTAGGCCGAACTTTCATAGCTTGTTTGTATGAGGTTGGTTCTGAATCAATGCAACATTGAGTTCTTCTTTTTCTGGAGGATCATTCAAGGTGAACTGTGCTAGCTTGTCTAGAATTTCTTCAAGGAACTTGTCTGCTTCTTGTTGTTTCTTCTAGCACTTGAGCCCATTTTTGCCTTATTTTTCCTACTTCATCAGGTTTGACATCTTTCAATGTTTGAGTGGCCCATTTTGGAATCTTCTTCTGTGGTCTTTGTAGAGCAGGTGGTGCCTCAATTTCTTGATTTGAAGCTCCTTCATCCTCAACTTCTTTTCTTGTGGCCTTTGTTCACTTTTTGATGAAGTTTCACTTTCTCCTTGAGGAGGATATCATTTTCTTTTATAGAGACAAGATGGAACCAATTGATTCCCAATTGCTTGTCCCCCCATTCACTATTTGGAACATCTAAATCAACCTCCTTATAGACATTAAACTTGGCATACTTCTCCAATCGACTCAATTGACGATTGATGTTGGCCTCATCCTTTGCAGTTTCACAAAAGACGACATCCCTTGCAATGAGGAATTTCTTGTTCTCTTTTCATCATAGAGCTGGTATGCCTTGAGATTCAAAATATCCCAAATGAATGCATTTATGACTCTTGTGGTCCAACTTATTCCTTTTCTCCTTTGGGATCAATGCGTAACATGTGGATCCAAAAACCCGAAGATGATGCATTGAAGGAAGATGACCACACCACATTTCATATAGAGTCTTCATTTGAATAGCTGATGATGGTGACATGTTGTGGAGATATATTGTTGTTTGAGTTGCCTTTGCCTAGAAATGCAAATTTATCCCTTTGAAGTACAACATTTCTCGACCATGTTCATCACAGTTTTGTTCATTCTTTCACCACTCCATTTTGTTGGGAGTGCGTGCAACTGTGAGATGGTGTTTGATCCCATTTTCTTTGAGGTATGCCTTCGAAGGATTTTGAAGTGTATTCACCACCATTATCTGATCTCAGAGTCCCAATGCGGGTTTGAGCTTCATTTTCCACCATTTGAAACTTTTTGAATGTCTCGAATGCTTCAGATTTATGTTTGAGGAAATAGATCCAAGTCATCCTGTTGTAGTGATCGATGAACAACATGAAATACTTATGACCACCAATAGAGAGAATTGGTAGAGAACACAAGTCTGAATGAACCAAGCACTTTCTGTCGGCTTTCCACTCTGACTTCTGAATGGTTCTCTTTCATGTTTAGCCAATATGCATGCCTCACACTTTTCTAGTTTCATAGGCAAGGTAAACAATCTTGCTACACCTTTCTTTTGCATCAAGTGAATGCTTTCATGATAGGTATGCCCAAATCTTGCATGCCACAACATACTTGCAGACATACCTTCTTCAACGAGATGAGCAAAATTCCTTGACATTGATGGCTCACCCCTAAGTTTTAACAATTTGCCTTCCTCAAATCTAGTCAATACGATTGCATTGTCACTTTTTCTTTTGATAGTGACCTCCCATTGTCTAGCAAAATGGAGTGCCCTTGTTGGTGAATGAGCACCAAGGACAACAAGTTTCTTTTCAACTGAGGAAGGTATAAGACATTTTGGAGAATGAAAGTCTGGAAGCCCTTGACACTTGAGTCTTATTGTCCCTTTGCCTTCTAGTTGCAAACTTGATCTGTCCACCAAGTATATTGGATTACAACTTTCTTCATGAAACTCCTCAAAGAAGTCCTTTCGAAAGTCATGTGTTGAGTGGCTCCAGTATCTAGGACCCAAGCATCAAACCAAGTGGTACTAATTGAGGCATTATTTGCTTCATCATAGTTGGAAAGCACATATTCACTAGTGAATTAGCTGAGTTTGGCTCGTTGGTTTGTTTCTTTTCTTTTCCTTCTTTCTACCGATGGTAGTCTTCAATCTTCTCCCATGAAGTTTTACATTCATGAGCCTCATGGCTCCCTTTTCTCTGCCACACCGTTTGCAAAACAAATGTTGTTTGTCATTTTGCTTTTTCCCACCCATTATTATTGTTATTTTTGCTTCCTTGACCCTTATTCCTCCCTTTGTTCTTCTGATTTCATTTTTTTGAAAAAGAGGCCTTGAGGAAGAACCCTTGAAAGAATTGCCTTTTTGATTGGCATAACAAATGCTTTCTCTTGATGACTTAATTTTTCTCCCAAAGGCCATCTTTTCAACCAATTGATCAAAATTTAGAGTCTTCAACTGATTGCTTGCTTGCAAAGACTCCAAGTAGGTTGAGTAAGTAGGAAGAAGGGCCTTTATGAAAGCAGTCATATATATGTCAATTTTACACCAGTGGCTTCTACATCATGCTTGATTGCACAATTTTTGAGGCCAAACTCATGACATCACCATTTTTCAACTCAAGATTGAACAATTTTAATTGCAATTATATGAACTCCAACTCTGAGTGAGAATCATACAAGTCCTTCAACTTATTGAATGCTTCCCATGCAATATCATACACTCTTGAATGTGACAAAAACTTTTGCATCAACTAAGGCCCTTATTAAGGCCAATGCTTTCAAATTCTTTTGCTTCTAGATATTGGCTTCTTTTGCATTTGTAGGCGGTGTTGGCTTTGTGTCCCTATCACAAATGTCAAACCATAGATCATTGAAGATAAGTGTGTTCTCCACTTGCCGAGACCACTCTAACTAGGTATCTTTGTTGGTCAAAGTTGTGCCAACAATTGATTTTATGAAGTCATTTTGTACTAGGGAGATGGAGGGGTTCCTTATCACTCCAACATTCCCTTCCCTTATATATACCATTGACTGATATTGATATATTAGACCTCTTATATACCCGCCCTTCCTATATACTCATCAATATGTGGAAGAAGCTCGCCCTTTTGATATACTCGTCAATACATGAAAGAGGCGTTAAGATACGTGAGAGTATAATGGTACATGGTACTTAGATGCGGTAAGTGAAAAGGATTCACTTTGTCAATGACACCCGCTTAACAAGAAAACCTCATACATGGGTGTAACTTCCTATATACTTGATTTTTCCTATTTTTGGGATTTATGCCAAACAACAAATGTGAATGGGTAACAAAGGGAAGGGAAATGAAAAATAAATGTTTCCTTATTACTTATTACAGTTTATAGGGTATGCCATAGAGACGATACCATTGGCAATAAATTTAGTAGTTTGAGCATGGCGACTTTACTTGTAAATGCAAACCAGAGGCACGGTTTATATTGAATGCTGCGATTAATGTTTTGTTTTTCAAAATTTGCTTGATTTTGAAAATAAATCTACATTGAATTGATTTGCACAATAATATCGACTTATTAAAAGTCAAAAAATGAAAGAAATCCCTTAATGGGAATACCCTCTAAATATAATAAATTATTCCTTCCTTTTTATTAATTTGACATACTGCGCGCCTCCCCTTTTAATATTATTAATTTCAAATTAAAAGATTGACTTTATTAGTAGGAAACCCTAAACTAATCTTAAAGCTTGAAGTTGAGTTCTCCAACTCTAGCTTTCACGGCAGCAGGTGAGAGAATAATAGAGGTTTTTCATCTTCCTTAAGCTGTCCTTTCCTGTGACCTTGGTTTAATACATTGAAATCACTGTTTTATAGATTTGAGCTTGGAAGGAGTGAGTTGTGAAGGACTGAAACATAGCTGTATTAACTCTTCAAGGATTAATGCCTATTCCATGAGCAATGAATTCGATCTGCCCTTGGTATAATCGCCTCAGGAGTTGAGGAAGCCAGCAGTCTTTGCACGGACGCCAGGGAGCTAAAAAAAGGTCGCAGGTCTCAGTCTTCTTGCATTTTGAATGCCTTCATGACAGGCTAGAAACCTTTTCTTTAGCGGCAACCAATGCAGGTCGTGACAGGTTGACTGAGTTCAATGCAGGCAACAGAAGAATGCAACTAAAGCGTCTACAACCATCTGTGCTGTTATGAATTCAAATCCGTTTGAGCGAAGATAACAATTTGCTGCGGGAGGGAAAATGGAGGATGAAAATGGATGCGGCAGCCTGTGCTCTGATACCAATGTCAGGCCAGGAATTGGAAGGACTGCAAAAGAGGATGGACATGGAAATAGAATGTGCAAAACCAAGCTTGGTATTATTATTTAGCAAGAACAAATGACAGGATTTACAAATATAAAGCCATTGGAATGGCTGTACACGTAATATTCTCCAAGACCGTTCATATTCCAGAGAAGACTCTTCACCTAGCACTACGGGACAAAAGAGATCCTACCCTAGGATTAACAATATTGTGTAAATAATATTGCACTTTTTAGATTGAGTGATTTGATAAATAGAAAACCAGTTTGTACTCAAACCAGGAATGTGATAAACATCATTAGTCGTGTCATTTCGAACATTTGCTTTCCAAACACCAAGAACCCATGATCCACTCATTTGTAGAATAAAACTTGAGTTGTTCCTTTTTAGAATATGCAGAGAGAGAGAATAGAGAAAAGGTGGATTGCACACATTTGAGATTGTGTGTCCGTCTATTTATTATAAACGAAGAAGTTACAAAACGGTTGATGTAGTTACAACCGGTTACAACCAACTTGTAAAGAGACACCTTATAAATATGCCTTATATTCTTATACCCCCTCTTAAGGCTTATTCTACATAAAGCAAAAAAACAAACAATCTAACAAAACTAGAACAAAAACAGAACTACGCAATCTTCAAACACTTTCACTTTGAAAGCAATGCTATGATAAGGTAGGGCTCCATCAAGCTGCTTCGTGACCTTCGTAAAGGTGTAGCTCCCGAGCTGAATTCCCGAGTTCCCGGATTCCACCTCCCCGAACTCCCGAATCACAGATCTCCCGAATTATTGGACAACCATCCATACTGAGCCATCCACAAGCTCCATCAAGTTGTCTCATGACCGTCGTGAGGGTATAATTCCCAAGATCCATAGTCTCCCGAACTATCTGAGCAACAATCCATACCGAGCTTCATCTATTATGTATCCTTTCTTGCCTTCAAAATTTAGAGCATCTTTATAATGCATATTCGTCACTGTCCTCACTACCTTCTGCATCCGGTGGGTCTTCAACCATGGCTATATTGGCTGTATTTGATATGACTTTACCCCTGAGCACATCATTGGCTCGAACACGACAATCCCATGTTGTGTGACCTCTTTTCTTACAATAATGACATTCAATCTCCGATTTATCTTTATCTGATCTTCTATGATATTGTCTGGTTCTAGAATAGAATGCACTTCCTTCTTTGGGAATGACCTTCTGCATCCTTTGTGGTTCGTTTTTCCTCAGCTAGAAGAGCTGCTTTATCATATCATCTAGAGATTGAGATTGAATTTGACTGAGGGTAAAAACTACATTGCTATATTTTGAAGATAGACTATTTAATAGGATAGCTTTGGCATCCTCATCCTCAATCGCAGCTTTGACTTCTGCTAGTTGTCTGATCAGGGACCTTAGATTATTGATGTGGCTTGACATAGAGACTCCTTCATCCATTTTGAACCTATATAACTGAAGTTTTAGGGAAAATTTGGCATTGACTGCTTTCGCTCCAAATAATTTATTTAGAGTATCCCAAATTTCCTTCGATGATTTGTCTAGGTCTACATGATGAAGTTCAGAGTCGAGAGAGCAAGGCCAATAATAGCTTTCGCTCTATCATCTCTGCTTTGCCATTCTAACAATTTCAATGCATCGGTAGGTGTTGTCTCTTTCCCGTTTACAATGCCCCACAAATTTTTATTCATAAGTTGCATTTGTATTTTCACTCTCCATGTATGAAAATTTAGACCAGAATATTTTTCTATGGGCATTTCCATTTTAATAAAATAGAATAAATACAACTGCGTATTTTGGCAATGAATAAATAAAATAAAATAAAATACCAATTGCACAATTCCGTGCCCTAGTGCAGGTAGTCTTTTTGCTTCACTGCCTTTCCAAATTTTTATGTCTCGTGAAAAATGTTTGTGCCTTAGCAATTCGTGTACCGTAATAATGCACCATATTAGTGCAAATCGCGACTGTAAAATGTCTAAAATCATGATTTTTCGTGGCTATTAAAATCTGACTATTTGTGCTCGAAAATGCTGTTATTTTCCTGAAAACGTGCCATTCGCATCGTATTTTCGTGCTCGAAAATACTGCTTAATTTCTGAAAACGTGCCATTCGCGATTGTATTTTCGTGACTTTTTTTTAATTGTTTTATGAAAAACGTGAGTGTATTATTCGATTCGTGGTATCAGCATAAGTGTGATTTTTCGTGCCTTAATGGCGTGCCCTTGATTTCTCGATCGCAGCGTGCCTAATGGGACTCACGAAAATATCTTTCTTCCGCCTCTCTCTTTGCTTGCCCCACGCTTTGATACCATTGTTAGAATTTGCGGAGAGAGAGAATAAAAAAAATAAAAAAGTGCTATTCGCGATCGTATTTTTGTCACTTTTTTTTTTTTTTAAAAAAACGTGAGTGTATATTCTTCGATTCGTAATTGTACAACGTGACTTTTCGTGCCCTAACTGCATTTCTGAGTTGGACTCTTCTCCTTGCCCTTTCGTGACTTATCCTCACAAAAACGAATGTGTCTTGTGAAAAAACGTGACTGCCCTCCGAGACTGTGTTCTTCTTTGAATCGACTTATATCTCTGTCGAAAATCATAAACGAAAATGTGATCCTTCTTCAGCGTGCCCTAATGGGACTCACGAAAATATCTTTCTTCCTCCCTCTCTTTGCTTGCCCCACGCTCTGATACCAATGTTAGAATATGCAGAGAGAGAGAATAGAGAAAAGGTGGATTGCACACATTTGAGATTGTGTGTCCGTCTATTTATTATAAACAAAGAAGTTACAAAACGGTTTATGTAGTTACAACCGGTTACAACCAACTTGTAAAGAGACACCTTATAAATATGCCTTATATTCTTATATTCCTCAAAGATCATCCATTCTTCAGTAGCATCTTTTGTTGCTATGACCTGATTTGCTACATTATGAACAAATATTCCCTTTCGTGTCTTGATTCATCATGCTTGACCACCCATTTCTCATAGCTCCTTTTCCCACTAAATTTCTTGTCCTTACATTTGATGTAATGAGCTTGGTCATTGGATCTTAGCTTGCTGTTTTGAATCGGATTGATATGTTCATTGACGAGACTAGTCGAAAAGTCATCGAATTTCTGATCCTGCTGCTTATCCTTTGGCATTAGGTCTTTTGATGTAAAAAATGAAACAAAATATATCATAAGGTGCCCTTAGATTTGATACATGTAATGTCCCTTAAGGGCACAAAATAATGAATTCTGGATTTTCACATAAACCCTTATACCAAATATGCAACAAACAGATTTTTATTCAAACCCTTATCAATAAAAAGTACAGCAATCTGACTTCTTGCTTTTATTTATGGAAAACCAACAAGTAGAGATACCCACAAGGGGCAAAGCCTTTAGAAATCCACTTGGCACATGAATATGGAAGAAAATAATTTTTACAATCAGCAGATGAATTTATTTCAATTTATTTTTGAACTGAAATTAAAAGAGGAATACAACTGACCGTTTGATGCCAAATCTGAAGAGAGAAGGGCTGTAGTTTCTGTCCTAGGGCAGATTAGGGCCTTGTGCAAGTCCTACCACCAAATGCACCACCCAAAACTCTTGCAATAGCTCCCACAAGAGTTCGATCCACTCCTTTAGGGGTTTGCCCAGCTCTAAAAGACCTCAAAACACTCTCAAAATGCCCTCCAATGCTGCTACCACTGAATGATGGCTGCCCTAGTTGATATAAGACTGAAAATCTGATCTCTTGTGGATGCCCTAGCTGCCAACCACTGAAGTTTCACCTTAAATCTGTGCCCTAGCTCTGATTAACTGAAATGAAACTCAAATGTGACCTCTGTATGAAATCACCAAGGAGAAATTGAGGGTTTTCGTCCCCAAAATCTGTAGGCCAAAGAGGGTTTTCGTCCTCAATAGCTGAATACACAAGAGGGTTTTCGTCCTCTAATGCAAAAGTTGGAGCAACAACTCAAACTCTCAATGAAAAGATAGATAATTGCCAAAAGATGATCTCAAATGACCCCCACACTCTTCTTTTATAACTTTTCATGTCACATTCCATGATGAAAGAGTCCCAAAAGCAACTTTCCCTTTTCTATTTCCTCATTGATATTGCTTTATCAAAAAGTAACTTTTTATAATAATAAAACTTTATCAAAAGTTACTTTTTTATAATAATAAAACATAAGTGTCTTTTATAAAGTTACTTTTTGACACTTAAGTTATATTATTAATTTATTATACTTTATTTAAAAAGGGGACATGACACAACAATTTTAATCTCTTGTGAATCCTCCTTTCTATAATGTTTGCCACACTTCTCCAATTGTGATTGAATCATTTTGATTCAAGCCAAATAATCCTCTATCTTGTCAAAGCTCAAGGGATCAAGTTGTGAAAGCTCATCGTATAATTTGACAATCTTGGCTTCATTCGTTTGGTTGAAGAGTAGCTTCAATTGGTTCCATGCGTCCTTTGGAGGCTTCTTTGCACAAATATGGAACCTCAGCTCCTTGGAGATATGAGAGCTTATGAGACCAAAAGCTTCATCAAGGCAGTTAGTGTACTTCACAAGTCTGTCCACATCTGGTGGAGCCTTCTCTTTCCCTTGAGAGATCCTCAACAAACCCTTGCTCATCAAAAGTTCCTCTATATCACATTCCCGTAATCCATATTTCTGTCCATTGAGAATTTCAACACTTGTATTGGAAGCCATGCTTTATCCTTTAGCCAATTTGCAACACTTGCTCAAAAACTGATGCAACATCCACCAAAGTGTAGAGCTCCTCGATAGCTTTACAATGGTTTAATTGGGGTGTAAAATGGAGCACGTATGATTTGGTTATCGCCTATTCATTTGCCATAATGATACATGTATGATGTGTTGGCATATTTTGGTGAATCCTGATAGCCACGTTTAATCTCTTATGATGTTTGAATCCTTGGCAATGTGTCTGAATCTGTTCACTGCATCTCTAATAATTTTTTAAATTTTGCACATGTGCACATGCATCCACACGCACACGCACTTGCACACTCATACATGTACACCCATATGCATGTGTGCACACATTTTGTGTGTCAAACATCAGATTACCCTCTTTCTTCTGATCTATCCGGGATCCATGATGATAAAATCAAGCGATATTTAGAGGAAGAAGGGTGTAGTGGTACTAATATTGTTGGGCTCATAATCATCTTTCTTCTTCATACAGAAAATATAGTTCTTGCAATAAATATCATTGACCTCCGAAAGCAGCTAAGATTCTCCAAATTTTTGCTAAAAATATAAGCTTACCATTAATGTTGAAGAGACTAATATAATGGTATTTAACTATAAGATGAGATTTCATCCTGTAATTGCTCCTAGTAATAGCATTCTTGAAGAATTTCACTCCTATAAATACTTTGTTATTTGATTGTAATTGTAATTAAGCTAGAATGGAAGTTTTAACCAAAGGATTAATGGGCCCTGAATTGCCTATTATGGTCTTCAAAACAAATGCAGAATTCTGGGACTGGGAAAAGAAAAATATTTTCTTCAACACTTCTCCCATCTTTGGCATTTTGTTATGGATGTGAAAAGAGGTTTTGAACATTTCTTTGAACTTGAAGAAGAAATTACCAAATTAAAAAAGAAGCTCTGACTTATAATTTTAAAATCAAATGTGGCATTTGCTTTGCTGCTCTCTTCATGGAAGCTTATTGCACATACGTTGAATCTAAGGCTGTGATTGGGCATATAGAATATAAGCATAACATAACTAATATGAACAAGGAAATGCTCCTCATTATTGCTTCTAATACAAGAAGCAGTTACCCCAGAGTCTAGACTATATAAGGGTTGGGGTAAGGACTCTTAAGACCTGCTTAGTGGTTGGGCTATAAGACAAGACCATTAAACTAGTAATTTGATAATATTGAAAACAATATCCTACAAGGTTCATGTAAAAGCCTAAAAGGCTTACAATGCTGGTGAAATTGGCAATTAGAAGAGGCTGAGGTACTATTAACATTGGTGAAATCCCTTCAAAAGAGGAATTTAGCATTACAGAAAGTATAACTTTTGTGAATGACCCAGTGAATTTGGCCATTGAACAAATCCTGAGATGCCTTTGAAAGAGTGAATTTGCAAGCTTTGTGATACCAAGGAAAATGAATGAATAATTTTTTTTTGCTAATTTTCCCTTGTCTGATTACATTTGAACTCACGTTTTTGATTAAGAAGGTTGAGGGGATTTATAGACTCCAGTTGATGGGTTGGTCAATCTGGATCTTGTTGCTTCGGTGAAACACCCTTACAATTTTACATTGCATTACTACCTTGCAAAATCTACTGATTTATGAGAAGCAAAAGGATCTTAGTGATTTTATTTTCAATAACCTCATGTACAGAATAATGCTTTAGAGCATAAGTTATTATTTGTTTTATAGGTTCAATAGAATGGGTTGGTGTTGTGTCGATGGTGCAATTCATCTTCATCATTATCAGAGTCGAGACTTTTCGAATTGGCATTTCATTTTACTACTTCTCATTTTACTTTTTTTTTAATCATAATCTAATCATGAGTCCTGCTAAGGAAAGACTACTATGGATAAAGGCCAAGAAGTGTGTATTTAATTTTCCTTCCATCATTCCTTTGCGTGGTTATTATTCTGTCTTAATTGTTTAACTTTACTTTGAATTTCTCTATGAGTAAGTTGGCAGTAGTTTCAATAAATCATATGCAGCTATCAAAGAGTTGAAGTGAAATCACTGCTACTACACTGTATTTGTACAAATATGCTATATATATTCACATTCTTATTGTTTGGGGATGTCTTGTACCCTTTTTTTGGTTGCTTAGGTACAAGAGGTTTTGATTTTTAAATTAGTATTTAGCCAATTTGGCCGATGGACAAAAAATTGGCATTGACACTGACATTTCACCTTAGTTCCTCCATCATGTTGCATGAGCACTTGGATTTTACCTCCATTTATTGCAAATATTATATTTATGACATAAAACAAAAAAGGTAGCTATTTTTTTAATTGAAAGCATGCAATAATATTCATCAACGAGATAAAAACAAGTACATGCCCAATCAAAAAAGCAGGTGGTAAAGGATCACACCATGAAAGTTCACATCGGGCACAAAACCCTAGAAAACGTTACAACCAAAGGCCAAAGGCCACAAAAACATTAACAAAAAATATCAAGTATCAGTGTGCCATTAGGCACACTCAACTAGTAGTAGGTAAGTTTTTGATTCTTGGCAACTGCTGAGGCTCACCTCTTTATTGCAAATGAATTTAGAATATGTTTTGCCACATACCACTGGAAGCAATGTGCATATTTATTTGGATGCATGCGACCACTGATTTCGTGGTGAGATTAGTCACATATGCATAGAAACTTCAAGTTTGTTGATGTGTATTTTTGCATCAGAGTCGTGGTGTTATTTGGCTTTGGACATTTTAAAGTGTGACATTTTTAGCTACACATATTGCGTAGATATACATAATAGCCATGCTTTTATGGTGCAAACTCTCTCTTGTTTTCAATTGTTATTTTTGTGGAAGCTAACATATTATGTTCTCTTGTTTGTCCTTTGCAGAGGTTTTGCCTGGGTGGAAGAGTAGTCTTTGGACCTGATATCAGGTCATTGGTCACCACAGTATTTCTAATTTTGGCTCCTGTAGCGATCTTCTGCGTGTTTGTTGTCAGACATCTTTTACATAAATTCCCACAATACAATAGTGGTTATGCAATTCTAGTGGTGACAATTGTATACACATTCTATGTTAGTTTTCTTCACCTTTTGCCTTACAGTTCCAGTAAATGGTCATGTATTCTGTGTTAAGTTTGTTCAATTTTTAATCTCATGTTTAGGGAAAATAAAATTTAAAGACTACATTTCCTGAGAGATAATTTCGCAAGTTATCTTGAAATATATCCATTAATTCTTCCTTGTATATGCATCTTATGTTAGTTTTATTCATATTTTTCGTTAATTCAATTGAATGGTTGTGCATTCTATATTTTAGGTTTGTTTATCCTTTAATTCATTAATTGTTAAAGATGAAATTTGAATGACACATTTCCTCATAGGTATTGTGTGCAATATTTTCAAAGATTCTAATGTTTTGTTTCTTATAATTGTTTGTTTTGTTTCTTTGCTACGCTAATGGGGGTTAGGTGAGTTCCTTGTGCTTCGGGGTTAGATGAGTTCCTTGTGCTTCATTAATCCAAAAGAAACAATGTCACAATAGGAGATACTTAAAGCGCCAAAACGTAGTGGAATCTATGTTCCAACCGGCAACAACAATAGCTACCAAAGCTAAACCGCTATATCAGCGACAAAGAGTGACTACTACCTTATACATCATGATTACAACAAACGAGTAAAAACCAGAGACAGAAAATAAAACCAAGGATACAGCCAAATAGTCGAGAGACGAAACTGAAAACTGAACAACAAGAATTTTCGCCAAATTGAAGAGTACCACACAAGCTAATTCCCAAATGGTCCTTGGGTAGGGATTGCTTCATCTCTCTTAGCTCCAAGGATGGATTCAACATGGATTCTAGGATTAGGGATTCTTGTGCTCTTTGTAAAATAACATCCCGAGTCTAAGGACAACCCCGCTTCCATTTAGGAATGGTGAACGAGGGAAAGGCTTTGTTGCGGGTAATTTAACCCAAAAATGAACAAGTGTGTATACAAGAGTGTTTACTTATTCACTTTTAGATTAGGGTTAGAAAGAGGAGATTATTCAAATTAATTAATTTAATATCAATGTTCAGATCAAAATATACCTATTTTAGCAATGTGTAAGATAAATCGATTGAAACAAGTGTTAAATGCGATAAGGCACAAGAAGGGAGATGTATTTAGATGATAGGATGCTTAGGAATATGATTTGGTAGTGACAAAAGGGTGAAAGATCGGGACTGATCTACAAGTGTTTCATTTTTGGATTTGGGAGTGCAAACTCGAGCAGGACGAAACCAATGGAACCGCTTGGTGCTTCAGTACGGAGAGTCACCGGTTTCCTGTAACTTTCTATGCTTGTGTGAACCTTTGAAATATTATTCGCTATGAAACCCTAGGTATCACAAATGTGCAAAACCCTTTGATGACCGAAATAGCTTCAAACCCTAACCACGGGAAGGAGGCCTTGCAAAAAGGTCAGTGGTTGGGTTGAAGTGCGATTTGTACAATGCCTATGTTGGCATTTACCCCGAAGAGGCCTCAAACCACACGTAGTTCTCCACCTAGCATGTGATACCTATATGGATGCAACCTTAGTAACCACATTCGCCTAATTTCAAGTTTGAAATTTGAAATTCGGTAAATCTTAAAGCACAAGAAAAGATTCGCTAGAAATCACAAATTTATTCGGATGAAAAATTTCATCAAGATTCATTTGTAAATTTCTTCTTGAAATTTCTGTTCGTGGTTTGTTAAGAGGGTTTTTCGCTTTTGTCAATTTTTGGGTGTATATTCACCCTGCTGCCATTTAAGAGTATACACTCTTTGTCGCCTCAGTTGTGCATGCATCGATTGGGGTAGCATGAATTTGAGGCTT
Source organism: Taxus wallichiana var. yunnanensis (assembly GCA_018340775.1). Classification (NCBI taxonomy): domain Eukaryota; kingdom Viridiplantae; phylum Streptophyta; class Pinopsida; order Cupressales; family Taxaceae; genus Taxus; species Taxus wallichiana. The sequence continues at coordinate 470,487,796 of CM031236.1, read as the reverse complement.
GGATCAACGAATAGGGTTGAATCGGTGGAGGAGCTTGTGGAAAGCTTGTGTAAGAGATCGCCACCATAGCCTGAAGGACTATCCAAAGGACTAAAATAGTCCATAGCTGCCATCGCTGTTCAATGCCTAAAGCCATTCCAAAACATTCGGCAGTCGAAGATGACTCCAAGCTTATTAAAACTAAAAGTTATGCATTATTTTTTTAATTATTTAATGTTTGTTTGTAACTTTGTAGATTATTAACTATTTTATTAAGTTTTAAATTAATGTATAGATAACATAAGTCTCAAGCGAGGACGTGAGAGGATAGCATACACGGTTTCACATTTGAGATGAACAAGCAACAAAGGAAAACACACCAAGAATTAGGAAAGAGAGAATGAGGCCGAAAGAACCGCGGTATCCCCGTGAAGCGTAACGGTCACTTTTTTGAACTCGCGTCCCTCCAATCTCTCGCTACGCCCCCTCGTGATGCGTCAATGGCGCATCCGGCAGCTAGGGCCCGCTTCGGAAGCTCTGCAAAAGAGACTGGGTCCCCGCGGTTCAAAGACGGATTCTGTTCAGGACAGTGACAAACCCGTCTCTCAAGACGGTATACCCACTGTGTCCTTGGTGGAAGACGTCGCTTTTGCTGCTCAAATTAAGTGTTTTTATTCGAGAGCTATTTTTGCTAAATTTATTGGTAGAAAGTTATCGATTTCAGGCATTCAAAACTGGTGTGAAACACAGTGGGGCAGCGGCCTGAGTATTCGATTCCTTGAAAAGGGTTTTTTCTTTGTGTTATTTTGGAGCACAGCCCAGAAGGACGACACTATGGCTAGGAAAGATTTTCTCCTTTCTGACTTTGGCTTAGCGATCCGCGAATGGGAGCCTCATTTTGACTGCAACAGAGCAGATACTGAAGGGTTACAAGTTTGGGCAAGACTCTACTCCCTGCCTTGTGAGTTTTGGTCTGCTCCAATCCTTACTAAAATTTGCTCTAGTCTGGGTCGTGTCATTCGCATTGACCCTGTCTCTCTGAATGGTACTCTCTCCTCCTTTGCTAGAATTTGCATTTCTATCGATCCCTCTCAAAAGCTTCAAGAAGTTATTCATATCTCCTCTCCTTCTGGACTTTGGAAGCAAAAAGTGGAGTACGAAGGCGTGTCCAACATTTGCTTTAAGTGTAAAAAGCCAGGACACATTTGCAAATTCTGTAAAATCCCTTTACATAGCGCTCCGCATGGAGGAAAGTATCTCTTCCCCTCTCGCCTCGTCCGCCTTCCCCCATCCTTCCCCCTCGCACTCCCCCCTTGGTTTCCCCACCTCCCCGTCTATTCCTAAACCTATTGCTTTGACCCCGATACTTTTTCTCTTGTTAAAGAAACGGCCGCCGTTGTAAAGGACTCCACCAGATTCTGTCTGCTCCATGAAGGCATTTCCATTGGAATGGGGGGTAATTCCTCCTCTTCGTAGAAAAATGGATTATTGACAAAGACGATCTTCTTCGATCCGAGGATGGCGACCATTCGGATCCCCCTGAGGAAATTTTCGAGAATCACTCTTCTAATAATTTGTCCCTTGGTCCGCTTCTCCCAACTCCACCCTTACTTAATATGGATTTAGGTCCGAAAAGCATTCTAGGTCGTCCCAACAAAAGTAAACTCTCTCTGAATGAGGTTGCCACTGGGAAGCAACTTCAACTGCGTTCCTTCTACCCGTCTTCAAGTAGGAGAGGCGAGTCCTCTCTGAAAAACAAATGATCCTTTTTTCATGGAATGTTAGGGGCCTAAACGCCCCTAACAAGCAAAGTGTCTCCGCTGTAGATGCTATGCCAAGGATGCAGATGTCGATATTTGTCTGATACAGGAAACCAAAATGTCAGAAGATGGCTGCTTAAACGGATGGTTCCGCAAGTGGAAAGGATGGGATGGTTGTTTCTCTAATTCTATTGGTGCTTCGGGTGGTCTAGGTATTTTGTGGAAAACTAGTTGTTGTGCTATTGAGCCCCTTCTTGTGGACTCAAATTTTATTTGGTGCAAAGTTCAGATTAAACATTCTGATGATTTCTTCTACATCTGCAATGTCTATGGTCCTCCTACTCCGATTAGAAAGCGAGCTCTCTGGAATAATCTCCGTCTCGATCCTTAATGCCGAAGCGCCTTCCAAAACAATCGTTGCCGACAACTTCAATGCCACCCTTTCCGACTGTGATAAGCGCGGAGGTATCCAATGACACCATGCTCTCGGCCGATTTCACCTCCTTCGTCTCTTCCTCGCATTTAGTTGATGTGGAGCCCTGTAAAGGCTGGTTCACGTGGAACAACAGGAGGTCCGGTTCGGGCCTCGTGGTGCGTCTTGACAGATTCCTGGTTTCTGAACCCTGCCGCAAAATCACTTCCTCTTAAAAAGCTCTGTTCTCCCTTTCTCCAGGTTCGATCACTTCCCAATTTCTCTGGATTTAAATTTGGATCTTCCTCCGCGCCGCTCCCCATTCAAATTTGAGAACATGTGGCTTCATGATTCCTCTCTTAAGCCTTTGGTCAATGCCTGGTGGGACTCCTTTAATGTCAAAGGGACTTGGATGTTCCAACTTTCCAAAAAGCTTTCTCTATTGAAGGACAAATTACAATGCTGGAATTATTCGAATTTTAAAAACATCTTCCAGGAAAAACTTCAAGTCGAGAAGGATCTTCGTCTTCTGAATGAGTCCATTCTGGCCCACGGGATGTTTCAGGAGGACTTCCATAAAGAAAAATCTCTCCTTAAGGATTTGGGCGATCTCCTTCTGAAAGAGGAAACCTTTTGGTGTCAAAAATCCAGAGAAACTTGGCTTTCTGATGGAGACAAGAATACCAAGTTCTTTTTTGCCTCCGTCAAAGCCAGAAGAAATTTCAACTACATTTCCTCTCTTAAGCTCGAAGACTCAACCCTTGCTTCTAACCAAGTTCAGATTAAAGTCGAAGCAGTGGATTTTTTTCTAAGCTCTTGAATGATTCGGCCTCTACTTTAGGAGCGCAATCTCCTCTCCTTCTTCAGATCCCGGTTGCTTTTACAGACGCTGACAACGACATGCTTCTATCCCCCTTCTCCCTGGAGGAGGTTCGGAAAACAGTTTTTTCAATCAAGCGGGATAAAGCGCCTGGTCCTGATGGCTTCCCAGCATCCTTCTTTCAGGATTTTTGGGATGTTGTCGACTTTCTGTCTGGAAAGTTGTCGAAGAATCCAGGATTTCGGGGAAGATCTTAGGTACTCTCAATCATACGTTCATCTGTATGTTTCCCAAAAAGTCTTCGGTTGAGACAATGGATGACTTTAGACCCATTTCTCTTTGGAACAACACCTATAAAATCATCTCCAAAGCCATAGCTAATAGATTAAGCCCTTTGCTGTCCAAACTGGTTGCTCAGAACAGTGGTTTTATTCCTGGCCGGTCTATCACTGATGGAATCATTATCTCGCATGAATTGATCCACTCTCTTCATAACTCCTCCAGAGTGGGTATGATGTTGAAACTTGACTTCAGTAAGGCTTATGATCGTGTCAACTGGAGATTCCTCCTCAAATCTTTGCATGCCATGGGTTTTCGTAACCATTTCTGCAATTGGATCTTTAACTGCATTGCTTCCCCGTTTTTCTGTTTTAGTCAATGGTTCCGCGGAAGGCTTCTTTCGAGTAGCAGAGGTATTAGGCAGGGAGACCCTCTCTCCTCTTTCCTTTTCACTTTGTCATGGAAGCTCTCGGTCCGCAAAGATTAAGTCCGCTATTCAGATGGGTCTCTCAAAGGTCTTCTTATCACATCCAACCTTCCACCACTCTCTCATCAGCAATTCGCGGACGATACCTTTCTATTTGGTCAAGGGTCCATTCCTGAAGCCAAACGTATTTCTTCCATTCTGGACTCTTACTCTCTTCAGTAGGTCGTGGTTTAAACTTTCATAAATTTGTTATTTTCTTCTTCAATGTGGCCCCTAGACTTCAAATAGGATTAAAGCAATTCTCGGCTTCTCTTTGGGTAACCTTCCTCATATTTATTTGGGCATTCCACTATTCCATGGCAATGGTAGGGCGCATCTTTGGAACGGCCTCCTGAATGCTCTCTCCACCAAACTCCTTTCTTGGAAAGGTAAATGGCTTTCTCTGGCCGGCCGTGCTCTTCTAATAAACTCGGTGCTTTTGTCAATTCCAATATACATGTTATCAATTTTACAGATCCCTAAATCTGTTCTGCTCAAAATTGAAAAAGTGGCGCGCACCTTTTTATGGCAAGGTCACAGTACCGAGCGCAAATTTCATCTTGCCAATTGGGATTTGGTCAAGCTTCTAAAGTGGCTGGGCTGCATGGGTATTCAGGATCTCGCTCTCCAAAACACTGCCCTTGGGGCTAAGCTGGTGTGGAACTTCATTTCTAATGCTTTGATAGACTCACCTTTCAAATTCTCTCACATAAGTATCTAGGTGGTCAAAGCCACGATCTTTTCTTATCCAAAGGCTTAGAGTTCTGAGAGGTTCACATATCTGGAACTTTCTTTGTAATTCCAAATCTCTAATAGCAGATATAGTCTCCTGGAACTTAAACAACGGTTTGTGCGCCTCTTTCTGGGATGAAAACTGGAATGGTTTTCCGCCCTTAAATCTTTCCACTACCCTCAATGGTGTAATGAATTCTTCCAAACAGACCTGGGGCAACTTGGTCTCCAACTATGGTAGTCAGAACCCTGACGGTTCGCCCTCCTGGCTCTGGAAAGATTTCTCTTCTTTAGGAGCCTCCGCTCAAGAATCCTCCTTCCTTTCAGATGCTTTACGAGTCAGAAACGCCACGTATTTCAATAAAGACGACATCTTACTTTGGCTTGGGGATTCCACTGGTTCCTTTTCGGTAAAAGCAGGCTATAATACTCTTATTTCATATTCTGGAAAAGGGACACCTTGCTCCTTTGGCTGTTGGCATCCTAGCCTCACTCCGAAAGTTGCTTACTTCGGCTGGTTAGTTTTGAACAAGAAGGTTCTTACCCATGCCAAGAGGCGTTCTTGGGGCTTTTCTGGTCCCTCTAAATGTCTTTTGTGCGGAGCTATTGAGGAAGACTTGGATCACCTCTTTTTGTTTTGTCCTTTTGTTTCTCAATGCTGGGATTGGCTTTTCAATAAACTAAGTCTTTCATGGGTCCCTTGCAATGGTATTGTTGCGAATCTTTCCTCTTGGCCGTCCTTTAAAGCCAAAAGCCTGATCAGCTCTATTTGGCATGTTAGCCCATACTTCTTGCTCTGGCATATCTGGTGGGAACGTAATCTTCGCCTCTTTAGAGAGCAAGCTGCTGATCTTTCTACCTTTCTTAATAAGCTCGAAGTGGCCATCTCGGAGCGTGTTAGCGTTAATTGCCTCTCCTATTCCACCTTCTCTTCCAAGGATTTCTCTATCTTACATTTCTGGCCCCTCATCAAAATCCCCAGACTAGGATCAATTGTTAAAAAAGGGCTCACACAACTTGAAAAATTGATTCAAAGGAAAAATACTAGATGGCGTCCTCCTACACAGGGTCAATGGAAACTGAATTTCGACGGGGCTTCTAGAGGTAACCTAGGTAAATGAGTGGCTGCATTCTCAGAGATGATCGCGGTGGTCTCATTAGAGAAGGCTCCTTCCCCATCAAAGAGGGCACTTGTAACTCTGCGGAAGCCCATGCTTTACTTGAAGGGGTTAAGATGGCCGCTAATCTTGGTTGCACAAATCTCTCGATTGAAGGGGACTCCCAAATTGTAATTTTCGTGGTCTCCAGAGGTGTCTCCCCATCATGGAAACTCAATCTTTTCATTCCTCAAATCCTTTATTGGCTGGGCAAAATTCACTCTTGGTGCATCTCTCACAACTTTCGAGAAGCTAACCGTGCGGCGGACTTCTTAGCTAACTTCGCCATTGATAATCCTTCAGCCAGCATTTCTTCCCGCTTGGCTCATGATTGGCACGGATTTCCATCTCTTCTCTCCCACGATCGAGTTGGTTTATCTGTGTAGCTTGGCCGGGCCTTTTAAGCGTGTTGCTGTCCTCTTGGTGCGATCAGTCCATTCCTCGACTTCTCGGCGGCGAATCTCATTCACTCTCGCCATCGATCCTTCTCACGCAGCCTATGTCTTCTCTGACTAGTTCACTGGCCCCTTTCCGCCTCCATTTCTTCTGGGGGTCTGTTCCCCCCTTTTTTCGCACGGGTTCTGTTCTTCTTAAGCAGCCTCCTCCTTCTCCGATGTCACCTTCTGAAAGGTTCCTGGTTAGTGTCGTCGCTTTACCACAATGTCGTTCGTTGGCTTCCCTTTCGTGGTGCTTCGAGGTCAATTTCGTGAACTGGCCGATGTCTCTGCCATTGATAGGCGTCGGCTTGCTGTGGTCTTCAAATTCTCTTCGTCGGAAGAAGCCGAAGCTATTGAAGCGATCCTTAGAGACTCTTTTCGTTTTCATGCCCGCCGTCCTCGCACTGATTCAGATATTGCCTCGGCGTTTGTTTCCTTTTGCCTTCTGCTTCATTCGGATCCAACGGATGTTGAGCGGGTTGCCATCAACCGATTTATCTGTTGTTCACCGTGTCGGCCTTCATGACCAACTAGTCGACTTCTCTCCTCCGGATCCTCTCCTGTGGGTGGAGGAAGTCGACGAACTTGCTCTCGGACCAGTCGTGACATTCGGTGGCTCTGCGGTCAATACAGAGATTTAGTGACATTCGCCCAAAACTTCCACCCCACTCTGGATCAACGTTTTCTCCCGGTTGTAGACGTCGATGCGGCCCTATTTCCTGTTCACTCGGCGGTTGACCAATTGAATGCACTTAAAGACCGAGCCAGCTCGGCCTTCCAAGTTCTCGCCTGGGGCTCCTCTCTGGGTTAATCATTAGGCGCTTATGTTGTCTTCCGGGTTAGGCTGAAGTCCCCTTCTGGTTCGACGCTCCTCTTCCTTTCATCTCTTCTTCCTCTTCCTCCGTCTCTCCGCTTTCTCATTCTCTTCTTTCCGCTGTCTTCTCTCTTAGTTCTTGTTGTCGGGCTGGGGCCTGCTCCCACCGGTTCATAGCTCCGGTCAAAAGCGTTTATCAATCAAAAAAAAAAAAAACATAAGTCTCCAAGCTTATTAGAACTAAAGCTTAGCCCTTTTTTATTATTTAACGTTTGTTCGTAACTTTGTAGATTATTTACTATCTTATTAAATTTTAAATTAATGTATAGATAACATAAATTATTAACTATTATGTTATTTGTATGTAAATGTATATTTCTTATAGTCAAATTTAATCACGAATTTTATGGTTGATTGTTTTAGAAATGATTTTTTCTCGAATTTTATCCTTGGCGAATTCAAACATGAATGCGAATGTGGCAACTTAGGATGCAACTAGCTTTGGCTATTTGATCTCTTGATAATGTAGGCAATGGCTTGGTGTGCTTTGCTTGACTTGGCTTAGATGGTCTCTAGCTTGGAAAGTCTGATTCTAAAACTTGGGTGAGTGCTTGGACTTGTGTAGGGGTTGCTCCTAATGTGTGTTGTTGCTTTAGGGGAATTTAGGAGAGCTTGGAGTGCTTTTGGAATGATATTTTCTTGTAGTGCTCTTAAAAGTGCCAGGTGAGTAAATGAGTGCATTTGACTTGCTTATATAGGGGTTCATAGGTATAATTTCACATTAAGGCTGATCTATGAGGAAAGTACCAACCCATAGAAATATATCAAATTGAGAAAGTGATCGCTGGGTGGCTTGGGATGAAACCGCCAGTTTTAGACCTGACCATTTGGTTGTTTGGTCCCTGTTTGGCAGTCTCGTATGGGCGGGGGAGTGAGGTGTTGGAAAATTTTGGGCATGACACTTAGAGGTGATAGACTGTTGTGGACTGATGTAAGCAATTATGTGAGTGAAAAGTAGTGTAATTGAGAAGAGCAAGTCATACAATAGGACTAGGAATAGGCAATTGAACTTGGAATGTGTGCACAAGTCATGATTTAGAGATTAAGCCGATCGACATTTTCAAGTGATAAATTTAAAATTTAGGTGTTTACACTAGGGAGGGCAAGAATTGAGCTTTACATTGACATTTGAGGGATGACCATGTTGGGTGAATAAAGAGCTATGTGCTCCTCGATAAAGACAATCATCTTGCCCATTGCTGTTTCTAGCTTTCGAGTTTTGCCTCGGGGAGAATTTATGAGCCTTTACTTTTAGCGGTGAATGCGGATTAAGGTGTTGTGCCATAGAGGATGACACCTAACTATTGCACTTTGGCATAAGAACATGACACAAGTAGTTGAAAGCATTTGAATCTTTAACCTTGTTGTTCGACCGCTTGATGAAAATCTCTTGATGTTCTTTCCTTGACTGTTTGAAGCCCATGCTTTGAAAATGTAGGACTTCATGCAAGAAGTGCATGTCTGAGGAGCCAAATACATTGAAAGCATCTTTGCGTTCACTTGTTGAAACAACTCAGTTCAAATGCTTAGTCAAGGAGACAAGGGAGGCAAATGACTTTGGAAGAAAGGGGAACAAAGAATGGAGGGTGAGACAAGCTTCCTTCGATATCATGCAACTGCGTCTTAAATTGGCAATAATGCCAAGGAGAGCTGAAAGATTCCTCAATTTCCATGGACATTGCCACACATGCATCATGTTCAAGCTGTCAAATAAAAACTATTTGCTTTGGATTACTGAAGAGTGATATAAATGGGCAATGGGTGGGTGATGGAAATCAATCTAATCTCACCCTCAAGTGATTGCCATGCTTTTTTAAACCCGAGCAAAACGACAATAACTGATGGAAGAGAGTGCCTTGAGAGTGATGTTATGGCTAGCAAGACAATCAGTAGCCCGATTACCTTCCTTGAAAATATGCTTTTAGAGAATATATTCAAAAGATGTTTCCAACAAATGCTGTTCTTCTAGGATGGAATTGAGCAGCTAGTTCTGACATTCTGTAGACTGTCATTATGAATAAATGTATGGTTTTGTAGCTGACCTTGTTATGTTAACCTTTTGTTAGGATTAGGTAGTGGTGTAATGACATTATGTTTGGTTGTGACATTATGTTAATTGACAACCGTTGAGTTTTGACATTCAAATAGCATTGTACATGTCAGGGTAAGGGCATCAAGTATCAGGTCCTCGTACCGAACAAATTGTATGGATCACTACTTATGAAATAAAGTTGTCATTACTCTCATTTTCTTCTTTGCTGCATTGTGGTATGTATATAATTTTCTGTGATTGATATTCCTTTGGGAGTGTCTTTATATACAAACAAACATCCATCTTTAGGCATGGCTTCAATAATAACTTACAAATCACCTTCTACTACAAGCTTTTTGACACCTAATGATTTAGCCATTTTGAGGCCTTCCACCAGACCAAATGCTTCAGCCATATGTTGGTTTTTGAGTCCAATTTACTTGAAAAAGTGTATAACCCTGAAGGGCATTTGATGATACTGCGCAAGGCTAATATGGCCTCTGGATACTTCATCGACATCGAGCTTGTTGAATTGAAATTTGTGGTTAAGCCACCAAATTTTGTTACTTTTAGCTGCTTTGCAACTTACCCTGATATAGGGACTTTCTTATACTTAGTTAATTTTGAGTTTTCTTTTCTTTAAAATAATTTCATCTTTGTTTTTCGGTACCATTTTGATGTGGTCAAGGAAAAAAAGTGTCAAGTGAACAACCACCTTTTCCTTGCAGCAACCAAATCACTAAACTATGAACATACAGACAGATATAGTCAAGGCTAAAGGCCAATGGATATAACTTTATTCTAGCAACCAAAGTGAACCATCAAATTTGTTGAAGAAATTATAGAAGTTTAGAAACTCATTCCTCTCTGCTATATCTTTTACAAGAATGAAGAAAAATGTCTCTAAGGCTATTTCCTGATGGACCTGACCCTGATCTCTCTTCCCTTAGAAAAAATGAATCGTATCTCCTTTGCATCATGGAGCCATCCCTTCAAAGTCCCAAGGTTTCTGAAAAACACCCAAGATGAGAAAAACAAACCGTTCAAGTGATTACACCGATTGTTTAACTGACGGGAGCGAAATCACAACTCAATGCATACCAAATATTACATAACCACCAGGGTGGTTTCACAATTACCAGTTAATGCAAACTAGTGGTTTTGCTACTACCCCTGCAATAACCGGTGGTTTTGTCACCATACAGGAGTACTCAATTTCAGCCTTGTTTGTTGAATGAAAATGATTTCTCTTTGGTCCATGGAGCTTGTTGGAGTTCTGATGTTTCCCATGAACGAAAACGATCTCTTTTGTCCTTGGAGCTTGTTGGAGTTCTGATGTTTCCCACGGATTCCTATGAATCAACTTCCATAATACAACTCTAACACACACCTACAAATTCACCATGACATATTACATTTTTGGTTGATGCAAGATTGCATTTCTTACCTGAATGCTCCTGCATCAAATACCTAGTGCAAGTGAGAAAGTCACACCCTACATATTTTTGGTTGATGCAAAGATTGCATATCATACCTAGATGCTTGTGCATTACACACGTTGGGTAAGTGAGAAAATTCTCGAGCCTTGAGTGAGCTCCTCTAGAGATTTGATTACCGTCCAATCTCAAATGCACCTACCCATGTTGAGTCGTCATTTGCTCTATCCTTCCACTTAAACAAATATTCCACATACTCTTTATCTCTGGTCTTTTTGACAACTTCAAGTCCAGAATGTCCTCTATTTCCTCTTTCTCTTTCACAGACACGTGTCTCCAATCAGAGATCTGAAAATTTGATTCCTCATTGTCATCAACTGTTTGTCCCACATAAAAGTATATGATTCTGCAATATAAAAAATGGGGAAAAGGTCCATGCCTTCAGGCAACTCAATCTCATGTATTTGTTGAAAAATATCCTAGAATTTTGCATGGCCCAATCTGTTTCTGCTTCAATTTATTGTACGTTCCTTTTAAAAATCATTCCTTTCTCAAATGTGCCAAAAACAAATCACCCTCTTGGAATTCCTTCTCTCTTCACTTGAGAGAGTTGCATGTTAATTGTGTCCTATAGTACTTTGCTCCGACTTCTCTCACTTGTTGATGTACTTCTTGCATATATTTTGCATAATCTTCAGCTACATTACTCTTCCCACTCAAACATCAATGTCCCGCAACTATGTGACACCTCTAGGACTATTACTCATATATTATTCTGAAAGTTGTTTTTATTGTACTTCAATGGAGTTATTGTACACAACTCAGCTTGTGCTAAGATCAAATCCCACTGTTTGGGCTTGTCCGCACCCAGACATCTCAGTGAATTACCAAGACTCCTATTTACCACATCCATTTCCCATCTGTTTGTGGATGGTATGCTGAACTGAAACTCAACTTGGTATCCAATTTCTTCCACAAATTCCTCCATAAATGACCCACAGATTTGGTTTCTCTATTTAAAACTATACTCTGAGGCAATCCATATAACCTTACTATCTCTTTGAAAAACAAGTTTTCAATATTTGTGATGTTATTAGTCTTCTTACATGTCATGAAGTGTGCCATTTTTGAAAATATATTAACAGCAGCAAAGATAAAGTCATTACCCTTTTGTGGCAATCTAAGCACGATGTCCATGCTAATGTTATCCCATGGCCTTCCCAATATTGGAAGTGGTTGGTACAATCTCATTGTCTTTTGCCTTTTGCATGTTGGGAAACTCTACAACTTTGAATATGCAGAATTGTTGGTTAATAATACCTTTAATTCAGTTGTACTGATGTTTTATCCATGCCAAAATGTCCAGCCATTCCACCACTATGCTTTTCCTTTATCATATTTTCTCTCATTGATCCTTGTGGTATGCACAATTGCAGTCATCAGAACAACAATCCATCTTTCAAAAAGAAATCCAGCCATGGAGTTCTGGCCATGCTGGTTGGACTCTTGCATGCTGTTCACCCATCTCTAAAATCCACATCCTCTTGATATAATTCCTTCAAGGAATCAAACCAAAGCATCTGCAACTTTATTAGATTTCCCACTTGTATGTTTTAAAATGAACGAGTAACTTTGAAGAAATTTAAACCCTTTCATATACTTTTGCTTCAACTTGCCTTGGCTGTTTATAAACTGCAGTGCTCGATGATTTGCATACAAGACAAACTCCTTTGCAAGCAAGTAATGTCTCCATTTTTTCAGAGCTTGCACAATTGTATAGATATCTTGATCATACACGGAGTATTTCCTCATGTTATCATATAATCTTTCATTATAACAAGCTACAGGTCAGCCCTCTTGACTCAAAACTATCCCTATTGCTGTCCACTAGCATCACAACCAACCTGAAATGCCTTGTTGAACTTCGCAATGCTAATACTGGTTGTTTAGTTACCTTTTTCAATAATCCAAGACTCCTCTTAGTTGCAAATCTCCTTTGAATTCTTTTTTATCACCTCTCATTATAACAGTTATGGGTGTTCAAATCCCGTTGAAGTTTCTAACAAACTTCACATAAAAACAAGCTAACCCGTACAACATCCTAGCTTCAAACATTATTTTTGGTGTTGGCCACTCCAAAATGGCTTTCACTTCTTTTGGGATCCATCATGAGTCCGTCCTTTGAGATCACAAAGCCCAATAAACCAATTCGGTCTTTATTAAATGACAAGTCTTCATATTTATGATTTATAAGGTTCTCTTCTCTTAATTTTTGGAACTCTCGCTTCAGATGCATTAAATGCTCCTCTCTTGTCTTACTAAAAATTAGAATATTATCCAAATAAACAAACTTACCGAGATATGATTTCAACACTTCATTCATGAGTCTCATGAATGTACCCAGTGCATTTCTCAAACAAATGGCATCACCAGCTACTCATCTAAATCTTTCTTGGTTTTAAATTTGGTCTTCCATTCATCACCTTCCCGAATTCTTTTTTGGTAATACCTACCCTTCAAAACAATCTTTGTGAAGTATTTTGCTCCACTCAGACTTCCTTCAAATCATTCATTTGCAGTAATGAAAATATGTACTTGATTTTTATCTTTTTCATGGCTCTAGAATCTGTACAAATACACAATTCTCCACCTTTCTTGGGTAACAAACACTGCTGGAACTGCACATAGGTTCAAGCTTTCTCTGATTAAAGTCTCTTCCGACAACTCTTGCACTTGCCTATTTACTTCTTCATTCTGTGTGGGTGTTAACTTGTAGGCTGCATTGTTTGGTAAGCTAGATCTGGGAACCAAATTGATGTGATGGAGAATGCACCTCATGCATCGCAAACCACCTGATAATTCATTGGAAACAATATCAGCATATTCATCAGTAATTATTTCACTCTATGTGGTATTTCACTTGTCTTATCTGCTGTCCCAACTTGCAGTGTTTGGAAAGAAAGCAAAGTAGGCTTTCTCTTTCTTTTCCACTTTCAAAACTGTTTTCCAGAAATAATCAGAATTTTAGGACCGCTGTTCACTTCCTCCTTTTTGTCCTTCAATTGGCTCAAGATATACTTCTTTCCATTTTTCTCACGTGTGTAGGTTTTTTCCTCCTATCATGTATGGATTTCCTGTCAAATTGCCATAATATCACACCAAACTCTATAAAATCCTATTTGAAACATTGTTTCATTCGCCAAAATTTGATGCCTTTTTTGCAACATGGCAAGATATACGGATTTTGGGTGTGTTAATCTTTTCTGTTAGAAGACTTGAACAGAGAAATAGTGAAGGATCAAAATGCACACATTGTAGATTGTGTGTCCGTCATTTTATTATGCAAGAGATAGTTACAAAATGGTTGAAGTGGTTACAACCGTTCATTAGTTAATACATAACTAATAGTGACTTAATAATAAACTATAAGCCTTATATTCTTATACCCCCTCTTAAGGCTTATACTACAAAAAGCAAAAACAAATATACTTACTAAAGATCAAAATAACACAGCTAAATACAGTCACACATTCCTCAGAATTTCTGTTTGAAAACAGTTATTTGACTAGGTAGAACTCCATCAAGCTGCCTCGTAACCTTTGTAAAGGTGTAGCTCCCGAGTTCCTAGATTCCACCTCCCCAAACTCCCAAATTACGAACCTCCCGAATTATTGGACAACCATCCATATTGAGTGACATCCATAGTGCTCCATCAAGTTGTCTCATGACCTTCGTAAGGTTATAATTCCCAAGATCAACAAACTCCTGAACCAACTGGGCAACTATCCACACTGAGCTTCATCCACACTTGATCCCTTCCCATCTTCAGAGTGTGGGGCTTCTTTAAAATACGTATTATCCGTCAATGAATTTTTCACCCATTTGGTTTGTCTTTGAGATTTCCCTTGTTGTATTTAGAAGGCAAACTATTTAACAAAATAGCTTTGGCATTTTCGTCATCTTCTGTAATATTAGATCTCGAATTGTTTATGTGGCTAGATATTGTGACTTTTTCATCCATTTTACACACCAATTTTAATTTCTGAACCACAAATTAATGCAGCAAAATGAAAGTGATAGTCTATATTCTGATGGAAATAAATTCAATAGAGAGATACAAATCTGTATTCTGATTTTGTATTGGAAATTAATGCAAGGAATATTTAATGTCTGAATTTGTACAGTAAAGGAATGTCACAGTCATCTACAAGAAAATATTTTGCAAAATAAAATACCAGAAAAATTTGTGCCCTTTGTTTTGTGTCCTCTTTCTGTCAGATCTGGCAACTTTCAGACTGCGTCTTCGTTGCCATATTTTTATCTCCATTCACTGGCTTTCACTGTGGTTTTGTGGCGTTTACTGTAGAAATTGAGTGCCCTTTGAGTCTGTATTTTCCTGTGCCCTAATGGCCTCTTTTAAGCTTGAAATGACAGCAGATACCCCTGTAATGCACAACTGATATTCGCAATTTTTAATAATTTTTTTATTATGTGTGCCCTAACTTGAAAACTTGCTTCAGAAATTGTGATTTTTAAACTAGAAGAAGCCTGGATGAATGTACTCAGAATGTGCCCTACTCCAATGGTGTCTGGTCAAAGTCATTTTCTCTTTGGAAATCCTTGAAAAATGTAAAAAGGATTTTCTCCTGCAGCAACCACAACTGTGGGCTTCCCCAAACTTCTCTACAGTCTTCTTCCTCGATGTCCATTCTCTATGCCAAGAGTTGCCTCAAATTGCAAGCCTTTTGATACCAATGTTAGGAGACATGAACAAAGAAATAATGGAGGGTTGGAATGCATACATTGTAGATTGTGTGTTCCTCATATTTGTATGCAAAAGTTAGTTACAAAATGGTTAAAGTGGTTACAGCCGTTCATTAGTTGATAACTTGATACATAACTGATAGTGACTTAATAATAAACTATAAGCTTTATATTCTTATATTTTCTACCGAAGCTTATCCACCATTTCTTTTGTCACCAAAATATCCATGCTACCACTATCAACAATGACTTTGCAGAACTTACCTCTAGATTTCTGAATGGTTCGGAAAAGATTCTTCCTTTGTACTGATTGATTCTCTTTTCTGAGTTTTAGGAATACCCTCTTTATCATGAGAGTTTCTCCATGTTCCGGTTCTTTCTGTATGGTAGGGTGATGCAATGGCTCTTAATCGGCTTGTATAATATGAGTGCTGACCTCATTTTTCCTATTAATGTTGTTTTGTGCTTTTGGGCACTAATAAGGTCAGTGACCAACTTGTTCACAACTGAAGATTGTACCCTAGAATCCTCTGTCTTGAAGGGTACGCTCTCCCTCTTGGTGCACAATTGTAATTAATCTCAACTTCTTACTGTGTTTTGTTGCCTCGTAGACAACTTCTCTTCGGCTTTCAATGCAAATTCAACTGTGACCATACTTATCTTTTATGTTCATCCTCATCCTTTTTATGTATCTTGTAACATCCTCTTGGTCTATGTCATGGTGACCAGACCGTATGAACTCCTCGGTGTAATCTTTCTCAATGAGCTCTCTTTGCCTCAACTTTTGTAGCTTCTTTAACAAGTCAAACTGATAATCAGCAGGCAGAAATTTTCTCTTCATCTTGGCAACCATTCTATCTCATTGGGTAATCTTCTCTTTACCCCTTCTATTTCTCTCGGTTTGTACTTCCTTCTACCACAGGGCTGTATGACCTTTTAACTTGGTCTGAGCCGCTCTTACTCTACTTGGATCACCCACCACAGTAAACTTGAAGTATTCTTTCATCTCACTAAGCGAATCGATCGACTCCTTGGGGTTCAAAGTTCCTGATAAGCTTGGAACTTCCATCTTGGTTCCTCTTCCAATCCTTGAGATAAGCTCTAATGAGTTTATCCTCACTTGCAGCTGACTAATGGTTGTTTTCTTGGTCTGGTTCCTCTTCCGCTATTCTTTATCTCTTCTTCATCATCGCTCACATCTCTTCTTGGTGCAAAACCCCTTCTCCTGTCTTCTTCAACATCATCCAATTGTACTTGCATAACACTTAGCGAATCTACAACCTCATCAAGGCTTCTGCCACATTGGTAGCTCCTACTCTACCTCTTCTAGCCACTTTTCTAGGAGGCAATTTGATACTTTTGTCAATCAGAACCTACTGCTCTAATATCTGATCACAATCATGCGTATGCTAGCTATACACTCACAAAATGAATTCAAACCAGCTGTGATACCAAGTGATGTAGTCAAGAATATGGTGTCAACTAAACAACAACCTTTTCCTTGCAACAACCAAATCACTCAACTATGAACATACACACAAATGTAGTCAAGGCCAGAGGCCAATGAATGAAACTTTATTCTACCAACCAAAGTGAACCATCAGATTTGTTGAAGAAATTACAGAACTTAGAAACTCATTCTTCTCTGCTATATGTTTTTACAAGAATGAAGAAGAATGCCTCTAAGGCTATTGCCAATGGACCTGATGCTGATCTCTCTTCCCTAAGCGAAAATGAATTGAACGCCAAGAAGATTCCTGAATAATGCCAAAGATGATAAAAACAAACAGTTTAGACCATTAAACTGACTATTTAATTGTGAGGGCAAAACCACCTCTTAATACAAATGTAGTCAAGGCCAGAGGCCAAGGAATCATAACTTTATTCTACCAACCAAAGTGAACCATCAGATTTGTTGAAGAAATTACAGAAGCTTAGAAACTCATTCCTCTGTGTGATACGTTTTTACAAGAATGAGGAAAAATGCCTCTAAGGTCATTCCCAATGGACCTGATGCTGATCTCTCTTCCCTAAGCGAAAATGAATTGAATGCCAAGAAGGTTCCTGAATAATGCCAAAGATGAGAAAAACAAACAACTTAGACCATTAAACTGAATATTTAATTGACGTGGGCAAAACCACCTCTCAATACAGATTAGGAGCTACAAAATCACTGGGGTGGTTTCACAACCACTGATTAATGCAGGCTGGCTGTTCCGCAACCTCCCTGCAGTAACCGTTGGTTTCATCACCATACATAGAATACTAAAGTTGAGCACTGTTTGCTGACTGTTCGTCCTTTGAGCTTGTTGGAGTTTTGATGTTTCCAATGGATTCGTACAGATTAACTTCCACAATGCAACATGAAAACTCAAAACACACTGATAAATTCAACATGACACACTTTACATATTTTTGGTGGATTCAAGATTACATATCATACCCTCATGCTCCTGCACATTTCTCTTGTTTCTGATTCTTTTCTTGAATGTACCAAATGAGCTGGATATTGGGAGTGGATGGAAATCATGTATAAGCATTTGGATGGAGAAGCAGCTTCTATAACTGATTTTTAAGTGATCTTGTTATAGTGATTTCTTTTCATGGAATCAGTGAATTAATCAAGTATGGTTTGGTTTATCGGGTTTCTTGTCTTTCTCACGATCCCGCTAAAGTCCTGGTTCTCTCGCTTGAGTTACAATATCAGTTTCTCTACATGGTAACTGTTAGTGCAAATTCACAGCACCCCCAAATGAGTTATGGATTTGCTTTTCTAAGGCAAAGTCATTTGGTGTGATTGCACAACATTGAGTTTTCCCAAAGTGTGGGACCTTTGCAAATGGGGAAAGCTCTTGATATGTTTCATAACCAAACTGATTTTGGTATTGCTCATATGGGTAAGCATGATGATTTTGAATTTGATCAAAATGCTGATTTGAAGGAGTTGTAAAGCACATTGGAGGTGGAATGTACTGCTATTGCTGTGAATGTGAATTCCATGATGGAAATGAAGTCATGATTGCACAACTTCATGGAATGGAAAAGAGTGAAAGGGATGGAAAGAAGAATGAATGGAAAATTAAAGAAAATGAATGGAAAGAAGGTCTGCAACTTCAGAGATGGGTTGCTGATCAGATGGAGTCGCCAGATGTGTTTACAATTGCCTCCAAAGGCTGAAATTTTCATAGGAACACACCAACCTGCAAAAAATGAAATGGGAGACCTCTTGGTCCCACCGGGATCATGCCAAAATCATGTTAGTGCAAATTCACAGCACCCCCAAATGAGTTATGGATCTGCTTTTCTAAGGCAAAGTCATTTGGTGTGATTGCACAACATTGAGCTTTCCCAAAGTGTGGGACCTTTGCAAATGGGGAAAGCTCTCCAGAGAAGGTTGGTTCCTCTTCCTAAACTACCCGTCACAAGCTATTCCAGGTGCAAGGTGCAAGCGAATCTAATTCTAATCTAACTTCCAAGGAGACAAAGAGAGGAAGAAAACAAGGAAAAATCAGAGCCTACACTAAAACGGTGATACACCAGAGAAGGAAAGTGCTGATCATCTATCAAAACTGCCATGGAAACAAAGAGAGGTGAGCAATGGAGAGGATGGACAAGTGCATCACAGACCAAAGATGGATTTCACACAAGAAAATGTTCCAAACTCCATGAACACAGCTCCAAAACCTGCAATGAACATCCAAACATGCACAAATACCCTGTAATGAAGAGAGGTAAGGAAAACAACAAAGAAAACGAGCCAAGGATGGACAAATGCATCACAAAAACACGTTTTTTATTGCTCAGAATTTACACAGTGCATCATTTCACGGGTAAGAGGCAAAAATGCCATTACAGAGTAGGGGAGGAGGTTCAAACTCCATTTTCGACCCTAGGGAAGAAAAGAAGGGAGAGGCAGAGAAGAAGGATGAACAACTTTTTACAAAATGAGCCAAAACTGGCTTTTATCGCTCGAACAAAATGAAGGAAATGAGAAAACGCGGGCAAATCGATTTGACATCTCCAACCACCGACAAGATTCATTAAAACAGCAAGGGCACCCTCAAAAATCCATTTTTCGATGCATTTGGCCATGCTGGAGAAGAAACAAATGCCATACTTCATCAATTTTGGTGGTTGGGGGTCGGTTCTGCATTTTTCCGTGCTAGGGACATTTTCCCATTTTCTCCCACAAATCTCCATCAAAATTTAAAATTGAATAGTCCATCGTGTAGAGGATTTCAACAGCTTTCCATTGATACCAAAATCGTGAAAACCGAGCTCTGGTTCGAAAGATATGGCCCTTTGAAGATTTAGGGCAAAACTGGTAAAAAACAGTCAAAATTGGGGGCGGGGTCAAACTTTAAATTTTTCCCTTTTGGAAAAATTCCCCAAAAATCTCTGCGGCCCCTCAGGTCCGCATGACACGTGGCACCTTCTGGATGATCCGCGGCTTCAAAACAATCATTTTGCCCCTTTTCGCGAAATTGGAAAATTTTCCAAAATCCTCCGCGCCCTACCGCTCCGAGACACGTGGCATCTTCTGATTTGCTGCGGAGATGCGGTTCCATTTTTGCCTTTTGTGTTTTCACAACTTTGGCAAAATTTCCTAAATCCTCCCGTGCCCCGATCCCCGCCAATGAATGGACACATGGCACTTTTTCATTGGTGCGGGGCCTTAACCAATTTTCCTTCCATTCTCCTTTGCGGGCTTGCGGGCCAGATTTTGACTTTAACCCTTTTGCCCCAAAAGGCTAAGTGGCGAATTTCTCTCCGCGCCTCCGTCAACTCGCCAAATTCGTTGGTAAAATTTCCTTCTCTGCTCCACCGGCCCGAGCCTCTTTGGCACAAAACTTTCCCAAGCTCCGTGGGCCCGCCTAGGGAAAATTTCCCCTCCAAACTCCGCCGAGCCATAACTCAAAAAATACAAGGAGTTAGGAGGATTTCTTTACCTTTCTAGAAAGGGGAAGAAAAATCCTATCTGATGAAGCCATTTCCAGAATCTTTTGAGTGCTTGCAATGTGTGAAAATTGAAGTTGAAGCACAAGGAAAGAATGAAGGCAAGTTAGCCAAAATAAGCAAGGGCTCATTTTGGATAACAGTAACACGATCTCATAGTTATTTGCTTGTTAGCCAATTTTCTTTTTGACTGGCTTCCATTTATATTGCTTTAAGCTTCTATATTTTCATGTCATTTACAGCTTCAGTTTTATGCTTTTGTAAACTTTGATGTCAAGTCAGGCAGATGACAATGACTTAATAAACACTAGCTGGAGTGTCTTGTTAGATTAATAGCAGTATGATGTTTGCCTTCCCGGATCTTAATGTATCACTACAATCCAAAGCAATAGAAATATTTAGGATTGCACCGTGATCTGTTCTTCTGACAGTCCCCTCCACAAAATAATGTCATTTAAACAATTATTAGAGTTACCTCTCTTCAAATGCTGCCATACTTTTAACTTCAATTTATATATCACTATCTTTTTGCTAACAGTACATGAGGCAGAGATCAGGGTCGCGATCTGCCCACAGAAAGGAAAATGATAATAAAAATTCCAGTCCAGGTCCACAAACCCAGCTTGCCAAGTTACCTGCATTGCTGATTTTTTTAATCTGCCAATAGGAAATAAAAGAAACCATATTAATGTCCAAGAATGACCAAAGTAGTGTTAGCATATGCAAAGAGAAGAAAGAATTCAGAGAAGGCTGAATGCACACTCAAACAAGTGTGACAACGTTTATTATATAGAAAGAGGTGGTTACAGATTGGTTGAACAGTTACCAACCAAATGATAACTACATAACTGCATTACATGCTATATAATGCTCTATATTTTAACACCCCCTCTTAATGACTAAACCGGAAACAATACCAAGTTTGTCTCGAAACTTTACGAATGTCGTAAAGCCCATATGTTTAGTCATTAGATCTATAGACTGTGCCATATGTTGTACTTCAAAATCAGCAGTCCATGATTGTGTTGCGGTTGCCACAAGGAGAAGAACCACAAAATAAAAATTTGGTCCCGTGAACAAAGGATATGGCAAGTGGTCCACCGGGTTCTTTGTTACGTGAGTCATTGACCGAGTGATGAATCATCAATGGTTGAGAGTGTCACCTCATCTCCGATTGTTAGAATCGAAAACTCGGAGAGGTGGATTAAAAAATCTATTCAAGGCTTGTGTAGCCTGTTGGAGTCTGTCTGAGAGACTCGTATCCTGCAATCAAAGTTACCTCGATCATGTCCTTGTAGCACCATGTAGTGCTCATCCAACCTTTTCACGAAGAGAAATGTGACCATCTCAGTGCATTAGGAGTTAGGACCAAATCCGCAATAGTAGGAGAATGTAATGTCCCCAATTCCGAGCAGATAGCCGAAGAGGTTTTTCATTCATCTCAGCCTTGGACATACTCGAGGGGCTAATGACGCTGGAGGCTATTGGGTATGGATGACTATTACCACCTTGCTTATTTGTTATATTTTTGCGTTGACATGAGTATTAAGTGGCTTGGTGGGAACAAATGTTATGTTTTGTCGTTAAGGGGGACTCATGGCACTTTAATGTTATAATCTTTCGTTGGGGGTCACTTAAGTCCCTATGGCGACTAGGAGGGGAAAAGTAACTTAAGTTACTTTATGTTTTTGTGGTTCTCCCTAGAAGGGGTTGATTGGGGTCTTTTTGGGCCTCTTGTTGCTTGGGGAAATTATAAAAGGAGTATGGGGGAGTAATAGAGCTCATTCTTGCACACTCACATATTTTTCTCATTGAGCAACTACTGTTTGCAATCTTTTAGCTTGTGGAGTAAGATCCCACAGGAACCCTAGCTTCGGTGGTGAGAGATCCATTCCTAGCTAGTAGGGCACTCTTCGGTGGTGAAAGATCCACCCTAGTTTGTCATTTTGGAGCTGATTCAGGGCTGTTTTTCGAGATAATTTTCAGAGTTTCCAGAGAAGGGTTTTTGAGGTTTTTGTGGAGAAGAATCGAGGGTTTCCAGATCAGATTTATTGCAGCAATCAGAGCAGGGTTTGACGCCATTTCTGGAGACATTTTGAGGGTTTTGGCCTCTTCCTAAGGGGGACGTCTCACTTTGGGATTTTGCAGCATTTTTTGGAGGGTTTTCAGATTGCTATTTCCAGATTTGGAGGTTGGGCTTTCATTTACATTATTTGTAGATGTTATTTCCAGATTTTCAGAATTTTATCACTTGTATTTGAAAAGATATGAATTTTTGAAGATTTCCAGCTGTCTAGGGCTTTCTGAAATTTTCTGGCAGTTTTATATTATTCAAAAAATTCCAAAAATATTTTTCTAGTGTTTGTTATCATTGTTGCAAGCTCTCTTTAAAATTTCATGCATTTTGAGCAAGTATTTTGTGAGATATCAATTAAAACCAGTTTGCTGCCCTAGCTGGTTATTTCCTGCAAAAATCAGAATTTTTATTTGCTGCAATTTCTATATATTTTGTGCATTTTTGAGTGGTATCCCACAAGGGATAGTTCGGAGAAATAACCATCTCTGTCTCATCCGTCTCAGCAGTGGGAGAAATAACCATCTCCGTAGGAGTGAGAACCAACTCCTCATCTATTTGCTCATTTATCCCCCTATGTTGGGAAAGATCGTTCACAACACAATGAGCAAATTGTTCATGCTCTACTTGTCCTTCGAGCAAGTACCTTTGAGTGAGTGGCTTGGCATGCCATCTCACCATGCACCATCAGTGCATCTGGAATAGTGGAGTCTCCATCCACAACAAACTATTCTTTAGAATGAGGAAATCCATCCTCCCAAGGCATGTCCGCCTCCCGTACATCTGGTATAGTGGATACTCCCTCCACAATAAGTGCATGTAGGTTGACTGTATCCAAGTCAACAGATCTGTGAGGAATGGCTTCCTCCCAAGGCACTTTACAACCTCCTGCACATCCTGTATGGTGGAGTTGTCCTCCACATGTGCATTCATGTTGATCGTAACAGGATCAACAAGCCGATATTGACCACCTTGCCCAATACCAAGGGCAATCATCTGTCTCTGTTTCATATCAGAAACAATACACTTCTTCCCACAAAAATCCACATAAATATTGGGATTTTAAGTTAATTGTGAATAGATAAAAGATTCTTTTGTAAAGAAGGTACATATCTAACATTCCATACCAACAGTTTATGAGCATTATTCAATACAATGCATATATCACCTATCCCTTCTATTGTGAGTGATTCTCTGTCAGCTAGTACTACTGATTCAAAATAGGTAGTTGCAGTAAATGAAACATACCAGTCCCTGCGACATGAAAAGTGTGCGGACGCACCAGAGTCAATGATCCAACAACTAGTAGCACTGTCATGCGAGCATAATGTCGTAAGACAATAAAGAGCATGCTTCTCAACCGAATCCCGTTCTTCTGCAACTGCTGCCACATGTGTCTCATCACATGCTTTTTGTTCTCTTGCGAAAGATCATACTTTCGCTTCCAACAATCCTTCTTAAGGTGCCCAACCTTACGATAGTAATAACATGTGACCTGATAACGAGTGGATGACTCACCGAATGACGTCTCCACTTTCCTTTGATCGAGTGACAAGAGCACTCTCTCGATTGGCCACAATTAGATTCTCGCTTGAATTTTTCTCCGGTCTTTTTCGCAATAGGTAGGAACTCACCTTGTCAAACGTGAGTGTTTGACTTTTAGCCATTGAATGGAGTGCCTCCACAAATGAATCATACGAAGAAGGCAAGCTGTTCGGATCCGAGCCACCATATCATCGTCTTCCACCTTTTTGTTGATGGAAGATAACTGGTCTTGAGGTCTTTCATCCGAAGTAGGTGCTCAGACAACGATCCACCTTCTTGTAACTTTACGGAAAAGAGCATATTCTTCAAGTATAAAACCCGACTCTTTTTGACATTTGATATTTATCCCTCAGATTGGCCCACAATGTGCTTGCCATAATAGCATTCCGCACTTCCGGTATCATATCATCCGACACCGATAACTTGAGAAGCAATAAAGCTTCCTTATGACATTTTTCATAATCTGCAAAGTTTGTCGTTGGTCGACCTTCACTACCCGTGATTATTTTATCACAATCATGAAAATCAAGCGTTAAAATCTTATGGCTCATACATTGAAATTAGTGCCCATTAATTTTTTTGTGTCCAACAGTCAAGTGTGAAATATTTGCCATTTTATTATTCCAAAGTAACGGAAATAATAAAATAATATTTTGCCCACACCAATAATATATTACTTATTCCAGCAAATAATATGAAATTTATTACTCACATGTAAAGCACAAGGTGAATACCTTTGTTGCTGAAAAAAATTAATATTATTCTGCCCAAATAATATTAATCTTCCTTCGAACCCTTCGAGAGTATTTAACTCACATTTTTCCTGCCCTCGAAATCGTAACAAATAGCAGCAACAGTGAACTGGTTATGGCGCTGTTTTTCATTCATGACTTGTCTTGGTTATGGTTCTTGTGGATCGTATTTGCCCATGAATTGCCCTATTTTGCTCCACGACTTTGCTGGCCCACACGACTGTGCTATTGGCGAAGTGGATCGACCACAACTCTGCCCAACGTTTTGCAGGAATGAAACGAATTGTGCCCTCACGTTTTCCTTGTTACGCCCCTCACCGGACTTTGCCTCGATCCACGACTTCTGGGTCTCAAACCACACCTTCACACCCTCGATCCGCGACTGTACCAATTGTTCTTTGCACTAGATGTCTTTTCCCTTCTTGTGAATCTTCTGCACTAAGTGAAAGAATAACTTCTTCAGTTTGTGCCCTATTAGGGCTTCCCCAAACTTCCAATTCGTGCCTATTGAAAGGCTTCCTCAAATTGTGAATCAACCGCTCCGATACCAATGTTAGGAAACACAATGAGAAGAAAGAATTTAGAGAAGGCTGAATGCACACTCAAACAAGTGTGATAGTGAAATATCCCTTGTGGGATACCACTTAGAAAAGCACAAAATACTGACAATTTGCAGCCAAACAAAATTCTAATTTTTGCAGAAAATCAAACTAGGGTAGTGAATAGAAATAAATCTATAACTCACAAAATACTTGCCCGAATCACTTGAAAATTTATAGAGAGCTTGATAACAATTAAACTAACACTAGGAAATTATTTTTGGAATTTTTTAGATAATAGAATACTGCCAGAAAATTACAGCGTGCCCTAAACAGCTGGAAAACTTCTAAAATTTATATCTCCTTGAATACAAGTGCAAAAATTATGAAACTTTGGAAATAATATTTATAAATATATAAGATGATATTCCAACCTTCAGATCTGAAAATGGACAACTGGAAACCCTCCAAACAAAGGCTGCAATCTCCAAAACAAGTCGCCTTTTTTGGTAGGTGGTTGAAACCCTTGCAAAATCCTCTGAAAATGATGCCAAACCCTTCCTTTATTGCTGCCATAAATCTGATCTGAAAATTCACTGATTATCTTCACCGAACCTCTCAAAAACCCTCAAAACCCTATCTCTGAAACCCCTGCAAATATCTTTGTGAATCAGCCCTGAAAACAACTCCAAAATGACAAGCTAGGGTAGATCTCTCACTACCGAAGAATGCCCTGCTAGCTAGGGATGGATCTCTCACCACCGAAGCTAGGGTTCCTGTGGGATCTCACTCCACAAGCTGAATATTTGCAAACAACAGTTACACATGAAAAAAATAGTTGAGTATGCATAAAGCATCCTTTTCATTCTCCCCTCAACTCCTTATATAACTTTTTCCAATGCAAAAGAAACCCTAAAAGGTCCTAGTCGCATTTTTCCTTAGGATGGGCCAATAACATAAAGTAACTTAAGTTACTTTTCACCTTTTAAGTCGCCATGGTCCAAAAGTGACCCCCAACGCAAAATTAGAACATAAGTACCATGTGGCCCCTCCCTAACGACAAAACATAACATCTAGCCCCTCCAAAACCACTTATGCACATGTCAATGAAGAATAATAATAAAATGGACTAGATATTCATACCCAATAGCTCCCAGCGTCCATAACCCCTTGGGTATGACCAAGGCCTGGACTCGAGTTGGCCCCTAGGCCTATGGCGTAGGAAAGGGGACATTACAGACAGCGTTTATTATATAGAGAGGTGGTTACAGATTGGTTGAACAGTTACCAACCGAATTATAACTACATAACTCCATTACATGCTATATAATGCTCTATATTTTAGCAAGTAGATCTTAAAATAGAGAAGAACTAGGGTAAAAATGTCCAGAGGCTATGAAAGTAACTCAACACAAAAGCTAAAGCATTGACACAAATTAAGAGGGTAACTGAAAGTGGTTAACACCAAAAACCATAAGAGCTATATACAAAAAGAGGTATGCCGATCTATATTCAAAGCCTGATTTTAGTATGAAAAGCTCTTATTTACCTAGAGTTGTGTCAATCTATAGTTTAAGGCATACAGAAACTGAATATCTAAGCTGAACTAGATCATAATAGGCTATCAATTTTTTTTTAAAAGCATTTGCTGCTGTAGATGACAGTAAACAAAGAGATCTGCTGCTGTCATTTTGACAAAAACCAGCATATATGTAGCGAATCAAAGGCTCTTCAAGTCATGCAGTATCCAACAAAAAAACTATACAGCTGTCCGTATCTACCTTCAATAAACCATAGAAGCTAATTTTCATGAAAGATAAAGAGTAGTGCTTACGGAGCAGCACCAACAATCTTCTTCCCACTATCTAGAAATGGGGGCCTCTGAAGTTTAGTTGGAAGCTCCACTCGAAGAGACATAACTAACTGGCGTAACATCAGAAACAGGTGCCTGAGATGTGATCTGATATTGCTTAGCACATTCTGTAAAGCTTCAGAGTTCCCCACATCTAAATCCTGTTACCATATACATCCCTGTGGAGCAATTAAGAAGATCCCGCACCGACAACAAATAATTGAGTGGGAAGTCATTGAAATAGCATGTAAATGTTCTGTTGAGTCTTGGAATTTTCTATTTGGCATTGAGTTAGCAATGATTATATTAACCTTGACCTCACTTGCTCTGTCTGACTTTCTACCAAACCCCAACATCTCAGTAAGTCAGGTTCTTAAACTCATGTTACTTATGTCATTCAAGATGGAAGCCTGGAAATCTTGTTCAGTGTCTGTTGTTTAATCAATGTGAGGTATCTGAGATTCAACATCCCTGTTTTGCCTTGCACCCGTCCTTATGTGTTCTGTTGCATGCCTGAAAAATTTCTCCAGGGAAAATTCAAAAGTTTTCCTCCTGAACAGATACCCCTCATATTCTTGTCGTCATTGGTTCCTGGCACATCTCCACCAGCACCAGTAACACAAGCCTTTGTAGCAGTCCAACTAAGATAGAACAACTACTGCAGATTGCCAGTTACAGTAATAGTACTGAGCACTGACAAGTGACACGAAATCGTTGGCCTTGATTAAAGAAAAGCAATTTCCAGAAGAAATTGATATATCCCCTCTTGCAAAGGAAAAAAGCTGGAAAGGGGAACCTTCTGATTGCAATCCAACAGAGCTCAGAGTTCTCTACAATCTTTTCCTCAAGCCCTTCCCAACTGCAGGCCTTCCAAAATTTCTTCTGAGAAGTTCTGAACTAATTTTACTGCACACAAAACCACTAGCATTTCAAAGACCTTTTGCTAATTTTAGAAATAAAAGCACGCCCACGGTTACTACACAGAACCTTTTCCCAGACAACCTGCACAGACCAAAATGACCAGAACAGAGAAGACTAATATATGGGCAACAAAACAGTACACAGCAAATAAAATATTGCTCTAAAATTGTATTCATTCCAACTGTAGTCAAACAGAAATCCATAGCACAGAAGATATATTTCCCTGGTACCCATCGAAACCCAAATTATAGTGCCAAATAGGTACAAAATCTATAGAGCCCCAGTTTCACCCAACATTTGAAAAGTATAATCTGCCCAAATTCTCAATTACACTGTTAGAACCAGACAGAAGCTCCCACAGGAGTATTCGTCATGAAATAGAGAGAAGTTGAATGTGGCTTACCCGGCGCCAAACAGAGAGAAGTGATGTGCCAACAGAACTGAAATACCCCAGCCATCTGCCTCCAAATGCTCAAATTTGGAGAACGAGTTTCTAAGCCACTGATACTCGAAAGGGTAAGAAATCCGTTAGACCATACTGAATATATCAAACTGAAGAATCCAGAATCCCCACTTAAAGTGATAATGATTTGAGAGTTTCATTATGCCAAGAAGCGTTCCTACAATGACATCTAGGGGGATAGTAGAAGGCTGTAATGTCCGTAAGTGTGTACACATTTAATAGTTGACATAACAAAAAAGTAAAATAAAATCATATTAAATGGAACTGGCTAAAATAAAATCATATTAAATAGTACTGACAAAATGTATGAAAAAATTAAACATATAAATATAAAAAATAAAAGAACAAATGAAATCAAATAAATACAAATAAAAAAGAAAAACACAAAAACAAACAAAAAGTAGAGAGGAAGAGCTGCGGAAAAAAACAGCGCTAAAGAAATAAGAGTTAAGAACAAAAACCCTATTTTAAAAATTTCTCATTGTCATAAATTAAAAACCCAACCCTTGTAATTTAGGTGAATAGTTTAGGTATACTTGATTTCACTATTTAAATGAATTTGCTAGAAATAGATTAATCAAATAGATATTCAAATATTAGGATGAGAGATGCTTTTCTTTATTCTATTTGATAGCACCGAGATATCTCGGAATCAGAGATATCTTTGCTACAATAAGATATTTGATGTTTCTTCAATTATCAAGAAAAGCATTCTATTTTTATGGCAATGCACTCTCGATATTGAATGTTACTTTTTTTTGCTTTCATGTTGTAATGTCCCCATTTTCAAGCAGGTGGCCTAGGAGGCCTTTCATCCGTCTTAGCCTTGGTCATGCCCAAGGGGCTAGTGACGTTGATGGTTATTGGGTATGGTTTGCACCTTCATTTCACTTATATATTATGTTTTGACATTGGACACGTACTTTGAGGTGACTTAAGTGAAATAAGGTTGCGTGATGCTCCCCTAAGGTACTTTATGGTATATTTTTTCGATGACTTAAGTGATGGGTGAATATATGGTACTTTATTTTCTATTTGTTCGTTGGGGGTAACTTACATGTACTTTTGGCATAGTGGTGATAAAGTAACTTAAGTTATTTTATTATTATGTGGATTTTTCCCAAGGAGGTTGATTAGGGTTCTTTTGGGCCCTTTGTTGCAATGAAAAGTTATAAAAGGAAGCGCTTGGGGGAGAAAAGGAGGTCATTCATACACTCACTCTTTTATGATATTGAAGCCATTGCTGGTTGCATGCTTTTTGCTTGTGGAGTAAAATCCCACAGAACCCTAGCTTCGGTGGTGAGAGATCCACTCCTAGCTAGTAGAGCACTTTTCGGTGGTGAGAGATCCTCCCTAGTTTGCTAATTTGGAGTTTCATTCAAATCAGAATTATCGAGAGAATTTCAAGGGTTTGCTCGAGTGCTAGAGACATATTTTTGGTCCATACTTAAGCCATCTACAGATCAGATTATTCCCAGCGTTTCAGTTAAACTTGGCGAATTCCCAGGAGGAGTTTCATTCAGTTTGGGCTTTATTTATTTTCAGATCTACTTTCAGTTTGGGATTTAGTTTTATTCAGTTTGGGCTTAGGGTTTTGCAGTAGTGTTTTCTAGGTTTCTGGTTGGAGTTTTTCAGTTTTCTAGGTTGGATCTGATTCGTTATAATTTAAATATATTGCTGTCAGAATTTCATAATTTAGAAAGATCTTTTCAGCTCCTTGTGAATTTTTGGAATTTTAGGCAGCTTCAGTAGTTAACAAATAAATATAATCAGATCTAAGAGATACAAATTATCTCACTTGTTTACTGTCCTAGATATTTTTCTAAGTTATTTGAAGCTTCTGGGTAGTGTTGGAAATTATTATTCCGGAAAATACAATTTTTCTTTGTTTCTACATAATGCTGTCCTAAAAATAATAAAAAAACAGAATTTCAGTTCACTTTTATTTTTACATATTTTGTGAATTTCAAGTGATATCCCACAAGGGATATTTCAATGTACTTCTAAACTAAAAAAATAGTGTAAAGGTATTTTTATATATTATGGAATTGTAATGATAGAAAATTTAATTTGTAGGGTCCCATATGGATACAACTTTTAGTAATAAGAATGTTAAAGCTCTTTTAATTACAATGTATAGAAATTGTAAAGATATATTTAAAGTGACAAGTAAACAGAGGTAATGAAGTTATTAATAATTGTGGTATGCTAAAAATCTAAGATAAGAGCCTTGAGATTGATATCTCTTGGCATTTTTTCAGATAGATGTATTTAAGATATCTTTACTAGTTGTAATTACAGACATGAAATTTTTCCTTAAATGTGTGTCTTGCATCATCTTGTGGAGATGAGCTTGAGTAAATGAGCTCAATGTAGATATAAATGGCAAGATTTTATTCATTGTCCAAGCCTTTCACACAATCATCTCTTATTAACATGTTTACATTCCTAGGAAGGGGTGGGTTAAGGATTTTCTCTATTCTACCCTCATATATTAGCTGCTTTATCTGCCACTCAATTGCCCCTTCTAGAAACATAATAAAGTAACCTACTGGCCCATGGAAGAGGGATTCCAAAAAAGTTGAATGGATGCTGTTGAGAAGTTGTAGGATGTTTTTGCGGGAAGATGATTGTGTGGGAGATGGTATTATCAGATTCAGCCACAATGTTTTAAGAATCTAGTTTTAAAACAGTTGTCAAAAATTTATAAAAAAATCGTACAACAAATTGTTGCTGCCACGTGGCATTAAACTTTCCCAAAATATCTTGAGTGGGCATGGGAAAGTTTGAGCATTCCTCTCCCCAGCACTGCTCAAACTTTCTTGCAGAAAAATACGGCTGTCCATTTTCCTCAATTTTCACGGGATTCCTTGCACAGTAAAATCAGGCATCATGTCCCCTTCCAAGGGATCCCGTCCCAACTTGACCATATCAAACTTGCTAAGAGTGGCTATGTTATCTTTGGGTGTTTTTGAGCAAGTCCTACCAGCTGCACCTACCTTTCTAAACTGTTTGAATATCAAGCTTTGAATTCCCTTATATTTGCAGAAATTTAAATCCTTATTACCGTGCAATTCTCAGACCATTTAGTAATGTCAGGTGTTTGGCCTTATTTTTGGTAGTATGGCCTATATGAATAGCATAAAACAGTATAGGGATACCCCTATAATCTCTAAATATCCCAGCATCACCGGCACCTACATAATTTCTTCAAGATGTTCATTGAAGTTCAGTCTTAATGTTCTTATCTACCTTTTGAAACTGCTTGAACAGAAAGCTTTGAATCCCCTTCATTCTGCAGATATTTCCATCCTTATCCCTGTGCGATTCTCAAACCATTTAGTAATGCCAGGCATTCGTCCACCTTATTGGTAGCATTTCCTATATTTATAGCATAAATGATAGAACATTAGTGGCACACCCTTACAATCTCTGAATATCCCACCACCACTAGCATTTCCGGGATTTCTTCTAGATGTCCCATTGAAGTTTAGTCTTAATGCTCTCTCCAGATGATCCTTTCATCTAACTATAGACCTCTTCATTCTATTTGTACAAACCCCATTAGTGTGGGGAGGTGGAATGATCTCTGACTTCTCGTTTGGTATTTCCATTTGTTCTACTGGGATGGTTTTCCTTTAGGCTCCCAAGCATTGACCAATTTAGACAAACTTGCTTCTATTGTTATCCAAATAGCTTTGTCTTAAAAAACGAGTTACTTTCAATCCAAATGATTGAGACAACCTCGACAGGAACAGTATTCGAGAGGATTTCCGAAGTCTTACCAGCAATCTTCTTTTGCCAAGAAGTCAACCATTGCTGCACTGTTTGAATGCCAACCCAGCTGAGTTCCCATTTTATGAAAGAGTACCCCTACATGTCCCTTGCACAGGAGCAGTGGAGAAGGAGATGATCGACAAGGTCATTTTTATTGCCATTAAAACCTTTTTCATGGTTATCTGATTCATGGACATGGGGGACAGAATTCTAGGATGGTGAAAAAAATCCCAGATTTTGGGGACAGCTATAAAACAATGCATAAAAATTAATATTTAAAGTGTTGGGGCGGCGGGGGAGGTGGGGGTGTTGAGGGTGTCTGTTTGAAGATAATAGTGTCAGAAAATAAAATAAAAAATTAAAAAAAAGGGCATGTCCCCTTCCCTTCCCCAAGTTCCCCAAACATCACTAAAATCCGAGGGACATGTCTCCACTTAACACTGCCTTTTTAGTCAAAATGTTGCAGGTGAATATCTTCTGTTTAGTGGAATGTGTTGTTCTTTGCAATGTGCTCTTTAATCTAGCTTTCATAAAGGAAAAAAATTAAACTACGATTTCGTTCCAGAAAAGCTGAAACCTGTCAATCTACAAGCAGCTTTAACAATGACTCTCCCATATTTCCCTTTTTCTCACTTCAGACTGTTGTTCCCAGGTAGAAAGTAAGATTTGCAACTGCCTTACGGATTCTATGTAGAAATTATCAGGCCATTGCAGCAGTCTCCAAGTTTTCCTTACATTTTTGTCAATCATGTCATTGCTTACCTGCTGTCCCCATTGATTTACCACATAATCCCTATAAATTTTAGAGAGGCCATGTTTAGTCAAAGTTGTGGGAAGGACCCAAGCAACCTTCTAAAATTTAGCCATTCCACCATTTCTGGTTTCCTATATAAGATGTAGTTTTATCAGCTCCGCAGGGATCTAGTACAAATACAGACTGCATGTCCCCAAGGGAGAACATATGTACTGAATAGCATCTCCCTAGTAAATTGTTGTTATTATCTATTTTGTTTATATTTAATTATAAATAATCTACTTATGTTTATTCTATAGTTCATAAGGCATTCATCTTGAATTCTAATCACCTTGTATTCTTATGGGGAGCAACTTGTGTATCAAACAGGCATTTGCAAATTTCATTTTTAGAGATTTTTTATTTTTCCTAGAGCTCTTGACATCTTAAAACTATTACAAGTGAAATTTCTTGTCAATCAGTTCTCTTGTTTGTTTTCCGTTCTTCTATTCATCTTTGATAATAATTGTAACACCCCTCCTGTTGTGCAATTAGTACCCTTGTCAATTGTAGGGTTTTGGATGGAAATGGTGTTTGTATTCTAATATGCATTACGGAAATTGGGTCATCTCCTTAGTATTGTGTAGTTGCCATGATCTTCCTCATATTGATTTTATGCTTGTTGAGTGTCTTGTGGGGCCCTTGTTGTGATTGCTGGGTATTAACGTTTGTGATAAGTTTTGATAGAATGTTGGTTGCCTTGGAGATCTCTCTCGGAGTTGTTCATCCTTGCAGCTAGACCGACCCGTGTCCTTAATCTTATTAAGGGTTGTATGTAACCTCTCCTCTATGTTTAGCTTAGTTTTGATAAATATTGTTGATTGTTCCTCCCATGTGGTCATTCTTTGGGACACATTTATCTTGTCTAAGGAAAGTGGTCAAATGTTAGCATTAATTTCCCTCTTTACCTTAGCAAGTTGGTATCTCACATCGTGTGAGGTTGGGTTGAATGTATTTACACTTAATTTGAATCAAGTGTTATTAAATTATAATTAATGCTAATCAATTAGGACTTAATTATCCCAATCCAAAATTTGGAAAATTCCCTTGCATAGGATGTTTAGTTCTTAGGACATTTGGAAGGCTATGAAGCCTAACTAGTATGGGCTAGCTAGTCAATGGCATATTCAAGCTACCTCTTTCCGGATATTTCATGGGGCCTAGGGTGTAGGGCAGGTGGAGCTGTGCAAGGGGATTGGTTGTGTGGGAGTGAGTAAATGAGCTTGTAAGAAGTTATTTGAAGTGTAAGAGAGAGTAAATGAGAATTGTAAGAAATGCCAACTTGGGTAAGAGTTGTAAGAAGGAGAGCAAATGGGGTTTGAGAGAATCCCCATGACTTGTAAGATCACTTATCAATTTGTAAGAGGGATAGTGACGTCCCTTAGGAGCGAGGTTGCCATGTGGTAGGCCTCCGTGGGATGAGAAACTTGAGTAGATTTCTATTTAGTCTTATCGGTTATGTCTTGTGAGAGGTTTGTGCTTTTCTATTCTTTTGCTTGGAGGAAGGATACGTGTGCTTTGACAATGGAGGTGATTGAAGGAGCCACACATTGAGGAGGTCTTGACTAGGCATGGAATGGAGGCAGGTGCTTTTGTCTTGAAAGGGGATTTTGGGTTTGGATATATCTTGATAAAGGGTTGATTAATTTGGGGGTTTGTTACCTTGTTGCTTGGCTGGTATGTTAAGATGTTGTAATTGTGTGAGTTTAAAAATGAGTTCTTATTGGGCCTTGGTCAAAGAAGACCTCACGAGAGTGAGTAAAGCATCGTAGAATTGAGAACTGAAATTTGTTTTAGGTCATTTTGAAATAGCTTTTCTTTGCATATCAAAAGTCTTAAACTAGGAGTAAATAAGAATTAGGGTTGCATTGGAATCTTGCTCAAGAAAAGTATTTGGTAGGAGGATCTCGAGTAAAGTATGTTACTTGTAGAAAGGATATCGGGAAACTTAGTTAACTCATGAAATCTTGAAATAAAAAATAGTATGAGAAGAGTCTTGGTTTATTTGCTCTTGCTTTTCTTCCTTATTCTTACTTCCAAAAGACTTGATTTAGGTTCATGCAAAGTAGTTTGAGAAGAGAGTTGGTTTATTCTCTTGCTTTTCTTCCTTATTTTTACTTCCAAAAGATTTGATTTGATGTATCAAGATAAAGAGTGTTGATTAAATCTCATCTAAACTGAATCTTGACCAATAAGAGTGTTTGAATGAATGTACTAATGATTATGGAGCCTTGGTCATGATTTGATAAAGAAAATGGGTTTTGTGCTTGAAGGTTTTAGAATTTTTGGCAAGAAAGTAAGGGTTAAACAAGAGTTTCTAATGGCGGAAATCTTTTAGTGATTCCTGTGAATTTTAGGGTTTAAAATATTTATTTTGTAGGCTACTTTATAAGCCTTTGGTTTGTTAATTCATTGCAAGTAAAATGGAAATCGGGATCTAGGGTGGAGTTTTGGAAGAATTGTATGCTTTGTGGCTTTATGGTTAGCTTGGGAAAAGGACACCTTAGGGTTTTAGGAAATTATTGGAGTTCAAAGATATTTTAATACCTCTTTTCTCTTGCTCTTTTATGGTGTGTTATGTTTAAAAAATCAAAGAAATACAAAAAAATATAGGGAAAAAGGCTTAGGGTGGCCTTCTAGCTTTGTGGATGTGTGGGACTCCCCGATCAATAAGGTTGGACACCTATTTTGTTAAAGCAAGGACCTCTCCTTAGCGGAGGAATGCCTTGTGGTAAGCCTAACAAGCACCGATGCATCATAGCATGTGTGAGACAAGTGGCACAACCCCATATTAATTTGAGTTTTGACACGACAATAAAGATAGGTGGATTGCCTTAATTGGGGCCAAGTGACATCGCTGCACTCCACTCTCGCTTATCTTAGGCCGAGTTGTGAGGGCTTGACACTCCCTTCTTGTGCTGATGACACTAAGTGAGAAGCTTTGTGGGGCGATGGAGAAGGCTGACCTTTAAGGGCCAACATTGTGTTTCTTTGACTCGTGCGGTTTGGCGGCATAACCTGACTTGTGACATGAGGTCTAGAAACCACTCTTTCGAAGGGTTTAGGACATGAATGGCTAGAGAGACCTTGGGTTTTTTTGGAGCCGTTGAAGCCTTGAGGACCTATTATCGTGCAAAAGTAGCACCCTAGGATTTGATCATGGAAGATCAATACTTTTGGCTAACATGGGATTGTCTCCAAGTGTGGGACCTTGCATCTTGAGACAAACCTCTAGAGAAGGCTGGTTCCTCTACCTATTCTAATGCTAACACTACTACAACTTCAAAATGCAACTAAACTAAGCCTAAACTAGTCATTCACAGGGACCAGAGTTAGAGAGATGCATGGAAATGAAATCCTAAGCTAAGAAAGAGGTGATGACACCAAGAAAAGGGGGATAGACAACTCTCCATGAGGGAAAATAGAAGGAAATGGAGAAGGAGAGGGCAAACATTTGTGCCACACACCAAGACTGCATTTTATCCTACATTTCTCACACAAAACACATCAAAAATGGAACTTGCAAAGGAGAAATACATGCACAACACACCACAACTATAATATAAAGGCAAAGAATGTAATAAAACATAGGTTAGGATAGAGAAATAACCACAAAACATGATTTCATTGCCAAAGGAGTATGCATTGTGCATTAAATCTGAAGTAGTTTGCACACAAATAGATTATAAAAGACAAATTTGAGGTCTGCACCTCCATGGAAGCTTGGCGCACCATTTTGGCATGGTGCCTTTACATTTTAGGGCATCCAACCCTTTACAAATGAAAGATTTTGCAAAATATATAGAGAAAAGGGGAGAGAGAGAGAGAAATGTGCCATTTTGAACCCAACCACCAACAAAATGCGATAAATTCCTGCAAGACCATGTGGGCGCCTGTTAAAGCCATTTTCCCACGTCATTTGACCTTCGGGACCGAGTATGGGTGCCATGATGTAATAAATCTGGGTGGTTGAACTGCTGGAATTGTTTAAACTACACCTTTCACCTCCAAATCTAGTGTTAGCATTTTTGACCCTCAAAACAACATCATTTATTGCATTTCTTGATGCCAAAATGAAGCCCTTGACGAGACGGTTCCAGCGTCACCAACATTGTGCAATGTAAAGCTCTGGATAAAAAGTTATGCCCAAAAAACCAACTCCAAATCGGACTAGGCGATTTTTTGAGAACTTGTGGAACATTCCATTCGAGCCCTAAATTTTAATGTTTTGTGCCTTGGATCGACGGAATGGGGTTGTCGAGGGAAGTTGTGGAACAAAAGAACAGTTCCATTGGTGCTCGTCGGGGCCGATGTGCCGACTATATTGTCTTTGTGCGGGAATGCGGGTTATCGGGGGTAGTGATGGAATCGAAAAATAGTGCCAAAGGTGTCGAGCGGGCTTGACTTCACTGCAATGCGGATGTTGTCGGCTATGGCGGTGGGTGGTGAATCTGTTGGAACATGGGCGTTCGAGGTTGTGACCTTCGTGCCCGATTTACTTGGTTCCACTTCTCCTCGTTCGCCTTTGTTTAGTCGACCGAAGCCGACGAAGTAAAGGAACATTTGAACTGTTCCATAAGTGCTTGGAATGTCTGATAAACTCGATGCCTTTCCTTGTTTTCCTTGTCGGCCGATTGGCGAAGTCACGAAACACAAGAACGATTCCGGAGGTGCTATAAAACCTCGACATCGCTCGACTCCTTGCCAATGTTTACCCCTTTGTCGACCATTGCGGGTTCAAGGGAAACCTATGGAACATCAAAATTGTTTCCTTAGTGTCAATAAAGACCGTTTAACTTGACTCCATATTGTTATGCGGCCTAGCGGTAATGCGGGGAACAAGAGGAATAAAGGAACAGTTCCTCCTGTTCCTCCAAAGGCCGATTTTGCCAATTCCCTGCCTGTTTGACCCAAATTTTCCCAAATTTACGACCTCGAGGCATGGAAGGTTTACCAAGATGGAGAGCAATGCTTGAAACATTGTAACTTGCCCCAAAACATTGTCACTTGCCCCAAAAAAAATTGAGATTTGCCCAAAATTGATCAATTCCCTTCTCAAAAGGCTTAGAAAGAGTGTTGGAAGATGAAGGTTTTGCCCATGACTTGTAAAAACACTCAAAATGGCTTATGGGGCTGATTTTGGATAACAAGACCATCTCCCCACCACCTCAAACAGATAAAAACCTGCAATTTAATTATCTTAAAGACACTTAAATAATGCATGGAGATCAAACCAAAATGCTAGTGTTCCTTAGAGATAATGCCCCTTCTTGTGTCTTGCCTTGGGTGCATGTAACCCTATTCTTTGCTCACCTTCCTCTTCTTCCCGCTACAAATGAGCTTCAATGTGTAGAGATTCCTTTTGTAGCCATAAGGATGTTTAGGGTTTTGTTATCTCTAATGGCGGAGATTGATCTAATCCAAGGATTGGGGTTAGATAATCCAATTTTGGAGGGAACTAGTCATTTGAATGTTTTTGACCTTTTCTTAGCTCTTTCTGACAACTAAAGTTATGGGTCCTACTTATGTTTTGTTCTCGGGTTATAACTTAAAGCAACCCCAAGTTGACTTTTTAAAGTTTAACACATTAGGGTTCCCCTTAAAATGTGGGTAAATATTAAATCAGAATTTTGAGACTGAGGAAGTGATTTTTAATGTTTTAAGGGGTCCAACACTTGTGTGATCTTTTGGGACCTCTTGGCCTAGTGAATGACTTTGCTTCTCATTTTAAGATTGTTTGTTTTGTCTTGGCACCGGATCTCATTTGGGATCCTTCGCCACCCGAGATTATGTTTGTTCACATGGGATTGAGTTGAATAACATCCTATTTGGGTTTTGGGCTTAGTTGGGTCACTCAAAACTCCCGTACCCCGTTTTGTCCTCTAGGGCCTTTTAAATCATTAAGGGTCGTTGGGCCATTTGGGGGTTGCTTTGACGAACGATTTCAACCGAGTTGTTGTGAACCTCTCAAATAGGTTGTCATTACTATTGAATTCATGTACTTTGGGATGTGTGCCATCATTGGTGGTTGTCACAATCTCTCCCACTATAAGGCCATTAAGCCGGTCACCCCATAGGGCCTTGGAGGGCCATTAGAGGTCGTAGCACTATTGTGCGCTAATCGAGTCTAAGTGGGTCAAGGCCATGCTACACCACTATACGTTGATTTCTGCCACCCCAAAAGACTCCAAAATTCGCCCCCTTACAAAATGATGTTGGGCCATCGCTTAGGATCGTTCTCCTTCATTGTTTTCTTCTCCATTTGTAGTGGTGAGCCCCATTTTCTGGGATGCTTACAACCACATGACCTAGAACTCGAATTCTATGTTTGGAAAACCCTTCGGGTACCATTTTTGATATGTGGTGTTCTCCAAATTTGTTCTCCTTTGCATGATCCCTTGAACAATATTCAAAGGCTATTCTCTAATTGAGGCCTTCGCGACCTTCTTAACTACCATAAGATCCTATTGTTGTTAATTGTTGGTATGCATGCCCGGATCACGTAGGACATTTGACTCATGTTTGATAATTGCTTTTCATGAGTTTTTTTGTTAGTTCAAGGATGGGTGGCTCCTTGTTTTAGGGCATAGTTACCAGATCCAACTGGATCTGTATTTTTCAGATTGGAGAGGATAAATTTGTTTTGGGTTGGTCTATTTTTTTCCATATTTTTTTTCGATTTTTTGTGATAAAAGACTCCCAACACCCTCATCAATTATTTAATAAACATATTAACATTTTATATTACGTTATTCTTTTTTCTCTGTATTTGTCAATTTTTGCATATTTAATATGTATATATTCTTCATCAAATTTATCGAACTTTTTCAAGACTTTTGGATTTTCGGATTTTTGCCCTCCCAAATTTTTTCCCCCTAGTAACTATGGTTGAGGGCCTTGTAGATTAGTGTAAGGCCTTATCTTAGGCCTTATGGTGGCCTCTATCCAATAACCTTGAATGTGTGCTTCATCGTGAAATGATCGGACTATCTAGGTTGTCATTGCCGGTGGCTCTTTGTCTCTTGTGTAAACTTGATTAACCTAATGGAAACCACGAGAGGGTAAAGGTCTTTGTGAGAAAGCAACTTAGTTGTTAAGGATTAAGTAAGATTTTTTAGGATGAAAGTCTTGGTATGTCCCTTCCTTGATTGTTGTTTTGGGAAGTGTTGTGTTTGCTAGACTCATGAGATAGTGGTAAGAAACTTATTGAGCAATGGCCAACTAGTGGCTACGAGAAGTTATCCATGGGGTTAGCTAAGAGAACTAACTATGTGAGTTCCGAAAGGGGCTATGCCCTTAGCTGCGAGGAATTGAACATGTGCACACATGAAATAACTTTAGTAGGCCTTGATTCCTTTGATATGTAGGCATCTTGGATGAGCTAGAGCCCAAGCCCATATGACTAACACCTAGCATTTGTCCCTTGTGTGTTCATATGCGCCTTGCTTCATGTCCAACTTGGATGAATGTTAAGTGAACATTAGGGGTTGTCTTCTAATTGCTAACAAACTTCCAACCTTTTAACCATGTTGTTTTTAAAATAAAACTGGTTGTTGCTTCAAATGAATCATCGATGAAAATCTTTGTAATGATCAAATGATAAATGAACCTAAGGAAAAGTGTGGATTGAGTAGAATCCTTTGTTAGCAATAATGTTCCTCAATGAATGAATAACCCTTAGTTTGTCAAATGCTTCCTAGATGTATAAAGCAACTTACTTTGTCTTGGATGTTGTGAGTCGGTCCCCAAGTGTGTTGTTAGGAAAACCAGGTCATACCGTGTATGGCTGTAATGTCCCTTTTGGGGGACCTCAGGAAATGGCCAAAAGCTCTCAAATCAGATTTACAGAGCTGCTGTTATAACCCTGCAAATCTGCAAATTAAACCCTGTTCTAGGGCAGCGACCTGATTTGGGGTTTCAACCCCACTTTTGAGCCTTCAAAACCCTTCAAATTAGCTTCACTTGAATTTCTAAAATTATGATATAACCTCAACAATCATGTAGTGCAAGAAATCTGATTTTTAATGCCCTAGATATGGAGATATGAATTTCACGAAACCCTTGTCTGCAGTGTTATTTTTA
This sequence comes from Taxus wallichiana var. yunnanensis, assembly GCA_018340775.1. Taxonomy (NCBI): domain Eukaryota; kingdom Viridiplantae; phylum Streptophyta; class Pinopsida; order Cupressales; family Taxaceae; genus Taxus; species Taxus wallichiana. The sequence continues at coordinate 470,446,894 of CM031236.1, read as the reverse complement.
AAAATTCATAACTCAACTTAGAAAGCACCAAAAATCATGAAACTCGAGATATTGGCCTTATGAAATATAGAGAATAAGATGATAATTTCAGATTTGCCAAAATGTCACCGCACATACCAAAACACCACCTCAATATAGGTCGCCCTACTTGAAATAAAATATAATTTGCACCAAACAATTGATAAAATGGAAGATTTCACCTTTATAAATCATAGGGAGTCCAACCATGCAAAGAGATCACATAAAAACCAGCAATATCCTTGAAAACACCTCCAAGCAAGTCGCTTAGGGCAGAAATCTGTTATAACCAGCAATAGAGAGAAATCCACCAAAGGGTAGTGTGGGGTTTCGTCCACACCACTTCTCCACAAGGGTTTTTGTCCTTGGGAGTGCCTCAATCAAGGGTTTTCATCCTTGAGAGAGAGGAAAAGATGCTTAACAAGCAATCCTTTACCAAAAATGAGAAATCCACATAACATAATCCTCTAATGGCCAAGCAACCTCCCTTTTATAACCATAAGGGGGCTTATAATGTAAATGATGGCCGACCTCTTAAGAAAAGTACTTTTTAATTTCTAATTGGTAATTTTGGGAGCCTACATGCTCACCAATAGCTTTTTATTTCTAATTTATTGTTGGGTGCTAGGCTCACCAACAATTACAATGCCAACTAAGAAATGAACATGAAATGAAGCACATGATGACATTGCTAGCTTCCTCTAGCTTGTTCGCTTGGACCCATGAGGAAGGAAAATGGGCCAAGGTCTTCAATTGGAATTGGCTCAAAAAAAGGGACATGACAATGGCTTAACCCTATTCTAAGTGTGTAATACTTTGTATCGCTACTCTTTTGTAATGGAAAGTAAATGTGGCGTGGCCTTGTTGTTGTTAACTGCTTGGCTCTTCTTGTGCATGGGGATACTTTTTGACTACAATTGATGTTCGGGGACTTGGGTGACTGTGTGTGCTTGTTGGGCTTGTGTTCTTGATAGCTTGTTCTTCCCCTACTTGTTGTCTAGTCTTGGTGGACCCTTGACTACTGTTGTCATTCTAGAGACCTGTGTAATTGGGTGAGTTGTCTGTTGGGACATGTACTTCTCTATAACCTGTCTTGCTCCTATTTTTGTATCCAAGTGTGAAGTTCCATGCAGTTTGCACATGTGGTTGTGGCATCTCTGGTAGTGAATGCCTTGTAAGATCGTGTGATGTGAATTAGATTTTGGGACAGTTCACCATACCCTGTATTGTGAGGTCTTGGTTGTTAAGGAAATTCAGAAGGGATCCTGTATGGTGGGTTGTGTGACATTCTTGGTCATTGGGTTGTGTTTCTTCCGCTGTGTTTGTTTAGGTTGTTTTTGTGTGTGTAGCATCCCCTTGTGATTGAATCTTGATGCTTTATATTGCTATCAACAGTTGAGATGCTTTGTATGAGAATTCTGAGAACCTAAAATAAAAAAGAATCATTTGTGTTTTTGTTGGGATGTTTGGGTGAAAATTTTGGGCATTACAATAATCACTCATATATTTTCTCATGAAGTTGGGACACGTAACAAACAAGGCATTTGCACATTTCATTTTTAGTGTAAATGTTTTTTCCTAGAGTTCTCGACATCTATAAGCTTTTGCAAGTGAGAATTCTTGTCAAGCAGCTCTCTTGTCCGTCTTCCTGTCGCCTATCATTTTAGTTTATAAATCTTCTATTCTTTACTGTGCATTTATCTGTTTTGTTTTTATATTCTTAAGATTTAGATCATTTTCCATTAAGTATTGGTGGAACCCCAAATAGGTGTTATTTTAGGCCTTGTAAAGGCTTTTTGTTAATGCTCTCAGTTGCATTCTTTATTCTGTCTATTCTGGATGGAATCTTCAAAAATACTTGTTTGGTTTTTCTATTGTGTATGGGACATTTTCCATTTGAAGTTTTTAAGGATGTTATTTTAATAACAATCTCAACTGTCATGAATGCCTTTTCTTTTAAATTTCTTCATGCTTGCACCAAATTCAAGTTTGAATCTTATCACTTGTAAGCATAATGAATTCAATCATTTATGATATTTTGAGGTTTTCCAAACAGGTGCTTCTGTTGCTCTTAATTACCTCTGCCAGGGATCCTGGTATTGTGCCACGTGCTCTGCATCCACCAGAGCCAGAAGATTTAGTTGAGTCTGAAAATTTAGCTGAACATGGTAGTGGACAGACCCCACGTTTATCATTTCCACGTTTCAAAGATGTGATTGTAAATGGAGAGATAGTAAAAGTGAAGTATTGTGAAACATGCATGGTATATCGTCCTCCACGCTGTTCCCATTGCTCCATATGTGATAACTGTGTCGAAAGATTTGACCATCACTGCCCTTGGGTTGGACAATGCATTGGACAGGTATTTCAACTCATTATCAGATTTTCATTTATTATGACTCTAGCAATCAGTTTTGCATTCTCTTTCCTTTATGTTCAAATGAAATGTCCTTTGAAGAAAGCATGGTAGAGTCCTCTGATTCAAAGAACATTTTGTTTGAGTTGTCTGTATTGCGAGATCAACTATTTTGGCCTACCTTCAAAACATGTTTGGAGTCCATCAATGAATGATTGCTCAAATAAGTTATCATACCTCATCTTACTGAAGCTGTGGGCACAAGATTCATGTTTCCATGCAACGAGTCCTTTTCAAAAAGTATATTATAGGATTGACTTTCACACAAATCTTTAAAATAACAGATAAATATTCTCACTGCAATATCTGCAAGACCCGTGATTTAGAAACACACGTAACAGAAGCATTTAGCTCCCTAGTATCTATCATTGATAGTAACTCTCCTCGTAGTTAAACTAGTATTGCACTCATAACATAAAAACAAATAAGTCTATAATTGTATACTCCTCAAACATGATGTATTTACTATTTATATATATTGCAATTGCTCCAGTTTTCATTTTTGTGTTTAAACATTTTGTGCATGATTGTTCTTTATAGACTGCTTTCATATACCACAATACTGACTCAAACCATTTTTCATACGTAATGTGCACTCAGTAGTAGTTTCTAAAAATATTAAAATTTGGTTTAGAAAACTATGATATATGTAGTCACTCAGTATACAGATGAAAGATTTCAGTAGTGTCTGTATTTTCATCCCAATTGTCAGTAGCCAGCTCGCCGATGGATGTTTTTGTAAAAGGAGCAATTGAGGAATTTAGAGTTGTAAAGTGTGATGCGTAATTATCTACAGTAGTGAGCTCAAAATTTGTACCTTCTGTAGTGACTTCTTCTAAGTTATATGTGACCGAGGCAGAGCTATTCTTCTCACGTATATTGGCTGCATATGCCCAAGCACAAAATCTCTTTTTGGCAGAGAGATACAAGATTTTATTAGCCATTTTTTTGCATGTACTCACGTGTATACAATGTATAAGTATTAATAGTAACCTGTATATGCATGTAGATGTTTAATTTATTCTGGGAAAAACCTATGTAATAAAAGAATATATTATCTATTGGATGTTGGAGCATAATATCTGTGGGGATCCACACCTAACAATGATGTCCCTAGGTTACATGGAAACGGAAACGGGTATAGAAATGGAAACAAAATGCAGTAACACTGATTTTGAAACTAGACGAAAACATCCGTGCAATATATTATAAAAATATAAATATGTATTAAAAATGCATAATACTCAGTTTGGTCCATAATAGACAAAATACTAAAAAATATGGTATTCATGAAAGTTGAAACATTCACATGCTTAAATACATTATATTTTTAATATTTCGGAAAGTTTGTGAAAACTGAAATCAGCAATGGAATGAGTGTGTTTTGTAATGGGCCAAAGGTTTGTTTTATAGCTTTTAAAAACTGTGTTTAGTAAGTTTAGGGTTTTGACTATTTTTGACTTATTCGGCGACCCGTGCCACTATAAGTCAGACGGAAACATTTTGGGTTTGTATTGGAAGCGGCACGAACCTGAGACAAAGAGCTATGATGTGTTTCAAGGATGCCTCCGGATCTGTTTCCATATTGAAAATGTCAGGACACGAGTACACATTGCAGAGGCATTTCCTTGCTACATAGCAGTGCCCCCAAATATTTATAAGGCTCCCTTTATAAGGGTGTTTCTTATTATAGTAAATAATATTATATAACAGCTCGAGTTTTGCATCATACAATAATAACTATCATGTGTGACATGTGATTATTGCATTATTTAATCATAACTTCCATGTGTGTAGGCTATATTAACCCTAGGGAAATTATAAAGGAAAACTTTATAATATCTGAATTTTATTTAACTAGATAAATATAACTTTTATATAGTTATAGGTGAGGGTCACGATCCCACACCAACCGAGGATCGATGATTGTGACTCAACCATTTCTATTTAGGGGTGATCCTAAATAACACAAGTACCAAGTTTGGCTGGCTCTGAACCAAATTTGGTTTGATTTGGATTTTCAAAGCTTCCGGATTTATCCAATCCGGTTTGGTACTTCATAGTATTAAAAAAAAGTGAAAAATAAAACCTTAAAAGCAAAAGCTCTAACCCTAAAAGATGAACAAGAATTGCTTATTTAAGCAATAGAGCAGAAAATGACAAAAGTGATCCAAAGCTCAAAACGAAGGGCAAAAATAAAGTTTGACTATTTTGTGATTCACAACAACGATTTACAGAGCACAGATAGAGGCATTTGAGGAAAACATGTTCGAGGCAGAGAGTTAATGGCGTTTAAGGCACATGTGTTTCCATTCCATGCAAGAGGAGTTCACACTTTATACTCCAACATCTTGTAGGTGTTTGGCTCCTTCGGCTCTTATAGTTTGTGACAGTTCACAGGGAAGTCATTAAAACTTAAAAGTTTTTCATTTCAATAATTAGGATTAGGGTTTAAAATCTATACGTTTTAAATTTTATATTGTAAATCAGTTTATATTGTTACTAAGTAATAACTAATTACTATTATTTAGTTATTAACGCTATTTAATTTATGATGTTTATTACTAAATATTATTATTCAATTATTAACTTTTGTAATTTTTATGTTTATTTTTAATAATTTTTTTCTTTTATTATGTATTACAAAAAATATTTTAAAATATATAATAAAATTAAAATCAATGAAAGTTTATTGTTTTATTTTTAATAGTTTAATATTAAATTCTAATTATTGCATTGAGAAGCGCTCTACAATCACAATAGGGGGTTGGCGGGCTGTATTGTCTGTGACTCCATGAGTATGTTTTAATTCCGATCTTAAATTTGCTGTCCATTTGATCGCCAATAATATTTTTTTCCTAGTATTTAATATATTTACTACTTTTAGTTTGTATTTGTTAGTTTATATAATTTAAAATAAATTAATTTGTTTTTTACTATATATTAAAAACAAATATATTTATATAAATACATACTAAATATGTATTTAAAATGCTTATAATTTTTTTGTAGGGAGGGTAACCTATCAACATGAGCATGGCAAGTCATCTGTTAAATATAAAATTCATTGTGCAACGAGATGCCAATCCTAGACATATGAAATGCACTCTATGTGGTTCAAATATCACGGGGACTACAACAAGGGTTTGGTACCATTATAGTGGGGGTCCAAATGTGAAGGTTTGCCCAATAACGACAAAACATGATAAGATAAATCTATTAATGTACTACTAATGACCACAAAAGTAGGTCAATGGGACTGCAAATTACGAAGGTATCAGCTCAAAGCAAGAAAACCAATAAGTTTCCTATAAAAAGCAAGATGTTAAAAGAAAAGCAAAAGCAAAAGCAAAATGAAGTAGACATGAGAGTGAAACCTAAGAGAATATGCTGATTTGAAGCAAATATGAATTAAAGACACTTGTATCAACATCAACAACTTAAAAAGCCAAAAATCCATTGCAATATGACAAAAATTAGATCTTTTAATGGCTCAGCCCTTTTCATCAACATTTTCCCAAGAAAGTAAAAATGCACAAGAGATGTCTCAACCTCATTGAAATCAATGTGGAAGCCATAGGAAAAACATGAGATTGACAAATAGGTGGGTCAATTTTATGCAAATGCCATCCGTTCAAATTTTGTACAGAAAGTTATGGAAGATGGGATTGCACATTTTGGGAAAGGTTACACATTGCAAGATTTTGAAAGGCTGAAAACTAGTCTGCTAGAAAAGGAGGTGACATCCATATCTAGTAAGCTAGATAAAATGAAAAAGAACATGAGAAAATTATCACACCCTGCAATTAAATGGTTTTCTATTGCCATGGTTGATAATGGATGACTTAATTAATTATAAAAGTTGATTTAATAATTATACTTATATTATTATATATACAAATATATACATATATGTATATGCGAAAACATATACATATACGTATATAGATGCATATGTAAGCATATATGTATACATATAGATGCAATTATTATGTTGGTATGATTATTTCGTTTTAATAGCCATCTTTGGATTGCACTATTGTTCAACGTTGATTTGTTGGATTTGTTAGACTACCACTTTTTGGTTAATATCGTTACATGATAATGATTTGTATTGACTTCATTATTGGTTGCAAGTGTTATCGATATTTGGAAAAGGTATAAATGTAAATGTTGTAATTGTGAGGTTGAACCTCCTTGGCATTGTGAACATGGTCATGGACCATTGATGAGGTAATAAGTGTAATGTTTATTGATTATTGGTTTATTGCTATTGTTGATAGGTCATAGACCATGAAGCAAATTTAAGGTTATTGACTAATGTTTATATTGTACATTAACTTACAAGGAACAATGGTCATTGACCATAGTGTTGGCATGTAAAATTGATGGATGCTATTGTAAAGCAAGGGTCATCAACCTCGGGGCAATTAGATTAATTAAGGTTTATATATTGAATGGTCATGGACCAAATGCAAGGTAAAGAGTTATGTTTAAGTTATATATAAAATGATCATGGACCGAGGGAGCAAATAAATTTGTTTGTTTAATGGGTCTTAGACCACATTACTTGGCATTGTCAAAGTTTAATGTTATTGATTTTTGTTTATATGGCCATCGACCATATTACAAGGTAAGAAGATAAAGTTTGAATTAATACTATGGTCACCGACCATAAGGCAAGTATTAAGGGAATTTATTATTGTTAAATGTGGAACCATGGTCACAGACCATACGCATTGCATGTAGTGTTGGAGATTTTGGAGGGAATGACAAGTGGACTGTCAGTTATTAAATGCATTTAATAAAACATGCACGGTTTTTGGGGAAGTGGAAGCTTGCTTGGCAAGCCAAAATACATGCAAGCCCACATTCTCTCTCCCATAGTCGCATTTTTGGTTTTGCTTGGTTATTTTGCTCTGTGGAAGTTTTTGCATGAGAAAATAGTGGGAGTCTGTTGTGGGTGACTGCATGCATGATGGAGCTCTATTTAAATGGTGAGTTTGTGTTTATTCTTGCTATTGTGGAAATTTTGGGAGCCTTTGTTGGAAATGCGAGTTGCAGGTTTCAAGAGAAAAGAAGAAAAAAGGAAAGCAAGGCAAACCAAAACTAGGCATGAGGTATTCTTTCTCACATTTTTGCGTCTTTATGTTGAAATCTGTGAATGTGTCTGGGGTTTTTAATTGATTTTTAAAGCAAAAAATAATGGGTATCTTGTGAAAATCTGTTTGGTGGTTTAATGGAAATTGGGCATAAAATTTTAAGAAGTATTATGGGTCTGTTTTCTTGCTGGGTAATACGCATTTTATTTTCTATAAATCAACTCGAATTAAGCTTGTTTATGGTCGATTTGACACAAAAGTAATGGTATGAGTTAGCTGTTTTAAATCTAGAAGTTTCCCTTTATTTTCTATGTGAAAATCTTAGTGAAAATAAGGCAAAAGTAAAACGAAATGGGTTTGTAAGGCACTTGGAAATTGTTTGTTGAGTTTGATGGCCGTCGATTGTTAAAAGTTATGTGCTTTTGACTTTGTTGATAGTTCTGTTATCTTGCATAAAATATGTATATATACAAATTTTATTCTTTCATGCAGCTTGCATAGAGCTTACTAGTAGTTGATTTGATAGTGTGATAATTGTTAGACTTTCCGTTTTAAAGACATGAACTGTTCTTTTGATTTGATATGAAAAACTTTTGATGAAAATGGAGAAGAGATTCCGTTTTGGGTTTCCGGTTCTTGGGCTATTATATTGAACTACAACTAGTAACTCTGTAGTGACGAGAGTTTTTTTTTTTTGTTGGAAGTTGAAATGGTCATTGGTCATTGTGTTATTGTATGAAATAATTGTTTTATCCCATTACGGGATTAGCTGTTTAAATTGCTTCTACTCATTTCGAGCTCGCTTGTGTTAATAGTAATCTCGTTTTATTTTTTGATAAGCTCTCAAGGAGCTGGGTAACTAATACCGTTTATTTAGAAACGTATATTGTGTGTTGCTAAGTGAAAATGTTGGATTCTGTGACTTGATGATATACACCTCTTAGAAGCGCAAACTCTGTTCCTTTTATTTAGTAATGAACTTGAATGTTGAGATTCTCTATTGGTGAATAAATTGATCTCTTTTCTTGGCGTTAAATCATTGTTAGGGTACGGTAAAGGAGAAACAATTTGCTTATTAAGTGTTGATGTTAAGTTCCTTGAGGATCATTTATGTTGATAATGACTGTAACTAAAGAATGGAAGTCAGAAAGCTATTGGAAGTGTATGAATTCTTGTAACAGTGATACTATTCCATCTTCTTTGTATTATTTACAAGAACTGTAATATTTTGTAATAACTTATTAAGTATTCATGTTTGTGACTAAGGATTGTTTAATTAAACAATTTAATTGATCAATTATTATGAAAGAGAATAATGAGTTAAATAAGTTCATATATTGGATTATAACTGCTGTACTTTAATGAAGCACATCAAGTCAATATTATTTTTGTAATATAGTCTGAAGAATTGGCTGTTGATATAAAATCCTGATTTGGTTTGTTGCTATAAAAAATTGCATCATAAGTTATTTAAACTAGTCTAAATGACATTAATATCAGTTGGGTTCTTGGTTAGCTTGGGAACATAGCTTACACTATGTAGTATCACTTCATTTGATTAATGATATGTATACTTAATAAATGTATTTTGAAGATTATGAGTCATCAGTTAAGATAACCTTAACATATTCTTTTATTTCAATTAAGTACAACAAGAATATGAGTTAGATAACTCATGCCAGTTCCTAGAACTGACCATGTATACATTTCTCTCTCCTATAGTGTGCAGGATGAAGTGACATTTATGAAGTGATTAACTGGATAGTTACACATGATTTCTTCATGCATTAATTGTTTAAAAATCCGTTCAGGATTATTGTATTTAATTATAATGTGAAAGTATTATTTTCACAAGATGATTGAAGGCATTTGCCTATTGTACTATCATGATTTATTGTATGTCATTGTTTTGGAAAATAAGGATTTATCCTTATTATGTTTAAATAAATATACTTGTTGTTTCGTATCACATTTTGTGAGATATAAAGGTGTTTTTAATGTTGTTTTACAACAGTATGAATTAAATTTATTAATATTATGTTATGAAACTATATCTGGTTTATTGATTCATTATGGATGAACGAATATGACGATTTACAAACATAGTTTGATAAGGAAAACAGTATAACGAAAACAACATTTATACCCTTATTGTACCTTATTAAAATTAAAGTGTTTAAGTGTTGTTTTAACAACAATGTATAAACATAAGTTATTGATAATTGATAAGTAATCATATCTGATTTTATAGTTTCATTATGGATGAATAAATGTGTCATTAATGAACATAGTACGTTATGGAAAATGATACAACGTAAACTACGTTACATTAATATTGTACCTTACTAAATAAATTATACAATTCATATCAAATGACGATCAAATGAGATTAAGTGAACCTTTCATAATGAATGATAAACTTATGATATTAAGACCAATACTAATTAGGAGTGATTGGATCATTTAAATGCAAGATATGGTTAAATTAATCTATTTTGAACGACAACATTAAGTTGTGATAAATCGATAAGAGGTACCCATAAAGGATAGTAACTCAATGAGTTACTATAATCCTCTATTGTGAAATAGATAATGTGAAGCGATGCAAACAACATAACGTAAAGACAATCTTATCTACTTAACCTAAATAGATAACGAATTTGTAAATGAAGTGTAGATATCCGAATTGTCATTCTTATCAACAAAATCCTAACCGTGCTAGCTTAGGATGGCTACGGGAAGGATAGTGAGTACGTAATGACGAAAGTCATTACGTGGTCTCTATCTTTCCCATAGGGATCCTAAGATGGGACCGATAGGATCCTTTCGATTAGAAGGATGAGTCATGATTCCTACTTTTTCAAAACTAAACTTAATTCTTAAACAACGAAATGAGATCTAGATAATTGTGAAGAGATGGTTGTGCGGTGACGGACAAGTTTCGATGACTTGTGTGCAGTCACGAAACTAAGCTTGCAAAGCAACGCTTGAAAACTTGGCCAAGTAGTGTAGCTAGCTAATTACATTGTTTGTTCACCTTACCCCTAACTTGATGTGTCGAGATACCGGATGGATTGCAGCTTATCTGATTTCCAGGTTGACACTTAGGAGTTGCACATAGTTCTCAAAACATGTTATAAAGGTTTAACCAAAAGTATACAAGTTATACTCACTTGGTTAGAGTGAAGATAAGGGGATCGGGTAGATCTAATTGACCCTTACAACTGCACATGGTTATCATTTTTTATTAGATGGATTGTAAACATTTAATTATGCTAGATTTTAATTGTTGTAAGTTGAAAATCATTAAAGGCATTAATTGTGATTAAGGGGTTTGTTTTAATTTTTTTCCCCGATTTGGATGATTAATAACATGGGTGTTACGAAATTAGGTTGCATTGTGGTAAGTCATGGGTGGTATGATACAAAATGAAGGACCCTCCTAAATAGTTTGACACAATGCCCAAAAGGTGCTATGTTTATCAAATCGATTGATACAAAGAATGAGGTGAAAACTGGAAATTTAATTTTCAAATGCATTGAGTCCGAATTATACAAATTTTAGAAAAATATGTTGTTTAGGTTATTGCAGATAATGCAACAAATTGTAAAGTTGCAAGTGAACTTCTTATGGACATGTTTCCTCATCTATTTTGGACCTCATGTGCAACTCATGTTTGGGATCATTTGCTTTAAGATCTAGCAAAGTTGGAGTGGGTAAATAGTGTTGTGAGAGAAGGGAAACAAATTTCCAAGTTTATACTTAATCACCGCTTGACCTTGAGCTTATATCGCTCATTTGCAAAGCGTGAACTTTTTTCTCCTGCTAAAGCAAGGTTTGCATCTAAAATTATCACTTTGCAAAGGGAGGTGGAGGAGAGGACAACTCTAAGAAAAGTTGTGGTTAGTGAAGAATGGATGCATCTAAGCTTTCTAAGAAAAACCTTGCAAAAGATATTGAAAGAATTATCTTAGGAAGTTCATTTTGGAGAGTGTTGAGAAGGCCCTAAAGGTGTTTGAGCCATTTGTTCAATTGTTGAGATTGAGTGATGACATGAAACTTTGCATTAACTTTGTGTATGAGGGTATGGAGCAAGAAAATGAATAAAGGAAAAAGTACTAGCAAATGATGTTGAAGAAGTTCAACATATATGAACATTTGATGGATATGTTACATCGCCTTATACATGCATTTTGTTGCTATTTAAATCCTAGGCTTATAGAGGGGGTCATGATGCAAAGGAGGAGGTAAAAAATGTTATATTGGAAACAATAAACAAATTGGTTTGTGATGATGATGAGAAGGCTAAGGTGAGAGCATCTCACGACATTGGAGAACCAAGAGGGCATGTTTTCTTGTAAGGAGACACAATAAGACATCAACTGCATGGATCCCCATTTATGGTGGCAGACTTACGGGTTTTCTTTTTGAGCTACAAAGCTTTCCGTGCATACCCACAACCAATTTGCAGTGTTTTTAGATGTAAAAAAATTGGGGTACGCATGATTTGATCCACACTAACAAGAGGAATCGACTAGGAGCTAAAAAACTCATCTTGTGTTTGTCCACAACAATTTACATTTGCTTGAAAACAATCTTGCAAAAGAAGATGACAATTCTCACCTTGGAGAACCATCCTTCGAAGGAGCTCAAGAAAATATTGATAGTGTTGATGAGCATGATAGAGGATTAGATGATGGCGCCAGTAGCTAATTTTGATTTTGAAGAAGGTTTTGATGTTGAAGCAGGTTTTGATGTTGCAAATATTTGAAACTTTTAAGTTTCATTTCAATGTTGAGCTTAGGCTCTAAACTATGGATATTTTGCTCTCTTTTAATGTTATTCAAATTTCAAACTTATGCATTTCTCAATTTTACAAGCTTTAATTTTATGCTCATTATTTGGTAGATGGATATATTTTTGCATGTTTTACATATTTTTTTGTTGTGTATCGATATATAATATATATTCCAAACCAGATTTTTCTGAACTTTTGAAGGAATTTTGGATTTTTTTCCCCTTCCAAATGGATCCGGATTTCCGAACTTGGTAACTATGCTAAATAGGGTAAACGAGTGTAATGTATGATGATATCATATGATCACTTAAAAATACATGATTATTGCATTATGCAATAATAACTATCATGTGTGTTACACACGATTATTGCATTATGCAATCACAACTGCCATGCGTGTGCAAAGTGAATGAGATGGAACGACAAAAATATGCATTATTGTATAAAGGACATTGTAAAGAAGGTTTTCTGAATAATGTTTAAACCTATATGATGATTGCTAATTGATCTTATTTCCATGACATGGTACATAGCCTTGCTTTGTTTGGTTATCATTTTACAGTTTGTTGACCATGGTTACTAAAGAAAAATGAAAATTCAATGGTGTTTATACTTAAAGTATGGGCACAATGAAATATTTATGTTTTGAAGTTTATCATGATTCTCTGAAATGATGCTTGGCTGGATGAATATAGTGCCATTCCAGTATGTTTGGTGTTTCAATTTTTGATTGCCTTTTCAAACCATAAACAAATACAAATCTTTCGATTTGAGGACTCATTTAACATCATTTCTGCCAAATCCCTTGGGAGTTTCTCACATCCTGCATAATTGTTGCAGTTTTTCTCTACATTAGACCATGTTCAGTGTCTGAATGGTATGCCTGTAATACATTTACCCATAACACAATTTATTACAATGTTCAGCAAACGTAGCTGCCTTTGGTGTCTATTCTATCTTGTCTGGTATGAATGTCTCCTCATAAAAATGCCGGCATCTGGCCTATCAACCCTCTTCTAATTTTTTGGTTGCGCTCCTTATCGCTGCCTTCAAGGTTAAAGCTAGAAACCATGCTCAGATCTGCAACTTCACCAACAAGAATCATGCTCAGACTGCTTTCAAACTATTATGCTTCATCTTGGCTTGGGTGCTTTTCTGGTCGGTATGTCGGCGGCCTGGCAGGGAGCTTGGTCTGCTGCTAGGTGTGGAGTTTGTTAGGTGTAAAAATGAATGTCATTTTCATCACGCCCTTATCCGACCGTGAATTTTTTTTTATTTGGATAACTTTGCCAACCAGTATGTTGTATTGTGGAAACCTTGGCAGTCTGCACTTGACTATGGGCTGGGAAATACTGAGCCAATAAATTTCTGTCCACAATTGCTAATCAAATCGTGACTTTGGTAGCAGATAACAATGCTCATGAGAGTAAGGTGTGCCATCACCTTCAACATATTATCAGCTAGAAGATCAGGATTCATTTTTCTTGCTAGCCGATTATTTCTGTAAATTTCCCAAGCCTTACTGGCTGGAATAGTGAGTTTCACTTCCACATTGAGAGCTCTCATGACTCTCTCTTTATTTGGAGAAGAAAAGATGCAGACAATCATGCTAACAACAAACAAGGAAGCATGGATTTATAGCTCACATCGGATATATACTATAAGAAAAAAATAATTTGGCAAATGATCATTGGTTATATCATGATTTGTTATAGTTTTAGAAAGTAAATTGGATAGATATGGAATGAAAACCACCACATAAAATAACAGGGACAGTTTAGTTCCTAAGCATATTCGTGAGAAACTTCTTTTGAGGTAAAGTTGGTACTTTTGTATTATTGTTGTTTTTTCTAACAAAATCTTGAGTATATCTGTTGACTAAGGGTTGCCATAAATTATAGAGGGTTAATATTACACACCTTTTTTCGCTAAAACTGGGTGCATTGGAATATGATTCCTTACATTTTATAATGCAGTTTGTCCGTTACAAAGAAATGATTCATTTCCAACTTTCAAACTTTTACTTTTCAAAGAAATGATTTATTAATTTCCAAATATACATTGTATTTTGTCCATTCTTACCTCGTGGAATTTTTTAATAGTGGATTTAAATTTACCAGTCAGGTACACATTTTTGGTATTTCTAGCTGTAATATACTTGCAAAATTTTGAGATTAAGTCCTTTACACATAAAATAAGATGAAATAAGGCTATTTTGGATTTTTAGCTGTCTTATCGGCAAGCAGCGACGTGATTGGGCTTGTATTAATGTAGAGATCCGGGTTCAAACCCAACATGGACATGACTCTAAATAAATTTTGTATATATATGAAGCATATTTCCAAATAATAATAACTTTTAAAATGGATTGTCTATGGGATTAAAGCTTTGATATCAACTTCCATTATCTCGTTCAAGATGAGATTTGAGGTTATTTGGTTCAAAATAAGTTTTTACTACGAATCATTACATTATAATTTATCTTCCAATTAAAAGTGGCATAAGGGATCACTAAGTAGTTAGATTTGGCATTTTTGAACTAAAGTTTTAGAGTTTATGATTTAAGGTAATGTCACAAAGTCAAATTAAAGCCATGTCCTCAGCATTAAAATTAATCAAGTCTATTTGGAATTGGTTTAAAGTTATTTGAGCATTTACCTACAAATAATATATAATATTAGAAAGAAATCATTGTATTTTATTTAATTTTTTTATTTATATGAATGATTGAAGTCAATATTTTGGATTACACCTTGTGGCTATAGCATAGATAAATGGATTTCAATTCAATTTCAACACAAATATTTTTATTTAGATTTAACTATAGATAAACTAGTAGAGACACTTTAAATATATTTATTTGGAAACACCGATAAATATCAATCTCAAGGCCCATGTCTTGGATTTGCCACATAGTTTCTCTCATTGATAGAGTCCAACAACAAAAACCCTAAATACATGCCTTGCTATCCTAAGTTGGATATGCCTCTTAATTGCATTTAACTAACATTTCTCTACATTAAAAAAGGTAAAATAAATCTTTGTGGTGGTGCAGAAAGCTAATTAGGTTAAAACACAATATATTGGCTATAATATTTGGAGCATAATTGTTCTCTTAAAACAGAGAGTTGACTGTATATGATTAACAAAAAGCTCTATTGAACTAGAGATAATGGCTCTAATATATTAGAGAAAGTTGATGTGTTATACTATTGAAAATAGTGACTTTTTTTTAGGAGAAAATAGTTGTAAGCATGTATAGAAATATGAGACAAAAAAGAAATCAAGTGTTGCAATAGAGTATAGATGTAATTAATATAGAAAGAACCTTTTAAGAGGAACTACATATCATTTTCAAACCAAAAGACCAAGGTGTGCTCTTATAAACATAGCAAGGTAATCAAACTTGATTCCATGTAACTACTCGAAATTTGATAAGAGAACTATTTAAATTGATAGCAATTGCAGAAAGTTAGTAAGATTGTAGCATTAAACAACTTGTTGATTGTCATTGGCTATACAAACTAAAGCATAAATCTATTGGTGAAATTTGTAAATATAAAACAAAGTTAGTTGCTCGAGGTTGTATTCAGTGACATGGTATTAATTATGATAAAACCTTTGCTCCCTTTGCAAAAATGAGCACCATTAAAATGTTTCTACACTCACAACCCAACATAATTGGAAAATTCACTAGATGGGTGTTAAGGATGCTTTCTTGAATAGTGATCTTGTTTTTTTCTAAACTTTGTGTAAAACTGATTAAAGAAAAGTATTAGATGCTGAGTACGTGATAGTTGGGGATGCTCATCTTGTTAATATTGAGGACGTCCAATAATGACTTGCATCCAATATTGAGAGGACCTCATTGTTATGTGACAACCAGAGTTGTCGAGCTCTTGCAAGTTTTGCAAATTCAGAGCAATGCTAAGCCTTAAGGAGTTTCCATTGATTGGGAATGTATATGACGACGACACATCCTAGTGGCCAAATTGATACATCTACCATTGGTCTCTAATGGTTAGACAATGGTTGTACTTCTCTATTGCAAAAGTATTACAAATATCACTGAGAAGAAGAATGTGGTTGTGCACCAACAATTAAAGCCAGGTTCTTGGGGTCTGCTCTAGTTAGACAATATTTATGAGTTTCCTCATTAATGAATGATGTAGTTTGTGGGCTTATTTTTTGGAAAGGGTTTTACCTTTTATTATTTGTATAAAAATATTGTATATGATTTTGTAACAAGAACTTGAGGAAGCGTTGTGTTTTGTGGAGATTCCTTGTGTTATAAAGGGTTCCAAAGACATGTTAATCTTTCTTTGCATATTAAAGGGAAACATGGGATACTATCATTGGACAAATGATCTCACAAACATGCAAGTCAATGAAGTCCTATGTTGTGGATCTTCAATCGAACATTTATTCTACAAAAAGAAAGTGATGGCATGTATCCCCACTAAATATTAAGGGAGAGTGTTGGAGCATAATATTTATGGGGATCCACACTTAACTATAGTGGCCCTAAATATTTATAAGGCTCCTATTATAAGGGTGTGCCTTATAATAAGTAATATAATATAGCACAACATATGCAATAGTTTAGTAACTACAATGTGTGTGACATGTGATTATTGCATTATGCAATCATGGCTTCCATGTGTGTAGGCTATATTAATCATAGGAAATTATAAAATAAATTTTAATAATATCTATTTTTTCAATTAGATAAATTTAACTATAATATAGTTATAGATGAGGGTCATGACCCCACACCAATCTAAGATGGATGGTTCCAACTCAACCACCCCTATTTAGGAGAATCTCTAAATAGGGTAAATGGGTGTAAGATATGATACAAGATATCCTATGATTACATAGCAACACATGAATATTGCTCTATGCAATAATAACTACCATGTGTGTGACACATGATTATTGTATTATGCAATCATATCTTCATTGTGTTTGCAAAGTGGATGAGGTGGAACAACGGCAATATACATTATTGTATAAAGGCCTTGCAAAGAAGAAGTTGTTCTTAATAATGTTTAAACCTATACGATGATTACTGGTTGATCCTATTCCCCTGACATTGAAAGGGCCATGCTAGTTAGTGAAACTACTGATTACGGGTCACATTGGTATGAGAGTGATTTCCTAGGTCTTGTGAAGGTTTGCCACTCATCAAAGTTGGCTAGCTGAAGATTCCATACCTTTAAGGTAGTTGCCCATGAAGTTAACACCTTGAAGGTAGCTAATTAAAAGGTCCATACCTCAAAACTTACTGGTCAGAATCCATAACAGGAGGTAATTACCCATGTATTGGGGGCATTAAAATTATTGGACCATAATGTGGAGCAAGAAGGATACTAAGTTGCACAGTTCAACAACTTTCCACCCACTTGCAGATGAACAGAATGAAGTAATAATACAGATAGTGGCGTTGAAACAGGGGCAGCTTTCATGCGATATTAAATGAAATGGAGGCAAAAATATTGCAATTCTAAAGCAACTAGATCTAATTAGATCATGTATTTGATTTGGTTAAGTTTTGGGGGCAAAAATCCTTCCCATCTCGAGGTATGATACAAAATGGATCTTGGAAAAGATTCTTTGGAACAAAATCAATGTTGGACATGGGAAATATATTCGGCGGGATTGGATGGTTGGCAGAAATGAGATAAAAAATGCTGGGCAGAGGAAATGGCAGGGTCAAATGACTGTCAAAAACATTTTGGCGATGGAAGAGAAAACTGCCGAGCTTGGCACATAGACTTTGTGACAAGCAACCTCCATCCATTGCAACGCACTTTTCGTTGTGAAAATACATCCTTCGTATGGCATACTAAAGGCATCACTTGACAAGAAGGATCTAGTTGCAAGAAAAGGTGTCCATTGATGATAAAATATCTGTTGCAAGAAAAAGTCAGTAGTTAATCAAAAGGCATCCATTTTCGAAGAGGGATTTGTTGTGACGAAAAACAATCTATCTTGGTCCATCAAATGTGCAACAAGGAGTAACCTGTTGGCAAGGAAGTCATTTTGTTTTTGAGGACTTTGTGATGAAAGTAAAGTCGTTTGTTTATGACAATCCTTTGATGGAAGTGAAGTCATGTGTAAGAATTCATCAATGGAAGTGAATCTGGTTGTTGGCTAACAAAAGGGAAGTCATTTTGTTTATAAGAGTTTGTCAACAATAGGAGAGTCATTCTTCTGTGAAAAGAAAGAGTGTTTCTACAAGCACATTGAAACCGAGTAGAGGAGATTTTATTCATGCAACTCATGGAAGATGAGTATACCTTGTAACCAAGGAAGAGAAGAAGATGTTTTAACTATTAAATTAATGGTTTGCTTTCCAGGAATCTGAAGCAGGACATGTATAAAAGTTATCCACCCAGTCATTTTGAAGTAGGGAAGGAGCTCAAAGAGAAGAGTTCAGTCCATGAAAAAGGATGTCACCGTAGCATTTGGTGAGGAGTCAGAATGCAGTATTTTCCACAGAGAGCACTACTTGGTTTTCATAGACGAAATATCTATACTGGCATTTTAGTTTTCTGAAATCACGAGATCACTGTAGTACTTCAGAGACAGATGGTATGTTACAAAGTATGTGTGCCTAAAATGTGTTTTAACTTGTTCCAGATAGAATTAAACAATATTCGAATGCTTTATCTGTAGAATATAATTCCCCAGAGAGTTATTCCATGTAATACTGATGTCAAATTTGTGGCTGAATGCTTTGTTCTTGTGTTTTTCCTTTCTATAGCTGTAGTCAATTTCACGCAGGGATTTTCATGTATGACATGCACTAACATGTATAGATTGTATAAGAAATTGTTGTATGCCTATGTATATAGACAATTAAATTTTTAGGGAAAAATCCTTCACAATTAAAAATTATATGGTCTATTTGAAACATGGTGCTAGTTCATTGACTTGTTGGATCACAGATCATCCAACCAAGTCGTTGGCCAAGATTCAGGTTGCTAGGCCTAAAGGTGTTCAAACCTGAGCTGTTGTGCTGCGAATAGCATGTTGTTATGAAGAGCAATGGATGGGTTTCATCCACCTGAACCCCCACAAGAGCCAGAACACCTATAAATCAAGATTTTCCCAGTTGGAGCTAGGAATATGAATTTACCCATAGAATCTCTCTAGTGCAGCGATTTTTTAAAACTTTATATCCACACAAGCAATTATGAATCTCCACAAAGAACTGGAAATAAAAAAATGTCACATGGCAATAAAATTAAGTAATACACATGTTCATCTATGAATTGACACCATTCTTCTAGTAATAGTATAGGAGATTTGGTGAAATGTGAAATCTGCTAGCCCTATGCAATATTCATTTCCAAAGGAAAGCTCCTTAAAGTGGCTCCTTAGAACTAGGACTACGACATGACAAGGACACGGGGATAGGAAAAGGAGATTAATGAGTAGTATGAAGATACCCTTCATCAAAATAACCTTGCTGCCAAGTTTGAATGAAATAACTCTTGCCTGCTGTTGGGAAATAAGGGATAAAATATGCAGAATAATCCCTCACGAATTGCAACAAAGAGAAACTAATATGCGAGAATAATAAAAGAACAACACAAAGAGACAATATTTAACGTGGTTCACCCAATTTGGGCTACGTCCACCAAGAATCACTTACTCAGATTTTATTACAAGCCACCACTCTCTCAATACAATACTCAGATCTGTTTGGAGCTATGCTCAACAAACTCTACAGAATTCACACCTGAATTTAGACACATCTGCAATGTTACATTATACCTACTATATGCACAAAACCACATAAGTAGACAATTGCTTAAGCAGTTTTACAAAACCATGGGTATCAAAACCATGGGCCAAAACCGTCCCATAAACCTATGGGTCAAAAATCCCGTCCATATGAGAAAAACATGTTTCCTAGTATATTGGGCACAATTTTCGAGGCAAAGTGCTAAAAATAGCGATTGGCCAAAAATAGTTGGTGCTTAAAATAACAATTGGCTAAAAGAGTTTCGCTAAATAGGTCTTATTTTTAGCATTTTTTGGTAAAGCAAGCTCATGCTATTTTTAGTGTTTTGTTATAGATAAAGGATAAGAGTATGCAGCAGCATATTGACTTATAGCCCATGTGCCAAAGGAGAGAAGGATAAGGAGGAATTAATTCATTAAATAAATTGCAAGGCTGTTGTCTACCATCAGTTTTGGCGCCGAGGAAAGTGAAGGGTGAATTTATTTAATAAATTATCAGCATGCAATAGCTGGTTTTGGCGCGATGGGGAAGAAGATTAATTTATTTATTAAATTAAGTGCAACAGCATGTCAGAGGAAACAAATGAAATAAAAAAAACAACAATCTCCAGCCAAAGTCTGCGCCAAATGCATGCATAGAAGAGGACAGAAAGAAAAAGAACAAAGGCAGTATAAGACAAAGTTGGGGAAAAGTGTATAGGACAAAAGAAACGATGAGGGAATAAATAATAAAATATTGCATGCAGCAGTTTGGATGCCAAGGATGGAGTTTGAGGGAATTAAATTAATAAACAAATTGCAGCAGACCTCTGATTTTGGCGCAGCAGCCTTAGGAGTATGATTATTTTATTATTTTATCATCATGCATCCCCAGGCACAAGGATGATTAAATAAATAAAATAAAATATTTTGCATACACATGAGGGCTGAAATTGGGACGCAACAGTCCATATAGGATGTTGTTTGACATGAAAATCAGTTAGACACTACTTCTAGCTGTTTTGCTTTTGTAATCCCGGCTTGTACTTGCATCTCTGAATAAAAAATCTCCATTTTGCCTTCTCATATCGCCGGTTTTATGAGTTTTCATCGTGTTTAGCAGGGTATTGTATTGCTTTGGTGTGAAAATTCTTCCTTCTACTGTTTTCCTTGAATCCAAACCTTTGAATTAATTTGGCAGATTAACTTAGAGTTGTGCAAGTGTGTGAATCTTTGTATTTCTTGTATGCAGTAGTACGTATGTGTGTCAAATCATTGGTGTATCACCTCAATTTTCCTTTTCCGCATTCCTTCTCCCTTTTCCTTGTTAAATTTTTAGTTTTTAGGTGATTCACAAGGGAACTAGCCCTCTTTGGAGGTTCACCTTAGCCATAGGTTACCCACAGCCTTGAGGTGTTCCAATTTTTCAACAGGAGAGAGTACACACACCATTCTCTATCGGGTGCACTTAAGGTGACAACAGCTTACTGGGACACTTCCCTAGATTTTGGTGATGTATTGAACATTTCATTGATATGGGAATGTTCCCATTTTTTTAATTAAAAAAAATTTTTGATGCTTCCACTTAAAAATCTTTTTTACCAAATACATCGACCCCTAATCCTGAAATTACTTGAAAAAACATTAAATACAGTTTAAGCCTCTAAATTTCATTGAATAAAGTTAGAGTTGTGCAATTAGTAGTCATGCACGCATTCACACAATGTGCATCGTCACAACTTGAGTAATGAGCTATTCATCACGTGTCTACTTTCAAAGTCGTTGACTCTTGAGTAGTGGTTGTGAACCCGTGACTTGAATCTTCATGCTACATTGGCCATTTGAGATGTGTCCTACATCACACGGAGGCAAGTCAAGGCTCGAGCTGCCTCATTCATAGTTAGTGGTGGCAGCAAAGTTTAATCCTTGCATAGTACAAACCAATCGAGCCGTTTGAGCCCTAGCGGAGAAGCAACATCCATAACGTATACGCAATGGAATGAAAAGTTAATATTCGATTATTGGGTAAGAAGTTTATTTAGTTTATATCTATTAGGGTAACTTTGTAATATTTATTAGTTTTAACTTTTATTTATTTGTATTTTAGTCAATAGCTCAAGATTTTTTAAATTTGTATTTAGTAGATTTTTCCTTAATTTTAAATTTTGTATTATTTTATTTCTTAAACTTGCACTTTGTTCCATTTTAAATTTATGTTATAAACAATTAAAACTCAAACGTATAAAGTATATTTATTATTTGATGGGCCTTGCAAATTCCCATTCCAAACCTTGTTTTTTTATCATCGCTTTGTATTAAACTAATATTAGCATTATTGTAAATAATACTTAATTCTTAAAGAGATGTTTTTGTGCATAAATCGTGTTTATTTTTCATCTTTTATATGCTTTCTTAGATGGGTTGATATAGATTGGTTATTGAGCCAACAAGTGTGAACGGAAGACCTCACATAAAGCCTAGCGTAGGACTCGCATAATGGAGTGCAAGACACACACAACACAGCAAGGGATTTATCTAGTCAACATATGCGTTGCATAATTCATGGAACACCTAATTAGCATCAGAATCCAATCAGACATGATTTGCACAATTAGTGGAGCGCCTAATCAGCATCAATTCCATACGGGACTCGAACTATTTGGGTGGCAACTGTCTCTTTAAACGAATAAATTATTCCATTCAACAAGAGTAACCTGGAAGTTACAAATCCTTATTTGGTGGCGGCCACCACTATGCGAAGAGCTCAAGTACTTGAGTTGTTTCAACTCTATTTATCTCCAAGTATCAGTTGGACGCTATTAACGAGGACTTCACTTGATTTTAAAAAGATAAAATCTGATCAACAAGCTACAAGCAATTACACGTCGACCTTGTGACTCCCATTTATGTTGTTCTGTTTAGTTAATCTGTTTCATTTAACTCTTGCATTATTAGTAAAATAATGAGTTCTCTTGAAGAACTTGATTTCTCCCGGGATATAAGGCGTATGTATTAGGATTAGAAGAAGGTTAGCATTTTGAGAAGAAAAGGATTGTATCAAACTATTATTGATCAATAAAGGGCATGATTCTGAATTCAGTTTTGCTTCTGTAATTAAAACGTTGCAACCGGATTAGAGGGAAGGAGCAAGGGCCACTCCCTAATGTGAAGGGAAGTATTATATGTTTGTTTAATTTCTACGATGAATTAGCCGTTGATTTCTTTCGCATTATAGTATTTACAATATTTAAGACTTTGTCATTCTATTTCAACATGTTTTAATTCTTTTAAATCATAGATTTAGGAGTCTCTGTTTCTTTCATCAAGCTTTGATCAGATAAAACAAGTTCTTAGGAATAGTAGTTGGTTAAATTCTTAAGTTAATGTAGTTGCATGCTCAATACAATTTCAACCATGCGTTGCTGCAAATAGACTTAGACACCGCCCTTGTATTGATAATTATTGAATGATTAAAGTATGAGTATCAACGATGCTCGTTACTTTTTGGTGCCATAGTATGGGATTTTAAAGGTGTTATCAAAGATCAAGGTACTAACTTGCGTGCTTTTTGATAACTTGGTAAGTTTCCATTTAGAATTTCTTTTTCCATACTCTTTCTTTTGAATATAAAAGGTCTTGTAGTGATAACAAGTGTCTTTTATGTCTATGCTTTTGGAGTATGTGGAACACGGTAATCAACTAAGCACTTATAGTTAGGAAATTGTTATTAAACATGATAGAATTTTATGTTTAGACCTAGAGATCATAGAGGTAGGTTTGTAAGAGTAACCCCTCTAAAATTTACTTGTGGAATTAGTTGAGCAACAAGGATGGTGGATGGAGTGGAAAATCCTAATGGGGAAAACAATGGTAATCCACCACTGGGAAGGACATTCACTTATCCCATAGAATTAGATCCCAATGACCAATGCCCTATGAAGAATATATCCCCTCAATTTTACCAACTTTCAGGGGATTAGTCTCGAAGATCCTGATCAATTTTTGTTTGAATTCAAAGTGTTATGCCAAACCTATGATTATACCTCGACACTCAAAAGCTGAAGTTATTTCCCTCAATCTTAAAAGATACAACCATGAGATGGTTCATGGGCCTAGCCCCAACTCTATCCATACTTGGGAAGAGATGGAAACAATATTCTTGGAAAAATACCAAGATTATTATAGGGTTAGAGATTGTAGGGAAGAACTCTTTAGGATACAACAGAAGGAGGATGAGTGTGGAAGATTATTTAGATCAATTCCTTTTCCTTCACAAGAGGTGTGGTATAGGTCTTGACATTACCCTTTTGAAAACAATATTTCTTAAAGGATTGGATGAGGACACTCAAAGGCTTTTAACTTAATGGGAAAAGGAGATATGAACAAACTAGAGTTTAATTTCCGAACTCGCCCAAATCTATAGAAACATAAAGGCAAGATTTTCAATGGAGACATATCCAAACTAAGAGAAGAAATTACAAACTTAAGAACAGATCTCTTAGTACAACTCAACACAATGGTGGATAGGGAAAAAGCTAAGAATATAGAGCCATTGTTCATATATTGTCCTAGATGCAGGGATAAACATGGACTTAAGGATTGTCCATTAGATAAAACCAATGTTTGTCTTGTTTGTGATTTGAAACATGCAATTGATCAATGTGGATTATTACCCTTGCTAAAAAGTCATCTAAAACAAAATACACAAAGTGAGCTTGAGGTTAACTATGTAGCTCAGAAGCAAGGAGGCAATTTTGCTTCAAATCAAAACCAACATTATGCCCCAAAAACCCAATGGTTTCCAAATCAATGGAACACACCATGGTCCTATCCTCAACCTTGGAATCAACAAGTTCCACAAGAATGGGGTCCATAATGGAATGTTCAACCAACGTATTATCAACAACCATGGACTCCAAACCAACACACTTCACCATCATTTCAAAAAATGGAATACTCCTCAAGGATTTGGCCAACAATTTTATAACCAACGAAGACCATAGGGACAACAACAAGCTTTGTTAACTAGACCCACAACTGCTGTCCCAACTGAAAAACAACCTACCCAAACTCAAATCCCAACTCAAACTGTGGCTAATCCAAAGAATGTTAGGCGGGCAACCCAACGTATACTGTTGAAACCGATAAAATGCCCACAATAAACTCCATTGATTGTAAAAACACTTTTCTACGCTTTAGGGTAAGATCGCTTCCAAACCTTCTTCACTAATCATAGAAGAAGTTTTAGAAGACAAAGGAGGACAAGAGGAAGCACAACCTAAACCTACTTTTGAAAAGACATTTGACCCACTTTCAAAAACACCATTCCCATCCAAATTTTTGAATAAAGACAATAGCCCAAATCAAGAGGAATTAAGTAAGATTTAATCCAGGATTAAAAAAATTAAGCATTGGAATCCCTCTTTTGCAAGCTCTTAGAGATATCCCGGAGTTAAAAAAACTATCAAATAACTATGTGTCAAAACTCCAGGAAGAAAGAGAAACCAACCAAGAACAATACAGTCGATGGAAATTGACCAATATATTGGAGAGAAAGATGACCTCCTAAATATGGTGATCCTGGAAGTCCTATAGTCACGGTTTGTATAGGGAATGTGGAAATTCCAAATGTATTGATTGACTTAGGAGCTGCAATCAATGTAATGACTACAAATACTTTGTCAACATTATCCCTTCCTGATTTACAATCAACTCCAGTAGTCTTACAAATGGCTGACCAATCTGTTGCTAAACCAAAGGAGTCATAGAAGATGTGACAATTACAATTGAAGCATGGGATTATTTGGTAGACTTCATGGTTATTAAGACAAAGAACAAGAAAATTGATATCCCTTAATCCTAGGATGCCCATGGTTAGCCACTACTACAACACTCATTGATTATAGGATAGGAGATATGACAATCACTAATGGACGTGATGCAAAGAAAATATCTCTGTACCCAACTGCAAAACCTTTTTCCATCTCATGAAATCCATGGTGTACAAATGATTCAGAGGAGACTGAGGATGTTGTTTCCTCACTGAGGTGGTAATAATACAAGAACACTCAAAGCAGATCCAAGATTGGGATTCTTCAACTTCATTCACAGGCATTAGAAGCAAAGGAAGACATCTTAGATGAAAACATGCAGCCAATAATCTGCCCTTTCACAATGAACATTGACCTTAAATAGAGTGTGTTTTCCGTAACATCTCCGAAATCCATAGATTAATACCTCATAAATGCCCCTTGAACTCATTACTAAGAGAGTATCCAATGGTAAATTCTCTCCACCCAAATACAAAACAGTTACCTATTTTTCTAGGGAAGACATTGGCAATTAATAGTTGGCTGACTAATCAAGAGGAGAATACCCTGTTTAAGCTTTTATGCTCTCATCCTCAAGCTTTTTCTTGGGAATACAGTGATATGAAGGGTATTCATCCTAACATTTTCACACATCACATTTATACCACTGATTCCAAACCAATTAGGCAGCCCCAGAGGAGGATAAACCCTGCCTTGAGAGACATTGTAAAGATTAAAATTGAGAAACTACTCCAGGTGGGATTTATCTATCCAATCTCAGATAGTCAGTGGGTCTCCCCATTGGTCATAGTGCCCAAGAAAAATGGAAAATGGAGGGTCTGTGTTGACTATAGGGAATTGAATAAAGCTACTCATAGAGACTATTTCCTTTACCCTTCATTGACCAAGTTTTGGATAACCTATCTGGGAAGAGATATTTTCATTTCTAGATGGCTTTAGTGGATACAACCAAATTATGGTAGCACCAGAAGACCAAGACAAGACCACATTCACTTGCCCATGGGGACATTTTCTTATAGAGTTTTTCCTTTTGGTCTATGTAATGCTCCTGCCACTTTTTAGAGAGCCATGCTAGCAATTTTTTCTGATCTTACTCATGACTCTGTGGAAATTTATATGGATGAATTCATAGTCTATGGAACTACGTTCCAAGAGGCAATAGATAATTTGGATAAAGTGCTCTCTAGATGTGAGAAACATCAACTATCTCTCAACCATGAGAAGTGTCTTTTTATGATGGAACAAGGGATAGTTTTAGGACACCATGTTTCAGCAGAGGGAATCAAAGTGGATCTAAATAAAAGTCAAGATCATTATACAACTCCCATCACCCAAGAATCAAATTGAGGTACAAGTTTCTTAGGACATGTAGGCTATTATAGGAGATTTATCTCTGACTTTAGCAAAATAGCCTCTCCACTATTTGCACTTCTAAGGATTTTGAATTCCAATGGATAGAGGCTTGTCAAAAAGCTTTTGACATTATAAAGAGAAACTAACCAATACTCTAGTTTTGAGAGGTCCAAATTGGAAGCTGCCTTTTCATATCCAAATCGATGCTTCCAATGAGGCAGTAGGGGCTGTTTTGGGACAATAAGAAGAGGGAGAGGCAATGCATGCAATCTATTACATTAGTAAAAATATCTCCCCAGTTGAAAGAAACTATACTACCACAAAAAAAAATTTCTTATAGTTGTTTATGCAATCAACAAATTTTTCCATTACATCACAGGGTATGAAGTAATCATTCATACAAACCACTCTTCCATTAGATATTTAATGATAAAGCAAATGGATGTTAGCTGAAGAATTTATTAAGATTTTGATAAACTAAAGAATAACTTTTTATTTCAGATAAAATGAACAAGTGAATGAATGATGATTTTCCATATGAGCACTTATTTGCTATTTCCACCAACTCTCCTTGGTTTGCTGATATGGCTAATTACTTGGCCACAGGGAAGTTTCCATCTTTTCTTACACCTAAGCAAAGAAACAACTAATCAAGCAAGAGTGTAATGTATAAATGGCTTGATGGAATGCTTTTTAAATGTGGACCTAATTATGTTTTACGCACAGTGTGATTGAAGATGAAATCTTTGATATACTTAGAGCTTGCCATGATGAGCCATCAGGAGGACATTATTCAGTCAAAAGAACAATTCATAAGGTTCTAGGGGCTGGATATTACTGGCCTTCAATGCACAAGGATGTCAAGAAATATGTGTGGCAATGTGATAAGTGCCAACGTATGGGAAAACCAACACTGTCAACTGAGATGCCTCTTCAACCCCAGATAGTTTTGGAACCATTTGAAAGTGGGGATTGGACTTCATAGGACCAATTGATCCACCTTCTCAAGGGAAGGAATATATCTTGGTATGCACAAATTATGTAACAAAATGGGCTGAAGTAAAAGCTCTCTAGTATGCTAGAGATGAAAAGGTGGCAAATTTCTTGTATGAGCATATTTTTCAGAGATTTGGAGCACCAAGGTCAATTGTCTCGATCAAGGACCTCAATTCATGTCAAATGTGATCAGTTATTTTGTAGAAACATATTAGGTGAGGCACAAGAAGTCATCTCCTTATCACCCTCAGTCTAATGGTCAAGTTGAGGTTACCAATAGAGAACTAGAAAACATCTTGACCAAAACAATAGATGTTTCAAGAAAGAATTGGGTGCAGAAATTTCCTAAGGCAATATGGGATTACAATATAACTTGGAAAACAACTACAAGATTTACTCCATATGAGCTGGTCTATGGGAAGAAGCCTATCTTTCCCATAGAGTATGAGATTTAGACATTAAGGACAATTGCTGAAGTAGGAATTGAATTGTCTGAGGCACAAAAATCAAGAATTACCTAGTTGAATGAGTTGGATGAGATGAGATTAGAAGCATTGCATCAAACTGAGGTAATCCAACATCAAAGGCAGTTGTGGCATGACCGACACATCAAATAGAGGAAGTTTCAAAAGGAGAATGGGCTCTACTATTTGACTCAAAATACAAGGACTTTAAGGGAAAGTTACAAACAAGATGGATGGGCCCATATCAAATTGAAGAATTCTACAATAACGGTATTGTGCAACTTGTCCCAATTGATGGTGAAAGGAGGGTGATGTTGGTTAATGGTCATAGACTACATTTATACCAGAAACCAACATCCAAAGAAGAATTCAAAAAGATGTTGCAAGCCAATTCAACTCTGAATTGCTTGGATGAGGTCTCCTTGTCCAAGTTAATTCAAAGTTAAATTGATTCTTGACAAATGTGAATAAATAGGGGATGGTTGAAAACCAAAATGGCAATCATCTTTTTTGAAGGGATGGTTGAAAACCAAAAATGGTGGCCATTCCTTCCAAAAATAAGAAAAATTTAAGAAATAAAACAAAGGTGGTTGAAAACTAGAAATGGTGGTCACCTCAGAATCATGCCATGCAGAATTGTACTAGAACAAAAAGCAAAACATCTAATGTTGATGGAATGTGTGACAAGTGATAAGTGACAAGGTATGTGCCATCACTTCTTTTCAAGTTATTAAAAAGTTTTAATTATGATGGTGTTAATTATTAGTCTATTCAAGGTGATGATTACCCGCTTTCCATGACCTCTCACACACTTCCCACACTTTCCAATTATCACTCACATTCCCCATAAATTCTGCATTTCCTTTATAATTACAACAAGGTGGTTATCCATATCCAATTCACCTTCACCTACCATTTTAACTTTTGCAAAACCACGAATAACCGTCATTCCTATGTCCTCAACATTTTCATTTCTACTCCTCAAAGATTGTTATTCCCATGCCCTCAATATTTTCATTCCTACGCCCTCAACATTTCCATTCCCGTGTCATTTTCAATTCTATTTCTACACCAAAATGGGTATCAAGCTCCACCATGAACCAACTAACTATGTGGACTTATTAGCAAACTCCAAGTCCGTAGCTATTTTTAGAAAAGGCAGGATGGTTGGATTTCATGATTATGTATGAGGAATTCAATCCAAAAATGACATAAGGAGTTTACCAACAATCTCAGTGAGGAATATTCGCGGGTGAAAGGTACAAAAATTCTATTTAATGCCTCCATTATTAGTGAAATTTCTGGCATTCCACAGACAAGAAAACTAGTAAATTCTAGAATTCCTTATTCTAAGATAATTAAGAGATTTTATGAGAAGGAAAAACTAGAATTAGTTTTTGATAACAATGGAAAAGCAAAAGGTATAAAACAAGCCAATTTTCCAAAACCACAAACCTGCCTTTATTTCAAAGTAGGTTATTAAGTTATTTTACTTGTTTAAGAATCTTCACCAATACGAGAGGCCAAGGAGCAGAAAAAATCGACCTTCCCCATTTCTTGCATGACTTTGTTTCTTTTCCACCAAAAAAATCCATTGGGGTCTACATATTTGAAATTTCGGGGTTAATCCATCTCATTTGCAAACACCATTTCATCAAGAAACACAATGGGATGAAGAAATGGCTTGAGTTCCAAAAGAAATATGCCCTGGAGGCTGAAGTTTAGCCAAAACATAAAACCCCAGAACAAAGTCTATGATAGAAGCAAAAGACAAAGAAGAAACTAAGGTCCTCCCAATCATCCCAAACTATTGTTGAACATCAAGTTGAGGATGTCCCCTCACTAGAAGACCAAGAAGCCGCAACCACAATTAGGGAACTAAACCAAACACCCCAGGCTTCCCCATTTGCCTATTCACCTCCTCCAAACCCTATTTCGAGGAGCAAATTATGGGGACAATGCCCATTATTGAAGACCCCTATTGGCTGATAAAGGAAAAAGGCCTATGATTGAAGGTGAGCCTAGCTCACCCAATGATGAAGAATCTCTTACCCCTCAAGTTTTGGCCATTTTCAAAGTTGAATATGAACTGCAAAAAAAAAGATATACTACACGATTTACGATTTGTTTTTCAAGGAAAGATCAATATATCTCCCAATTGAAAACAAAGAAAGACTCACTGAGTCAGCCACTCCAACATTCATTGGAAGGGAAAGATCAAATAATTTAGCAACTCCAACAGGCATTAGAAGATAAAGATCAAATGATTCAACAACTCCAACAGTCATTGGAAGGAAAAGATCAGAAAATTCAGGAAATACAACACACAACTTATAACTTGACTGCTGAACTTTCAATGTTAAAAGCTGACAAGGAGAAAACAGAACTCATAACCACCATCGACTGCAACATCTCAAACAGATTTTGTGTTTCCCAAATTGTGGTATTAAAAGGGATGGTCAAATGGATGAATCAATGTTATGAGTTGAGGAAAGTGGAAGATGAAAATAAAATATTGAAGGAAGAAAGGAAGGTCTTAAAAGATAATTTGGCAATGATTTGCCATTTATATGAGAAAGCACTTGTCATAGGCACCTTCAAATTTTATGCTCTATTTTTGAAGGAACAATTTTACAAGTGGCAAATTTCTAGGGTTCTCTCCAATGAATCCCTAGAATTTGAAACTAGATAGGCAATTCATGGCAACATATTCAATATCAGATACAATTGGGAAGAATTTATTGTGTGAATTTTATGTTCACAAATTTCTATTACTTGAGCAAGTAGAGATCCCCATAAATTTGTATGTAGGGGAGGTACAAATAAGGTCATTTATCTCCACACTAAGACACTAGACAATTTGGAGGGATCAAAGAGGAGATTACACAAGGGAGGAAACCAATGCAAGCCTCCTAATGAGGCATGATCTTCCAGCTCTTGAGAGATTCTTACGCAAAGTTATCAAGCCCAAATTCATTGTCTTCAGCTGGTAGACCGATATAAACAAAGCATTTCTACATGTGTAGCAGATTTCAGGGCATATGTTTTACCAAATTTCAATATGGCATTCTTTGATCGCCACCAGAGATGGGAATTGATCCTAGAGATTTACAAGGGGTAATGTCTCCTTCTAACCTCCAGTGGTCATTAAGAAGGGCCAAAGAAATATGCAGGATTATGTCGGACATGTAGGAAAATTGAGTAGGCATGCGGTTTAGGCCACTTTTGATATTGGCACTAGCCCCTCGGTGGAACAATGAACAAGACTAGCTGACGGCAAGCTACAACAAATGGAGAGAAATAGTGATTGCGTTCAATGGGTACCACAACCCAGAAAATGAAACATGACTACCTTTACTAACGAGTACAATTGTACTAGAATTGTGGAATCCTTAAATAAAAATGGTTGAATCTATAGCAGGAGGACTTGCTAATCCTTAAGTTGGGGGAGTGACGAGCCTTGAAAATTCCCATTCCAAACCCCGTTTTTGTTATCATCACTTTGTATTAAACTAATATTAACATTATTGTAAATAATACTTTTATATACTTAAAGAGAAGTTTTGTGCATAAATCTTGTTCATTTTTCATCTTTCATATGCTTCCTTGGATGGGTTGATATAGATTGGTTTTGCTAACAAGTGTGAATGGAAGACCTCACATAAAGCCTAACGCAGGATTTGCATAAAGCTTGGTGCAGACTCACGAGAATGGAGCGCAAGACTCGCACAATGGAGTGCAGAATCACACAACGGAGCACAAGACTCACACAACACAATGAGGGACTTATCCAATTCAACATATGAGTTGCATAATTCAAGGAGCGCCTAATTAGCATCAGCATCTAGTCAGCACATGATTTGCACAATTAGTGGAGCGCCTAATCAACATCAGTTCCATACAGGACTCAGACTATTTGGGTGGCAACTGTCTCTTTAAACAAATAAATTATTCCATTCAACAAGAGTAAACTAGTAGTTGCAAATCCTTATTTTGTGGTAGCCACTACTATGCGAAGAGCTCAAGTACTTGAGTTGTTTCAACTCTAGTTATCTCCAAGTATTAGTTGGACGTTGTTAACAAGGACTTCACTTGCGTTTAAAAAGATAAAATCTGATCAACAAGTTACATGCAGTCGGCACCTTGACCTTGTGACTCCCATTTATGTTGTTGTTCTGTTTAGTTAACTATTTCATGTAACTTTTGCATTATTATTAAAATAACAAGTTCTCTTGAAGAAGAACTTGACTTCGCCTGGTATATAAGGTGTATGTATTAGGATTAGAAGGAGGTTAGCATTTTGAGAAGAAAAGGATTGTATCAAACTATTATTGATCAATAAAAGGGCATGATTCTGAGTTCAGTTTTGCTTGTGTAATTAAACGCTGCAACCAGATTAGAGGGAAGGAGCAAGGGCCACTCCTCCCCAATGTGAAGGGAAGTATTATATGTTTGTTTAATTTCTGATTAATTAGCAGTTGATTTCTTTTAGGCATTACAATATTTAAATCTTTCATTCTGTTTCAGCATGTTTTAATTCTTTTAAATTATAGATTTAGGAGTCTCTGTTTCTTTCATCAAGCTTTGATCAGATAGAACAAGTTCTTAGGAATAGTAGTTGGTTAAATTCTTAAGTTAATGTAGTTGCATGCTCAATACAGTTTCAACCATGCTTTGTTGCAAACAGCCTTAGACACCGCCTTGGTATTGACAATTATTGAATGATTAAAGTACGAGTATCAACGATACTTGTCATTATTGGTATAGTATGATAATTTAACTTTTGGTATATAAAAATATAAAAATGGTATTTTTTTAAACTGAACTGAACCGAACCTTTTGCGAAATTCCCTCCCCTTCTAGATGACCTTAACTTTTCGAACATGATAACTATGGCCAGAACATCTTGACGTATAAAAACCGTGTTTCCTTTTTGTATACGTGCCTTATGTACATATGTTTGAGGGGCTTTAAACTCAGGTTTTACAATGGAGATGAATCTGGAGAAGGTTGCCATGATTTTATATACCTTTAGGCTTTATGTGCGTTAATGGGCATAATTGCCTGGTTCAAGTAGTGTGAGGTTAGCTTTAAAAGCTTTCTGGGTTCCTTGTTGGCCCTTGTACAGGGTTTCTTCATTATTTTGTGGCTTCATATAATAGGAAATTTCAAAGGCCAGGTGAGCAGAATAATTCACTGTTTGATCATTGTCATTTTTTGATACCTGAATGCTTCCAGATTCACAGAACATAATATTCTATCATTTCTTTTTCATGTGTAGTAGCAAACCTGAGGCACTAAACCCATTGAAATGCACCTAGCTCTATAATCAAATAACTAGTAGAACTGGGATTTCAAGATATACAAGACGAGATAAAGTGCAAAAAAAAAGCCTTTAGAAAAGGAAAGACTCGAAACCACAAGGATAATATGCCAAGAAAAAATCAATACTCATACAGTAGTCATCATCTTAGGATAATTAAAACTAACTCAAGTTTACTGAGCATGGACATAATGATGAAGAGGACTGGAATCACTGGTAATACTTATGTTCAACACCAACAATAAGAAACTGTGTTACATATATTTTGTAGTGCAAACTTGCTAGAGAGTTTTGGCTCTCGATTTAAGCTGGAAATGGTAATTATAATGGATCTTTTTGTTGGAAAGGAATTTTAGGCGATTCCTGGATGATTATGGGCCATTGAAAAGAAATATGATAACCATGGACTTGCACAAGAAGATACACATACTTTTATAGCACAGCATATGAGGCTTGTTTTAGTTCTAAGAATTTTATTTAATCTTGTCTGATGTACATGTCCATGTGTCACTCAAGGCAATATCATACTCATTAAGTCATCGATCTATAATGTGGCCTACCAATCATTCGATGTTATACGTGGCCTACCAATCATTTGATATTCAACTTTTTCTAACAGGATCTACCTTGTGAAATTGGTCTATGCATCTCCACGGGTGTTGGCAGATTGGTAAGGCCTGGTTTGTCCTCAAGCTTTATCATGAGGTCAAAACTTGAGGGGGTACAAAATCAAAGAAATATGTGGGTAAAGAAAAAAGTCTCCTTGTTCACCAAAGGGGCATCCATATTCCATATCTGGTATGCTGGCCAGGCTTTGACCTAAAAGAGTCCCTTTACCTTTTACCTGTATATATATGTGCGTCTGTGTTACCAAGGACTTGACATATGAAAAAAACCTTTTCACCGATGGCATTTTGAAAAGCTTGTTTTTAAAGGTCATTTTCCTTCTCAGGTCATTATCCAAGATTCCAAACCATAGTTAATGAGATCAAATATAACAACTATTAGATGGACATTACAAATACCTGGGCTGTAATGATCTTCTTGTAACAATGAGTTAATTAAAAACTGTAAGTTTTGGTCATCAATTTTGTTATCTGTTGATTGAGGCTTGGTTGAGGGTCATTTTCCTTCTCAGGTTACTGTCCAAACGACGGTTAATGAGATCAAACATAACTACTATTAGATGGACATTACAAATATCTGGGCTGTACTGATATTCTTGTAAGTTGTAACAATGAGTCAACTAAAAACTGTGAGTTTTAATCATCAATTATGTTATCTGTTGTTCGCTTAGAAATACCACGATGATTGTCATAACTTTTTGTACTGCATGGTTAAAGACGTGTCTCTGTTCTCACTTTTTTCTACTTACCCATATTCATCTTGGCCTGGAGAAGATAACCATTATACAGGGGACAGTGACAGCAGGTATTATCTATTCATTCTTAAAGGGATATTTTATTCTTTCTATAGATATGTCAGGCCTCCTGAACATCTGAGTTCTGTAAGCGACTGTGGTTTCTTGCTCTATAACAATGGCATGTCATCTTAAGAAATAAGTCGTGACACCGCCAACAGGCAGCTGTAATAACTTTTGAATTGCAACTGACTTTTGAATATAAGTTTAACCAATTTGTTATTTTAAGCCAAAATAACTGACCTGCGAAAGTGTTGACTGTGCATTATTATCTCTTTCATAATCATATTTTGTATTTTGATATCCTTATTGGATTAAAATATATTATATTTTGTATTTGGGAACTTCATTGTAACTGTGCTTGTGGATACAGGGTGAAAATTCCCTTGTTATCCATTCGCCTATGCAATAAATGTTTTTTTATTCTATGGTGATGGGTCACCGTCATAGTTATCCATCGAACAACATAGCTGCATTAGAATGAAGGTTAAAAATCGAACTTAATAGGAGGTTGGCTCTGTTTAAATTCAAATCCTTCTGTGTAGATTTAGCTTGATCTATTTACCCAACCTGTTCCTAATTTCACATGCAATTTCTTTTTATTGAGTGGGTTACATACAACATACAGGAACACGAGGAATAAGAGAAGAAAATTAAGACAAGATTGGATGCTCAAAATATGAAACAACTGTCCATACATTTGTATTAAAAGATATATGTCAACTTCTTGATCACTTGTACGCAAAATCAATTGAATTTTGCTTCTGTTTGTCCTGCTGTTTGTCTTTATGTTTTTCTCAGTGTGGATGACATGGATTTAATGAAATATGTGGGGTAGTGCGTCTAACTCAAAAAGTATGGCTGTTTTCAGATGATAACCATGACCTCCATGTAAGTTTATTATATTTTACTGCTGCACAACTTGTTGATATTATCAGTGATCTGAGATTGATATCTTTGTTTTTCTGGCAGAGAAATTATCTCTTCTTCTTCATATTTGTTGCTTCAACAACTATTCTCTGCATTTATGTATTTGCAATATCAGCCTTGTATATCAAGTTCATTATGGATGGTGATGAGGGTACTGTTTGGGAGGCAATGAGACAATCTCCAGCATCTGTGATACTTATGATGTACACATTTATTTCCGTTTGGTTTGTTGGCGGTCTCACCATCTTTCATTTGTTCCTAATAAGCAGAAATGAGGTGAGTTTCAGCCTAATTCACATGCAGGTTTAATCTAGAGTGACTTTTGACTAGATGAAAGTTTTATGCATTACATTTCAAACTGAGAAGCTTTCTACAACGTGAGCAGCTTTAGAGACCTGAATGATATTTATTATTTTCAAATCATCCTGTTTCTTATGTTAACACGATGCTAGATTTTCAATAGCAGAAATCCATAGGATAGACCAACTCACATAAACAACAGCAGCAGGAATAGACAAGGAGTAAGCCAATCACATTTTGTGACAATAACAAATCCATTTCCCACTATGGTGTGTTGCTTATCCTTTTACTACCTTACCTAAATTGGGGGCTTGACTCCCACTTTATGGGTTTGTTCAACCACTCATCTTTGCTCCATAATTATTATTTGCCCTTATCCTTCAATCTGTGAGAGGTTGTTTTATGAGTGGGAGTAGCATGTTCAATTGCTGCTTTTGTGTCTTAATAAGGACATTAATATTTTGCAGGGTGGTTCTTGGGTTGGTGGGACTCTATGGGTTGTGCAGAAGGATGGAAACATGAAACAGTTTTAGAGATCGGTAAATGAGAATTTTTAAACGAATTAAAAATATCTTCTTTGATATGCTGTGGAAACATAGATGATAGAACATTTGATATTTTGCATAAATGAGGTTTTAAAATAATCCTGTTTTATAAGCTAACATTATACTAGACATTCGATTACAGAAGTTCAAAGTATAGAGCAAGAAACATAGACAACACAATCAGAAAAAGAAAAAGAACTAGCCAAGCACGTTTATTAACAAATTCATTCCCTGCCAAGGGGTAAGATGGGGCAGTGATTCTCCTGTATGCGTTTTTACCACTCACCTTCGCTCCACAGTAATTATTGTTTTCCCTTATCCATTCCTTGTGATAAATTGTTTCATGATTGCTAGTGGTATGTTTGATTGCAACTTTTGTGTCTTGACCATGATTTCATTGTCTTGCAGGCTCTTTTTTATTTTTGATTCTGTTGGTGGTAGTTTATGGGTTGTACACGGGGCATTTCTGAAGTTGAAAATTAATTATAGTGATTTCTTCAAATCTGATTCTGGAATCGTAGAGCACAACTTATGAAAAAGAAAAAAATGCTATATAAAATCTTTTGTTTTTAACCAAACACTTACTTATGCCAATAGGTGTTCTACCATGGCTGCCAGGGGTGGTGGTGGATTGTAATTTTCATGAGTTGTTAACAATGAAGTACGACCTTAAGTTTGATGTCCATTTGACCATTGCAAATTTTTCTTTTTGCTTGGAGAAGTCGATCGAAAAGTCGTAATATCTTGGCCATATGGTGGAGTTTGAAGCCCTTCTTGTTTGCTGGAAAGATTTATTTCGATCTTGACACTTTGGTGTTGCTAGATTCACACCATCAGTCACTAGTTAGTGGGAAATTTGTGATGAAGGAATTTAGGTTATTAATATTTTTGTATGTGAAAAATCCAAGATAAGGGCCTTGAGATTGATATCTCTCGGCATTTTTCAGATATAATATTTTTTGTATGTGAAAAATACAAGATAAGTGCCTTCAGATTGATATCTCTCGGCATTTTTCAGATATACATATTTAATATATCTTACTAGTATTACTTCTTTTGCCTTCACATTTCCTTGGTCTGATGGGGAGTGTTTTGAGATGTTTCAGGCAAGTTCTGTTTGTGTCAGCTTCTAGTGGTTCACCTCTGCATTTTCAAGGGTTTTAAAGACCTTGGTGAGGGTAGGGTGTCTTTTTAATTTGTGAATTTAAGCATTTTCACAGACATATGAATGGATCCTTTCTTGTTCGCAGCCGATTTGAGCTTTGTATAATCATTTTTGTTTCCCTCAAAAATCATCTTCCTCAAAAGCTTTGTCCGAAGAGATCGATTTTGGGTTCTCCGAGTCCTTTTTATTTCCTATTGAGATGGAACCATAGTTCGCTCCCTCCTCTTTGGTGACCCTCTTAGTGGCTTCTTATGGAGATTTAATCATCTCAAGGATTTATCTTCTTGCCTCGAGTTACTTACATAGCTTCTCTATGGTTCTTTTGTTGTTCAAGAGTTTGGTCTTTGAAGGTTGAGAATAGGTTTTTGTTTTTAATTTTTCTTTGTTCATGCATCAACGGTTTTCTCTCACCTATGGACCCTTCACATCCATTGGAACAAGGGTGGACTTTGGCTTAAAGTTGGTGCTGTGCATCGATTCTTGTAGTCTTAGTGAAAGGGGGAGAGAGCACCAATAGACCCTAGGAGAAGGGGAGGCCAAGGAAGTTTTCCCCCATGCATGATGAGCATGCTGAATACCATGTAGAGGAAGCAAAACCAAATAGTTCGACACTTAAAGTTGGAGGACTAGAAGATGGGATAATGCAAAGGACCCTTGCAAAGATCGACAGAGTGTGCCCCAAGTTGAGCCGAGTTGGCCTTTTTGGAGCCGTTACCCATCATGTGTATTTTAGATTGTGAACAAGAAGAAATTATTGTTGTGATGTTAGGACAATTGGAATGTAGACATTGAAGTAAAGGATTCTTTATTGAGAGTCTTAGCGTCAGGAGTGAACCACAAGAACGAAAAATTGAAGCAAGTAGTAGCGCTGAAAATGACGAATTTTAATTAGAATTAATAGAACCAACCAACACCCTCACCACTTCCACCCCCACCCTTGTGTCATTAGTATGGCATTGTTATGGACCATCATTTAGTTTACTAGAATATTGAGACAACTAGGAGCATGTGGAAAAATGAGAAATCATATGGTGTGCTAAAGGAAAATACCATTGCGAAGAAGGAAACTCAATTTTCCTCTAATGTATATGATTCAACTCATTCTTGGTATGCAAGAACAATCCAAACAAAATGTGTATTGATTATGATGCTTTGAAGACAATGTCCTTGAATGAATTCTAGTACTTGGAGATGAAGCAATGTCACAACGCCGAAGCTAAAAGAAAATAGGGAGAAGGCTACTTAGTCTATGAAAGAATATGATTTGCACTAACAAGCATTGATGGCCAAGCTTCTTTTCACTTAAACGATGAGAAATACAAGGAATATTTTATCAAAGGCCTAAGTTTGAGAATTGCCTTGTATATAGAGTCCAATTGGTGAAATATGAAACAATTTGGGTACAACACACGCATGTAAGATTAGATTGCGAAGTTGGCACAAATATTGGTGAAGCCGAGTGTCATACAACTAGCAATGGTGCAAAAAGTTGTATTGTTTTGTGAGATATGCATTGCTATGACCGCAATGAGAGTCATTGCCCCCTCTACCGCAGAAATTAAAGCAATGAGCGATAAGCGAGTGGTGAGTCATGTGAAGACAACACCCATGACACCAAAAACTGCGTGCTTTCGAGAATTGTGAAGGACACCTAGGAAAGGAATATATGATAGCTCACCATGGTAGAATGGTGTGAAGGAGCGCAATTTAGAGGAAAAGGTCGCAGGAGAGTACTTGTTGGTAGTCATCATTTTGGGACGACGATGAGGTGGATGTCTTAGTTGTGGGGATCCAAATCACTTCTAAGCGGTGCCCGAGTTTAGGTGAGTGCAAAAGGGACCATTAAATTGGGACTGCTTGATCGCTTTGCCAAAGTTTTAGAAAAGTAGCAAAAAAGGAAGCAAGAATGTTAAATGGACCCGGAGAGTCGAAGCCATAACCACCAAAAATCAACATAGTCCTAGAAGGACAACAAACTTGATTTGTTTGTTAATATAATGACTCGGTCGGGTGCCCCTCCTAGCATCCCATCTGATGAGTTGGTGCCTAAGTTGGTGAAGTTACTCTGTATCTTGGAAGTTTCTAAATAATCGAATGCCAATCAACACATGCCAACATAAGGAGGGCTTGTGAGATGTAACTTATATTATAAGGGAATTGCAGAGAAATCTTATAGCTGCATGAGAGTTGGAAGCAACCTTAAAAGTGTGAGCACCTCAATTGTTGACAAGCTGAACTTAGAACATTGAAAGATATCCCGATGTTGCTAAAGGGTGGGATATTGATAGCTTTCGAGAGACATTCGAGGGGTCAAACGTAGAATGACACGTGAGATTAAATAGATTTTCCCCACGACGAATCATGTTGAAATAGATGTAGGTTATGATAAGAAATTGATAACAATGTCACATTACATGGGTACAATGTATGATGTACTTGTTGACATTGGCACGTAGTGAAATGTTGACAAACGAGGCTTGAGTTATGGATTACTTTATATTGAGTGTTTTTTCCACATGTTGTTCATGGAAAATAAGACAAACACAAATCTTGAAGGACACAAAAGTAGATGTACTTGGAGTTGAGTTTAATGCTGACTTTGAGGTGACCGAGCTGGTTGAGATAGAGGATTATCCTATGTTGTTTGGTAGACCTTGGTGTCATGCAAATAATGTTGACATGTGCTTGAAGTGATGTATTATGAGTTTTTTAAAAGGTTGATCCCCTTTGATCTAAAATACAAATTGACATACATTGAGACCATTCACACAAAGGAGTAGCTTTTGAATGAGGTTAATAAGGTGGAGGATTATATCTAGTATAATGTGGAAGGGGAGCTACATTGGGAGAACCAAACATTGATTGCGACTTTGAGCACTTAATAAGATGGGTTGTGAGAGAGTATGAGTTTTCTCGATTGATTGTTTGTCAATACTAGTGCTACTCTAAAGGTTCACCAAGAAGGAGCCCATTGATTGGAGCTCATTCGAAGTGTAATGGCAGCCTAACATGCGTACCATACACAATCAACACCAAGAAGGATGTGGGCTTGTAAAACCAAGATAGGATATTGGATAATGAAGATTCTTGAGTAGGAAAGATTCTCATCCCAAGGGTGAGAAGAGAAAGTAGATAGACAAATATGCTTGTTGGTGGGCTAAAGTGAGAAATGCGGGAGAAACATGTATTTGATGTATTGATGGCGACACTTTAGTGCCAAGGAACTC
Source organism: Taxus wallichiana var. yunnanensis (assembly GCA_018340775.1). Taxonomy (NCBI): domain Eukaryota; kingdom Viridiplantae; phylum Streptophyta; class Pinopsida; order Cupressales; family Taxaceae; genus Taxus; species Taxus wallichiana. Next base: position 470,405,271 of record CM031236.1, on the reverse strand, counting down.
AATGTTGCCCATATGATATCTACCAAAGGAAATGATTGAGTGGGACACAAAGGAAGCTGAAATAGTGTCCACTTTTCCTAGTGCCATCCATGAGCTTGCCTATGTGTAAGAAGAAGATGATGCTGCCATTGTCTCCAACGATTCCCCGCATAACATTTGCGAGATTGATCGGCTCATTAGAGACATGCCAAATGTAAAAGGACTAAGGACAAAAGAGTCGGGACCGAATCTCATAGAAAATTGGAGGGAGAAGAGACATCTAAAGCTATGTTTGCATTGCAGCATTTCAAGGAAGGTGTGTGAGCCAAGAATAGAATCCTCGTTTATTCACGGAGGAAGGATTTTGGTGTTTTTCTCAAAGAAGAAGCAAAGGTGACGAGGCACATATTGAAATGTGACCCAAGTGAGTTGTTGATGAAATACCATCCCTTGACATGGAATGCCCTAGATTATTGAGCACAATGCAAATTCCTCGACTTTGGCTTCTCGTGTCTATGGAGGTGCTACATGAAGGTGTTGGTGAAGAAAGAAGCAAAAATAAGGTTGGATGACTAAATAGAAGTACGATTAGATGTGGTGGATTGTTTTCCTTTCTTAGGAATTATGATAGAACACAACTCGAAGATTTTGAAGGATAAATAATTTGGAACATTTGCATTGGATGATCACAAACAGGAAAAAGATTTCAATAAATAAATATGGGCAGTAGAGATGAGCGTAACATGGAGGAAAAAAGGGGTTGGATTGAGCGAAAAAGTATATCACCATAGGAAAGATGATGGACTTGGTGATAAAAATGGATCTTGCATGAGGGAAACAACTAGAAGTTCCTTGTTGGGCGGACCATGAAGAGGGGGAGAAAAGAAACATTGTGCATGCACATGGAAGCAAAGAGGACGGACGAGTGGGTTCTACATTGAAGAAAGTATGCTAGATATGCTTTGGAAGAACATAGTAGTGGAGAGCACCACCATTGGTGCAAAAAGAGATGATGATGTGTTGAGTGTTGGGGTGAAGTGTGCCTACACTACCAAATCATTTATTAGGGTTTGTACAAGAATTATGGTATGGTCTATATAAAGGAAGCTTTGGGTGAGTCATTTTACTTCACAAAAATTGCAAAATTGAGCTTTGAAAGTTGCCCAACATTAAAGTTGGAGAGCTTAAAATAAGGATTTGCAAAGTGAACGAAGACAAGCCCTAGAGTTGGAATTTGAGAGAGTAGTGGTTGTAAGGATGAAGATTTCAGCTAAGAGCAACAAAGAGCCAAAGGGAAGGATAGTAGTGCAAGAGATATTGGGAAAGTGCTAAAGCAACACGAACACGAGTCCTAAACAAAAGAAACACACTTCAAAATAGGAAAGAAAAAGCAACTTGTGGCGACGATTGTGGAACAATATGAGCCACCACTACCAAAGGTACTAGATCCCATTGGAACATTCCGGATGGCGAGATTGAATTGTCACATGTGCGTATTGAGAGAACATAACTCCCAAGGAGGATAGTGTGGGGAAGTCTTTAGAGTAGATATGACTTATGCGAGAGGAAATTGAAGTGCTAATAAGAAAAGGAATAAAAGTGGGTGATAAGGTGGAAGGCGACTCAACGACATGGAGATTATGAAGATCTTTAGGGTTACGAACAATGGCTATTTGAATTAACAATATTTATCCTAAGTAGAACACACCAAGGAGTTCTCTACCTTGGTGTACAAATGATCGAGCTAGACAAGGATGGGAATGCCCGATGACAAGGAGGATCTTTCAAATCCAAGCAATAAAACGAGAGGTGGTGTGTTTGCAATCAATTGTTGCGAACAAAGAAAGGAGGAAGATGGATGATCGTAGACATTGCATGCCTCTAAAGCGCATGTCGTCACTTGGTTTTTACCATCTAGGTTCCTAAGAAGACAAAACTTTGAAAGGATCACTGATGGAGGAATTTTTGTCACTCACATGATCACATTGGGTACCCTTTACAATTACGTTGCGTACTTGGAAAATTAGATGGATGCCAATGTATGGAGAGTGCAATAACCACATAGAAAGGAGTATTGGTATAGCTTCTTGTTAATGGCCATGCTCACAAAGTATGGAAGGTCAAAGTAAGGAAAAGTAATGTGAATGAAGGGTTCAAAGTTGGCACCAATATTTTGGTTTGGAGACTTGGACGGGTTAACACTGCAATGCTTTAGGAGTGAAGTATAGGTGGGATGTTATGTACTAGAATTGATTAATGTAAGTGATGACTAGCAAATCAACCCTAACATAGTCAAGGAACTTTACCCAAGGTTTTTCTTTTCTTGTTGGACCACATGTCACATACATTTGCATTAATACTAAGGGACATTAGTGTTGGATGACCGTGGTGGCCAACTTTATGATAAATGTGGAGAATATTTTGTATGTACCATTAGAAAAGGCGCTTTACACCTTTGAAAAAACCATTCACTTGAAGTTGGTAAAGAAAAATGCAAAGTCAATGGTTAGGTACAAAGAGCATATATCATACATCTTGTCGTTGAAGGAGGAGATGACCGATTGACGTTGAAGACAATGGTAGAAAGCCAAAAGAGCATAGAGCTTGGCGATAGAGGAGAGGCCGAGAAAGGAGTACACTACGTGGAAATGCCATAAAGAAAGAAGCAAGTGGAAGGAGTAGGATGCCAAAGAAGGTGTTAAAAGGAACATTCCTCATGACTAGAGACACTTTCCCTCGCAAAATACACATATTAGTTGAGCAAGAGGAAAACATTGTAGATGGAGATTTAGAGTGCCAATCTCCTACAAAAGTAAAAAGAGGCAAGCAAAGAAAGATGCATATATAGGAAAAATTAGGTGCGGGACTTATGGGAGGCATAGGATGAGAAGATAGTTGGGCGTAGCTTGAACAATAAGGTCAAGAGAAAATATGATGGGCCGCTCAACAGAGGATACAACCCAAAAGAAAGAGTCCCCTAGAGAAGGAAATGGAAAATATTGGAGCATCGATTATCTTGAATTTGATGCATTGGAAATCTTGTTTTGGACTTGAGTTTCAATTACAAGGCATTACTCTAAAGCAAAGCTAAGGCTACCCCTATCTCATGAGCAGATGAGCTAGGAGATTCCTCTCTTGTCGATGAGTGAATGATTTTCTTGGAGGTGTGTCTCGCACTAGAGTGTCGAGGAAAAGATTAGTGTCCCATCCATCACTATTAACTTAGGAAACTATTAGTGCTTGACATGGACTTGGACCATGCACAAGAGAAATGTGCATCCTTGAGGACGACCTATGGTTTATCGAGATCTCCATGTTCAAGAAAGCACCAAGAGAATACACAATAGAATCAAATTGTGTTGCCAAACATGACGAATTTGAACTAGAATCATTAGAACACACCAGCACCTACACCCCTACCCTCATAACATCAATATGGGATTACAAAGGGTATGCAAACATCTTCAGTTGAGATGAGTGTGGAAGGGATCTTCAAATTGAGGATTGCTTAGATTTCGTGGCCAAATTTCTAGAGAAGGAACAACAAGAGGGAGCAAGAATGATAAAGGCGATATAGAGAACAACTACAACTGAAGTTGGACAAGTTTTGGAGGACATGCCTAAGTTCTTTGGTTAATATAATAGCTAGTATGGGGTCCGCCTTGGTTTCTATTCAAAGCGCTGACACTTGAGTTGGTGAAGTTACGCCATAACTCGGAAGTTGTTGAATGACCAAACATGTAACTCGACTTGTGCCAATAGGAGGAGGTCTTGAGAGGCAAAACTAATATTATAAAGGATCTACAAGGAGATTTGATAAGTGTATGGGATTTGGAAGTAGCTAAGAAATGAACGGTCTCACAATTCATCTTGCATCAACCAAAAACAGTTAGTAGGATTTTCATGTTTTCCAAGTGTTTGTGATTTGTGGGATGTCTAGAGGAGTTCAATAGGTGCGAATATCTTCTAGAGTTCATCACATATTTCAGAAGTTGGGGCAAGCATTTTTTAGTGTCACATAGAAATGCGTTTGTTAGTAGAAAAGGCCGTGCACATGAAATGGAAGGTGAAAATGCATCGTTGTATCTTTGCGGCTTGTATACATATTCAGATTGATGGTGTAATAATTTAGATGCTTGGTGTGAGGTTGAATCACTTGGCGCAAGACCGGGAAGCTTCATATAGTTACTTCATGTCACCCTTAGACTTGTGCATAGAGAATCACTTCTTTTATGCACGATGTCACATACTTACTTCATCTGTAGGGGTTTGCATTACTAGTAGAGCTTCATCTCAACGGTGCACCCCTACCTTTGAAACCACAAATCCATTGGAGTCCATTTGTGAAAATGCACTTTGGGATTCACCGGAAGGCTAATGCACAATGTTTTACATAACGGTGTAAATGTGTGTGATCTTTTGAGTTTCTAATGCAACATTGTTTAATAAGGAGCCAACAATGATTCACCTAACCCATAATTGGAACTCATGAGCTGACTTCTATGCATCGAGTTGTGTTATGGATTGTAAATGCATTAAGAACATTTGGGCCTTATCTTGCATAGTGCATTGTGACACATTTAATTAGGAAGGCTTTAGTAAATGTCGTATGCATAGCTTATAGCCTTAAGGTAATATTGAAAGGATGTGGTTTTTGGCTTTGTAAGAACTCATCCTTATGCTTATGGGGTAAGTGAGCTAGGGAGTAGAGGCTTGCTGAAAAAGATGTGTTAGAGGAAGGCTAGCAAAGTTGAGAGTTTGACATATGTTTAGGACATAGAACTACTTAGTTCTACTCCAATTGTTGTGAGTCAACTCGGGTGATGCTTTGGATTTGTTTAGTTGAGTTATTAGGTGTTGTCATAGTTTGCCCTACTTTGAGATCGACATTGTTGTGTAAAGACCGTATCTTTGGTGATTAGTCTAATGTGTTTTTTGTTGATGATCAATAAAGGGAGAAAAATTAATTCACAATTACTTGTGCTTGCAAAGGATCTGCAAATCATGTCATATAGTTTCATAATGTTGCATGGTCTAAGGCGCTTTCTTAATTGGACTCCTACCCGCAATTGTATCGCTTTGTATCAAAATGCAAGGTTCTACCCTGTGAAGTCAGCACTAACATTTTGCTTCGCACATTTGCAGAGTATGGGTAGAAAGTAGTTGAAGTTATCTTCTAGTGATGAAAGTTCGGTAGGTGGTGTAGAAGAGTACCATCATTTAGTATCAATTGATTATAAAGAAATGGCACAAAGAGGAGGTTTCGCTATAAGAGCACCCAAAGCTCCAAGCATTGCCAAATTGGTATAATTGATGAGAGGAATGCAAACAGGATTGGAGGCTATGGAAATTTCCCAACACCGAGATTTTGTGGTAGCTGAAGATGAGTGATGATAAGTCATCGTGGAAACAATTGAAGAACAAGATGTGGGAGAACATATTGACGAACAAGAAGATGGATTTGTACGTGCGATTGTGAGAAAGGAAAGTAAGCCTAAGTTGTATATTCTAAGTTATTTTGGAAGTTGAAATACTAAAGAGCTCATTAAATGGATCAACGAGTTGGAAAAATACTTAAGAGTATGAAAGCATGGAATTCCATGAAGGTTAAGTTCGTTTGTACTAAGTTGAAGGGTCACACATCTCTATGGTGGGAGCATGTTCAAAATGAGAGGGAGCATAGAGGTAAGGACAAGATAACGAATTGGGATAGATTGGTTATGAAGTTAAAGGTCGAATTTATGCCTACTTTTTACCAAATAGGTTTGTACAAAATGTTGTAGAATTTGTGGCAAAATCACATGTGTTAAGAGTACATTGATGAATTCTACAAAGTCACTATTAGAGCGTGTCATGTTGAGGATGATGCTTAGAAGATGTATTATGTGAAAGAATTGTGCATAACCATCCAAGATGAGTTCAATATGATCCAAGTGTGTCCGTTGGAGAACACACAATGTGCGCTGAAGGTGGAATAAAAGTTATCCCGTTGACAACGAGGAATAATGCTACGGTGAGGGTAGTTAGCGCGTGGTTGTGGACAAGTCAAGGCGATAAAAGAATTTTTGTGCAAGAACATGAGATAAGCACATCTTAGTGCAATGATGGTGCATATAAAGGCAAAGGAAACTCTAATAGAGAGAGATACTATGGTTGAGGCCACAGACATGGATTCACAAGCTCATATTTCAGGTGTGGAGAATGTGGGCACATAACGTTTGAGTGATTGCACACATGTAGTGATGGCGATCGAAAGAATGAGCCAGTGTGCATGTTGCGCAAGCTGATGTGAGTGTTACATCAATGCATCAAAGGTAAACCAAAAATTGGAGGAACTCTAATGATGAAGAGTGTTTGGTTGAAACCAACGAAGGAATAAAATCGTCCTACATAGTGGAAGAAGTTGTTCATAACCTCATGCAAGTTTAGAGGAAAATTTTGCAAGTTATTTGTGGATAATGTAGTACCGACAACTTGGTTGCAAAAGAAATGGTAGATAAATTAGGTTTGAAGAAGATTATGCATATGAATCCCTGCAAAGTATCTTTGTTGCTGGAGGGATATCAAATCTTGGTGAATGGGCAATGCCTAGTAAGTTTCCAGATTGGTGAACATAAGGATAAGGTGATGTGTGATGTAACGCCTATGGATGTTTACCAGATTTTGCTTTGTAGACCTTGGCGGGATGATAGGGACGCACATCATGATGGTCGTGCAAACACCTACACATTGATTAAGGATGGAGAAAAGCATACTCAGACTCTTTTGAAGGAAATGACGGAAGAGTTAGACAAGAGACCGCAAACCTTGGTGATTTTGGGAAAGAAATTCCCGAGAGAGACAAACAAGGAGAGCGCTTGTTATGCATTCATTGCTAAGCTTGTGCAAATTGTGTGTGCAACGACAGGTGAAGGATTTGTTGAATAAGTTCACATAAATTGTTTTAGAAGATTTGTGAGATGATTTACCCGCACATAGGAGTAGAAGTCATTGCATGGACTTGATTCCAAGTTCAATTTTTCCAAACAAAGCGGCATGTAAGTTGACACCACTAAAGATTGCTGAAGTACAAAATCAATTCTAAGAGTTGTTAGATAAAGGGTTGATCAAAGAATCTTTAAGCCTCGTGTGTGGTACTAGTGGTGCTAGTGCCAAAGAAATATCGAGAATGGAGAATGTGCACAATCAATAGAACCATAAACAAAATCATAATCAAGTAGAGATTCCCATTGCCACAAATGAATGACATAATGGAATGTCTCAGTGGATCATAATATTGTTAAGTAACTCATTGAGTACTTCGTTGTAGTGGATATATTTTCAAGATGACACACTTTATAGCACATAAGAAAAGTGATACAACACATGTTGCTAACGTAATTTGCAAAGAGATTGTAAAGCTACATGGTTTATTGTGTAGCATAGTTTCAAACAAGGATGTAAAATTTGTTAGAGATTTTGGAGGACATTATGGAAGAAGTTGGATATAAGGTTACAAATCGATTCAACTTCTCATTCATAGATAAATGGACAATAAAGGGTAGTGAATAGAAGTTTGGGTATTTTTGTAAGATGTTTGGCTGGAGATTAGCTAGGAACATGGGGATTCAATACTGGCGCCACCAAAGTTTGAATATAACAATTTAGGGAATAGAAATATTGGGAAAACACCATTTCACATCGTGTATGATAGTAGTCCAAGAGGAGTTGCAGAATTGTGCAACATAAATAGTGAACAATCAAGGAGTGTGGAAGCTGAAGATCTTGCAGAATGCATGTTTGAAGTGCACCAACAAGTGTGCAAAGAGATGGAGAAGAGTAGCACACGGTATAAACAACATGTAGAGAAGACGATTTGAATTGAAGAGAAGACGATTTGAATTTGAGGTTGGAAATATGGTCTTAGCATATTTAATGAAAGAGGTTTCCAAAAGGTTCATATGATAAGCTAAAGTAGAGGAAGATAGGACCATATTGAGTGTTGAGGAAGTTTGTACCCAATGCATATGAAATTGAGCAACTAGAAGGCATAAATATCTCAAACATTTTCAAGCGGCTGATTTATATTGTTACTTGAAGGACAAGGTAGTGAAGAAAGCATAGATTCAAATGCAATTGATCAAAGATCACATACGCCAGAAAAGTACACAAAAAGTGGAGTGGATAATTGATACAAGGACCAAGACAACATGGACATGAACTGCAAAGAATATTTGTTTGAATGGAAGGGCCAAGATATTGAACACGCAACATGGATCAGCACAACTGAACTAACAAGGCATGGCTTACCAATCATAGAGCTTGCATTACCAGGGAGCTCATGGAACATTTTCTTACCCGATGTGTATGATGCAAGAATGTGCAGTACACAAGTCATATTGCATCAACAAAAAATAGTTAGAGTAGGGTTTTCATGTTTTCATAGTGTTTGTGATTTGCAGCATATCTAGAGGAGTTCAATAGGTATGCAATATTTTTAAGTTCAGCACATATTTCAAAAGTTGGAGTGACCAAGTATTTTACTAGCACAACATAGAAATGTGTTTATCAGTAGAAAAGGCCGTGCATAAGAAATGGAGGGTCAAAATGCATCACGGTATCTTTGCGGCATGCATACATCTTTAGATTAATGGCGCAACACTTCAAATGCTTTTGTGCTAGACTGGGAAGCTGCAGACACTTACTTCACATTAACCTTAAGAGTTGTGCACGGAGAAGCACTTCTTTAGTGCATGACATCACATACTTCATCTTTAGGGGTTTGCATTACCAGTAGAGCTTCATCTTAATGGTGCACACATATGTTTGAAACCACAAATCCATCTCGAGTCCATTTGGTGAATGCCCAAGGATTCACTGGAAGGCTAATGTGCAGTCTTGTGCACAATGGGGTAACATGTGCATGGTCTTCAAAGTTTCAACTACAACATTGTTCAATAAGGAGCTAACGAAGATTCATCGAACCCATAATTGTAATTGCTGAGCTGACTTGTATGCATCGAGATGTGTTATGGATTGTAAATGTGATAAGGAACATTTGGGCCTTATCTTACATAATGCATTGCGATACATTCAATTAGGAAGCCTTTAGTAAATGTTATATGGGTAGCTTGTAGCCTCAAGGTAACATTTTAAGTAGGTGGTAATTGGTTCTATCAAAACTCACCTTTACACTTGAGGGGGAAGCAAACTAGGGAGGAGAGGCTAGCTGAAAAGAAGTGTTAAAGGAAGGCTAGTATATCTGAGAGTTTGACATATGCTTAGGAGATAGTACTGCTCAGTTCTACTCCAGAATAGTTGTGAGGAAGCTTTTGTGATGCTTTGGATTTGTTTACTGAGTTGCTAGATGCTGTCATAGTTGGATCTACTTTCTTCTTGTTGTATAAGAACTATATCGTCGGTCATCGATCTCATGTATTTTCTTGTTGATGATCAATAAAGTGTGGGAAATTAAATCACAATCGCTTTCGTGTGCAAAGGCTGTGAGCAGTCAAGATTGGTATTGTTTTATAATGCTGCATAGTCTAACACAGTTCTTAATTGAACTCCCCAACCGTGATTGCATCAGCAAGCACCTCGATTGTTGACACACATGAACTTAGAATGCTGAAAGGGATCCTTATGCCACTAAGGGTGGATGATATAATGATGGATTTCAGAGACTTCCCAAGGGGTCAAGTGCTGAATGATGCGCTAGAGCAAATTTGTCTCACCCCATGAAGAATCAGGTTGACAAAAATGCAGGTTACAATAAGGAAACGATACTCGATGCGACCATAGATGGGTATAATGTGTGATATACTCGTCAGTACTGTAAGAAGTAGCTCAGAAAAGAGGCTGCACCTCGATTGCTGACAAGCACGGATTTAGAATGCTGAAAGAGATCCTGATGTTGTTAAGGGCCAGGTGGGATAAGATTGGATTTCAGTGATTTTTTGAGGGGTCAAAGTGTAGAATGCCATGCGAGACCAAATAGATCTTGCCCCACGAAGAATCGGGTTGACAAAAAATGCATGCTATGATAAGGAACTAATAGTCAAGCCACCATAGACTAGTACAATGTGTGATATACTTGTTGACATTGGTGCCATATTGAATGTGTTGAGAAAGTAGGCTTGGGCTTCTCTAAATCGAGCATTTTACTGCATGTGTTGTTCAAGGAAATAAGAAGATTGTGCCAACCGTAGGAATCCGAAAAAGTGCAGAAGTAGTCGTATTTAGGGTCAAGTTTAATGTTGGCTTCGAGGTGGTTGAGGCAAAGGATTTTGCTACTCTAATCGGTAGATTTATTTTTATACAAATAACATTGACATGTGCTTTGACTAACGCATTATGAGTTTTGAGAAGGGCGCTCACAAGGTAGTGATCCCCCTTGATTTGAAGTAATACCATCATTCTTGAGACCATTGGCACAAAGGAACAACAATTGAATGAGATTTTTAACATTATAATGCAGGCGAATGACTACAACCAGCCTAATGTGCAAGGATAGATGCATTGAAAGAGTTAGATGTTGATTGATGACTCCAGGATAGGAAGATGGGTTGCGGGAGATTATGAGCTTTCGATTGATTGTGTGCCAATGTTAGCACCCATGCAAAGGTCCAACCAATAAGGATCCTATCACTAAGCATGTTGTTAGCCTAGTGCTTATACCTGACTCAATCAACAACAAGAAAGATGTGGGTACATAAAACTGAGACACGATCCCAAATAAATAATAACCTTGGAGTAATGAAGGGATCTAAGCCCAAGGGCAAGAAGAGAGCAAGTAGACAATTTTGCTGGTTGGTGGGTTAAAGCATGAAAGGGAGTAGAAACATGGCTTGAATATATAGATTGGAAACACCCTAGCACTAACGAACACAAGGTTTTCTATGAGGGAGCTGCTTAAGGGAATGACTAAGTGGGACACATGAGATGTTGTAGTGTACACTCTACCTAGTGGCACCCCAAGTTTGCCCATGTGTCAAAAATAAATGTAGTCATCAACTCTAGCCATGCTCCAAGTAGTGTTTGTGGGATTGTTTGGTTCCTTAGAGACACACACAATGTAGGACCAAGGACAATAGAGCTAGGGATTGACTTTGATATAGTGCCGAGAGGAGAGGAGACCTTAGAAGTAGTGTTTGCGGTGGAGCGCAGAGGGAGGCGAGTGAGTGAACCAAGAACAAATCCTCACCGATTGCGAGAGAAAGGCATATGGCATTTGTTCCTAAAGAAGCAACAAAGACGATAATGCACATAACGAGATTTGACCAAAGTGGATTGTTGATAAAGGATCCTTGGACACATTATACCCTAACTTATTGAGCCCAATGCAAATTGCCTCAATCATACGTATCGAACCTTCGGGAGGTTTTGTCTTTAAGGCAATCTTTGGTGAAGAAAGAAGCAATAAGGTTGGATGACCTAATAGGAGTAAATATTATAGATTGTAGAGAGTAGGAAGTCATTAGAGCAAATATGAGGGAGGAATTGGAAGTGCTCACAAGAAGAGAAGTAAAGGTAGGTGATCAAAGCGTGGAACATGCACTCAATTACATGGAGATTATGAAGGCCTTCAACTGTTTGAGCGTTGGCTTCCTAGAGTAGTTAGCAAAATTCATCCTAAATAAAACACACCAAAGAGTTCTCGGGCTTGTTGCCCACATGTTTGAGCTAGACACAATGCTAATGTGAAGTTGAAGGTAATGCTCAATGAGAGTGTTGGAAGATAATTGGAAGTGGGATGTTTGTAATCAAAATTTGCTAATAGATGAAGAAGGATGTATGATTGCAGGCCAAACTTGGATTGAAGCACACATTGTTGCTTGGTTATTGGGTACAAGAGTTCGTGAGCGAGAAAAATAGTGAAAGGAAAACTAAGCGAGGAATCTATGCTGCTCACATGATCATGTTGGGTACCCTTTACAAGTACGTTGTGTACTTGGCAAAGGAGATGAATGCTAATGCGGGGAAGGAGCATCAACAACCTTTAATGGAGTTTTGGTATGTCTACTTGTTGATCCTAGCCATGCTTACAAAGTAGGCCAAAGAAAGGTGGAATGAGAAGAAGAGTGGAGAGATGGCACCAATATTTTGGTTTGGAGACTTGGAGGGGATAATGCCACATCGAAAAGAGTGAAGCCCAAGTGGGATTTTATGTGCATGAATTTGTTAACTAGGTTGGCAACGATTGATGGATCCATCCTAACATAGTAAAGGGATTTTCCCAAGGTTTTCCTTTTGTGTTGGACCCATGTCACATACGCTTGCATGAATACTAAGGGATGCCATAGTGGGATGACCTTGGCGACCAACTTTGTGCCGATTGTGGAATAGGTATGTACTATCCAAAAAGGTGCCAAGAGAAGTTGAAAAGCCAATTGACTCGAAAAAGAAAAATGTGAGGTTAATGGTTAGATATGGGTAGCCTACACCAAACATCTTATTTGACGATGAAGAAGAAAAAATAGACAACTAGTTTACATGGAAGAAGATGACATCACCACAAGATTAGAGAGATTTCTACTAGAGGAGAGGCCAATAAAGGAGGACCATAGGCTGAAATTCCATAGAGGACAAAACAAGGGGAAGGAGTAGGAAGATAAAAGACAATGTTAAAAGGTAAGCCCTTATTTTTTTGTGACTATAGAATTTCTTCCTTGCATGAAAGTACGTATATTATATGAGCAAGAGGAAAACATTATTAGTGGAGATTTAGAGGAGTGTGGATCTCCTTTTTGAAAGAAAAAGCACTAGATAGAGAGGTGCATCCTTAGGCATAGACTCGCTGAAGGGCCAAAGAAGCCTATTTTGTAGAATTAGATGGACTTATGGGAGGCTTAACATGAGAAGACAGCTGAGTGCAGCCTAAATAGAGAGGTGATGTGAAAATATGGTGTATCACTCAAAAAGGACAAAAATCAACAATAGAGGCCCTTGGAGATAGAACTATAGAACATTAGAGCGCCAACTCCCTTGAATTTAACCCCACTTTTTGCCGTTCATCTTTTTGTTGGGAAATTTATTGTTTGTGGGTACACTCTTAATATGGCCCCACCCACATATACACATTATTCTTAAGTTTTTGACTTATAAAATAAGTTAAAACCAATATATGCTTGACTACATTTAACGTAGTAAAGTTAAATTAAAATGTCAACTATCTATTAAGTTGAATAGGTGCAACGGTACAACCATCCTAGGTATAACTATTCAGCTTTCATTAAATTCCTTAGCATAGATTCATTTGATACAAATAAATGATATTTAGGTTTGAAGTATAAAGTAGTTTACATAGGAAGTGAGAGGAAGATGAGTCTAGGTTCTTTGTAAAAGTTCCTATTATCAATAAAATTGACATTGCATTCTTGGTGTGGGGTTTTTCACCCAAAAGGGTTTTCCCCACATACATATTGTGATCATCGTTCATTTATTCTGTTAAGTCTCTCTTATATCTGTCATAACTACTTGGATGCTTGCATTCTTGGGTTACATTTATTTCTCGGCATGGTATTAGAATACGAAGACATCTGAGTATTATGCGGAATTCATTAGAGTTGAAGAAAATTTGCTACCCCAAAAGTGAAACTTGAGATCTGCAAATTTCAAGGTTATAGAGTAGTTTTCTGGAATTTTTATCGTGCATAGTTTTATGAGAAGATGTTGGGCCTTTTCATCTACCAATGCCCCCACCGACCCACCCCCACATGTGAAGAAGATTAATTTGAAAAGTTTACAAGATTGACAACATTTACATTGAAGGAAATAGAACATTTGCATTAAAAATATAACAATGTAAACATTACATTGTCGATAAGGCATTTTATCGAAGCGTAATATTGAGAGGACATCAAGCTTGGCATTAAGAAAAATATAAAGAACCTTCCAATCCCTTGAGAGGAAAAGATAAAAATCTGATCAACATTCAACTTAGTCCATGAAGTCTGATCAACATTGCCTCAGTTTTATTGAGCTCCTTGTCTCAGTACAACCCAGACTGCTCACCTCAATACTGCGAGCTCCTACAAATTTGGTTGCAGATTTGTTGAAGCAAAGACCCTCCTCTCTTGACAAAATCCTTAGTTTGGCTCGGCATAAGGCTTTCTTCACAGGCAGTTGCTTCATGCCCACCTTTTCTGCAACCAACGAAAGATTATATAAAGTGGCCGAGAGTGTTTCAAAATTCCTAACAAATTAATATAAGCCTCAAGCCTCTAGTGACCTAAAAAATGCCAACCCTAAAATCAACGCTTCTCGCCTTCTAGATGGTCAAAATTCAAGTAGTTTACTTTTATAAGTAAGTGTGCACTTAAAGTTTAAATCTTATATTAAATATCACTCACCTTTGAGACCGACGACACCAATTGGCTCGATTTGGTTGAGTTGCACATCTTAAGTCTAAAAAGTGAGTGGAGATCGTTGGTCGATCCCCCACTCCTCACTCTTCTTTTTGGATTTTAGTTAACTTAATTGATAAATATAACATTGAGACTTAACATATTCCGCGAGGCATGTAACTTGACCGGTTAGTTGAGACAAGGGTAGGTTTTTTTGGGAGCATGAGTCTAGTGTTGGATACCTCTCCCACCTACGAAATTTTTAAGCCGATGCTCGACATAAAACATTAAATCTAGACTTTCACATAGTTAGCTTTGATAAACTATGTAGCCAAATTGGCTATAACATTATTTTATGAGAATCCTTTTTTTGGGCCTGAGGTTAGGGGTTCAAGACCCTAACCAACATATTTTTTTATTCTTTTCTAAAAGAAATATTCTTTAGTTTCTTTGTATATAAAAATGATATTGTTTAATTACTTTTAATTTTTTGGAAAATAACTTTATTACTAAGATTTCAAAAATCAATCATTTTTAGGCCCTTGGTTTTCTTTACAAAAATAATCAAATCAATGTTTTTTTCGATCCCAATGTTAAGCTAAAAATCTCGGAAAATTAAAAAATGGGGAATCAATTTTTTGATCGAAGTATAAACCACAAGTTTTATTTAAAAATATCTTGAAATTCTTCTCTGGTTGTTTTTGATATATTTTGAATAAATAAATGAATTGTAGACATAGCTTCTTCTAGCAATTTCATTTTAGATAAGTCGCAATTGTTAAATGGCAATAATAGTATCTAGATAATTAGAGTCAGGCCAAATTTTTGGCCAAAAATTGTGGGATTTAGTCAATAAAACAAAAGAAATACTTATTGGTAGGTATGATATTGCAATTATGTAATGTCCCCTTTTTTGAATTGAGGCCCAATGAAAACTTCTTGCCATTCCCTTTTCGTGGCGAAGAAGAATAAGTGAACAAGGGAAGGAATTGCACTTCGTTTCAGTTTTCTTTTATTAGATTTAATGTTTTCTTTTAGTGTTTTCCTTTAGGAGGCAGGTTGGCTGGGTTTGGAGGAATTAAAGAGGCAATTAAAAGATAAAGTGAAGCTTAAGAGGTCGGTCCTCATCTAATTGGCCTTTGGCACCAAGTAAAGAGTATAAAAGGGATTGTGTGACTTCATTTGCAAACCATCTTTGGTGCATTTTACATCTACATTTGGTTTGTTGGGCTAGTTGCTCAATACCATTCCACTTGAGGACGAAAACCCTCTTGTGTGGCATCCAAGGAGGACGGAAACCTTCCTTGTGGCTTGGTGGAGAATAAAAACTCTCCATGGTGGTTCATTGAAGACATCTCTTGAAGACTTGCTTGCTGATTTGGATCGAGACATCAAGAAGAAGGATTACAAAAGCTTTGCATGATTTTTGGAGCTCTTCCCTAAGGGAGCGACTAGGGTTTGGTGCTGGTTCGATGCTTTCTAGGGCACATAATTCATATATTATTTTATATTTTGATTCTCCATAATTTATAAGGCCGGAATCCATAATTTGGCTATTTTTGGAGGGGTTTATCTATTGTTTTCAGCCCTTGTTTGTGGCTGCCTTGCTGCTGTCACAAATTTAATTACAACAGTGTATCTTCGCTGATTTTCTCCATTTATTTGTTGCAAATTGGATGGATATTGGTTGCCGTAATTGAAATAATTATTTAGAAGTAATTTCAAGTTATTGTGCATGGTTTTAGGGTGCATTTGAGTCCCTATATAGTTTGCTGCTAGGGTTTTAAAGAATATTACAGCTGCTGTTATAAAATCAGATTTTACTTCACTTGGGTTTGTGTGGTTTCCTTCTTTTTCAGTTTCAGCCCTTGAAAGGGATATTACAAATTAACTTAATCACCTTTCAGCAGAAATCCCATGAAGCTATGCCCATTATTCTCAAGAGTGTTAAGGATGAATTCCTGCTCCTCATCGACATCAAGAATTTCCTAACAAGGCCTAAAAACAACTTGAATTTATGCACGAGGGCACTAGACTCTCCAATATCACTAAACTCAAATTGGAACTCATGACCACTCATATGAGAGGAGATGAGAAAATCGTAAACTATCTCACAAAGGTCAAATACATCGAATCCTAGTTGGATGGTTGTAACTGCAACCTAATCCAAGATAAACTCATGTATTTCATAATTCAAATGAATATTCATGAGAAATTCAGGAACTTTATTTCTATTTTAAAGTCAAAATATCGAATGAAACCAACATTATTGATCCGAAAACCCTATCTGCTCTTCACATCTAGGAAGAACGGGTTATGACTAACTTTGATTTAAAAGAGAATGCCGCTTAGGCACTTCTCTCTCAGAATAAGAAAAATTTTACTCCTAAAAACTTTGAAAATTCTTAACCTAATTTCAAATCAAAATTGAATTCATCTAACTATAACAAAAAGAAAGCAAACAAAACCAAAACAATAATTATAAAGTTCATTTTGATGGCAACTGCTCAAAATGTGGCAAGTTTGGTCACAAGAAAGAAGATTGTTACAAGAGTAATAAAAAATTTGTAACAAAAACCATACAAAATGACAAAGGAAAAGAGGTTCAACAATCAAAAATCAAATTAGAACCTAATCAGATTTCAAATCAAAATAACGATAAAATGATTGCACTTTACATCGCTTTGTGTGCATCTAATTACAATGAATGGATCCTAGATAGTGGTTTCTCAAGACACATGACACATTTGTGAAATCCTCACTGATGTCAAAAAATGTCGTGATCGAATCTATCTAGGTAATAATTCTATCTTAAAAGCTCAAAGTCAAGGTAGAGCTAAAGTTTTCAATGGTTTTATTAACAATGTTTTGTATGTTCCTAAATTGAAAATGAACTTGTTATCTTGCTCTCAGTTAACTCAAGATAATTTTAGTGTCACCTTACTAAGAAGTAGATGGTTCATAAAAGATCCATCTAACTCTATTATTGCTAAAGGCATTCAGAAGAATGACCTATACATTTTCAATGGTTTTTCATCTAAAACTTGTCTTTCTTCTCATATTAAGAATGAAACCCAATTGTGGCATGAAAGACTTGGTCATCTAAATTTTAGGAGTCTTTCTAATATGTCGCGTCTTGATATGGCACCGGGTCTTCCCAAAATTAAAACATGTCATGCAAAATGTGAAGGTTGCTTACATTGTAAGCAACATATTTATTTTTTCCTCAAGTATCATGATGTTGACTCCTCTCATCCTCTAGAGTTGGTTCACAGTGATTTTAGAGGACCACTCGAGGTAGCATCACTAAGTGGTGCTCTATATGTTGTGACTTTCATTGACGACCACACTAGGATGATCTCAATGTATTATATTAAGAAAAAGTTTTTTGCATTTGTTAAATTCAAAGAATTTAAGGCTCTAGTTGAAAACTTCTCTAACTTCAAAATTATGAGATCAAGATTTGACAATGGAGGGAATATGTTAATAAAAAGTTTGATGCATTTTCCACCTCTTGTGGAATTCAATGAGAGTTAACCACTCAGTACTCTCCACAACAAAATGGGATCACAAAAAGAAAAATATGACTATTTTAGAGATGGTTAGGACAATAATTCATTTTTCCCGAGTCCCTAAATTTTTGTGGGAAAAAACTATGAATACAACTTTCCATATCGTAAATAGGGTTCCTACAAAAGGCCTACATCAAAGCGCACAACTAGAAATGTGGTCGAATAAGAAAACAAATGTTTCCCATCTGAAAATATTTGGTATCCCCACTTCTATTTTCATTCCTAAAGTTAAAAGGAAAAACTTGATCCTACCTCCTATTCTTGCATATTTGTTGGCTACGGAGGACAAACAAAAGGATTAAGGGTGTATGATCCATCTAAACATGAGATCATCGAAAATAGGCACGTTCATATCCTTGAAAAATATTTTTGTTTAACCTCCACCGAATCCTCTTTTGTATCTCATTATGAAAAAACCTATATCTTAGGGGAGGATCCTATTTTGGACTCTTATGTTCCCAAGGTTGGGGAAATATCACAACATGTGCTTCTATATAAATTTTTTGAATGGGCTCAATCTCCAATTGAGGATTCTTTTTTGCGATACACTTTCAAAAATGACTAGAAGTCAACACACTTACCATGCCTTAATGACCTTATATGAGTGTGAACTCTAATTTTTCAAATAGGCAAAGCTAATACAAAAGATGGATAGAAGCCATGAAATCCGAGTACAACACACGTATTAAAAATAAAACTTGGGATCTTGTCCCTTGTCCATCAAAACAAAGTATCGTTGGATCTTAGTGGCTATATAAGATCAAATATAATTCCACAAGTGGAATTGATAAATTCAAGGCTAGGTTAATAGCTTGTGGGTTTTTCTCGGAAACCGAAGATTGATCGCATCGAAACCTTTGCTCCTTTAGCTAAAATGAGCACTATTAGGATCCTTTTAGTTTTATTTTCTCTATATGGTTGGGAAATACACCAGATGGATGTGAAAAACACATTCTTGAATGGTGATCTTAAAGAGGAAATCTATATGACTCAACCTAAAGGCTTTGAAGAACCTGGAAAAGAAATTTATGTGTGTAAACTAATTTTTTTGTATGGTTTAAAACAAACTCCTCGAGCTTGGTATGCTAAAATAAACAAATTTTTTCAAAAATATTGCTTTCTTTAATTGCTCTGTCGATAATGATTTATTTGCAAAATTTGAAGACAATTGTATCATTCCAATTGTTCTATATGATGATGATCTTTTTATCACAAGAAGTCAAACTAGTCTTATTCTCAAAATTAAAGCTAAGTTAAAACAATATTTTGAAATGACTGATTTTGGTTTGTTGCATCATTTTTAGGATTGTTGTTTTCTAGGATTATAGCTCTATTGTTGTTTCTCAATCTCAATATGCTTCTAATTTACTTAAAAGATTTAACATGATTGATCAAAAACTTGTGGCTATTCCTATTGAAGTTGGTATAACGTTTGATCTCAAACTCCGTATGTGCCAAAACAAATTTTACCTTATACGGCAACTTGTTGGCGCTTAATCAACTCAACTATTACTAGGCTTGATATCTCTTATATAGTAGTTAATGCTTCTAGATTTATGCAAAATCCATATGAGAGTCATTGAAACCGACTAAGAGAATCTTAAAATATATTAAAGGTACAATTAGTTATGGTTTATATTATCCTTGCTTTAATGATACTCATATGGTTATTGTGATTCTGACCATGCTTTGGTGATGTGATAGATAGAAAATCTACGTCTGGATATGTGTTCAAATTTGGTGCAAAGTGCTCATCACTGGGAATGTGATAGATTAAAAATCTACTTCGAATATGTGTTCAAGTTTGGTAAAAGTGCCATCATTGGAGCAACAAGAAACAATCAACAATGTCTATCTCTTCTACTCTGAAACAAAGTATATAAGTTCTATGGAAACAACTAAAGAAGCCATGTGGCTAAAAAAATTGTAGGGAAAACTTCGTATAAATGTCAAAGGAAGCACTCCACGCTGTGTGACAGCCAAAACTTTGTAACTCTTGCGAATGATCTACTTCAACATCAATGAACAAAGCATATCAAGATTCATATGCATCTTATTCGAGAAAAAGTCCTCAATGGTGATATTGATCTCCAATTTTGTCCTACTAAAGATTAAGTTGTAGATATCTTTATGAAGCCCTCTATGTTAAGAAGTTTTGTGAGTTTCGAGCAATGTTAATCCTTTTAGAGTTGCCACCGAGGGGAATGTGCATGATAACCTCACCTCCTAATGGTCATGTTACATCTTCCTTCTCTATACTTCTATATTGTAAATGACATTATAAATATCACTTTATGTATTTTTTTGTAAACATCTCCTTATGTGAATTCACAATAGAACCCAAAGAAGTGTTGGATATGGAGTTTCCTTGTATTACAAAAGGCTGCAAAAATTCATGTAGGACTTCATATATTCACTAGTCATAAGGAACGAAGGGATATGTTTTTTCCTATATAACATGCTAACGTCATATCATTCTATATGTCTTGTCTTGTCTTGTCATGTATTTCCTTTTATAGAAAGGTGATAACTGTAAAATCCTTCCATGAAGTGTGTTTGTAGTTCCTCTAATAAAAAGGTGGTAATGGCATATTTCTCCGCTAAACCTTAAGGAGTTTTGGAAGATTTAATGTTAGTGGCCCCACTCACATACACACATTGTTCCTAAGGTTTTGATTTATTTTATAAGTTAAAACCACTAGATGCTTGACTACATTTAAATTAGTAAAGTTAAATTAAAATGCCAACTACCTATTTAGTTTAATAGGTGCAACGGTACAGCCGTCCCGGATAACCGTTCACCTTTCTTTAAATTCCTTTAGCAATGATTCATTTGATACACAAAAAGGATATTCATGTAAAAGTATTATGCACTTTACACAGAAGTAGAAGTGAGAGGAAGATGAGTTTGGGTTCTTTGTAAAATTTCCCATTATCAATAAAATAGACAATGCATTCTTGGTGTGAGGTGTTCAGCCGAAAGGGTTTTCTCCATGCGCATACTTTGTGCATTGTTCATTTTTTCAGCAAGTCTCTCCTACATCTGTCATAACTACATGGATGCTTGCATTCCTAGGTTATTATTTATTTCTTTGACATTGTTGTGGGTGGCGTGAGTACCCAAATACAAGAAATTACTTTGGGTAAAGGTAAGGTTCCTTCATCTCATAAATGAATAGGCAAGGCATTTTGTTTTTGTAATGAAGGAGCGAAACCCTAGGTTGTCAACACCATCTTACAAATGAACGATGGAGTTCTTGGAGGGGCAACTACCATAGGCGGAACTTTCATCGAGAATAGAGCAAGGGGAAGGAGTAGGAAGGTTGAAGATGATGTTAAAAGGAAAATCCCGTTTTTCTCTGACTTGAGAAGCTCTTCCTAGAAAGAATGTATATTATATGAGTGAGAGGGAAACATTATTAATGAAGATTCGGAGTGTGGATCTTTGTCATGCCCACATTTTCAAACCCAAAACACAATTGAAACCAATTTAATTTTCTTTTCATGAACACAACACATGCTTTCTATGCAAGACAACATCACCGAGTTCATTGTTACAACCCACACTTAGTACAAGAGTAACAAGTTTTCTTTTCACAATACCATGTAGGTGTAGCTCACCACATACACATTACCATGTTAATTGCAATTTTTAATTCATTCAATTTGCACCTTCTAAATAGTACTTTAATTCCCTAATTTTGGATGAAGAGTACATAGATTCATTCTTACTTAACCACACTTTAGAACGAAAAATTGATTTGGTTTGCTTCCACAATATTACACAATTAACATTCTTATCAACTCTAGCCATTCAGAAGCTAATTAGTTTACATACCCAGGGGACATTTTACTACTTGGTTATTCTCTCTTTGAGGAACATTCAAAGTGCACTAGGATATCGATAACACTCGTTATTGGTTTAGGATTCTATCATCAAGGTTAACGTGCTTCCCTCTAGGGGGTACCACACCTTACCTTCATTCACCCATCACAAGGTTAACAAACTACGAGTATTAGGCATTACCAAGTTCGATCACATTAATCTTAAGAAGATATTGATCCCATAACTAGATATTAATTATGACAGCTCCTAAATTATTTGTTATACATTAGGTTACCTTTTTACACAAGGTTCAATGAGGTCCTCCCATAATTTTAGACATAGTCTACACATTTAGTTACTTAGACTACGTGGGATATTAAGTTCATTAAGAGAGAGGTTTCACCTTTAGTATTGTCTAGCACAAACATCGAATTATCCTTCACAAAAGTCATGAGTAATCTATTTCACGCAATGTTTAGAACTTAGATTGTAGCCATTAATAGCCAAACAAAAACATTTCAAGCTGAGTTTTGAATAAACTAGTTCAATTATGTTGCGAGTTTAGTGTTTTAGTACTTATCCACATAACTGAAAATGCCTCTAAACCATTTAATTATTACAATTACAAATACTCTAAAAGTAATTGATTTACTTAGATGCAACACACCATACAAGTACATGATATCAAACATTTCATTTTCTTATCAAAGGTACTAAGGGTATTGTTCTCAAATAAGTACTCATGCTTATCTGGACAACTTGCTTCAAATTCTAAACTTATGTGGCTTCATGTACAAAGATGCGGAAGGAAGAAACAAAAAAGGTCACAAATCAAAGAAACATTGTACCATGGAAATCAAAAAATCCGCAAAACAAAGGAAAATCCATGGAGAATATACGTTGCTATGGAAAAGGGCATCAAAGCTACGAAAAATCACAGAGTGCGTAGAAAATGTAGGCCGTGGAGCTAAGGAAAATAATGGAGCACAGAAAAGCAAGAATAAGTGCAGAAAAGTGAAAGTCTCAGTGGGAAATTTAAACCCGTGCGAGGTTAATGGGCCATGGAATGAAGCAAAGCAAGAAATCTACAGGAAAGGAAATCGCGGTGCAAGGTGAAAGCCACGATGAACAAAGGACTATGCAAAATAGAATGACTCATGGGACGAAGAAGTGGAAATGGCCGTGGGAAGCAAAGCGAAGTCGCGGAACAAGGAGATTGCAGATCAAGAGAAAGAGGCTAGGAACAAAGCCACAAATCGTTGCAAATCCGCCAAATAGTGCTAGGAGCCACGGAAGACAAATGCAAGACTGCGGATCATCAAAAATCCGCCAAATGAAGCAAAGCCGCACTCGACTCAGTATAAACATTCAAACACCCCCAACAACCAACATTCTACCTTGTACTGCGCAACCCTCATTCCTAGACGATTTGACAGAGTGTGATTTGAGCACCCTTTGGCACCCATACTTGGTCTGCAAAATTGAATGCCGATTGGCCCTTGGTGGTTGGCAAAGTGGTCGGTTTTCTTCATTGTTTGGCACGATCTGATATCTTTTCTTTTCTTTCTTTTTCTCCTATAAAAACAAATGTAATGGTACGAGTTAATGGTCTTTTTTGCTAGTTTTAGAGCTCTACCCTTTTGAATGCTAAACTAATACTCACGGACCTCTGTAACGCGTTTGTGGAGTTTTCACGTTCCTTGGCTTTGTGGAGTTCCCGATAGTTTTGCAAGTGTGATCTCTTTCCTTTGAATGCATACATGTTTGATGTGAATATCTTAGTCCTCTTGCAATATTTTAGTCTTATTGTGATCATTCCATTTAGAGTTTTTGTGTGCATTTTGGAACTTCACATGCTAAGTTATATCTATGTCTCTTAGAGTCAAAACTGAACCCTATTTTAGTTTGGTGCATCACCTTTCTTTATTTCAGTATTTCATCCTTCTGAACCTTGGTCCCTTGGAAAACTTAGGTTAGAACTAGTTGGTAGTAGATTATAATGCTGGTTAGATTAGTTGCAATAAGCTAGAATAGAAGGAACCAACCTTTTTGGAGATTGACCTTAAAAGGCACCATTGTCCCACACTTTGAAGGTCATTCCATGTTTCACTAAGGCGCTAAGCTTAGCCTCATCAAAGTGTGCAATCTTAAGTGACAATATGAACCACTATTCAATTTATAACAATGACATTGCAATTTCTCTTTTCAAATGAAAGATACAAATTACAATTGAATGCAAGCATAATACTTGAATGGCCTTAATTATGTATATTTCCGTCTTAGCACGTGCATCCTATTAAAAACATGGGTCAACATGACGCTGGCATGGATTCACTCCCTTCCTATCTTGCTATGAAAACGTACATTTAAAACTTTTCCATCCCAAAATGTTCACATTCATTTTACACATTCAAGGAAAGAGTTTATTATCTTCACACAATTGCGCATTTCCTTTATATTTCTGAGTTCTAGAGAGAGAATAGAGAGAGAATTCATTATCTTCACACAATTTCACATTTCCTTTATATTTATGAGCTTTACAGAGAAGAGAGACTTCATTATCTTCACATAATTTTGCATTTCCTTTATATAGGAGTTCTAGAGAGGAGAGAGAATTCATTATCTTCACACCATTTCAAGTTCCTATAGAGTTTAACGAGATAATTAAGTGTTAACAAAACTTCATGACACAACAGATTATCATACTTGACTAGATTTATGTGGTAGAGTATAAACCTGGGTCAAAGGACTTAACAACAATTAGCTCAAAATAGCTAAATTGGCCTTGGAATGACCACCGAAAAGGTCAACAGCGTGAATAAGAGAACAATCACTTCTAACCTCTTTTCGTATTTAGAGAGGACACCGAGAAGTTGATGGGAGCAAAATCTGGTAAGCAACACCACTCATTTTAGAGGTACCCTTTTGGAGTGAGTTGGCAAAATTTGTTAGTTTGCATTTGAACACCATAAGCCTAAGTGGATCTGAAATTGGCGCGGAAAAAGTTCTTCCCACCGAGATAAGGTGAAACTAATTATGGTTCACAATTCTCAATGTAGGAAAAAGAGGTTTGAGGTGTTAGGATGCAGTATCTTGGTCCGCAAGTGTTAATTATAGAGTGATTCCAAATTGTTTTTGTAACGTTGAGCGTCTGCCTTCTGTGATTAGCTCATCAAAGTGGCTTGGAACCTGTGTCAAATAAATGCCAGATAAGCCAAGCATAAAGTTTAAATGTTGTTTTGATATCTCTAGATACCAAGGAACAAGTTCCAATCATAACATTGGATAAAAAGTATTTACATACATTCACCACACGTCATTTCCAGAGCGAAAAAATTAACTGTTTAAGGGTTGCTTTAAGAGCGGTAAAGTTGGTTTTCTGAGTGTTTCACATACACGCTTTGGAGCCCAAGCCACGCATGCATGGGGAGTTATGTTTCAATATGAAAGGTTGCAAGGTGTTCCATATATTGTTTTCAAGAGTAAGCAAGTGATGAGTTTTAAAACCATTTTACTAGTAAGGGGATCAATGTCATTATTGCTTATGAATAATGGAAAATTCAGTGTTTTATTCCATTTGCATTCATACTACTAAACTCATGGAAATCTATTCTAATAAAATGAGGAAGCGATTATGAAAACCAAGCTAGAAGAATAACAAAGAGGCGGTCAAGGCAAGAAGCATAAGGCTTGTCTAAGGCTCTACTTGTTCACGTCCTGCGAGCACACGCACTCACACAACCACCATAGATTTAATTTGCACTCAGATGATAACGTTTAGAGCTTCCTCAACATAGCCACCTCTTTACACTTTTCTTGAATTCTATCTTCAAAACTATCGATAATTACTTCTTTCCTTTCAAACATTCTTAAAAGGTACAAGGGATGATTTTATGTCACTGCAACTAGGATGCCATGTGAAAGAATGAACTTCTTGAGATATGCCAGCATATTGAAAAATATCACGAATCTTCATTTTGGCATAGTTTTAGCTATATAAATTTTGATGTCCAAATGGCTATTATATTGCACTCTTAGAACCTACAGCGACGGAGTCTAACTGTCAAATTTAACTGCAGAAAATTTTCTGTAGGTGACTAGAATGCAGAATTTAAACTTAAATGAAATGCCTCATTCTCTAAAAAGAAAATCTTATTTTCACCCAGGACTTTTAAGCCAAAGACCTCTATTATTGACTGCAAATCAAAGTAGTACATATTTCTTTGAGGCATTCCTTCAAGTGGATTGTGTGCTTTGCATATAATTCCACTTTTTTTTCTTACAAATCTACGTGGGCACTTGCAACCACAACAAACAAAAATCTGCTTTCTTTGACACTTTGAAGGATGTGCATGCCCTATTCCAACACTTCCATTGGCGCTTTCAACAAATCCATTGAAGTTTTTGCAGCCCTCATCTACTAAGTTTGCATTGTTGGAAGCTAATAGAACAAGTAAAGTAGTTTACATAGCAAGGGTATGTTCTAGAGCTGCTTCCTTCCTTGATATAATTAGATAGCAGCCTTGCAAACAAAACCATTTGTGAATATTCTACCATCCTCGCATCCAACACCTGAACCAAACAAAATCTGCTTTCTTTAATGCTTGATGGCTGTCCATGAGTCGTTTTAAGGCTCACAGGTGCCTCCTCTAAGTGCCACACTTTGGATACATAATTACCAGGGCACCTGCAACAAAAATCAGACAAAAATTGGCTTTCCAAAATGCTTTGATGGATGTCTATAACTTGTTTCAAGCTCCCATGATGGCTGGAGTAAAATGGCGCTGGTATGAGGAGGGGAAAGATGAAATCATGTTCATTTTGCAAGCAAGAGAGCTCCCTGCAGGCTGTTATGGTGGCCACAAACCAACATGCCTCCATTTTCCCAAAAGAAAACAAAACAAGAAGAAAAGATCAAGCCCCAATCGATTCCTTTTATTTTTATTTTTATTTTACCTTTTTGTTCATTTTTAATCATCCTTTTTAAAAATGTTCTCTTTATTTTGTTTTTGTTTTATTTTTAATACCATTATTACTTCATATATTAAATTTCCAAGAACATTTAAATATACTATAAGCGCAATCACGGGCCTTACGACATGTAAACGTAAGCCCATACCAACACATCGAACCAGAATACCTGACAAGGCACTAAAAATTTCGATTGAAAAGCACTTGCGCAAGCGGGTTCATATTTGCTTAGCATAAGCATGCCATTTAACCAGTGGGACGCAGACCATAATCCAAAACTCGCGAGCATATCCCACTAACTATAAAACTTGCCTTTTGTCGAACTCGTTCACTCACCATGTGAGCCTTTTAATTTTATTATTTTATTATTATTATATTATCATATTTATATATAGAATTTTGAATAATGATCTCGGTTAATTAACTTGCAGCTGAAGATCTACATCTGACGCCAACACTGGTGCTCGGCGAGGCACTACAAATTTAATTACAATTAGTCTCACACGAGCAAAGGAAGGCTCTATCCCATTTAACATGCCAATTTAAGTCCACCCCAAAATGCCAACTGGGTGCTTGGCGAGGCACTTACATACCATCTCAAAAGCGTAAGTAAAATTTCTCGGTATAGACATGCCATTATTAAAGGGTTTTGAGCTTTGGTCAACAAATTCCCAAACATAAATGCACCTTGAAATTACTAGTCGGGTGGGTGCCCCCCGAGCAACCAAGGAAAAGGAGAAGTACCAAACTCATCAAGACCAGAGCATGAGAACCTATCAATTGACATCCGAATCGACACAAAATCCGCATCTCACAACAATTAAATGAATGTCAAGTGACACATTGCTAGCGATGAGGGTGCCAAAGGTTAGGGACACACTACTTTTGGGAGGGGCACTACAATCTCCTATGGAAAGAAATAGTAGTAGTAGAGAAAGGTGCATCCTTAGGAATAGATTGCTATTGGTCTAAAGAAGTCTATTTGTAGAACTGGATGGACTTATGGGAGGTCCAGAGGAGAAGATAGTCAAGTGCAACTTGAATAGGGAGGTGAAATGAAAATATGGCATGTCACTCAACAAAGGACAAAATCAACAATAGAGGCTCCTGGAGACGGAAATGCAAAACATCGGAGTACTAAATCTCTTGAATTTATCCCCAATTGGTGTTGTCTCTCTTGTTGTGGGCATGCGTCCCCAATTCCAAGAAAGTACTCTTGGCAAAGTTAAGGTTCCCGTCATCCCTTAAATGAATAAGTAAAGGCATTTTCTTTTCATAATGAAGGAGCCAAACCCTAGTTCGTCAATACCATCTTATGAACGAATGGTGTTCTTAGAGGAATGAATACCATAGAGCACCGAGGAAAGATCAAAGCCTCGACCACCGCTTTAAAGAAGGCAACAATTAACACCAAGTGAGGACTTGGACCATGCACAACAAGACCTAAGTATCACACTTACCAAAATGAACACCGAGCAGCTTAGTTGTGATGAATATGAAAAGTGGGACAGGTGTGCCACCTAGAGATAGGATACCATGTAGCTGCAATGAGTAGGTATAAAGAATGGACAATCTTTACTAGGGATAAGGGGCTCAAGCATGGGAGATAGAGACATTGACAATTGCTATCGCTGACTTTCTGCACTTGGTGTAAATGCTGAGACCCGAAGTGGCAAGTCTAGAAGAATTACAAAACTTGGTGCTTAAGGACAAGTCTTTTGTCATGGTCTAGGTCATTTCCACTATAGCTATGCCAAGCCATACCCTTAAGGATATGAAAACTGAGGATCTTAAGGAAATGAAGGGGTGATCAAAGAAAATAAGCCACCCCCATATTAATACAGGGCCTCTAGATGGATAGAGAGGAGTGACGTATCTAGATATAGGGACTACTAGCTATATCTATATATATAGCTGGTCCTAATCCTAATTGACTATATCTTATTCCAATCCATCTGGTCTAAGTATATCTATAGCTTCGAGAAATGCATCCAAATCTATATAGAGGGAGGGAGGACCTAATTGGTCTTCCCAACAAGTCCCCATCTATATAAAGGGAGAGAGGAACTTGCCCTCTCCATATATGGGGCTACCGACCACCCCCTATTGTGAACTATGAGAGGTCGAGATGAAGCTCCTCATGTCGACCATCTTGAGTTCTAGTTCTCTAGGAGGTTGAGGGAAATAAAGCCCATCCCCATCCATATAGGGGAAGGGGCCCTCACCCTCTAAATAGAGATTTCAGGGCGAATGGGTTGTTCGCTACAAGATAATAGATCGTGGGCTGTGTTCACCCACTCCCGACGTACTAAAGGCCCTTGCCCTCAAGATATATATATATATTGTATCGGATGAGTGCAGATATAGTTGATCAAGGCTTATGGTACATATTGCAAAGAGTCTGATGGAGGATCCGTGCACAATGAAGAAAGTATATAGGCGCCTCCTTGGATCTGTGGCACTAATACAAGAGGACCAACAAAGAAGAAGAAATGCTAGTGGCAACTAACAGAGTGGCCAAAGACAATAGCAATGGAGAGGACATGATGGATGAAATCCTTCAGTGTGTCCTTGCTGTCTAAACAATAATAGGACCCCTTAGGGATTTAAAGGCCGAGATGGAGCAAGGGATCAATGGACTTGTAGGAGTGTACATAAGGAGCTGAAACAAAAACTAATGCACTACTTAAGGAGGGTGTAAGGCTCAAAATAGAATATAAAGGTCTCAGCAAGGATGTAGAGCAGCTGAGGAAATACATAGGAGACGTTCAAAAACTCCTAAAAGAGGTTGAAGGTATTTAGAAAGATTTATATAGGCTTTTGACATAGGAAATAAGGACTATGGCCCCCAATGTTGGCTATTTGCTAAAGCACGACGTGAGGTATAAACTAGTTCCCACTAGTGGCTCATAGGAGGCTGTTTTAATATGTTTGAGTAGGATCGTGACTGGGTTGGAGTGCACTTAAATACTCTTTAGTGTGAAAATGGCAAGCTTGGAATGATTGCAAGAGGGTGCTTTGTGTTTCTGATATTAACTAAGTCTATATTTAGCTGGTTGGTACTTCTGGACTAGTTGCCAAGAAAGAAGGAATCAAATATAGGCTAGGCTAGATGGATTCTATGCAATCTCTTATGCTGCCCCTGTTTCATCTTGTGGAAAGCACTCAGATTTGTGGACTCTCTTCCATTACTGGTTTTAACCGTTTTCTTATCTCGACTATATTGATACTTGGTGCTTATGATTGGGGATAAATGTGTTCTTACAAGATAATGTCTCCTTATCAAGATAGAGGAGCGCTTGAGGATTATTTCTAGAATTTGGTCCTTGGTGCCTACCCAAGTGGTGATGAAGGATGGATTCTCTGGTGGTAAGCAACTGTTCCGATTACTACTAAGTTTCTTCGAGGTTGGGGCCGAATGATTGCCAAAGTTCCAAAAAGGGAAGAACAAGAAACTTGAATTCAATTTGAAAAAGCCAGATAGGAGTTGGAATTTGATCCTTAAAAGAAACAGTTTAGGTTTATGCAAATTTAATTTGTGATCCCCATTCCAAAGGAAAAGTTGAAAAGCAGTATCTTCAGAGCCTCTCATGAACTTATCAATACTTGCTCTACCTTTGTTTCCATTTACCGCTTCCAACTTTCCAAGTACAGGATATGATGCTTTGAATCAGTATGAGATAATCCAATTATGCTCCACTGCTATATTATTCATCCTTTATGCAGTACAAAAGCTGCAACTTTTATAGAAAGCCAATACTTCCTATTGGATATGCTAAAAATTGTTCCCAAGTATTACAAACTTGTAAGTTTTTAAATAAAAAATGAATCTCATAGTACAACTACATATTGTGAATAAAGTGTTAGGAATGAATAGTGTTCACATTGTTATTAGTGTATGCAGTTATATTATCAATGATAATATAATTATATATGTGATGTAATTGTATAATTACTCATGATAAATGAGTAATTGGTTAGTAAGTTAGTTGATATATTGTTATAACAAATGTATAACAATATATCAATACGGGCATGTTATTGTTTTGTATACTTCCTATTTTATAGGAAGTTCAACTACATTTTTGGCTATATAATAGCCCTCCATTGTTGTAATACATACACAACAATATAATATTGAATATCATTATTGCTGCATAGAATCTTTGGTTCCCATCATATGGTATCGAGCACTCTTGATCCCGAGCATATTTGTGATGGATGTCTAACAAGTATTGAGGGGCGGTGCATCTTGTTCTTGCTCCTGTACATGCAACACACTATTCACCGAGACGTGTTGTTTGCTATGGAGAATTGGCTTATCTCGGTGATGTATTAATACTTTTGACCACGTAGTATTTTCTATGTTGCTAGGAAATGGAAATGGAAACGGAACGGGTACGAAACGCGAAATGGCAATTTTCAAAAACCTTGATACGAAACGTCGATGGAAACATCTCATGTACAATATATTATTAAAAAGTAACAAATATATATATATATATATATGCATAGTACTCATTTTATAATTGTAGACCATAAGAGATAATTGATAAGGCACTCAAAATATTTTGAGTTCATTGAAATTTGAACTTCTAAGTTCTAAAGAGTCATCATTCAACATGGTTACAATTTCAATGATTTACATATACATAATAATAATCTAGATTCTAGAATATATCATCTAGATTTCCTCATAGTCATAATCATCTCCATGAACACCACTAGCACCGACATTTCCACTCCCACTAGCTCCACTCTCCCTCCCTTCTGCAAAAGATCCCGATTCTTCTTCATCAATACCAAGCAGTGAAAGTTGGCTAAGAGTTGCAGCAGAAGCATCAAAGTCGCTAGTCTCAGGATCAATATCCCAAAGTTTGTTGGGACCTCTAACATAGGCTTCACTCTTGTGTGATAGAATGCGCAAATTGGAATGCACATACACTAAATCCTCGGCCTTCTTGGATGCTAACTTGTTCCGTTTGGCTGAGTGGATGAAGGAATATGTACTCCAATTCCGTTCTGCTGAGGAATTGCTAGCCACCTGTTACAAAAAAGAAGTTAGAAATTTTCAATTAGTAATACTATAATATTAATTTACTAAGAAGTAAGAACATACATTTTTAATTAATAAACAAACTTTTGATTTCATTTTAATATTTGATACCTGTGAAAGGATTTTAATGGCAACAGGTCGCAGCCACTTGGCATCATGGCCATGTGCACACCACCACATGCATGGGGTCATCTTGTACCTGTCAAGTGTTGCATCTATTTCACCCATGCTACTATTAGATGAAGAGACAAAGAGCGTCATTTCATAGCAGACCGTACTAGTTACATTTGGATCAGGAAAAAGCCTCCGGAATGCTGCCTTAGCTCCACTTGCAACTTCATGGTCATCATATGGTTTTTGCCTACCAGGTAGTGCAAGTATTTCACTGCTATAAAATTTGGGATTCAGGGCATAGGCTAGGAGATGCAATGGGGTGGTCATTTTATTCCACCTTCTCATGATCACATTCTTAACTTCACTGTAGAATTTTTCTTCAGGATCCTGCTCTTTTTGTTGTATGATGTCTCGAATTTTTTCAAACATAGAGTCAATGCCATCATAGATCTCCCTACGCAAGTATTATCGTGTTCGCATATCTAATCATAGATAAAATAGGCTCAGTAAAACTAAGCAAGTATGCAACCTTTGCCCACCAAATATCATCAAGTATCACTGATTTTATTTTGATGGCTCTTTCTGTGTTTGATTGCCTCCACACGGACCAAACATCATCAATCACCATAAGCTTTAAGGCT
The DNA here is from genome assembly GCA_018340775.1 of Taxus wallichiana var. yunnanensis. Taxonomy (NCBI): domain Eukaryota; kingdom Viridiplantae; phylum Streptophyta; class Pinopsida; order Cupressales; family Taxaceae; genus Taxus; species Taxus wallichiana. The sequence continues at coordinate 470,372,788 of CM031236.1, read as the reverse complement.
TGCTTTACCTTCACAAGTCGTCTCAAGACGAGAGTGTGAGAGGCAAATCTTGTTTCAGCAACCTATTAAAATAAATTAAAGCAAGTTAATTAAAAAAATAAATTAAAAGGAATTCAATTGATAATTTGATATTTCATAAAAAGTTAGCAAATAAAAATTAGAAACTAGGAAATTGTTTGGTTACCTTCAGCAACTCCAATGTCGAGAACCTCCTAAAGATAGCCTGGGACATATGATGATTTGTGATAAACATTTGGATCTCATTTGCCTCTGTATAAACTTCCTCAATCCATGGTATTTTTCCAATCTTCTGCAGCATCAAATTCAAGGAGTGTACTGCACAAGGTGTCCAAAAAATGTGTTCATATCTCCCCTCAACAATCAGCCCTGCACTCTACAATTTTTGGCATTGTCCGTGATGACTTGGACAACGCTTAGGCCCACTCGACTCAATAGCCTCAATCAAAATATTAGCAATAAATTGAGCATCTTTCACTTCACCCTCACAATCAACAGCCCTTAAGAACATTGCCCCTTTAGGGCACACTGCAACAATGTTGATTAGACATCTTTCCATCCATCTGAAATGATAGATACCCCTGAGTCCTTCCATGAGTCCCTAATTGGCTGCAAAGAAGTATGTACATGGGCCACTTCTTTCGCCAACAATGTGGTTCTGACCTTCTCATAACTAGGGCTTTTATACCCTTTTGGTGCATCATTAATACCTCTCACCATTTGTTGCCAATAAGGTGAGCGCAACACATTGAAGGGCAGCCCACATGCATAAATGCATCGAGCAACCAACTCATCAGCAACATCCCTTTTCTCATTTGCAAATGCTTGCTCTAATGGGCCTTTGGAAATTCTCTTTCGTGACAAAGACTCTCCCTCTGTTGGAGTTTCAACTGCAACTTGGATAAAAGGATGGTTTGATGGGTTGGGTGGTTTTTGTGAACCCCTATTTTGCAAAGGAGCTGTTTTAAATCTAGCTCTTGAAGCTTCCATATCAGCGTCCTCTTGCTCTTTCATATATGCCAATATATGTCTATGTTCAACCTTGCCACATTTTCTAATCCCCGTTCCTGATTTCCCCATTAAATGAGCTTTGAGTCGGGTATAAGAGGATTTGTATTGTATATTGCAATGATTGCATACCCAAACTCGAGAGCCACCGCCAACAAGGTTCTCCACAATTTGCACATGTCTCCAAAGAGGAGCTCTAGGATCCACACCCCCACTTTGGCTTTCTTCCCCTTCCCCATGCCCTCCCACTGAAGTTGAACTAGATGCCATTGAATCAAACCTTCATTGAAAAATAAAAACATAAACTTAGATAACAATAAATTATTAAATAGAAGCACACCCTACATATCCTATTCTGCTTTTGATCACCAAGTTCACCGTTCAGGCGCGAGGTGAGAGCATACACAGAGTTCGGACTTTTTAATTTAAAAAGCAAAATAAACTTTAAAAAAAAAAAAAGAATTAAATTAAAAAACCCTACACATCTTATTCTGCTTTTGATCACCAAGGTCACCGTTCAGGCGCAAGGTGAGAGCATACACAGAGTTCGGATTTTTTAATTTAAAAAAACAAAATAAACTTTTTTAAAAAACAAAAAAGAATTAAATTTGAAAACCCTACACATCCTATTCTACTTTTGATCACCAAGGTCATCGTTCAGGCGCGAGGTGAGAGTATACACAGAGTTCGGATTTTTTAATTTAAAAAAACAAAATAAACTTTTTAAAAAAGAATTAAATTTAAAAACCCTACACATCCTATTCTGCTTTTGATCACCAAGGTCACCGTATAGGTGCGAGGTGAGAGCATACACAGAGTTTGGATGATATTTATAATTTAAAAAAAGAATATATGTTTTTTATTTTAAAACGCAAAGAAAATGTTACATTTTTTTATTTTTTTAAGCATAGAGTTTTAAAATTACTAAATTCAACCTACATATTGACATCATGATCAATGATCACATTAACATTTTCTTTAGCCAAATAAAAAAAAAACTTGAAAAATACCTGGTTTTTCCTCCTTGAAGTCAATCCCACCTTCCAAATCTGATTCGAAATTCCTCCTTGAAGCCTTTAGCGCTTAACAACACGTCCTAAACTCTTCCTTCAAGCTGCTCCTTGATGTCTCTTTGCTCTTCACAATGCTAAATGCTAGTTTAATGAAAACTGTATTTAGCAAGAGAAAAATGAGAGTGTGATTTAGAATGGACCCAAGAGGTCATTATATAGCTTTTAGGAAGTGTGTTTAGCAAGGTATGCAGCCGTATTAGGGTTTCGCCGCATTTAATGCAAAGATTTTTTACTTTTTAAAACGTATTTCCGTTTTTTTGACTTGACAGCGCGGAACGCTGAAAACGCTTTCCGAAACGCTGTGCCGTTTCCGAAATGGCACAAGCGCTTCCGGAAATGTTTTCCGCGTTCGCCCGTGCGGCGCCGCGTGAAACGCTTCAAACGCTTTCTTCCCGAAACGGGCCCCCGTCCCGCTTTCCGGTATCACGAGTATTTTGGTTTCCCGTGAATTGTAGTTAAGTGTTGATCAAATTAAAAACTAGAGGATCTTGGATTTGCATTCAAGATTTGGCTACATCAAGTCGACGTCTTCCAAGCCAGCTATATTCATATTCCCGTCTGTTTTCACACCATGATTTGATTAAATAGAAGAGAATTTGTTGGTTGCTGCAATTTCATTTGACCTCGACGATTGTGCGTGGCCCATGTGTGGATCAAGCTTTATATTAGGTATACATACATCATTTACACGTTCTATGTGCTTTTTCTATCAATCAAGCGTTGTCATTCACTCTACGCACAAGACTGACATCGCCAACCTTGGAGTTTCAAACACCAGTTTTTTACATGCCTGAGTTCCAACCGTCTCATTCGGTATCTAGTTTTATCTCGTACTTGGGTAGCTTTGTCTCCTCTTCGTCTCCGCAATGGCAAGCTCATATGGAATCAAAACATTCATACCATAAATGTTGAATAATGAGAGTGACGTACATTCTTGACATGTGTCTTTCTAATGCATATAGCCTTGTCGGTGAAAAAATATTCTAGTTCTTCATTGAGTTCCTCAATCCTGTAGCAAAGAGCTCGTGGTAAAGTTCTTTAGGTCGAGTCGTTTTAGTCTTGTTTTGTTTAATTCTAGATTGATCCACGTTTTGATTAATATTAGTAGTGTGTCATAGTAAGATCATTTAAAGTTTTAAATTTTATAGTAATTTTGTGATTTTAGTCCATAGTTTGTTTAGTGTCGTGTCTTTTATTCCACCATTAGTCAAAAGACAAAGTCATGTCATGTTCGAATCTATCGTATGTCTACATTAAAATTCATCTTTTCATCAAGTCTTTGTGACCATATCAAAATTCAATAATAGTGTCTTGAGTTAGTCATGTTCATAGTTGTATTTGTGTGGACAAAGTCTCATATTAAGAGTCATTATTTATTGTCAAAGTCATTAATTAGCTTCCATCATATTGTAAAAAGAGTTTTTGTGAGTCATAGTATCTTATTTTGGTCATTTTAAACTATTGTGTTTTCATTATCAATTTTGTCTAGTTAGTCAATTGTGATTTGTCATTGTAAAAAGTTCGTAAAATAAAAAAGTTGCCTTGCGGGACGCATTTTCTGGTGGAATCCAACATTCGGGTAAGGTATGTAATTATTGAGCTTGAAAGCTAAATTTGTTGAGCTAGCAACATGACACTGGAGGATGGAGGCATTAAAGGTTGGAGGTCATTCAGTAACCTCTTATCAGTCGCTAACGACGAGGCCACACAGATGATTTGGTGGCATTTTTTTCAGTTGCGTGTTTCAATATGTTTCTATTTTCAGTGTTCTTTTTGTGTTGTGTTGAATAAACCCCTTTTCAAAATTTTTGGAGGAGTCATGTTTTTCGGAATACTCGCTTTTGGGGAGTAGGAGAAGATTTTGAGGTAGACTCAAGGGATGGTTATCCAACTAGTGTGAAGCTTGTGGATCTTGGAGATTCAGAATTTGGGTGCCCAAGGAGGAAGGGAAAGTCCCACAGGAACCCAAAGAGGAAGGGAGCATTCCTGCATAATTCAGCTCGACTTTACGCCTTTACGAGGGTAAAAAGATTATCTATGGAGTCCGTCCACACTGGTATATATAGTGCTTTCAAGAGGTGGATCAACTTCTTCGAATATGGTTCTTCGTCGTGTTCATATTAAGGGGGTGAAGATTAGCTATTAATAATGTTCACACTAAGGGGGTGAATGTTAGGAATGAATAGTGTTCACATTATTATTAGTGTATGCAATTATATTATCAATGATAATATAATTATATATGTGATGTAATTGTATAATTACTCACGATAAATGAGTAATTGGTTAGTAAGTTCGTTGATATATTGTTATAACAAATGCATAACAATATATCAATACGGGTATGTTATTGTTTTGTATACTTCCTATTTTATAGGAAGTTGTTCAACTACATTCTTGGCTATATAATAGCCCTCCATTGTTGTAATACATACACAGCAGTATAATATTGAATATCATTATTGCTGCATAGAATCTCTGGTTCCCATCATAAAGGTAATGATCATATTGTGCAATTCAGCCATATCCCTAGAGAGAAATAAAGCGGCGGATGGGCTGGCTAATTGTGCTTTGGAAAATTATAACTTTGTCTGTTACGGAACGTCACCTCTCTGGTGGTCGATCAAGATCCAAGAAGACATGAGAAACATTCTAAATTCTGATTTACTAGAATGAGAGCTAATATGTATCCTCTTTTATGTACTGCCCAGGCTTGGACTAATAGCTTTCAGGCCTGGCACAGTAGAATTTGTACTCTTTGATTTCTTTCTAATTTGAATGATGCTCTGGTTTTTGAAAAAAAATAAAAAATAAATAAAGGTAATGATCGTCCCACTAGGATACCTGCACACAATAGCAAAATATAAGACAAATAATCTCAATTTTAATCACATGAAATGCCCAAGCTGGCAGTAAAAGCCAATGTAATTAGGTCTACCTCGGGACAAGGATTACAGTGGAGCTGGGCTCTATCTTGAGACAAGAATTATACCAAACAGAATTCCATCACCTGCACATGGATTATGGCAGATATGGGGCCATCTTGGGATAAGGAGAAATACAACAGCAATTCATAGTATATCGAGCAATTTATTTATGATAGTCCAATTTAAAGTCCAAGTCAAGTGCATCAATGGCTAAGATCCCAACATCCAATGATATAAATTTCCCAATATATAACATAAACTGCACAACCCATGAGATATGTGAGGGTGCCACAGTAGCCAAATATTCGGCATCCTACATATTCAATAAATCCAGAAGAATATCCTCGCAGTTGAGTTACACCATACAATGCTCCATAATGAAGGAGCCACTCCACAAGATCTCCCAAACCGAGGTGTGAACTAAATACACCACATATCTCAACATCTCAATACTTTATATCCTAATGTCTATAAAAATATATGGGTCTCCTATATATATCTTTTAATCTAATGACATTCGGGCTAGGGTGAACCTTTAACCCAAAAGTTACACATTGGGCCAATATTCGACTAAGTAGTTACTAAATATAGCTCAATCCACAAGTTACCTAATAAAACTAACCAATCGGCTACTCAATAACTATCATATGCATCACAATACCATGGTCCTTGGTCCACAACAAAACTTGTGCGATGAGAAAATAATTCATGGCATTTGGTTGCCTTATTGAAGAGTTTGGTGAGATGCCTTTTGAAATTGATCTCTTTAAGTCAACTGCTATTTTTCTGGAAATGTAATTTTAAATGAGACTTGCGTTATCCACCAAAAAGAAAAGACATGTTTACATGATAAATACTATGAAAATTTTAATGTCCATACAATGTACTTAATGTGGGGCCATTTAAACAAGGAATAGATTGATTGAAGAGCCTATAATAAATTCTTAATTGGATGGCCTGTCTCAAAACTCCTGCAGATCACCAAAATAATCCCAAAGCTATTGATAAGGGTGAGTAAGTGATGCGGGAGCATCTGGGTACACATACAATCCCGTGCCAGCCAAAAACAAGAAGAAGTATATTTAATAAGTGTTTGCAGCTTTTGTTTCTTGTGATATCTTGTGAATTTTTCCAAGAAGGCGTACTGTGAAGGAAACCTTGTGAAATCTTGCAATTTCGATCTTTTTGCTAAATTGAAAGGTACCACAGGTGTCCGAGAGGTTCTTCGGGACTTTACGACATGCCATTTGTATTCGAGTCTCTGTGGTGCACTTTCAAGTGTTGCGATTCCCATTTCTGTGAAGTTCTGCGTGGTTATGTAGGACTGTCATCACAAGGAGCTAGGCATCTGCCAGGTCCTGTACTGCGAGCCTCTGTGAAGTTTAGTGGCATCTTGTGTAACAACATAATTCATCATTCCGCACAGCTGAGAAGCATACAAAGATGTGAAACACATCTTTTTAAGGCTGGAATATAACGCCCCAGACCACAACTGAGGAGTAGGTGAAGATTCTTGAAGGGATTTGCCACGTCTATTCTGAGGCATTATCCTGAGTGGGCAATATGGATAAAGGGAATGATCTTCTTTCAGAGGAGGTTAGCTAGCACAGGTCAGTGAGGGTTAACTCACTAGAGGAAGCTTGAGAAGGTAAAACACACCTGAGAAGTTCACCTAAGCTAGGAGAGACAGCTAGGGAAGATTGTTAGCTCACAGAAGGAAGATTATGGACTCTTCCTGAGAGAGAGTTAGAGTAGCTTGCAAAAGTAACTTGCTAGGAGCATGCGTGTTAGGCACACAAGTCTATAGTAGTGAGTCACATCCCGTCAAGGATGGATATTGTAATCTCAGCTTAGTTGAGGCTGTGATAGAAGTAAAAGAGTTTGTAAACATTGTAATCTGTTTTGAAATCAATATAAAGGAGATCTGTGGTATTCCATTTTTGTGTAAGATCCAATTATGTGTCTAGGCTGCATGGCCTATGGCCGGCCTAAGGCTGTTGTTGTAACTGTGAATCGTGATTACATCAATAAGTTAGCGTGGTGATACTGTAAATAACATAAGCAGTGCTTAAATTTGGAGATTTTATAATTTTCAAGCGTGGACTCTTAAAAATTGCACAGATTTACCTCTTATATTCTTTAGATTCAAAATTCACTTTAAAGTTTTCTTGATGTGCCATTTTCATATGTCAAAGCAGCTATTTTGAAATAGAAAAGTATTTATTTTCCAATTAGTTCATGCAGTATCTGTGAATAATTTCAGAAATGTTCAAATGGAATGGCAATTGAGTACTTGATAAGCTAATTTCATTGTTTATATTTCACTGATTATCCACTGCTTCTGAACTTGCAGACTACATATGAAAATTTCAGGCAGCGGTCTGAGAATAGACTTAATCCTTACGATCGAGGGACAGCCAATAATTTTGGGGAAATTTTCTGCACAAAGATTAGACCCTCAAAGAACAATTTCCGGGCCATGGTAGAGCAAGATGTGCCAAGACAGACTGTGAATGTTCCTCCAGATACAGACAATCAAGATGATGCAGGAAATTTCCGCATGAAAATTGGTTCTGATGTGGAAGCAGGTGAACCATCTTCAGCTGGAGGAGCACGTGGTCTGGAAGGGGAAGGCAATGAAGAATTACGGAGCCAGCATAACAATAGCCGTGATGTTGGTTTGAACATTAAAGAGGGATATGATGATGCATTTGCACGTGCTATAGGTAGGCCAATTTCCTCAGAGAACAGTGATGCAAGAAGTGGAGTTTATCCTAGACGCTCTAGTTGGGGTCGAAGAAGTGAAAATTTTGAAATTTCACCTGATATACTTTCTCTGGGGTCAGGGGTTACTGAGAGTGGTCGATTCAGTGGACATATTACACCACCAGGAAACAGGTGAAAGCTAAGTGCTCGTGGTTCAGATTAATTTTCTACTTCAAATAGTTCTCATGAGGATGATCCAGCTGCAGAGTTTTGCCTACGGAAATTATTAGCACCCTTTGAAATCAAGGCAGCTAAACCAACAGGTTCTCTTTATGGATTCTTTTAGGGTTTGGTCCCTTCTTGTTAGGTGCTTATTCTTCCAAGCTATTTTTGGATTCTTTAGATATTTTGTTTGTTATTAGAGTTTGCCATGGCACTCCTGATTTACTGTTGAAACTTGTACTTTTGAGTCAGATTGACCTACTTTGGTCATTCCACTCCTGATTTGCCATTGGAACTTGTACTTTTGAGTCACATCGACCTACTTTGGTCATTTGTGGAAATTAATATTAATTTTTTCCTGCCTCATATTTCTCCTCGTGTATATATAATTTATTAATTTCTATTTACTAAATCTCATGAGTGTCAATTCGGTATTGTTATCATTTTGTAAAACGCTTCTGAACTGTGTAGAATGATGTGTAATAACTATTTTTCAGCTACATCAAGCTTTCATTCAGGTTTGATTGACAAAGAAGAGTCCTAAAATAAATTTATTTGCAAGTGAATACTAATGCTAGAAAAATAAAACATTTGGAAATCTCCTACAATAAATTCAAAGCTATCATTAATTTTAGGAGACTTGAGTTAGGAATTTTCTGTTGGTAAAAATTAGAGGATTTTATTTTGGATTCTTAGTCACATGCATAATACAAACTGCAGAATCATATTACATAATTATCTTTGTTGTGGGAATGTCTGTTTGACAGCTCCACTGTTTAAATTATAGCATTGATTCTCTCCAATTTGAATTTCAAGTTCTTGCTATTCACAACTGGGTTTTGTTTGCTTCATTATTCTAAGTATCAATACACAATCCACTCTCATTTGCCCGTGTTGTATATAGCATCCCTTTGACACATGCACGATCAAAATGATGATTGGTATGGATGTGAATGTGTGAAGGTTTGTTCCTATTGATCTTTCCTTTTCTTACATCAATGTCAGTCAAAATTGTTTCACAAAGAACTGAATCTAAAGTTGGAGTTAGTTGAGGTATGTGTACTTACAAGTAAGGGATCATCATTTGGAAAGTATCTGATCAGACATCTGTCTTCTATGATTCCTTTTGCTTGAAGCAGGCTGTCTAATAGGCCTAAAAATTGGATTTGTGAAATGTGCAGCAATCTGACTATTTTCATTCATCGATATCTTTGTATAGGTGGATATTCAACTTGTCGGTAGATTAAGCTAGCTACAGCATATCCTAGTGGCACTGGATACATGTTTCAAGTTATTCAGTTTTGCAGCTTCTTGAATCTCCTTCACATGTTCAAAGAACCGTAATGTATTAATAACTCAAAGAAACAGGGGAAAGCCAATAGTTTACTTATTTAAATTTGTACTTAACCAGACAGACATGTAATATGAGCTGATTCCACATCTATTGGTATGTTTGATTTTGGTTATACAACATTTTTGTCGATATCTTCATTATTAATTGTTTACATGAACAAGATAACATTTTTAGTTGCTATTATCTTTTTCTTAATTGCCAATGTTGAGGGCCAAGAGCAGGGTTTGCACTTGAGTTTGTTTAGAGTTGTAAAAGTGAGTAGATGCTCAACTAACATTCAATATCTTTGATGGTGAATTCCCCATTCAGCCTTTTTGAGCACCCAAGGAAAAGAAGACATTGTATTTTTTTTCCATTCCTTCTCTACAGATAAATAAAAACAGCAATATTTGATATATAGTATTTTGTTATAACTCCATGTGGGCCTAACTCAGTCGGTATATATTAGTCTTCAGTAGATAGGTTAATGCTTGGACCTAATGAAAGTGCTTGTTCATTAGTGGCATTCTGTTAGAAGTGGACTATTTATGATGATGAAGATGCTGATATACCTCAACCTTTACAGATTTACCCTCATGTTCAACCTTGTCTTCCACGTTTTCTTGAGTAGGTGAAGTGTTTAAGATTCCTTTTATGCTCTTTGTTTCTATTGGATCGTCTTTTGTGCTCCCTTTTGTTGTTGGAGCCATAGCTAGAACCCCTTTGTTAGAGGATTGGTTGTACTCTATTGGAGGTATAATGTATCATTGTTTGTAATGTATATTTGTGAAACATTCCTATGTAATATTGTAAAAACGTATTATGTTGGCTTAACAGTAGAAAATAGGAAATATGTGAAATAAAAAGAAGGGCACTGAAGAAAGCAGACATTCAACAACTGCGAATATGAATCATCATAGTAAAATGTAATTGGAGGAAGGAAACTGAAAAGACATTTTTTATATAGGGATGTGAAGAACTATAACTTTTGTAACATCATTACCAATCTATACAATAGATGAAGCTCTGAATTTGTGTCTTTATTTTGTTAACTTAGTTGCAACTCTAAAGTTATCTCATGTATTTCTTTTGTTTCATTTACTTTTCCCTTAATATGAATGCTGATTTCCAGTGCTTTCTTTTATTTTCCTATAACACAGATGCTTTATATATATAGAATCTATGTTTGAATGACAAACTCCAAAACTGTTCAGAAACGATGCAAATAATGACCTGGAATTCCCAGACTACAAATCTACTATCATCTTGGAAGATGTGCCAATAAATGGTTAAGATAAGTTTTGTTATCGGTTTAACCAAGGCCATTTCTAGATTCTAACATTGAGATGGCTACCAAGCCAAGAGGTAGAAAAATGGAAGCAAGATCGATTGGATGAGTTCTCAGCACATGAAAGGTCGAAGTTGCAGATTGACTTTAAGAAGCTAATGCTAAAATCATATATATGATCAAATTTATGAAATCTTCTGGTGAAAAGTTTTGTGCAAACTAGTAGAATGCCTAACTAGCTAGCTAGATTGGAGAACTTTTTTTTAAAGGTCGAGAAGATGAACAATTGATATATGCAGCTGACAATTTTGTTGTGCCACATTCATGTCTGCTGACAGCTCATAAATCTCCTATGAATAAAAACATGTTTCGTCGCAGTGTTCAATCATGGCAGCTGCTCGTATTCTATCACTTTCTTCCAATTTGGATTTATTTGTCTCCTTGAGCTTGTACTAGGCCTTTTTCAGTCCTGAACTTTACTTTTTTTTTTTTGCTTTAGAAGGCTGCAAAACCATAAGCCCATTTTGCAATTACCCTAGTGATTATGTGTCATATTGGTTGTGCCCTGTTACTCTTTCCAATTTTGCGACCTTTGCTTGCTAAGGAAAAACAAAGGGTCAGAAACAGATGTTGAATTCACGGGCACCTTTGACACTTTGTTTACTCATCTAGATCTTTTCAGTTTTTCCTAACAAGATCAAAGGTCATTGATTTCTTATTTATATGCAAGATTTAGAGGCTGTGAGGGATAAAAATTGTGGGTAGTTACTCGTTCATAGTCTTCCTTGCTATATAAACTCTCTCCCAATTTTCAGAGCATTAGTTGTAGGTTTGAATTAGTTTAGGGCATTTACTTCGAAAATTCATTAATTGTGTATCTCCTGCGACAGACATGAGATAAGTCCTCACAGAGGTCGCATTTTTAAAGACACCATGCTTTAATCTTTTTATATTAGCCTTGGTTGTCATTTCGCAGTTGGTTTTTCTTTGTTTGTTTTAGGTTTACAACATACATTAGTTTAGTTTTGATAGATTGATAAAATTCTTGCATTAGAAATAGTTTATTTTGTTAGTTTCTCATTCCAGTTCTCTAGTCAACCACATTTCATTGTTTGGATTAAGATTTGCTACGTTTGAGCGGTGCTTATCTATAGCTTCAACCTCACCTATCTACAATCCTCATACTCCCATTAATTTGCATTTTCAGATCATTCAAAGTTATTTGTTATACACCACACTGTTTTTGCCATCATTTTCCATGAAGATGAGAATATATGAGATCGAGACATTGCTATTGCTTAGCAGTAGTATCAAACTCTGTTAACATCTCGATATTAAGTCTTTTTGTGTTCACACTTGTGATTCCTTTGCTAGTTGGTATGTGTCTCTATTGATTTTGCTTGTGCAAAATGTCCATCAAATTGCTTTCTTTTCTTTCAACTATAATTTGTCATAGTTTTGTGTTTTTTTCGTTCTGAGCCCCTACTTGTATATCCTATGCTCATTTCAATTTGGTTTTCTTTCTCTTCCTTGTTGTTTCGAGATCTTTTCCTTCACATTGTGCATATCCCTTGTTTTTCATCTTTGCACTTGTTCACGTGCTCATTTACTTGTTTCACTGGCATATTTGTTGATTTAATCCACTTCTTATGGTTTCTCGTCTTTATTCTTGCTGTTTGAGCAACTTTACAACATTTATAGCATTTTGGAAACACTGACAACATTTGCAACATTGACAGCTTTTGCAAGATCTTTCTATTTGTTGCCTTTTCTCGTTCTCTGTTGTTCCATCAAGTCTTGCTACACATATTGTCCACTTATGGTCTACTCAGCCAAATTCTGTCACGTCTTTGGTAAATTGGTTTATGTTTTGACAACCTTGGCAATTTATGTAACACTGACAACTTTTACATTGTTTAAAATTGCGCTGGATTCTTGCTGTTAATTTGACTGGCCACTTCCAATTTGTGGACATTTTAGCTTTCTTAAGAGTCTCATTGAATGTTTTTACCACCTGTCATACCTTGTCATTGTGTTTGGTATTGATTTTAGGGGTGTTATGAAGCATCTCAATTATCATCTTTGTTGGACTTGTCACCATTGCTGGGTGAATCATCATTTTTTTGGCATATATAGATTGAATCTTGCATGTTCTAAACATTTTGTAAATTACTTGAGTCATCCTATTTTCTGTCCATGCATTTTATAGCTGATTTGCATTCTATTAGAATCATCCGAAGCTCACAATGTTGTCAATAGTTTGCACATATTGTCATTTCTAGCTTGTATATTCATTTTGTTAATCTCTTGCAGCCTAGTTCATCTCTATTTTTATTGTAAACCACACGTTTACAAGAAATACATGATAGTAAAATGCTAATTGTAAACAATATTGGTGGAAAAATCACACCCTAAAATGCCAATCACATCGAGCTATACTAGACCCAATAAAGTATCATTACAACATCAAAAATAGTTGGCATAATTACATTTAGTAAATAAGTGTTTTTAGATTAAAAAAGTGATAAAACCAATGAGCATTAAATCAAGGACCATCAACCACAAACAATAAGAAACACGACACTAGGCGGTAGTGACAAACATGGCGGCTAGAGGAGGTGGAGGTGGGGGCTACCAAGCTTGCCTCCCAAGCACCAACACTTGGAGGTCTTTCGTGTTAGGTATGGGATCCCACCCATCATTTTGTTGGTTCTCTTTAGTTTCCTTGCTTGCCTAGATCGGAAAATGGTAACAACCAAACATAGAAACTTGTCATGAAGAGGAGCTCCCTAATGTCCACCACCACTACATCCAATGTGATAAAAAACACCACCACTTTGCCTTTGATAGGCGAAGGCCAATGGGAATGGGGAAAGAAGCCCCTTGTTCCTAGAGTGGTGATGGTGAAAACCTTGGCAAAAAAAGGTATGGATCCACTTTCGGGCAAATTGGCCATGAGGGCAAAACCAAAAAACTGCTTTATGGTCTCAACCTGATGGCAAGTAAAGTAGGTGGGATTTGGCCCCCCATATGCTTGAGCCTAGGTAGTCGGTATGGGGGTACGATGCGGGTAAGGGATCCGTACACCGATACGACAATTATTTTGGGGGCCTAGGTACGACACTTGGGTATGGCAATACAATATACATATAAAATATTAAAAATATTATAAAAAGTAACAAGATAAGCAAAATCATAGTCTTACACATGCATAAATCAAACAAATTATTAAATAAGTGAAATATACATAGTGAAATAGCCACAATAGTTAAAATGTATTGATAATTCAATGCATTTTGTCATGATATTCATTGTTCGAACTTATAAGCAATACATTATTCAAATCAAAATGTTACAATGTAACATTGTAAACACAAAAATGAAGATACATCAACATTCTAGTTAGTAATAGTCTAATGGCTCTACATCTTCTCCAATGTCTTCAATGAAAGCATCACTACCATCATGTGGTTCATTAGAACCACAAGCATCAGGAGTACAACCTGCAACCATCCGCAATGCCGCTCATGCTAGCCCCACTTTGTAGCTCATGCAAAGTACTAACTAGGTTTGGGTCTAGCAATGAAAGTTGGGCAATGGAAGCTTCCAAGCTTGGAGTCTCTGGTTTTATATCCCAACACTTTGTTGGCCCTTTCCTATACTCATCCTTCTTATGTGATAGAAGGCGCAGGTTAGAATGCACAAAGACCAAATCCTCCGCCTTTTTTGCTCCCAACTTGTTGCGGTTAACGAGTGGATAAATGAGTATGTACCCCAATTCCTCTCAGTTGAAGAAGAACTCGCAACCTATTGAGGCAAGCTGAAAAGTCAATGCAAAATAAAAATTTTAAATTTATAAAAGTAAAAAAGAAAGAGTTAAGAAATGAAAAAAATTAAAATCTTACTTGTGATAAATTTTTTATTGCAAGTGACAATAGGTAGGTGTATGCTTATCCATGGAGGTACCACCACGAATAAGCATCCATCTTGTATTTGTCACGAAGAGCACTAATGGAGTGATCCCTAGAGGATATGAAATTCACAAACTCACCTCTAACCATGTCTTCTACTTCTAGATTTGGGAAGATTCTAGCAAATGCTTTGCCTTATACCCCTCACTAACTTCAACATCCCTATATGGTGGGACCCTCCTAGGAAAAGAAAGGATCTCTGCGCTATAGTATTTTGGAGTCAAGGCAAAAGCAAGAAGATGCAATGGAGTGGTCATTTTGTTCCACCTTTCAATGAGATGTAATTGCACTTTGTTGAAGAAGGTCTCTCTAGGATCTTGCTCTTTTGCATTTATGATGGTCTTAATTGACTCAATCATTGAGTCAATTCCATCATAAATCTCACCCATGCATGGATGATCCATATCAACAAATCTCAACATACTCACAATGGGCTCAGTAAAACTAAGCAAGTAATCCACACGATCCCACCATGTTTCATCTAAGATTAACATTTTCACATTTCTAGCCCTCTCACTTTGTTTACTTGCCTCCATACTCTCCAAAGATCATTGATAACCATGCCACTCAATGCCTCTCGCACCTTCACAAGCCGTCTCAAGACAAGCGAGTGTGAGGTAAATTGAGTCTCAACAACCTAACAAGAAATCAAAAGAAATGAAATTAAGACAAGTAAATTTAAAACATTCAAAATTCTACGAATTACAAACTTATAAAATTAATTTAATGAATTTATAAAAATTAATTTTAAAAGCTAATAATTATTTAAAAAAGAATGTTATAGTTTACCTTCAATAGCTTTGTAATGTCGAGAATTTATGAAAGATGGCTTGGGACATGTGGTGGTTGGCGATAACATTTGAATCTCACTTGCCTCCTCATATACTTGTTTTATCCAAGTAATTTTTGTGCCCAATTTTTGTAACATTAAGTTGAGGGAATGAACGGCACAAGGTTTCCAAAATATGTGCCCATAAAGTGCCTCAATCAACAACCCTGCAACTCTACAATTTTTTGCATTGTCCATTACAACTTGGACAACATTTTGAGGCCCCACTACCTCAATAGATTCTATGAGGATGTCAACAATGAATTGGACATCCTTCACTTGCCCCTCACAATCAATAGCCTTGAGAAACATTGCCCTTTTAGGACACACTGCAACCACATTGATCAATGGCCTATTTGTTGTATCTTTCCATCCGTTAGAAACGATGGACACCCCTTTTTTCGAGCCATTGATTCTTGATGGGCAGCAATGCGTCTTCAACTTTTTTCTTTCTTTTGACAATAAGGTGGTGTGCACCTTTTCATACCCTGGGCTAATGTACCCTCTAGGGGCTTCATTAATACATCTCACCATATCTTGCCAATATGGTGATCTAACAACATTAAATGGGACACCACATGCATAAATAAAGCGCCCAATACTTTGGTCAGCTATGTCCCTGCTTTCATTCTAGAATGCCCTTTCCAATGGGCCTACATCTTTTGTTCTTTTGTGAGAAAGAGGTGAATCCTCTTCCCCTCTAGTTGCAATAGGTGTAGACAAAAATGGGTGATCTAGGGCCACAACCTCAACGAAGGAGAAACAAGTGGCTTGTTATTTGATCTTCCTTTTTTTGCCATAGGATGCTTGGATTTTAAGGCAGTTGTTGCATTCGCTTCCTCTTGCTCTTTGATGTATGTAAGGGTCTTTGCACGTGGCAACCCCTTTCCATCCAACCCTCCACATGTTATAATTCCGTGGTCAATAGCCCCACACAAATGAGCTTTCACCGATTGTAGGGATTGTAGGAGCTCTTAAATTGCATATTACATTCTGAGCAAATCCAAATAAAGCCCCCTCCACTTGGTATTTGTTCTATTTGTGTGACATGCCTCCAAAGGGGAGGATGGATCACATTTGTAAGGGAGACCTTTACTACCTTGACCCACATAGCGAGAACTCGCAACCATTTTAATTGCACAATGCATTTAAAAAAAAGAAAATAAATTGAAATTTAGTCTTGAGAGAATGTTGAAACTTTAAAGTTAAAATTTAAATGAAATCAAATGTAGAAAAATGAATCTTAAAACAATAAAATAAACAAACAAAAAAATAATTATACAAACTAAAATACTTTTAAAAATGCGTATCGACTTCTTTTTTGACCAAAAACAATTTTTTTAGAAAATGTGTATTTACCCAACGGATACGTTCGTGTTTGGGCAAGGTTCTTCCCGCGGGGCCTAGGTACGTCCACGACGGCGTCGAGAGGCGTACTCATGACCTGTAGGAAGAACCCTACCTATATCCCCTGCGTTTCAAACTGCGAACCCGCATCGGGGCGTAGCGAACCCGTACCCGCTGTTCCTGGGGGACGTCGGCTATGTAGGTTTGAGCCTATCCCCAATTGGTAAACCTTGATGGAGAATACACTAGAGAATGATATTGTTTGGGTTTAATATGGGATTTCCAAAGGTTGGGAAAGTGCCGATAGCTCAAATCGAGTTCAAGGACCTTAATTTCCAATGGTGATTAAGGGAGTCTCAAAAAATATGTTGAGGGACAAGAAGTTGATAACCAATTCAAGTTTTGTAATGGGAAAAGGGCATAGCAATAGGCCAATGCCAATCTCTCCACTAAGGGGCTCGAGAAAGGACACCATTTTTTTGGAGATAATAATTAGGTATGTAGTTTTGAATCTCATAAATAGATTCAACATCCTCATTCTTAAGCACATCCCATGAAAACCATATGTGAAAAACCTTGCGAGAAAATGTCATAGATAGTCTCGATTCCATTTATAAAAAGCTTAAGACTCTTAATCTAGGGGACCATGGCAAAGGGGACATTATGAAACATAAAAATGAGAGATCACCAAAGAGAACAAAAGTTGATGAAAGTCCATTCCTAAAACCATCTCCAATCCAAAAGAGGTTTGGTTTGAGCATTTCCCAAGCCTTCCATATACTTTTGGAAACAAAGGTACCACCAATTTTTACTAACACATGGGTGAGAAAGAGTCTCATAGTGAAGACCACAACAAGCTTTTCTATCAAGAGGAGCTTCATAAATGATGCAATTACTTCACAAATGTTTCTATACATCATAATGTTCTAAGCTTCGATTATCCATTTGGTACTTAGTGCATGACCTTGAAGTTTGATGTCTATGAGCCCAAGGTTCCCTACTTCCTTAGATCTCGCAATGGGATGTCCTAGAAACCCCGTAGAACCCTTTTATTTCCTTCTAATTTTTCCTATAAAATTTCTTTCAATAATTGTTATAACATTATCATTAGACATTTCAGCTTGCATCTAGGGATGATAGATTATCCTTTAGCTACCTTGGAGCACTTTACATTGCTTGATTCTCCATGGAAAAAAAAATCAAGTGCATGTCCATCTTTTTAAAAAATCAATCTCACAATTATATTCAAGCTTTGTGTCTTTTTTGGACGCATTGAGGTTAATTAAATCACACATCTTGCTTGCTTCCATTTTATTGTTTTTAAAAGGTTAAAAATATTGATGCCATTTACTTTCATGTACACTTGCTTAAGTCGTTTGAGAGTTATTAGATTTGTGCACTCTTTGCAGTAGTATTTTAAAGTACTTATGCTAAAATTGAAGAGGCCTACACCACTATGAGCACGACATGCTCTTTCTATTCTTACTTGATCATTCTAGTTTATCTTTTTAGTCTATTTTCTTGTAGGATTCACATAGAGATGTCTTTTTCTTCCTCACTTTTTTTTTTTCTTCTTCCTCTTTTCCTTCTTTATTTTTGGTCATTTGATGCATAGACATGATCATAATCAATTCTTCAAAGCTGAGAGGATCCCTTGTGTCATACAACCTCGTGTTGTGGATTCAAAGCAAAAAGCACTTGACCAAAACTCTAACTTGTTCCTCGATCCATGTCATATGCTACCCCATAGTTCCCCAATTCTAGGTTCTCAACATGCATTACAAAGACACCAAACGATTGTGTGAACAAAGAGCTCATGAGCAATGACAATTCCTTCAAAAATAAGGAGAAGCCAACCAAGTAAGTCACCCCAAAAACAAAAGCCTACATCTCTATGATATTTTATCGTCCCTAGTCAACCTTGGGAACTCAAGTTTGTGTAGCTTTTTTTTTTTTGCACACTTGTATTGACTCTAGCGTGAAAGTTTCATCTTTTAATTTATATTCTTCTTGTTTGACTTATGTCTTAGGTATTTTACCCTCACATACATATATGGTTGTGATAGTTACCCTTCTATCTACACCAATTTACCCATTTAGGTCAACCCTAAGATGTTTTGGTCATTTGAGAACATTAATAGAATTTCTTTGTTTCTTCATATTTCTCCTCATGTATATATACTTTCTATTTATATTGAATCACATGGGTACACAATTGACATCATGATCATTTCGTTAAATGGTTTAAGTTGTGTGTAATGATTATTTTTTCGGTGTTAATCAACATATAAAAGTCATAAATTAAAGTTTACTTGCAAGTGAATACTAATGCTCAAAAGATAAAAACATTGTGGAATCTTAATTGCAAATTGAAAGCTATCATTAATATTAAAAAGTCATTGATTTGGGTTCAAATTTTCCATTGACAAAAATTAGAGGATTCCACTTTGGATTCTTGCTCACATGAGTGATAAAAACATGCATGATCAAAAGTGATTAGTATAGATGTGTATGTCTAAAGGTTTTCTCATATTGACATTTCCTCTTCTTACGTAAATGAAGTTAAATATATTATACAATGAGCTAAATCTAAACATTGAGCTGGTTGAGGTTTGCTTATTTGCAAGTTATGGATCACCCTTGTAAAGTGTTTAATCGGGGATAATTATTTCTTCAATGATACCTTTGCTCAAGCATGCTATTGGTGGGTCCTAAAATTGGATTTGTGAATTGTGAAACAACCTAACTTCTTTCATTCTTAGACATCTTTGTATAGGTGGATGCTTGACTTGATGGTAGATGAAGCTAGCTACACATATTATAGCGAAATTAGGTATATGTTTCAAGTTATTCAATTTTGTAGTTTTTCAAGCTCCTTCACATGTCCGAAGCGTCATAATGTATTGACAACACAAAGAAACAAGGGAATGTCTATAGCTCACACGTATGAATTTGTACTTAACCAAGAAAAAATGATATGAGATGATTCCATATTTAGTGATACATTGGATTTTGTTTGAGATCATGTATATTTTCATGATGATATTGGAGACATTCCAATACTTGAGAGGGTTCCTATACTTGTGATAGTACATGAGGAGAGACTACCCAAAACTTGAACAAATTCAACTTAAAAGTAGTTGTATAATTTACACAAAGTTGTACGACTTGTACCCAATAGTGGTGCAAAAGTACCCAATCACATAGTGACACCATATTTACAACTTTAAGATACCTAATGCACATGTTTAAGTCTAACTTCTTTTTCTAGTGTATTTCAAATTTGCTATTTTAAATCATTTCAAAATGTGACTTTCCCTCCAATTAAACACATGAAATGAAAAATACATATTAATTATACATTGACTCAACTATGAAAAGAATTCAAATGCTGATATGACGCTATTTAAGTGCCATGTGGATGCCAAGTTAGGGTGTATGAGTAATGGTTCATCTCCCATAATATTTGAGAAAAATATTTCTTGATCCATCATATTTTTAGGAACAAACTACGATATTTTAGATATTCTATCTTTCCATCCCCATAAAGAATAATGAACATGAAACTATTGTGAATTAAACATTCTCTTTGTAATATAAGCTGAAAAGAACCAAGAAATAATCAACTAACCTAAACCCAAAGAACAAATACCTAAAATTAGGAAATTTATTAAGGTGCATGGTTAACTAACAAATTAATTAACACCTAGAGTCCTACAAGCTTTTTTTTTTAAAACACACATTTGTAAAGGCCTTGTCTATCCTTTATTTATATGATTCAAAATTGGTCTCAAAGTATTGCCAATTTCAAGGCCATTGTTTCTTTTTCATATTTACTAGTCCTTTTCAATTTCAAAGGTTTCTTTGACTTTTCTTCTCTAATAATCATCTTTTACAATTAATTTTGCTTCATTTGTTAAAATTTGGTAATTTGCTTTGAGTATTAAAACTTGGTGTTTTATCTTGAGTATGTTCTTTAAGCCTCATTTGAGAGATCTCCCCATTTCACCCACTCAAGGTTTTCCAAAACAACATTAAATTAGTCTAACCCCTTTTTGTAATCTAGGAAGTAATGTATCTATTGTAGAATCTAGAGTAGTGTGAAGGTATATCGAGGTTTGACGGTAGTATGTATACTATCTTCCTCATAAATCTTCCCAACTTCTATGAGATTCCCTTTACATAGTGAATTGTGATATGTTTGCACCTTGATTAAATTATGTTATGGAAAGTGCATAACAATAAATAAGTTTGTAAGAGTTTGTTACATGTGATTATTTTCTATGTAAATGAGAAGAAAGATATTAAAATTCTTCCTTGAGTGTATTCATTCTCCATTGAATTTTTCAAACCCATTTTCTTGAAATATCATCTTTAGCACAAGTGAAAACACATTCGTATAAGAGTACACTCTTTTCTAAATTAACCATGGAATGAACGTTAGGAATCAAATATTCTTAATGTGAATTCTATGTGTTGATTGCTTTCATAATTCCATAATTTTTCAAGTTATTGTATCAATGAAATCATATATTTTTCTGAATGCATAGATGCACTTGCATCCTTCAATCAAAAGGATTTCTACTCATGCCTTAGTGACCTTTATTTTCTACTAGAAATTTTGAATCTCTTCAATAACTCTTTGATTAAACTTGTTGATAGGAGAAATCGTTTGTGCTAAAAAAGGTTGGTGGATATTCATGATCTATAAAAGTCTAAACTTATGATGAGGGTGAGCGAACATGATCTTGTAGCATCTCTTATGTTTTTGACCATGATGTCAATCGAGTGTTATGAATATTGTCATTGATGATCTAACATGAGTCAATGCGTTGCAAACCATCAAATATCACATTATAAACTCCACCATCCATGGTTTGGATTCCTTGGTAGTAGGATCAACCATCACTTTGCTAAGAAGGAAAATCATGTATGATAGATCTTCGGGGTATTCAACTCGTATGAGGTTTTTGGTAATCTTAGACGGACCTCTTTTCTAAAATTTCATCTATGAGTTAGAAAACATATTCTAAATATTAGTGTCTTTGTTGTTCCATTTTTATATTGCATATTCCTTGATGGGAGCCACTTAATAAATTCTCCTCCGTATTCCATAAGTAAAGAAAATATTATTAGAATCAAGTTGAGTAACCATTGTACTATTGGTTGTCTTGAATTCACGACTAATATGATCATAGTTCTTTACACAAGCCAAGACAAGGTCAATACATTGTATAGATAATGAAAACATGAAAAATATGAATAATCCATTGTGGAAGATTCAATTTTCCCATGAAGTATGGTTATTTTCTACCATCATTACTCATATATCCTTGAAGTCCATGAAATCAACATTGATATCTCCTATGTGGTGTAGGTCGTGTGACAATAATAGAGATAGGTTCATAACACAGGTATTTAAAATTCATGGCTATGACTTGGATGACTATAGGAAATTAGAAATTGTGCTAGAGGTTGTGTGGAGAAAAATAAGTGCCACAAAAGTGATTTTTAGGTTATTTATTGAGAAAAAAAATTCAAAAACCTTTGGAGGAAGACACAATAAAATACACCACCATATAATGCAAATTTATAGTAAATGTAAGGAATCTAGGAGAGGAAGAGTTGATTAATTTTTTTACATACTTTTTATGGATGGATCAAAAGTCATGAGAAAATTTCTTCTAATCTAACAGAGTGTAGGGAAAAATAGTGAAAATCAAAATAATCACGAGAGGAGAAAATGAGAGTGTTATGTAAGCAAACAAGTTTACATTTTTCTTTTTATGTTTCAAAAATAACTTGGGTGTACTTTTAGAGAGGTTTATGAACTACTTATAAGCTCAAACATACGTATGGAGTGATTTAGGAACATACATGAGCTTGGGCACACTTTTGGAGTGACTTGGGAGCCACTTTCGTATCCTAGGTGGCCTCCAGGAGCACTTTAGGAATAAATTCAATGTTGGGAGAACTTTTACACTCACTTGGGAATATGTTTGTATGTTGGGTGGACTTTAGGTGTCTTGTTTGAGATCAAATATGCACCCGTCCCAAATTAGATTGACACAGGGCTTGATCTGAACATGGGATTGTCTCCAAGTTTTGGGACTTGAACTGAGACATACCTTCAGAGAAGGATGGATTCCTCTACCTACTCCTAATGCTAAAACTACTCCTAGAAAGTGAAATGAAGCTACCTAATGCTAACCTAAAATGCCAAGGGACCAGGGAGAGAGGAAGATGCATGCAATCGAAATCTTAAACTAAGGAGGTGATGGAACCAAGAACAAGGATGGAGAGATTCATAAGCGAGTGAAAATACGAGGAAAACGAAGTAGGAGAGGCTAGACAGAAGTGCCACAGTCCAAAACAACATTCAGATCTCCATTTTTGTGGAGCACAACATATTTGAGTCTTGCAAGAAGAACAAAGTATGCACAATATATCTGCAAATGTAAAGGAAGGAAAGAAACACAATACAACACAAGCTAGGGAAAAAAATTCAAAAAAATGTATTTTATTGCTCAAAGGATGCACAATCCATTAAATAAATGGAATAAGGAAAGAATCCTTTGCAAAATTGTCAAATTTGAGGCCTCCAACTCACAAAAGCTCTAGAAATTTTTTAATAGATTTATTTTACGTTTTAAAAATCCCCTCCAAAAATGAGGGGTCTTACATATATATAACAAATTTTCCTCACCTACCATGCATTAATTTCTTGACAGGTAGTTGAGCTACCCAATTCTGTAACCATTAATGCTTATCTTCATAGTTGATGTTCTGTGTTCTCGCGGTTGCATGTATTTTCCCCAGGATGGTAGCATTTCCTTTCCCTAAGATAGGTTGCATAAATCCTTTGATGTCGGCCGAGAGCAAGTTTTCTCTGTTGGCTAGTTGCATTCTTTACCTATTTTTTCTACTATTGGTTGGTTGCATAATTCCTTGAAATTAGCACTCCACCGCCCAATTGGTCCTCTATTTCGTTGCGCTGTATCTGGCCAATAACAAACTTATTGTTGTTAGTTGGTAGCATAAAAATGCTACCGACCGGTAGTAACTTTGCTAACCATTGGTCATTGTCATGCGCTCTTGCCACCGGTTCACCACTTGTTGTTTTGATAAAGGCTGGTGGCACATAACATGCCATCGGCTGATAGTATCCGTACCTACTACTAGTCGGTAGCATATAAAATGCTCGGTCGGTAACATCTTTACTCTTTACGGTTGGTAGCATATAAAATGCTCTTGCTGGTAGAATCTTAAGATGCTACGAGATGGATTTCACCGCTGATTTTCTACCTTTGACCCCGCCATTCCACCACTAAATTTGACAGTTTTACGCGCATTACATGCTCATATAAAATTTCCAAGTCCAAATTATGCAAGTTGTAAAAAATTTGCAAAGGGTGCAAAATTTGGACAACAATTTGACAATTTCTAGGGGACATCTTTGTGCTAGATGAAGAGACCAACTACCTCAAGGAATCCATTAGGCATGGAGTCGACTGAAGCGAGGCGATTTGAAAATAAAATTTTCACCCCTGAATTTCTCTCAAGTACTTCATGGCTTTGAATTTGATTTAGAACCAAAAGAGATGGTAATTGATTGTTCCCATCATAAGACACTTCTGAAACTAGAAAGTGCAAGAGAAACAAGGCACAACTATGTACAAACATGAAAATCATACATATCCGAAGTGGAACATGCAGAGTGTGCACAAACACTTATTACAAAAGAAAATCTACACTACCCACAAAATAATGTGTTTGCCGCAAGCACTTGGAGGAATTACAAATCTAAACTACTATGCATAATGATGCAACAAACTATCTTAATGAGATTGCTTAAAGTAAATCCCATTGAATGGGATTTGAAATGTATTTCCATCAAGATCAATCAATTCAAAATAATTTTCTTCTTTGTAAGCACTAATGATATATGGACCAATTCAAATTGCATTAAATTTAGAGTGTATTCCTAGTTTGGCTTTGTCAGGATCCCACTTTAAGACTAAGTCATCAACTTTGAACATCCAAAATTTGGCCTTTTATCAAACCATTGTTTAGTGGATTTCGATGCTACTCTAATATGATCATAGCATAATTCCTAAATTCTTCATGCTCAACTAACTTTGTAATTCCGATCTCTCTTTGATACACCCCTTCTAATCCTAACAATTTAGCCAACTCAAGTGAAGGCAATTCCAAAGACAAAGACATCCTTGCTTATTTTCCATAAACAAGTTTATAAGGCAAAACACCAATTTCCTTTTCATGGTAATCCTGTCATTGAGAGCATTCCTAACCTTGGTATACCATTTCCTTTGATTGAAATCCATGGTTCTCTTCATGGTCCTAATCAGATTCTTGTTAGTAGATTCTGCCAAACCATTACCTTGAGGGTAATAATTGGAAGAAGTTTTCAAATAAACACCAAGTTCAAGAGCCCAATCAGAAATTTTAGATCTTAGAAAAGCCTTTGCATTATCAGAAATTATGGTTTGTGGGACACCAAACCTTGTGACAATATCCTCAAGGAATTCAAGAATAACTAATTCAGTTGCTTCCTTCAATGGTACAACCTTGGTCCACATGGTAAAATAATTAGTAGTTGTTAAGAACCAATTATGGCTAGCATTTGATGAAGGATTGATCATTCCAATAAAATTGAGGCCCAACTGAGAAAAAGTCTGATTTTCTTGAATTGGATGGAGTGGAAGAGTTGTCGACCACTTTTTTTGGTGAAGAAAGCACATTCCTTGCATTTTCTAACCCATTTATGAAAATAATCAAATAACGTGGCCTAGAAATAACCTTCCTTTAGAATTTTTATCACTATGGCTTTGGCTGAAAAATGACCATCGGATAAGCCACCATGAAATTCTACTAAAAATTTCTCCACTTGTTCACCTTCAATGCACCTTAGTAAAACCCCATCAATATTTCTTTTAAATAAAATGCCATCAATCAAAACATAAGGGATATATTGCAGCCTTAAATGTCTCCTCTTTATTTTTCTTAGACCGGGGGGATATGCACCTATAGATAGAAAGGTAAGCATATCATTCATCTAGTTGTAACCATTAATCGCTTCTCTTTTATCCTGTGAGTTTCGGGATCATGTGAAAGTTCTTCATTCATGAAGGAGGTGTCCTGGTCATCTTGAGCATCTAAAGAAAATTGCTCACATAATCCTCTACCCCTTACTAGTTTTGTGGCCTTGATAGTCACATCATATTCCATTATTTTAGTTACCCATCCAACTCTCTTCTCATTGATATCTACCCCCATAATGAAATATCTCACACTAGAATGTGAGACCAAAACTTTGATATGATTGGTGGACATCATGCTTTTGAATTTCTTTAGAGCCCTCATGATGGAAAAAACTTGTTTTTCAATATGACTATATTTCAATTCATAGTCCTTCAGTGTTTGAATGAAGAAGGCCACTAGTTGTTCCATACCTTCATCATTTTATTGTGTCAAATAATAACAATACTAGCATCAGCTCCATATGCATAAAAAATAAAATCCTTACCATAGTTAGGATTGACAAGTGTAGGATCTGAGCAATTTCTCATTTGATTTTGGAAAACCTCTCCTTTCCTTCAATTGTACACTTGAAAGCTACATCTTTCTTTAACATCAATGTGATAGGCTTGACTAATCCTGCAAAATTAGGAATAAATCTCCTAACAAAATTAATCTTGCCAAGAAATGATTGCAAGGATTTTTATGAGTTGGCAAAGAGAGAGAAAGGATGGCTGAAATTTTGTCTAGATCAATAGCAATGCCATCCTTTGAAACAATGTGTCCCAAAATCTTACCCCTAGGGACTACAAAATTACACTTTTTGGGGTTAAGAGACACCCAAAATTCCCTACATCTCTCAAATACCTTCTCCAAGTGGCTGATGTGATCCTTTCTCTGCTTTGAGAAGATGGTAATATCATCCAAGTACACAAGGATGAACTCATTAATATAACCTTTGAAAGCAATATCCATTGCTCTCTGAAATGTGGCACTTGTATTTGACAAACCAAAAGACATCTTCTGATAGGAATATGTACCCCACTTGGTTGTAAATGTAGTCTTAAATTGATCTTCTTCCCTAACCTTAATTTGATTAAAACCTGAATACCCATCCAACATGGAAAACCTTTCATCCCCTGCAACAATTTGTAAAATATGCTCCATGGAAGGTAAAGGGTAGTGGTACTTTAGGGAAGCCTTGTTCAAATCATGGAAATCAACACAAAGTCTGATTTCCCCATTCTTCTTTCTGAATTGGGAGAAAGTTGGCCACCCATGTAGAATATTTAATTGGAAAAATTATTTTTCCTCAATGAGTTTGGATAACTCCTTCCTCATGAGGGCTCTATCCTAGGGTTGATCGGTCTTTGTTTTTGCCTAATTGGCTTGACAGTGGGATCAAGATCTATAGAATGTTGCACAATATCTAGATTAAATCCCTTTAGATCTTAATAATCCCAAGAAAATACATCATTGAATTTTTGACACAAGGAAACAAAAGCTTGCTTCTCATTTTCATCACATACCTTTCCAAGCAAAATCTCCTTTCCTTGTAGGATGGTGATTGGTAGACAACCCTCTTTATTTTCTACCATTTTATTTTCATCCCATTTGAGTTCATCATCCAGGCTGAAAATATTCTCCAAGGTGACCAAATCCTTACGGTAGTTTGTTTTTCTTTTAGCTAAATAATCGATCACCATAAATGCTCTCTAAATGAGATTGCATATTTGAAGAAAACTCAACCTCATTTTGGATAAACTAAACAATTTTTTCATCACTTTCAAACACTTTCCATCTGGTTTCATTATATTGAATTGATGGCCTGACCACCATCTTAATGTGTTGTACATTTTCCTTAATCAAATCATCGGCCGATGAGAATTGTGATCCAAGGGCTGCCATATGATTTGCTTATTTGTTCATCTTATTAAGCACACCTGCAAATTGAGGGAATCAAATCCCTCCAAAAGGTCCCAAAATCTATTCTTATAAGCTTTTAGTAGCTTATTATTTATGGCACACTTCCCTCTCTTACGATGAATGATTGATTCCGTGTCCCCCAAGTTCTGCAGTGCTTTTATCTTCTTCTTCTTAGCGATCAACTGACCATGGACTAATGCTTCATATTTTGTCACATTACTGGAATGTGTAAACTAAAGCTTGTGAGAGAAGAAAAATTTCTCATTCATTGGAGAAATAAGCACAACACCTGCCCCAACTCCATTTTTGCTTCTTTAATCATCAAAGAACATCTTCCACAATACAAAATTTTATTTTTCTTCTTTGAGCACCTTTGGGCAACACAACTTCTTCTTCAAGGATGTAGTAAGTACCAAGACCAGTCTCAAAGGATTTAAGATCTTCGACATAAAGATCAAATTTATGATCTCTCTCATCCCATTCATCTAGCAATAGGTCAGGCATGGGAGGAGGAATAGGCTTCTCTTCGAGATTAAATCTTGTTCTTGATTTTCCTAGATTAGGCAATTTGCTTGGAGGGAGTGGGGTCATATGACTCAATATGATAGGAAAATATAGGCTTAGCATGTATGGTAAATTTGATACCATACATAGTTCTCAAGATCATATGATTCCAATTTGAAGACAAATAGCCACCAACTTTGGTAGTAAAATCTCTTGACAAGCATATGGCATACATGGGAGGCAAGTCAATCACTGATATGTCATGGGTTATAGTTAGGCTTGGGAAAGCATGAAGGGTTAATTTTAGATATTTTATGACTCCTAAGACACCAACAATTGATCCATCAAGCCGCAAAACACTTTTAGTAACATGGTTGTACTTAAGACCTAGGATATCAATGATTATTTTTACCATAAACGAAAATCGGCACTTGAATCTATCATGCAATTATGAACTAAGTGTTTACCCACAATTAATGACATATAAAATGGTGGGGTATTGAAAAATTTACCTACTTTCTCCTCCTTGCTATAAAAAATATTAACAACAATAGGGGTCTTTTTAGATCACTTTGGATCAGCTAGGGGAGTTGCTTGAGAGCTTCACACAAAATGTCCCTTTGTGATGGGATAGCCAAAGCATCCCACATTGTCACATTGACATTTGTCCTCTTCATCTTCTCAACAATGTTGAAGGGGAGACCCATGGATTTCTGCAATTGAGGCACATGATTCTCCTTTCTTTGCTGCTACTGTGTTGGAATATACATTTTTGGTTGGCAAGCATCTTCCTTGCTAGGAACCTCGGGTACTCTGTTTCTATGAATTGTAACCTCTTTCTCTTTGTTGACAACATTGCCTTTATTAGAAGAGGATGCAAGCTGAGATTACAAAATACTTTTCTTAGACCTTGTATTATAACCAACTACTTGATTTAATGCACAAAATCATCAACTCCAAAAACATGAGGTTTGTGTCCTGACTTTCCTCTTGAGCTCCTTCCACATTAGGATCTGGTGCTTTTATCAATGGTTCCTCTTGGTTGGAAGAACTCAATCATGAAAGATTGAAAATGCAATGCCCTTTTGCGAGATAAGTTTATTGTGTAGTTGATTGCAAGGAAACACCATTCTATTTCTGAATAACATTATTTTGCACTAGAACCAGCGCTTGACTAGAGCTAACAATAGGAGGTGGATGAGGAAGAGCAACTATTACAAGTGGAAGAGAATCATTTTGATTACTGCCATCTATTATTCTCGCTATTTTTTTCCATACCTCGATTTGGTTTTGATTCTGTATGACTGATAACCTTGAGTAAAGCCTTGGTTGGAAGACTACCCATGATTAGAATAATTTCTATAGGAATGGGTTTTCTTTTTCTCCAAAGATGTTACTTTATTAGATAAATTTATAATCAAGGATTTCATTTCTTCATCCTCCTTTTCTGTGTAAGAGTCTAAGATGTGGATTAGTGGGTTGGGCATTTTCTCGGGGATAGGAGTAATGGAAGGTGAGCAACTTAAGGAAACTCGGGGTATAGGGACATAGGTGGCCTAGGAGCTAATTTTCTGAACTTGAATTAAACAATTTTCAGCCCTAATGGCTATAAAATAAACATCGGGAAATGTTGCCCGCCCATAGACTGAATCATGACAACAATATCAAAATTTAATGCTCTTAAGAAGTAAAGAAAAACACCTTTCGTAGTTGGTCTTACCAGGACTAGAATTTTGTCCCAAGTCTTCTAAAATCTAAAATTGAAGTTTTTCATGAGCTCATTGGGAGCCCTCTTTATGGTTTTCAAATGCTCAAGAAAATAAATGTTGTCAAAATTCTCTCTCGAACTGATTGCGAGGGATGTTCCCGTTGATTCCAATTACGAATTGATCTTGTTGTCAAAATCCTAAACCATTGAAGAGCTATTCCCTTGAATGAAGAGACTAATAGCCTAATAGCCACATATTTCTCAATAATTTGATGGATGGCATAGACACTATCATAGTGGTATGATTTTCTCTAGTGAAGAAAGGGATGCTCTTAAGTGTAGATGCTTGGAATGGGATTGTTGGCATTAAGAACAAGAAGGCTCTCTTGGTAAAATAAAAAAAAATAGTTGATTAACTTGTGCTAGCATTCTAATAGGCACGAGAATTCTAGTAAACAACAAGAAGGTCCTACCAGGGGGTGGAGTGGATAGAGTCCTATTTGGAGGTGAAGGTGACC
The DNA here is from genome assembly GCA_018340775.1 of Taxus wallichiana var. yunnanensis. Taxonomy (NCBI): domain Eukaryota; kingdom Viridiplantae; phylum Streptophyta; class Pinopsida; order Cupressales; family Taxaceae; genus Taxus; species Taxus wallichiana. The sequence continues at coordinate 470,342,371 of CM031236.1, read as the reverse complement.
TCTGAAGTTTCCTACCTCTACTTCCCCTTCTAAACGATAGTTGCAGGTACTCAAACACTCCTTTTGTTGTTCTGGATCTTGTTTGAATTCTTATCATGAACCTAAGAATTAATACCGTTGAAACCAATTGATTTGAACAATAGATTAGCTAGATGTGTAGAAATAAGCCTCTAAAGGCTAGAAATTACTGAGCTAAACACCAAAACTCATCAAATATAAAATAAAGTTTTCACTTGTCCCACTGGGCGTTCCAAAACTGTTGGAGCTCAAATATGCACCTGTCCCAAATCAAATTGACATGGGGCATGAGACAACATGGGACTATCTCCAAGTTGCGGGAATCAAAATGAGATAGACCTTTAAAGAAGGGTGGCTTCCTCTACCTACTCCTAGAAATTGAAATGCAACTACCTAATGCTAACCTAAAATTCCAAGGTGCTTGGGAGAGAGGAAAATGCATGCAATTAAAATCTTAAACTAAGGAGGTGATAGCACCAAGAATAAGGGTGGAGAGATTCCTAGTGAGTGAAAATAGGAAGAAAACAAAGTAGGAGAGGGCAGATAGAAGTTCCACAATCAAAAACAACATTCACATCTCCATTTTCATGGAGCAAAAATATTTGAGTCCTACAATAAGAAAAAAGTATGCACAATATATCTACAAATATAAGGAAGGAAAGAAACACAATACAACAAAAGCTAGAGTAGAAAAATCCACAAAACATGTATTTTATTTCTCAAAAGGATGCACAATCCATTACATAGTAGGCATAAGGAAATAATCCTTTGCAAAATGTTCAAATTCGAGGCCTACAACTCACAAAATATCTAGAACAATTTTGACAGAGTTCCTTTACGTTTTGAAGCCCCCAAATTGAGGGGTCTTACATATATATAGAAAATTTGCCTCACCTACCATGCATTAATTTCCTGATAGGTAGTTGAGCTACCCAATTTTACAACCATTAATGCCCATCTTTATAGCTGATGTTCCTGTGTTCGGCCGATTGCATGCATTTTTTCCCTGAGCAGGTAGCATTTCCTATCCCTAAGGCTGGTTGCATAAATCCTTTGATTTTGGTTGAGAGAAAGTTTTCTCTATTTGGCGATTGTATTCTTTACCTCATTTTTCATTTGTCGATCGGTTGCATAATTTCTTACAACCTTCACCCCCACTATTACCCGATTGATCTTCTATTTCACCGTTGTGCTACGGACGGTAGTACACATAATGTTGTCAACCGATAGCATAAAAAAATGCTACTTGACGGTTGCAACTTTGCCACCCATTAGTCACTATCTTGCACTTCCACCGCCACCGATCTGCCACTTGTTGTCCCGCTTCTGCCACATAACATGCTATCGATCGGTAACATCTCATGACCTTCTACTAGTGGTAACATATAAAATGCTACTAGCTGGTAGCATATAAAATGCTATTGGACGGTAGCATATTTACTGCTACCACGATCAGAGTATATAAAATGCTACCGAGTTGGTAGCATCTTAAGATGCTACCGAAGACTATCATTGTTGTTGTTCTTCCTTTGACCCATCACGTGTTCATATAAAATTTCCAAGTCCAGGTTTTACAAGTTGTTAAACTTTGCAAAGGGTGCGAAATTTGGACAACATGTACATTTTGCACATAAAGTGCCCAAGGTGCATATGAAGAGCATTTTTGTAATACCAAAGAGGATGGAGATGATCTTTAGAGGAAATGTTAGAACAACTTAAAGAACTAGATGGCCTTTTGGGAGATTTTGGAACACCTTAATACCCCAAGTGGCCTCTAGGAGTGACTTTGGAACAATATTTATGAATTAGGTGACATTTTAACACGTGTTTGGAACAAAAATGTTCTTAAGAACATTTTGGAAGAGGTTTTGGTACATGTAAAGTGCATAGGTGACCTTAAGGCATTTTTGGGAACCACTTGAGTGCAAAAACAGACTTGAAACTTCATTTTGAACCTCCAAAACACTTGAGTGCTTCCCTAATGATTTTTAGGAACAAAATTTCCTTACATGAAGTTTTGAAACAAACATAACTTCCACATTCTTGAAAAGTGCAAGTAGAACTCATAAAGTGCATGATGTGGGCTTCTTGTATTGCAGGAATTGACAAAGTTTGGGATGTTCTTTAATACGTAAGATGGAATACAAAACAAGGTAAAGGAAATATACAAGATGTAAACCAACATGAGTAGGTTGAAAAATAAATTCCTTAAAATCCAACCTAGAGAAATTGTATGAGTTTAGGAATGCCATCAAACAAAAAAATGAGATAAAAATTCATGTTGAGGCAAAATTTTAAAAATGGTCATAAATTTTTGCATGATAATAGTTGGATCTAATTGGGAACATGCATTGGATTGTGCGACTCTTTTAAAGTGGAAAACAAGACATGTAGAACCACATAATATTTGGTTTACATATCCATTTCACTATAGAGTCATCAAACAATTATTGAACAAAAATAACAACTATGAATCCTAGATAAAAAATAAGAGAATACGAGGAAACAAAAGAACCAAGTGAAACACAAATGCCAACAAACGGGGCACAAAACACAACATAAACCTAGATCACCTATATGCATATAGGGGACGAACTTCTTCAATTTTTATATAATTTCAAATATTTACCATTGTAAGGCAATAGAAGGTGAGTCCCATCCAAATATGCAAGATAATATGTATTATCTTCATGGAAATACAAAAAATTGAATGGTCCAACCTAGAGTGAGCCAAACTTACTGTGACTAGCTTTTATTTCCCTTCTCTTGTCCCAAAGGAGAATTAAGTATCCGATATGAAAATCATGTTGTCTCATTTTATTATCTTATAATTTCTTTACTCTTTTTGATGTGCTGAAATATGATCAACCATGAAAATGATCTCCTCAAAATTTTATAGAGACATAATTATCTTCTCCAAAGAATTCTTGAATTTTTCATCTTCAATTACTTTTACTAAGCGAAGGGCATGTAACTCCGAGTGTAATAGGAATCTTAATATTCATTCCATATAATAGTTGGAAATGAGACATACATATTACCCTCTTAGTATTTATATGATTAGCGCACAAATTATCATATAGCTTCTTGTGCCAATTTCTTTGGTTTTCACCAACCAATTTTCATATAGTAGTAGTGACAATGTTTTTAATCATAGATTCTTCTTGCCTATGTCTTTATGGGTAATAGTAATAAGAATGTGACAAGGAAATGCCATAACCATAAAATAATTCAATTAGTATGATATGTGAGAATTTTAAAGTGTTATCTATAAAAATATGATGAAGGAACAATAAAAGAACTAAAATATTATACCTTATAAATTACAAACCCTTCGAGAAGTATTCTATTCTACTAGAATATCTTGACCCACTTAAATGAAATAGTTGGTCACCGTGTAGTACGTGGGTTTGACCAAAAATTGAATGAGGATTCAATGTTCCAGTAAAATATAACACCCATTTCTAGAATGGTTCCTCTACAATAATTGGTTTAAGTGGTAATAATGTGAGATTAGGCCTGCTGATAAATTGTTGAAAAGCAGATCACACTTGAAAACCCACTTCGTTGTGTCTCTAAAAAGTGTCAGACCAATAATATCCTTCCCTTAATGTTTAATATGATGTTATGGGAGAAGGAAATGTCCTCCACATGATTGATAATGGTAATCTTTCAATAGATTTTTTTGTTCTTATTTATTGACACATCTTAAGAAACGTTCATCAACCCCTCTTGAAGAGAGAGTTAACCCATAGTAAACATATTAATGATATAATCTTGATTTCCCCCTTTATTTATCACTAAGGTGGGATGGATAATATCCATAATTCAAGAAATGTGTGATATCTAGATACCATTGATCTTGGTATTAAAAAATAAGACCACATGTTTTTTTCGAAGTACCATCTTCCTTACCATTGTATTTGTTCCATAAAATTTATTAACACAATCCATGACCTTGAACCAAATTATTTGGTTTGATTTCAAGGTCACACTTTTAAGACTTTAGAAATATAATTTCCCCATTTTGTGCCAAGTTATTATTGAGTGATAGTGGACTTCACGATAGGATTTGGCACCACAACTATTGAATGCGAATTCAAAATATGAAATATAAATTTCTTAACTTTGCTTTGATGATTGCAAAAGTGTATTTCTCAATAAGGGAGTATTTAAGCTCATGATATTTTAGGAAATATCTCATGAAGGAAATCAAATATTCAATACCTTCCTCATTTTTGAACTATAATTGAGGTCATGATGTTCTCATAAACATAACAAAAATGATAAAAGCCTTACCAAAATTTGGGCAAACCAAAATTGGGGAACTTGCAATAGTAGGTTTTTATACAATCAAAATATTTCTTTCCTTCAACACTCCGATAAAAACTTTTTCCCTTTCACCATGTTAGTGATATGTCAATTTAACTCAACAAAATAAGGGACATATATCCCGAGAAAGTTTACTTTTCCAAAAAGAATGAAACCCCTATTTACCAATGTGAAGCTTTAGTTTTTGTATGGCCTAAAATCTCTCTAGGTCTATCTTAATCATATTATTTGACACAATATGTCCAATTAATTTCCCTTTAGTTATTACAAACATGGAATTTTTGGGACTAAGAGAGATACCATGAGCTCGAATCTCCGCATGATACTTTCTCCAAATGCTTTGAAGCTTTTCTTCCTTATTTAAAAAAAAGATTGTCAATTCATCAAAGTAAATGAAAATTCCAAATCCATCACACTTTGGAAAGTTACTACTGTGGTGATCAAACCGAATGACATTCTCTTGTATGAAAATGTTCCCAAGGAGTGGTAAAAGTAGTTTTGTGATGATCTTGCATTCTGAACTTCTATATGATTATATCTAGAAAATCCATCTAACATAGATAAGATTTCTAAGCCAATAACAAATTGTAAACTATGATAGATGCTCGAAAGTGGATAGTCATATTTTTGGGAAGCTTGATTGAGATTGCAAAAATTAACACAAATCGTTATCTCTTCATTTTTCTTTTGAATCGGTACAATATTTGCAATCCTCTCTAAGTGGTGAATAGGAAAATGATTCTTGTATTCAACATTTTCTAGATGTATTTGTAAATAGTTCCAACAATTTTGGGATTGTAAAGCCTCTATTTTTTCATAAATGGTTGTACTCCGATTTCAAATGAATGGAATGTTACATTTCCTTTTATTTGAAGGATTTTAAATCATTGTACAAGTAGGCTAGAATTTCTACATAACTATTGAGGAGCTTTAAAATTTTTCTCTTTTCCTTTGGGTAATAACAATTCCCAAAGTTTACTAACCTAGGATTATCGTTATATCTAATATTCACTTTTTCAAAATAAGCTAATCAATGAGTTCCATCTGATGATATTCTCTTTACAAAATGATCATATCTATCAAAGAGATCTTCTAAGCTTACCAACCCCTTTGAAATCTTATTTCCTTTTAGATTTATAAAAAAATCTTGATCTGCACTCAATTCCTTCTTTACCATTTTATGAAACAAACTCCCTATACCCTTCTTCACTTCCTTCAAGTACAATTTTTTAAAATTATTTATTTATTCAAGAAAAGAGATACAATTTTCATCATCAATAAACACCTTTAAATTCTCATAATTATAAGGAATTCTCGGGTGGAAGATTATTTCAATTATATACTTATTTTGATCAAAATAGGATGAGTCACAAGAAGAGATATAGAAACCACCAAAGTATCTAATCTAATGTTCTTTTCTCTTAACACAATATTAGTTGAAAAGGATTCAAAATATTTGATATAATTCCAAACTATGTTCCTACAAATTTTGAGTTTTTATTTATGACTTGGAACTATTCCTCACTTGCTTGACCACAATTTCAACATCAACTCAAGATATTAAGTTTTTAACTATCATTTCTTTGGCTAATCCAAGGCCAAGAAGTAATGCTTCATATTCAACAGTGTTATTGGTATTTGCATATTGCAATTCATAAGAAAGGGGGTGAATTTTCTCTTGTGGTGACACAAACACTATACCTACTCCCGAGCTAGCAAAAGAGCAACTTCCATCAAATTCCAATTTCTGTACTTCATTAAGATATTATTGAATGATAATGGAATGACAAAGATATTTTTCAGACACAATCATATGCTTTTCATGAACCATATCTTGATATAAGATATCTTGTCTAGGATCATTTGTCTTCCAGACTTGCATATTTAACATGCCTTTTTGGAAGTAACTTATTCATTTTTCTATTGAATGGAATCAAAGAACAAGATAATTCCATTTGAATTTCACCTCCCAAATATCAGCAAAACCCTTAGTCAAAAGAATTCCATAAGAGACTGGGATATTAACTACTAGAATGGTGGTCCTAACTCTCTTGTTTAGAAAAGATGCAAATGCAAGCTAAGCATCCTTGATACGCCAAAGCAAAAGAAATTGCTTGGTTTCCATGGAATAACATTGAGAAATTTTTATAGTAAGAGTAAGGTGAAGGGCATGGGAAACTTAGGATAGCATGACATTATTGGAATCTCCAAAATCAATAATGCAAATTCTAAGTTTATGGCCCCATATTAATAGTGTCACATAGAAAGGATCTATTTTTCCAGAGGTGGATGGAGAAGATGATAGAGAGTTTTGTGAGGCAATGTTTTTTTGATTCTAAAAGATTCCTTTTGAGGATGGAACAATATGGGATATTTTTAAGGTAGTACCTTTGATAAATTTGACCAATTTATCAAATTTGTTAGGATGGGCGTACAAATACTTAGCTTCAAAAATTTGAACCTTGGATTTTTTCACATGGTCAATTATGTCAGAAGTATAGGAAGAAGAAATTTATGAAGCAATATGGACAACAATTTTGACATTTTCGTTCTTTAAAGAAACAATATCTATAGGAGTAGAAGTATTAGAAGTACTTACTTTCTTCTTTGAGGATTTGGGAAGAATTGGAAGAGGGACCATTTCTTAGCAATGAAATTAAGTAGAGTTTTTAATGAGAATATATGATTTTCTCCTTCACACTTTCTTGCATTACCTCCTTTTTCTTGGTAAGTTGAGATATAGTCAAAAAAACCCAACAATAACTATTCATGTCCTCCACAAATTCATCATAACCATAGTTTGAAAATTGATAGTCTACAAAGCGATATTTGAATCTTCTCCAGCTATTAAAACTCTTATTCTTATTCAAATTATTTAATTTCTTCTTCTACAGATTTCATCTTCCTTTGTTTCTTAAATCTCACATCAACATTGATTGGAGCCTTGACATGAGGATCCTTAATAGCCAATTTGAGATGAACAATAGGTAGATAATTTCTATTGCCAAAATTTATCATCGGAATGTCTTTATACATGGGAATGTTTTGAGATATTTTCTTCTTTAAGGAAATTTGAATCATTAGCCAATTTTTGGACAAGTGGATCGAACTACTTTGACCAAAAGCTTGCATTTTACTCTTGGAAGACTCTTTTCTTAATTTCTTGGCATAATCAAATCATCTTCGACACCGATAGATATCCATTGAGCATTATAAAAATATGCTAGTTGAGTTCTCCTCAATGTAAAACCAACTTCATGAATTTGAGTGTTAATTTAAAATCATTTATGATTTTTCAACTTTTGTTGGGCATTAAGTGGAATTTTATGTATAATCCTATTGAATTTAGTCAAAATTAATCTCATTGGATCATAGAGCTATTTTTTTCTTTTGAGAAACTTGAGCATAGATAACATTCTTACCCTTGGATGGTTTGAATATGTCTTCAAATTAACCCCTCATAGTATCCCAATTGGTGATACTATTTAGAGGGAGGTGATAAAACCACTCATCCACATTGTCTTGTAGACTCTCAACAAAAACTATAATTGAAATATATTCATGTGCCACCCCTAAAACTACGCATGGAACAATTTTTTTGCAATATGTTCATTGGGATGGTGTTTCCCATCTCCTCTGAATTTGGGATTTTTTTTCTTCCCTTTAGCAAATCATGAAGTGGTTCGGCCAAAGCCAAAGGTCTAGTATTGCATCCCTAAGGAATTGGTGTTGCCATCTTGGGAAAAATAATTTGTAGAGGTAAAATGGTGCCTAGGGAAAGGAGCCAATGACCGCGAATGGCCCAATGACCATGAGTAGTTATGTGAAACAAAATACCAATAGTTGTTTGAATTAAAGTTAAAAATGAAATAAAAACTAGCCAATAAAGTAAGTCACATCAAGTCACATCAATAAATGAACCAATGAAATGATGACACATAAACAACCCATAAAAGGTGATTTTATTCTCAACTAATGGGTTGCCTTAAATTCCTTTGTATTCAAAAGTACTTATTTTAAAATATATTCTCTACTTACTCAAAAATTTTGAAAGAAAATTTGTACATTAAAAAAATCATGCTCTTTAAAAGGGTATTTAAAAAAATCTTTATGATTGTTAAGTTACTCTAACAACCTCCCACATTATGATTCATGATAACTGGCTCTTTCCCCTAATAAGCTCAAGAATTTTATCAAATTGACCTTTGTCGAGAGAGCTTTGCTTCTTGATCTTGAGAGGTGTACTCATAAACGTTTTAATTCTTCACCAAAGACAACTTAAAATGACTAGGTCTTCTTTGAGCAATAAGATCTGTAGCCCTACTTGCAATATGAACACATTATTCTTCACCGTCTAACACAACTACAACTATTTGATCTTGAGAATCGCACTTGTATGATTATCCCACCCATTGGTTCAAAGTTTTGAGCAGAGATATCTCGCTTGTGAGGCTTGCACCCAATTAAGGTTTGGTTTAAGAATAAGGGTTAAATTCTAGGGATGGTCATATGGACAATAAAAGAAATGGTGAGAAACTCGAAAATTGAGTTTTGCCCCACCGTGGGTCCCGAATAAATATTGGAAATTGTGATAGTTTAGGGGGAAAATTTTTCTCCTTATTAATGGGGAAGTTCCCTTATTGAAAAAAATGGAAAACTACATAAATATATACAGTATTTACAATATTTCAGCTTAATTTTGGTGAGTTTTAGGTTCCATCTACTAGTTTTTTCAAGGTAAGGAAGAAGGGGATGAGAACAGAAAATGAAAGGATATTATTAAAAGACAAGGAAGTGAAAGAATTTTCATGAGAGAAAAATACATATTTCTAACTACTTACAGTATATCATGAAATCAAAACACAAAATTTAAATAGACAAAAAAAAATTCAAAGCGATACAATATGAACATAAACTAATAAAATGTTCATAATATGCTCAAATGAATTAAAAGTTTCATTAATATCTTTGCCAAGAAATGTACATAAAAGGAAGAATAAGAGATGGGTGGAGAGAGAAAGGAAAAATTCTTCAAAATATTTGGTCTCAAAAAATTCCAATCAGTAGAACCAAAACTTCAACCCCTTATAATGAGAAATAACCCATATTCATAGTTTCTCAATTTATAACCAACTTGTAATTGATTTTCCATAAAAATGTCATTTACTCTTTACCTTTCAATAAAGTTATGAATTACATTTACTTCATATTGGATTCAATCAAGTTTTACAAAAAGCACTCTTATTAAAGATAAAATAAAATGCCACTTTAGTGAAAAAAGTGAAAAGGGGAAAGAAGTGCTAGAAAGAAGAGCCAATAGCTAGAGAAACACCCTTAGTGATCTATTTTTCCATTTTATATTCAACACGTGTAATCTGAATCATGTGCAACATATTTTACATCTTGTTCACAAGGAATGATTGTGTTGTCCATAACATTAATCCAAGAATTAGTAGCCTCCAATATCTTTTTAACTCACCTAAACAAATAAGGGAGTTCTTTGGTTATGTTAGAGAATATGTTGTAAACCCTAAAAATCATGATTATGGAATCAACACTTAGGTGTTGTGAATGAAAAATCCAATCTTTGATAGTTCCCATTAATTAATTCTTAATATGTTTAACCGATTTCATCTTAGAAACATTTTCATCGGAAGGAAGACAACACATATCATGTAAATCCACATAGATATTTTATTTCAACATTTAATTTCTCTACATATGAGAAGAATGATATTCATATGCTTCCTTGAGTGTCTTCATTCTCCACAATGGTTGAACCCATTTTCTTGAAATATCATCTTTAGCACAAGAAAAGAACCCTTTTGATAGGAGTGCATTCTTATCTAAATTAGTTATGGAATGAACGTCAAGAATCAAATTTTCCCAATGTTTTTTATTAGGTAATAAGAAGCTTTTGAAAGGACACTCAAACCTTTTACAAATCTAACCAAAGATAAACATGATAGACTAGAAAAAATAGAACTCAGATGCAAGATCAAGTAGACTCGATCCAATAGAGGAGACACAATGTTTTTTCAAAACATAGAAGCTAAAACTCCATTAAAAGGTAGAGATATGTAGTGATAAGTCATAAAACAAGACTAGAAATAGAAAAAAAAAGAGCATACCCCTCAGATAAACTTAAAAAAAACAAGACAACACTTACTACATCTGAGACCTTCTCTACCTACCCTAAGTATAGATGTTAGGGCCTTCAAAACTACAAGGTGGGACTTTTGGGTTACGGCTTTGGATGTTAGTGTCTGCAAGGGAAGGAGGAGTATTCAATACCAATCTATTTTTCAAAATCTCTAATCTCTACTCAAGGATAACATTTTCTACCTTAAGATTTTCTCCACTTCTAGATTTTCCATATCATCAACAATTTTCCTTGTTTATGTTCTCACCGCCCTTACTTATATTCAATTGTATGCTCCTTCCTCTTCCAAAATGCACAATATTCATTACAAATCCTCATTTGACAGGTGAGGAACATGGCCTTTGACTTTCTCCTTACCCTTGTTAGGAAATTTAAGGGATAAATAATGTTACAAATTATAAATCCACAATATAAATTGCTGAAGATTATAGTTTATGAAGTGCAATAATTAAAAACATAGATTAAGATGTTTATAATGTAGATTACAAAATGTAAACACCATGAACAAAAAGTAAATGAACAAAATGACACAAGATATAAGTGGGAAAACCTTGGAAGGTAAAAACCCACTAAAAATCACTTATCTTTATTGAGAATAAAATTTCACCCAACACTCCCACTATTTCCATAGATCCACTTGCAGTTACAACTTAAAGAAGGAATTAAAAAAGTACATCATACATTCGCTCGTGTTTTACATCATTCACTTCATGTATCTATGATCAACTTGCACATATAGCTCACATTCATATGTTACACTTGATATTTCTCATATCTCAGTATTATAACTGATATCTAATGAGATCACCTTGTTTTATACAAGGTGGGTGACTGTTTTGGGTCACTCTTATTTTAAACACTGCCAACAATAGTAGTGGATCCACCATGCTTATATTTTAAATATAAGCTATAAGCCAAAAACATATAGTATTTGGTGGGTTTCTAAATAAGTAATTTCCCACTTAATATTATAAAACCAACACCCCCTCTTAATGTTAAGTCGGAAACATGAAAATTTAATTTTACATGTCAAATTTTGTACCAAATAATACATGCCAAGTCACCTTATGTTACAAAAGGAATTATAATCCATAAATCAACAAGTGATTTAGGATAACATGCAACAAACAATTGTACCATAGATTTTGTAGTTCTCGCGGTGCACTACAACAACGTCCCACATGTTTTCCAACTCCAAATCATACTACCACAAAGTCCCATGGAATTATACGGCCATGAACAACTGTACACACATTACGGGTTTTAGGGAGTTGGAGTACACTATTTTTACATGGTTCAAAAGCAATGTTCTATGGATTCTATAAAAACCACAATACAAATGAACATTACAAATTCTCAGGATAAAGTGATTAAGGATGAAGTCTTACATAACATCTTGGAGTTAATAAAATCTTCATAGCTAATGCTTTCTTTGGGATTACTAGTAAACTTATTATACATGCAAATTTACTTAAACAACATAGAAATAGTCTAGGGAGTATCCATTTTGACACAATCAAGCCATTAAGAGATGAAATTGCATAAGAAAAAACATGCAACATGCTCATTTCTTATTTTCCCCTCAAAGGCAACTCTGAAAGGACAAAACTCATATGATTCAGAGGTGAAGATTAATGTCATTCACATGATCATAAGAGCTAAACAACATATGATCAGTTGATTCAAAGGTGGATATCAATGTCATCCACATGATCATAAGAGCTAATATATGAAATTCCCAACATAATACGGAATTTGTAGAACTTTGTAGCACCCAAGGGCTTAGTAAAAATGTTTGCATTATAATTTCAAAACTTGAGATCTATATCACCATTGAGAATTTTTTCCCAAATGAAGTGCATATGGATCTCAATATGCTTGGTTCTTTGATGTTGGACTATATTGTTTGCAAGAGAAATACAACTTTGGTTGTCACATAGAAGTAGAGTGTTTCCTTTTACGCCCATATGAATTTCTTCCAATAGTATTTTGAGCCACATGACTTCTTTTGCTGCTTCCATAACACTTCTATACTCTTCTTTAGTAGAAGAGATAGATATTGTTGGTTGCTTCTTGTTGCTCCAAGTTATTGCACCTACACCCAACTTGAAAACATATCCAAAAGTATATTTTCTATCCACAATATCACCAACATGGTTAGAATCACAATAACCAAATAGAATTGCATTATCATAAGAAGAATAACACAAACCATAATTGATTGTACCTTTGATATACCTTAAAATCCTTTTTCCATTTTCTAATGGTCATCATAAGGATCTGCATGAATCTAGAAACAATTCCAACTGCATAGGATATATCAGGCCTAGTGATAGTTAAATAAATCAAACTACCAACCATCTGTCTATATAAAGTAGGATTAAATTTATCACAAGAAGGTTTTGGATCTAATTTAACACCAACTTCCATAGGAGTAGATACATGCTTACAATCAATCATATTAAACCTTTTAAGAAGGTTAGAAGCATACTATGTTTGTGATGCAACAATAAATTTGTGATTTTGACAAATAATCATGCCTAGAAAATGATTTAATAGTCCTAAATCAATCATTTCAAAACGTTGTCTTAACTTCTCTTTGATTCTAAGAATTATATTCTTATCACTACTAGTAATCAAGAGATCATCAACATATAAGACAATAATGATAACATGACTGTTTTCATACTTGACAAATAAATCATTATCAACAAAACAATTAGAGAAACCAAGCTCATGAAAGAAACTATTTATCTTAGCATACCAAGCTCTAGGAGCTTGTTTAAGACCATATAAAGATTTCTTAAGTTTACACACATATAATTCTTTTCCAGTTCTTTAAAACCTTTAGGTTGATGCATATAAATTCATTTTTAACATCCATTTGGTGAATCTCCCAACCATGTTGAGAAGCTAAAGCTAGAATAATTCTAACAGTTCTCATTTTGGCAACAAGAGAAAATGTTTCAACATAATCCAAACCAGGTTTTTGAGTAAACCCTCTAGAAACTAATCTTTCCTTGAATTTATCAATCTTACCAGCTAGAGTTATATTTGATTTTATACAACCATCTAGAGCCTACAATGCTTCTTTTAGGAGGAAGATGGACTAATTCCCAAGTTTGATTCTTGATAAGAGCATTGTATTCAAATTCCATAGCTGCAATCCATCTTTCATCTAGGATGGATTCTTCAAAAGATTGAGGTTCAATCTCATAAAAATTGATAAGGCATGATAAGAGTGTTGACTATGGGTCATCTTTGGTAGAGAGTTTGAAATCAGATTTTTGGCCCATTTACGAATTATAGATTGAGAAAAGGATTGAGAAGACTCCCCCTCAATGTATACATCCATAATATTAGTAGAAGGATGATTAGAGTCTTAAAAATTAGTTTCCATATTGTCTAAGCAAGGATTGTCATCTAGAAAATCAGTTTTAGACTTAGGAAACTCAGAAGAGGGAAGAGAGGCATATTTACAAAAAGGTTTCTCAAGAACATGCACATTCCTATTTTATACAATCACATGCTTAACTGGATCATAGAATCTTAATCATTTTGTTTGATTGCCATACCCAAAAAAATTCAAGGGTAGGAAGTAGGATCAATTTTTTGTCTTTTAACTCTAGGAATGAGAAGGGACACAAGACTACCAAATATATTAAAATAAGAGATATCAGTGTTTTTTCTTAGTCCATACTTCATGAGGTGTGGTTTGATGTAAATATTTTTTGGGAAATCTATTAAGGATATGAACATTAGTGTTCATTACTTTAGCCCATAGAAACTTAGGCACATTAGAAGCATGAAGCATATTCCTATCCATTTCTATGATGGTTCTATTCTTCCTTTCAGCTATGCCATTTTGTTGAGGAGAATAGGAGTTGTTAACTCCATTTGAATTCCATTAGATACAAAAAAATCATCAAACTTATTATTAACATACTCACCTCCATTATTAGTTCTAATTCTTTTAATTTTTAAATTAGCCATGTTTTCAATAAGGGATTTAAAATATTGAAACTTAAATAAGACATTAGAATTTTTCTTAATGTAATAATACTAATTCATTCTTGAGAAATCATCAATAAAAATAACATCATATAAAACACCACCAAGAGAAGGTACTTCCAAAGGACCTCTAACATCACTATGAATTAACTCAAGAAAGCAAGAGGAATTAGACTCATGGTGTTTGTGAAATGGTTGTACATGTTTCTTACCACGCAAGAAACTTTCACAAGATTCATGATCTGATTTTATCTTAGGATGACCTCATATAAACCGTTAAAGTAAAGTTTATATGCCCAATCCTTTCATGCCATAATTTAAAAACATTACAAGAAGAAGTGGAAAGACAAGATTCAATAACAAATCCATCAAAAAGTACAATCCATTATTTTGTAAACCAACAACAATTACTTTACCAAGCTCATTTTAACATACCATTTATCTTGTAATTTAACATGACTTTACAAATCATACTTAGTTAATTGTGACAAGAAAAATGATTCTTCTTTAATTTCAGAACAAATATGATCTAAAAATGGATATGAAAATACCCAATTCTTAGTATTCTCCATATTTTATGCTTGTATAGATTCTCGTAGATTCTTTATTATGGAGAAAGTCCATTCAGCCGAGGGTGATCCAAACACCTTTGAATGACATCAAAGGCCATTATTTTTTTGTTATGGTTTTTTTTTTTTTGTGTGATGGTTACGTAAATTCCCATGCGGTTATGTAACATCCACTCTTTATAGAGAGGAGGTTGTGCAACCACCATAATAGTTACACAACCAATAGTTGCACAACCACCACTCTATTTTTACCGAGGCCTTGTCCTCGATGACACCAAAACTCGAAACTCAATAGTTGTAAATGTTTGAGCTTCCAAACGGTTCGATTGATCTTTCCATTCATCCTTAGGAAGGGAAACTATAAATTTGCATTCATTTGATCATTCTAGAAAAGTATTTTTGGGTTAATTCAATTGTGAGTAAGAGAGGAAGTGAATTGTTCTTGTTTTGTTCATAACAAAGATGATTTATTTCTTATTGAGAAGTTGTGAGCAAGAAAATAAAATTAGGAGTGTGAATCCTTCTTGAAGGCCAATTATTGGCAACACTTTTTATTTTGGAGAATTATATAGTGAGAGGGAAGAAATTTGCTTATCCACTAGAGTTTTCCCACCTTAGGTTTCTCCAGGATAAATTCTTGTGTCTCCTTTACATTCTATTTCTTAATTTGTAGTATAGTTTTGATTTTTTCATGCAAATTATATTGGTTAAATGGAACTTAATCAATTTCCATTCAATTATCACTAAATAGGATCTGTTAATTGTTTAAAATAGGTAGTTTATAGATCAAAATAACACATTTCTAATGATTCCATTTTCTAACTTCACATTGCCACAACATTCAGACTTGATGACAAAGTTATCTACTAGATAAATATTTTCATGGATTTAAACTACATCATGAATAATATCATGCATATATGTCATGTATCTAGATGCACCACTATTTAAGATCCATTCACTATCATTGAGGATAAAGGGTAGTATGTAACGAATCGTTACACCAAAACCTCGATGTGTTAGTGAAATCCACACATGAGGATCATAACATCCCACCACACTTCCGTAGATCCCGACTCGGGCTGGGTTTGTGCCCGTACTCCCATACATATGAGCCTTGCTTCACTGACGTTTAGGTGCCCCACGGGCTCCAACTACATGATGTAATCGACTGAGTGGGATTCGAACACGGATGGTTGCTCTGATACCACTTGTAATGAAATTACTTGATTAATTATGATTATCACTAGCAATAGAACACCAAATAACACAATATTGTAGATAAGTTCTCTCAATATGAAAGTATAATAGCTTGGCCACTTCGAGGGGGAAACCTCCAAAACATATAATAAGACTCAAATACTCAACACAATGATCATCCACTACTTATAACCCCTATTTATACTATTCCTATGATATGGCTATCAACAAGGCCAACCAACCAATGATAATAGATCATATATGAAAGAGATACATCATGATAAGAAGTTATGATAGCCACAAGTCGGCTATATCCATCCCATGTAAGATATATAATTAAGGGTGTAACATGCCCCTCCCCTTCAAAGAAAAATTGTCCCCAATGTTGGGAAGCCTTAGATGTTGTTGCATGAATGCTTCATCTTCCCATGATGCATCCTCAATATTCATATTCTTCCACTTGATCAGGTACTTGGTAATGACTCTAGTCCTCAGTCTTTTGGTGCGTGTCTAAAGAATGCCTTCAGGTTCTAATATGATCCTTCCTTCCTTGTCTAGTTCCGGAAGCACTAATTGGGTGGAAATGTGCTGCCCAATAACTTTCTTTAAGCAAGAAACATGGAAGACTGGATGTATTCTACTTCCTGGAGGGAGCTCTAGCTTATATGCCACACTACCAATTTTAAAAACTCAAGAAGGACCATAGTATTTAGGAGCAAGCTTATTATCCTTTTGCTATTGTTTTAAGGATAACTGCTTATATGGTTGTAACCTTACAAAAACAAAGTCTCCCTCTTCAAAGTGTCACTCACTTCTATGTTGATCAACCTGTTGCTTCATACGGTTTTGTGCCCGTGCCAAATTTTCTCTAAGACTAGAGAGTACCTCATGCTAATGCTTGAATGTGATCTTCGACTGCTCTCACCTTTGGTTTGACCTTCAAGCTAGATATGAGTGATGGAGGATGGTACCCATAAAGTGCCAGAAATGGAGACATTTTGGAGGAGGTATGAAATGAAGTATTGTACCACCATTCTGCTAGTGGCAACCATTGCACCCAACGTTCTTGTTTATCTGAAGTAAAACATCGAAGATATCCCTCTAAACATTTATTTACCACCTCAGTTTGCCCATCTGTTTGGGGATGATAAGAGGAACTCTTGGCTAGTTGGGTACCTAGACAAGAGAACAAATCAGTCCAAAAGTTACTTGTAAATATTGGATCACAATCACTTACTATAATTTTTGGCGTGCCATGGAGCTTTTAAACGTATCCATAAAAGAGATGGCAACTATACTAGCTATGAAAGGATGAGCCATGGCACAAAAATGAGCATATTTGGTAAGTCTGTCTACCACAACCATGATGACACTTTTACCTTCTGATTTAGGTAATCCTGTGATGAAATCCATTGATACCTCTTCCCATCTCTCACTAGGAATAGACAGAGGTTGGAGAAGACCAGGTGTCTTAATGGTCTTGCCCTTATTTTTTGGCAAACCAAACATTCTACCACAAATTTTTGAACATATCCTTTCAACCCCTCCCAAAATAAATCCTTCTTAACTCTATGATATTTTTTCAGGACCCCAACATGGCCACCTATTGGAGAAGAATGTAGCTCTAAAAGAACATGGTGTTTAAGTGTAGAGTTCTTACATAGATATAACCGATCTTTGTACTTCAATGTATCCCCCTTCCATATAAATTGAGCTGATATGGATGGATATACCTAGAGATTTTGAATGAGAGTATGTGTGGTTGCATCTTTCTTCTATTCTTCACATGCTTGATCTACCCAATCTGCATTTAGTATAGATATGGCACATAACAATGCTTTTGGAGACTCATCCCTCCTAGACAAAGCATCGTTGACCAAATTTTTCTTTCCTTTCTTATAAAAAATCTCAAAGTCATATCCCAACATCTTAGTGACCCATTTTTGTTGTTATTATGAAGATAGACGTTGCTCTAAGAAATATTTCAAACTATCATGATCAGTTTTTACCTTAAAATGTCTACCCATCAAGTATGGTCTCCATTGTTTGACTGCATGTAGTATTGCCATCATTTCCTTTTCATAGGTGGGATTTAACAAATTATTTCCTTTTAGCTATTGGCTCTCAAAAGAAATGGGGTGTCCTTCTTGCATTAGTACTACTCTGATTCCATTTCTTGAAGCATCGCACTCAACTATGAAAGTTTTGGAGAAATCAGGGTTGCCAATACTGGAGTGGTGCACATAGTTGCCTTCAATTTTTCAAATGCCCTAGATGCTTCCTCATTCCACTGAAAGGAGTCCTTCAATAATTTTGTGAGTGGTGCTGCTATACTGCCATAGTTTTTGACAAATCTGTGATAATACCCTGTGAGACCTAAGAAACCTCGTAATTGTTTGAGGGTTCTTGGGGTTTCCCATTCCACCATGGCCTAGATCTTGTGAGGGTCCACCTTAACACCTTCATGAGAAACAATATGGCCCAAGTATTCCACTTCCTGTACCCCAAAAGAACACTTTGAAGGCTTGGCATAAAGTTGATGTTTCTCTAAGACTTCTAAGATAGTATTGACGTGATGTAAGTGTTTCTCCCACGATTTGTTGTAGATGAGTATATCATCGAAAAATACTAAGACAAACTTTCTTAGGAATGGTCTAAATACTGAATTCATCAAGATTTGGAATGTGGAGGGAGCATTAGTAAGACCAAATGGCATCACTAGGAATTCATAATGGCCTTGATGAGTTCTGAAGGCTATCTTATGAATATCTTCTTTCTTGACTCTAATTTGGTGATACCCAGAACACATATCTAGTTTTGTAAAATAAATGACACCATGTAACTCATCTAATAAATCATCAATGATGGGAATAGGAAACTTATCTTTGATAGTGAACTTGTTAAGCTCTCTATAATTTGGACACATGCACCATCTTCCATCCTTGTGATGCACCATCACCACGGAGCAGAATAGGCACTCTGACTATGATGAATAATACCCATTTCCAACATTTCCTCCACCATCTTCTCGATCTCACTCTTTTGCACATATGGATATCTATAAGGCCTGATGTTGGGGGTTGGCTTCTTGAATCAACTGAATAGCATGATCATGCTATCTTTCAAAGCGTGTAATCCTTTTGGTTCCTTAAAGACAACTACATGTTGATTAATAACTTTTTGAAGATTAGGATGTAATAGCTTCATTTGTGGTTGTACTTCTATAGAGAATAATCGAGCTAAAAACCTTCATACCCCTTTTTAAGAATCTTCGCATTTAGTGAGAAATCACCACTAGAGGATCTTTAGCTTGTAGACCTCGAAGTTCAAATTTTTTACCCTCGGAATGAAAGCACATGAAAAATTCATGGAAATTTATCTCCATGGTGCCTAAAGTAGTGAGCCACTAAACACCTAAGACAATATCAACTCCTCCCATGGGAATAGAAAACATTGTAGATTCTAATGTGTAATCACCCATCATGATTTTGACTTTATGGCATTTACCTGAACATTGGACTGTGCCACCATCTACAATCATTACTTGAATTCGTGTTGGGTAGATGAAACAATTTAGTCTTGCTACCAACTTATGATTGATGAAATTATGTGTGCTCCTGAATCAATCAAGACTATTACCTTCTGCTTCTTAATATAACCCACAACTTGAAGGGTTTGTGGAGTACTAATACTTGATAGAGCATGACATGAAATAGTGGGCTGAGGATCTCCAGATTCTTCCTCTAATTTTTCCACTTCCTCTGTTGATGTTGCCTCATATTCTTCCTCATCACTAGATCCTTCAATGTAGAACATTTTTTTCTCAAAACATTTATGATTTGGTCCATATTTGCTATCATAGTTAAAGCATAACCCTTTGGCTCTTTTTTCTTCAATTTGTTGAGGTGTCAACCGAATTGGCCGAGGGTAAGAAGGAGACAAGGTGTTACGATATTTTATGCTAGAAAAGGACTGCCTTCTACTGGAAAGAAATTTTTCCTCTACTCGACGTGCCATGATAATAGAATTAGAAACCTTGAGTGGGTTAAACATGCGTACCTCATGCTCAATGTGGTCCTTAAGACCCCCAAGAAATAGGTCATTCAAATACTCTTTTGTAATATCTTCCACACGCAAGGACAAAGTTTGGAATTGATGGACATACTCCTTAACTGAACCAGTTTGGCGTAACTTTGCTAATTAGCTAAAGTAATTCTCAGAAACAATAGAAATATAGTGTAATTGAATCTCTTCAGTGAAAACTATCCAGGTGAAATTTAGGCCATTCTTATACCTTTGAGCACATAACCAACGATACCAAACAAATTGATCAGGTTATAGGTATAAGGATGCCACAGTTACCTTTTGTTCTCCTGGGATCTGACGGAGATCAAAGAAATTTTCCATTTGGGTAATCCAATTGAGTGGATCCTTTCCATCAAATTTACGCATTTCAAATTTTGGAATCATGCCCCTCCATTGGTGAGAAGATCCACTTGAATGATTAAAGGATCCTCCCTGATTGGAGTGATTTGGATCTGTGTGACCATTTCTAGTGGAACCCATATGACTGGCATTAGAAGTTGTATTTGAAATAATATGCAACAACTCCTGTTGCATTGCATGAAAATCCTTTTGAATCTCACTCCTAAGGCTACCTTTTAGTTGATGAAGCTCAACATTAAGGTCATCCTTACTCACCATATTGTTTACCCTTTCTTGAAGTTGGATGACCACCTCAGATACTCCCGAACCAATAGAATCTGAAGCAATATCTTCCTTATTTGGGGTCATTCTTGGAGTTGCTTGTCCTTTTCCTTGGCCTTGAGTAGATCTACCAGCCATGACGAAGGGTTTGGGCCTAGGGGTAGACTTAATAGGGCATAATTTTAGGGTTTAGGGTTTCATAATTTTTTTGGCCGAATATAGGAATTTATAAAAATAAATCCTAGCTATTTTTTTGAGGGGTTTCCAAAATATAAGAAATTTGAAAAATTTCCAAAAATTACACCCTAGGGAGCCAAATTATGAATAAATATAGAACCGTAATAACTTTTTCAAAACAAGTCAAAACTTATTGAAATTTGGAGAGAAGCTTACTTGACTTATTTTGCCACACCAAAAAAACATTGCAGAAAAATTTGCTACCAATCTTGAGATATGGCTGAACCTTTAGAATTAGGGTTTGATGTCATCCTGGCCGAGATCAAGCTCTGATACCACTTGTAAAGAACCATTACACCAAAACCTCGAGGCATTAGTGAAATCCGCACACAAGGATCATAACATAGTAAAAGATAAATATATTTCTCATCATTATTGGCATAGTTTTTAGTATGAATATGATTTTTATGGTTCTTCTTCTTTTAATGTTTTTATTCTTATTCTTAGGATTTTTATGAGACATGTTAGCATGACAATCAACTTGCTTTATGACCAAATTTACCACAAGTATTACAAGTTCCATCAAAATTTACTTTAAAATTCTGATTATTCCTATTGTGCTTAGGTTTAAACTTGGATCTAAAGTTTGATTGCTGATTTGTATTATTGTTATACTAATTTTTAGAAGACTTATGACTTTGAGAGAACAATTTCTAAGAGACATTCTCTTTTGTGTCAAAGTTCTTCATGACACTCTCTTCTTGAATAAAGAGAGAAGACAATATGTATAAATTAGGTAAATCATATTCATTTTGATATTTAGAATTCATAATAGAGATGAAATTTCTAAAATTTTCATGAATGTTAATTTGAATAATGAAGTAAATAAACTTATCATGAAATAATTCACAATTACATCCATCTAATTGAGCTTTAATATCCTTAATTTTAGCTAGGTAATTAACAAACTTTTCATCAACTTTCATAGGGGTTGTAAACAATTCCATGATTAACTTAATTATCCTAGAGAGGCGGATACCCTCATGCATAGTTTGCAATTGATCCCATGCATCAGCTAGAGATTCCATATGTCTAATATGTAACAAGAACTCATCTTTGATACTTTGCAATAAGATGGACATAACCTCTTGGGATTTTTGAGAGAAAACACTTAAGTTCTCAGGAGTAGCTTATCTCCTAGTGGGTTTCTTCTCAACACCACTAACTAAATCCCATAACTTTCTAGCCATAAGGATAACCTTAATCCTAATTCTCCAAATACTGTAATTAGTTCCATTTAAAAGATGAGATTTATCCATGGAAAAACTAGAAGAACTAGCCATTTTAAGGAAAACTTAGCAAAATTTGAAAAATAGGTTGTTAGGCATGGTTACAAAAGTTATAGAGATTTGTGGTGTTGTCATGAAACTCCGTGCAACATGAAAAATTGAAATTTTCAACATGACAACTAAGCCCATAATTGAAAATTATGTTTCTCGATCGTTGTGCCTCCTTCCTATGGCTAGCCTACCCTCATCCCTACCCTCACACAATGTTAGAAGAAATAACTAAAATGAGTATTCAACATGTTTTAGTGTGCGGGAAGGGTGCCTAATGTTATTAGTGATCTCATTAAGATTCAATGAAAAACTTCCTCCAGAGGCCTAAAACACTATTTTGGCCATTCAAGCCGATAGACATCACCAAAAAGCATGTATGGAAAATATAAAGTATTCGAGGGTGATGTAGGAGAAAAATAAAGGTTTCTAAGGCAATTTAGGAAATTTTAGGGAAGAAAATTTGATTCAGGGACAATCTGTTCAACATAGGGTAATCCAGGGTATAAGGAATGAAAGCTAAAATGGTGAAAGATGACTTCTTTGGATGATTTTGGGAGACCTTGAAGGAGTTAGGAGGAAAAAAATAATCACCGAAATATATTAGAATCCTATACAAGTTGGAAACATCAAAATTTATCCAAGGCTCAAATATTTCTTGATATATTTCAAAACTCTGTAGCTACCCCTCTCCATTCAAAATGAAATAAAACCTAAATTTGGAAATACAAGAGTAGAATTAGATGTTTATAATGGTTAATATGATATTAAAATAGGATTTGGAGTTAAAATCATATTTGACCCCAAAACATTTTTCCTAAGCTCCGTGAGGTGAAAACATAATTTCGGTGTCCTAATTTGGACATACAAAACAAAATCTGCTTTCCTAATTTGGATAACTCACACTTTTGACACTCTTGTGTCCCTATGTACCATATGGGACAAGGGGGACAAGGGGGAAACCAAAGTGTGACCTCACTCACTCCCCCAAGTCACACTTTGGACTCCTAGGTGTCCTAGGTGTCCCCTTTGTCCCCATGGTGCAAGGGGGACAAGGGGGACACCAAAGTGTGACCTACCTCCTTCTCCTAGGTCATAATTTTGTGTCCTTGGTGTCCCCTCTATCCCTTGTGTCCCCAAGGGACAAGGGGGCCACAAAAGTGTGACCTAGATCATCTATGCAGCCCCTAGACACCATGTGACCACATCCAGCTCCTTCAGTGCCATTTCCCATCCCTTCACCTTCCTAATTCACACTTTTGAAACCTAGGTATCTTGTTTATCCCCTATGACCCATAAGGGGAAAGGGGGACAAAAAGTGCAACCTCACCCCTCTTGTGAAGATTTTTCTAACTGTGGACAAGCTATCATGGCCACAAACAAGTCAAAAATCACTTAGAAACTTGGATAACTTCTCCCATAAACAAATGAATCATTTTAACCTTCAGGTCATTTTTTTCCTATGACCTCCATTAATGATCATACCCTCCATAACATAAAATTTCATAAAGTTGTCTATTTTATTCTAGGGAGATCTGATGTGCAAAAAACCTTGAAATTTGGAGTGAATGCTCGCATAAAATATACTTTCATCTAAGCCTTTTATTTCATGATGAGATGGCTTATTTTTTGAGATATTGAGGACTGAGTTTTATCTCATTATTCTCCTCTCTTTAAGGAAAATATCATTTTACCACTAATACAAACAAGGGAATCATATGAAAATAGGAGCGTAGCATCCTTAAAAATCATGGAACTTTTGAGACCGATTTCATATCAATCTAACACATGTGGGTGTAATTTATAAAAATATAAAGTATTCAGAGTAGTGGGTGTCTAAAAATAGTAATTTTCTAAAAATAGGGATTCCCTAACATTTTAAATACTCGAATATTATGAAAACTTGTTAAAAATAACAGTCCTAGATAGGACCTACTAAAAATAGTAAGTCTTGTAATTGAATTTAGAAAGATGTGGAAACTCCCATTCTACTTATCTCACTAAATTTTTCCACCATTGAAGGCTGGGAAGTTGTCATGTGGTCTAAAAAGGAAAGAAAACCTTCCAAAAACTCCTAAAGAATCATTTATGAGGTAATCTCTGTAAGGCACAAGTTGATGTAAGAAGTTAGATGATCCATTTCATCCCAATTGTGGAAGAGGGGAGCCATCATGTATGAATCACATTGTGACAAGGAATATACCAAAGTGAATCAATATTTATGAAAGACAATCACTTGGAAAATAGGTGAAATCAGGAACATCCCGAGGCATGTGAAGGATTTGAAACACCAAGAGATTCATTTCAAGTCATCAAGGGAATGCTCATTAGGGGCATGATAAGAGAAAATAGACATGAGTGATGATGACATCATATTGAGCTCACAAAAATTCATATCTCATGATTTTTAATGTTCTCACATCTTTCAAGTCAGGGAGGTGACATTCATATGTATTCAATGCAATTTGGAATTCAAGAACATGGAACTCATCTTCAAGTCTCATTCAAGGTCAATCCTCCTATATGGAGGAGGAAACCTATTTTCATGAGAAACAATCAAGAAAAAGGATGTCCAGGTACCTTAAGCATGTTTCCACTTAGGTGAAATATTAGTCAGGAAGGTGAATTGTGAGGTTAAAAAGGGGTCATCATGTTTAAAAGAGAAATGGATAGCTCATGGAGTAAGTTGAGGAACTTCATATCCTCGAATCGCCATTATTTCCATATCTTTATGAGAAATAAGTCTGAATGAACTAATCAAGCTATCAAGGTACTCAGGACCATCATGTGTGAAGGATAAAAATCCATCTACTCCCATGAGAAACATGTGAACAGGAGGTGCATGAGCATCTTAAATTTGATTCCATTCAAGGAGGATTTTGGATCCGAAAGGAAAAGTGGGTGATTTCCATGTGAAGTACCATGTTTGCAAGAATGGGAAATCATCTCAGTTTCACTTGATGCCATTCATTTGGTAGTGTTATTAAACACTCATTCAACACCTTATAGTGTCATCACACCTCAAGGAGGAAGCACCTTGCAATCACCTCATTTCAGCCCAATGGATGGTCATATGACAAGAATCTCATTCAGGAGAAATCTTCTATTTCCAAAGTGAGGACCTATTTTAGTAAGTGAAAGAAAAACATTAAAAGGTTTGAGCATCATGTAATTGATTCTTGGTCACATAGGTGAATTTGGAAATCCTATAGAATTAAGAAGGTAATCCTCACTCCTTCCTTGAGATCACCATATTCCCATCGCAGTAAAAAATCTCACAATAGTGTTTCTAAAAACTTTTTTGATGCTCTGGAATGTTTCCATATCTGATAGAAGAAGGAGATTGTGATCACAATGCTTTAAATCATCAAGATATTCATTCAAGAGGCTTCATATTCACCGTATTGGTTAACCCCCTCTCTCTTTCTTCTCTCTCCATATTCTATTTTTCCACTTAGAATAAACTTTTTCCTATTTTTTCTTATTCACTTAAGTAACCTTCAAGTTAACATTGCAAGATTATTTTTTCATCAATAAGAAAAAACCTCATTTTCATTTCCCAGAATATATAAGGTCACAAGGGATGAGGAGAGGTGAAACGTCATGTGGGGGAGATGGAAAGACAAATTATAATGCTATAACCGGGATGACTTCTCCATTCTAAAGGTTTGAAAATTGTTGATTGTTTTATGTTGTTGAATTTTATATCACTACTACATCAAGAAATAAAAGCTACATTTCATCTATGTCCTTATCTATGTTCCTATATTCTCTCTACTCTCCAAATTTGCAAGCATGGTGGTTTTTTATAACCAAGAAGGAATTTTTTTCCTTGATTAATGAATATGCATAAATTTGTGTCTCTAGTTTTTTATTCTTGCAAATTTATTACATTGTTGTTATTATAATTAAATGTGAAACTACTCTAATTCTTGTTGGTGATAATATGATAGTTCCTACTCACAACATTAACCCTTTTTCCTTATTTCTCATACTCTCCTTTACCTCCCTTCACCGCTAATTCCTCCTTAGTACACTCGTAAATTTTTTTCCATAGGATTGGTGGATTATTCTTGTGTGATCCCGACCTAATAACCACCCCATAGATTTAGTTATTTTACATTTAATAATCCCCTCGAAAAAATAAGGAGGGGCTTAGCCCCATGACCATTAATGAAAACATATAATTTTCTCTAAAAATTATTTCACCAAAATGTGGTACAAAGGAGAAGTCTATAGTGGATTAAAAATCAAATTAAATAACTTATAACTTAATGAAAAACACCTAAAATAGGATCTACACAAAGATGGAGATCTACAAAACATAAATAAATAGACATGAGAGGCCGCAAGACCTTGATTTAAAAAAATACCGCCTTTTTGAAAAATTAATAGGTCACTGTACATTGAAATAATGTTTCATAGGTTTTAGTGTTCCACAAAAATACACACCAAAAGTCACGTAACAAAGGAAAGTTTGCAAGACACTAGAAGTATGCGTAACAAAGAAGAGTATGTGAGACACTAGAAGTCCATGGAACAAATAATAGTATGCAAAACACTAAAAGTCTCGTGAAATAAAGGAAAGTTTCAAAATAGAGGTATACCTTCGGAAGAAACCGCAAAGCATGAAAAACATGCCATGAAAGTATATAATGCAATGCACAAGGAGAAAATGCATCAAGAACTTTTTGGCCATGGAGAAAATAATCTATGCAACAAAAAGAGAGCCCAAAATACTACAAGCTTAGATAACAAACAAAATGAAGTCGCGAGACAAAGCATCCACGTAATAAGCAAGTGAAAATATGCGGAACAAAAAAATAATGCCACACAAGATAAAAAGAACGAAAAAGACTCACAACACTAACAATACACACGCAAGCCTAAAAATATATGTAACACTAAAATATTTGAATTATTAAAATAATTATACATGCCTATAAAATAGCTAAAAATGGCTTGAATCATCCAAATAAGCCAAAGAAGACTTCAAAATTCTTGCGAAGGTATGGTAAACATAGAGGAAGGCCATGGATGGTGAAAAACACATATCCAAACATACAAATGGTTGTGGAGGCTAGAAACACATGCACAAGAATGATATGATATCCTTGAACTAATTTAACACTTCAAATAATTCAAATCCAAATTATTTTGGCAGGAATTAGAGTTTTGAACCTGATAAGCTTAAAGAAATTTACGAAGAAAGATATAGTTTTGTAGGTTTGAAAATCTTTAAGCTTCTTCACACTTGCAAATTAAAAACATCCAAATCTATCCTACACATGCATAAATACAAGCATTGATACTATGTTATGAAATTTAAGGGATAAATAATGTTACAAATTATAAATCCATAATATAAATTTATGAAGATTATAGTTTATGAAATGCAATAATTAAAAACATAGATTAAGCCATTTATAACGTAGATTACATAATGTAAACACCATGAAAAATAAGTAAATAAACAAATTCACAAGATATAAGTGGGAAAACTTTGGAAGGTAAAAAATCCACTGAAAATCACTTATCTTTATTGATAATTAACTTTAATCCAAAACTCCCATGATTTCCACATATCTACTTGCAATTACACCTTAAATAAGGAATTACAAACCACCTCATACATTCGCTTATGTGTTTTACATAATTCACTTCATGTATCTATGATTAGATTACACATATAGCTTAGATCCATATGTTACACTTGATATTTCTTAAATCAGATTGTAACTAATATCTAATGAGATCACCTTATTTTATACAAGGTGGGTAACCTGTTTTAGATCAATCTTATATTTTAAACACTACCGACAATAGTAGTGGATCCCATGCTTATATTTTAAATATAATCTATAAGAAAACAAATACATTCTTTTGTGGGTTTCTAAATAAGCAATTTCCTCGCGTAATATTATAAACCCAACAACCCTTAACCTTCATGGGTTAGCCTCTAATTATTCCAATGTTAAGGTAATCCAGGGATAACTATAACTTCTTCATTATCTAGGTTACTAGTCTCCCAAAAACAATTCTTACTACACCAACCTTTCAACCTATTAAAATTTTCCATTAGATTCATGTTGTTATCGTGTCCTCACCCTCCTCCTCCCTAGGTGGGGTAATTATTTATGCAATCCTCCTCTTCTTCCTCTCAACATCCTTGTAAATGGTTGACTTCCTATGTTTAAACAAGAGAATAGTTAGGGCTTGGTGGATGGGGGCCTCAACTTTACCATTTTGAAAGTCCCTCACGGTGGCTTTTAGAGACTTAAAAAGGTAAAAAGCAATTCTCAAGATTTTGGTTCAAGAGGGAAAATGGTGGGTGTGGATTTTTCTAACATACCCTCCAATGTCACATACTTCATAATTTACAAATAAACATTTATCCATAGTAAAGGGGGATATGCGCAAGAGACCACCATCAAGCTCATGAAAATTTCCTAATATGAATTATCTACATTGATTTCTTTTAAA
Source organism: Taxus wallichiana var. yunnanensis (assembly GCA_018340775.1). NCBI lineage: Eukaryota > Viridiplantae > Streptophyta > Pinopsida > Cupressales > Taxaceae > Taxus > Taxus wallichiana. The sequence goes on along the minus strand of CM031236.1, from coordinate 470,313,374 downwards.
TTTCTATCATTTTTTAGTTAATGTATCATTAAACTCATATATTTTGATGACTTCATCGATGTACTTGCAACCATCCATAAAAATTATTTCCACACATGCCTTAATGAAATTTCCTTGCATACTAAAATTATGAACCTCTTCAAAAACATTTTATTGAACTTGTTGATAGAAAAAAATGTTTGTGTTGCAAAGGTTAGAGAAGCTTTAGGATCTAGAAAACTTTGAATATATGATGAGAGTAAGTGTACATGATCTTTCCACTTCTCCTATGTTTTCTTAGCTTTCTTAGAAACTTCAATGAGTGTAGCAGCTGATTTTATGAAGTTGTGCACATCTCCTTCATGAGTGGCTCTCCCAATGGTATCCTACTGAGATTGTAGTAATCTATAGTCATGTTTTACTAATATTTTTCAACTAGTGGCTGAACAATTTATACAAATTGAGTTCCCAAAGAATCTAAAAAAATCCTTGAGGTGGTCTTAGATTTATTTATAGTTATTTTCATTAGCAAGAGGTGGAAAGTTGTATCATAATATAGGGTAAAAGTCTTATCATTTGTTCACCACTTATCTTTGATCAAGGGTGGTACCAAAGAGAAAGAAAGATGAGGAGAAAAGGATTGTGGAGAAATATTTTGTAAAGGAATGGGAGAAGGATGATGAGATAGATGAAGGGATGAATGAATGGATGAAGGAGGGAGATAAGTGACATGTGAAGGTAAAGGGGAAAGATAGGGATTTTTAGGAGGATAATCTTGGGGAAGGGAGAAGGATCATCAAAAACTTCTTATGGGATGAACATTTCAAAGGGGAAGAGATAATCTCTCCTTTCTCAAGGGAATTCGATGACAATATGATCAAATCTAAATGGCCCTAGATTTTTGTAGACTAAATACAACAAAATATTTCAACATGAAAAATATTTTATTAACTTTTAAGTCTTCATGACATCTATAACAAACTCCCTTTGATGCATAATTACAAAATTAATTAATAAAGGGGTGTCAACTTCTACGCGATTATTTTCCATAGTATAAGAGGTTTCCTTTCAAAATCCTCCTCATAAGTATCTCAAACATGCTCTCGGACATGATTTTATAGTGCTCAATTCCCACTCATTCATATTTTAAATTATCTTCCGAATCTTCTCTGAATCCAATCTCAAATTTTAAATCCTATGTATTATGAGAATTCAACTACTTTGTCCTATTAGTTGAGATAAATATAGTCGGTATTCCATGTCTTGCTAAGTTGGTAGTTCCCCTTATTACCTACCATTTTTTCATTTTCTCGACCCTATTTTGTTCGTCCTGCATTCTATTATGTATACGCATAGGATCTAACAATATCCACATACTCCTTACCATTCTAGGTCCTAACTCTCTTGCTCAAAATCCTCATGCATCATCATGTAACATTTTCGGATGTAATATAACTAGAAACAAGTGCATTCATTCATGGAATTCAAGATGTAAACACTAACTCCTAGCCTAAATGCATTGTAAACATGGATTAACATGATCAACTAAAGGAAAGTAGAATCAACCCATGAACATCATCAAGAAAACCAACAACACACATGAACACAAAGGAAAAATACACAGATCAAGATCCATTACAAGAGTGTTACAAAATTACTTCATTATATTCATAAGCCAAAATATGGTAGCCAAGATTACATCAAGAGAGTTCCATTGTTTTTCTTTTAATGTTCATACTAGTAGAGATTTCTTTACATCACAGAGCTCTCCCATTACATATCTCTTTCCACACATACCCTCACTTCCTATCTCTCTCTCTCTCTTATCCATATCTTTTCTAGAAAGACCCTCTATATCAAGCATCAAAAGGAATCTTCTCCTAACCATCCATCATCATCTAAAATCCTACAGGAATCTTCTTATGATTTCTCTACCACTACCTAGGAATATGCCAGATGTCACCATGTGTTTCCCTCAATCGAGTGTCTTTAGCATGCATGTGTCAGCTAATCCTTAACAACCTCAACTCCTTATCCTCTCATGATATAAAAATGATGCCCTAGAATATCCTTTTCTTGAATCACAAGTCTCCATAGCTTATCCACATCTTGTATCTGGTCACTTTTCCATTCACTCCCTATGCACATTTTTTCCTATGTTGTCCAAAACTCACTAAGTCCTAACTCCATCCTTCCCCACATGATCCTTTCATTCCCTCTCCAAGGACTACTTTTGTGCATGCCTTCACCTATTTCTATGCACCACAAGGCTTCACATGCTTAGGTACTTAGTTACTTTTTAGGGGCCCAACATCACCCCACACTAAACTAGGTTGTCATCCTAAAAACCTCCATGCTTTCCCAAAAAAAAATTTTGTCAACTAAAATACTGCTAAAAAGAATAAAGAATAGAGGTTGGGAGAGAAACTAAATAAAAATTTGAGGAATGGGGGGATGCTATGCGACCAATTGGAGGAGTTTGGGGAACTCCACATCTATCTCATCCTTCAATTTTTCCTAGGCCTTCAATTATGATAAGGCCTTACACACGCACTTCACCAAGACATTTGGTACCTAGTCTAGGTTGATTTCTTCCACTTTTCCCTCAACATGTTAATGGCCACTCCTAGCTCTCATGAAACACCCTCAAACTCATCCATCCATTCAGTGATGGAGTCTCGAGTTCATTGATTCTAAAATCCATCTTTTCATGCTTTGTCTTGATCTTCTCCTTCTAGGCCATGGTGTTAATGACCAACTGTGTGTGTTCTTCTTGTTGGTGGGGATGGTCTCTCTATAACACTTTGAGGGCTTCCTCTTCCTCTATCACCCATGTCGATGATTGGCTCACATTTTCTACAACTATTGAAGCCCCTATCCACTAGTATATTCACCTCCTTGAGTTGGGAGAGAAAATCTTCCAACTCCATGATCCGGATTCAATTGTGACCTTGTTTTCTTCTTTCTCCTTTGTGAGCTCTCTGTAGCTGTGGGGCCCACCATCCTTGATGTTAATGAGTAACATCCCCATGAGGTCCTCAAGGTACTCCATCTCATCCCCATAGTTGGTCCTAGCCTGGCTTACCAATGTCGAACATTGCCCCAAAATTTCATGAGGGTGCCAACTCGGTCATATGCCTCCTTTTCATGCTATTCTCCCCTTAACCCCTAATGCAACCTATCTATTTCCTTCTCCTTTCTCTTTCTTTCTATGATCAAGGTCCAAATAGTGGCCCCTATATCCAGACTATGTTGGATTACCTCTACACATCTTTTTGTAATGCATTGCATGCTTGCTCATCTATTAGGTGGTGGTTGGGATCCACCACTTTGTATGTATCTCCTCCCTTCTTCTTCAAGTGAATGGTCTCAATCACATGATCATTGACCTCGAACTCAGTTCCTCAACATGTGGTAGTACATGCTCTAGTTGAGCATCTTCCTTGGTCTAGGCACACCCCCATCTTGATCCATTAAATCCCAACCATGTAACTTTTCTGGTGGGAGGGTGGCCTAGAATCTTGCATGCAAGACCTTCATGGGGTCATCCATGAAGTCCATGTGTGGGGACACTAGGTCCACTTCTTCCTTGTATCCTTGCTTTTTCCTCTACTTCTTCACCCTAGGGTGAATCCCTTATCCTCCTTTATAGTAAAGGAGTCCCCCTTATCTCCCTTTGGGATGGATTTTTGGTGTAGTGGCTTCACATCAAATCTTCTCATCCCCTACCAAATGCTCCTCTCCTTCTTCCCACACCTCTCTACACATCTATGGCCTTTACCTCAGCCTCCTACCCCTCCAACTCTGCTTCCAATTCTACTTTGAAAGTGGTGGGGTCTTCTTCCTCTCCTTCCTCCCTAGCTTGTTGTGGGGCTTGATGCATCATGTGTCTTTTGTTTCTTTTCCTCAGGATCTTCCTTCTCTTCTTCCTCTTCCTCATGCCCTGGTAATGAGGTGTTGGCACCACCTATTCTGAAGTGTTGGTGCCCTTGCTACTATTCTGTGCATGTAGTACTTCCTCTTCCTTGAAGTGTCTAACTCTTCTTCTTCTTTCTTCTTCTTCTTCTTCTTCTTGTACTTCCTTCATGGGTGGGATTGGCATCTCCCATGGCTTTGGAAAGGAGAGTTTATAACCTCCACTTCAATCCCTCCCTGTGTTTTAGGGGCATACTGCATGAACACCCGATGGACATACCCTTGATGGTAATGCTTGACTTGTGGGTGTAAGTCTAGGAAATATGGCTCCAAAACCTCGACGTAGGTAGGTCGAGTGCCATACTTGTATGTGGCACAAATGTGTGGACATCAACATCCACCTTGTCTACATCAAAAATTAACTTTTGTGTCCCTTGATCCAGTTGATGGCACATTTCATATATCTGGTTGTGAACACGAAGGGAGTTTGCACCATGGCCCCATCTCTCCTTTGGCCATCATAAAATTTGCTAGACAGAAATGTTGGGTAATGGAAAATTTTTACCTTGTCCCCAAAACTTGTGGTAACTCATGGGGATGTGCCACTCATTCTCAAAATCCCCCATGTAAATGCTCTTGAACCATTTATTCATCTAAGAGCCTTGTAAGCACTCAAGATGGTCCCATCATAGGTGAACTTTGTGAATTGTACTACGGGGATGCATGTGTGGGTGGGTGAACCCACATGTTCTCATCTGTCCATCTGGGACACCAATCTCCTAGAACACGATCAATAATAGGATGGATCCCCAAGTGATCTTTTCTCCTACCTCATTTATACCCGTGCCTCTTCGATGATGCCATTCATAATGAATTGGGAAAATTTGTAGTGTGCCCTCTTGATACCCTATAGGCCATGTACGAACCTCCGGTTAATGTCCATCCACCTTTTGATGTGCCCAATTTGTAGCTAATGAGTTCGGGAGGTGACTCTCAATGTTGGGTCTTGGGAGATCTGCAATTACCTATGCCCTCCCCCTTCTCATAGTTTAGATTTTTTCACCATCTCTTCAATCTTGGTCATGGCACATAAATCAAGTGCCATATCTTCTCTAGTGTTTTCATAGGCCATACCATCTGAATCAATTGGCTTGTGATCCTCATTCTTCTTCTTCTTGAAAAGTAGAAGAAATCTTCATGCACCCATGACATTAACCACCTAAAAGTGGGTGGGTTTGGAAAGAAGGGCAGCTCCCATAGCTACAAAACCCCAGTCTTTTGCAGTGCTTGTTTCACCAAGTCATCAACCTTAGGGTTTCCAAGCTCATCCACCATCGAGGTGTCTTGACACAAGGTCCACTCTCACATCAAATTTTTTTTTTTTGGTCATTTTGTGGTTGTACTCACTTGATCTTACATTTATATAGCTTTGAGCTCCATTTTTGGCCTTGATAACTCTAGTGGGTACTTGCATCTCTGAGTAGATCTCCACGGGGTCCTCCTTTTCCACCACTAGTTTCTTTGTTTGAGCCTTCTTTGGTGCCATCTCCCTCTCCTTTTTCACTCATGCCCTAGGTGTTATGTTCCTCTCTTTTGACTTCCCTAACTCAACAAACTTCCTTCTTCTCTTTCCGTCACCTCCTTCCTGCTCTATTGTCTTCTTCCCTCCATGTTATGTCACATATTTTACTACAACTTTACACAAGTCCACTTGGTTCATGATAGTACTTTGCATTTCACTCTTCTTTGAAAAACCCTCATCGCACTTTGAGCTCGGGAGCAAAAAATAAATTCTCTAAGGAAGGTAGTCAAAATGACTATCCTTATCTCTTATTTATACTTTATCGATGCCTTAGAGTTCCTCGACCACATGTCCTAATGTCACTTTTTAATAAAACACTTTACTTCACTTAAAGAACTTCTGTGACTTCCTCTCATGCTTCATAGCTATAACCTTCTAGGCACTCCAATACCACTTAGACTACCACATAGACCTCCTTCACATGCATCTCTCATGCACCAAAGTACATAACCTCTGTGTTGTCTACTAAGTAGTTCCCTATAATGTTTCCTATCTTATGTCATACCATGTGATCCTTCCCTTCTTGTGGTCTTCAAATTCTTTCAACCCACCTTCATAACTACATGAATTTATGCATTTTATCCATTACATTGCTCATTCTTCTTTGTCTTCACATTAATTCCCCAACAGTCCACTTTGTTGAAGTTGTTGGCCTCCATGTTCAAAATCTCTACTACCTCACCCCACACAAAAATGTATGTGGTCCCCTACACATAGAACCTCTTATAATGTAATTAGCTACCAGCACACACAAATGCAAAAAAATCTGAAAAATGAAACAAAGAAACAAACAAAAAGACTAAAAGAAATCTAAACTAATTGGAAAAACTACCTTATTTCTGACTACACATAAAGCCTTATTTATAGTAGGGCTTCAACCTACTCCCATTGAAGTAACTTGGTAACCTCATCCCATCCAGTGCTTATAATTGAACATGCACTGCACCTGAATCGAGGATGTATGAGATGATGTATGGTCCTAACCAATGGAATTTCAGTTTCCCAGGATGGCGCAAAATTTGGAGTCATAAAGCAAGACCATCTGCCCAACCTCAAATTGTTTTTTTTTAATATGGTGATCATGCCATGCTTTTTTCACACCTTTTCAGTCTTCTAACTCCACCTAGCAAGTGATCACCTTTCATCCAACTACATTAACTTCTCCATGCACTCTGTAGTGCTTTCTCATCATTAATCCTCTCTGCATGCGTAATACGTAGGGACGGTAGCATAAACTCTATTGTAAAATAACTTCCATGCCAAACACCAATTGGAATGGTGTGGCCTTGTTCAATCTCTTGTAGGTTTTCCTATATGCCCATAGTATGGCTGAGACTTTTCATCCCAATCCTATCTTCCCACATCACAAATTTTGGTCAATGTGTGACTCAAGTATCTTGTTAAATGCTTTAGGTTCCATTAGCTTGGGGGTGATATGGGGTGGTCTTGTGATGGGCCACCATGAACTCTGCTAACAAAATCTTGACCATCTCATTCAAAAAGTGTGTGCCTCTATCACTAGTCAAACTTAAAGGGCACCCATACCTGTTGAGTATGTTTTCCCATAGGAACCTTGTTGTTGTGGTTGTTGTGTAATCCTTTGTAGGTGTTTCCTCTCCCATCTTGTTAAGTAATCAATGCAAGTAATGATATAGTGTGAACCAATCCTTCACTGGCAGGTGAAATCAGTCCTACAAAATCAATGGCCCACTTCTCAAATGGTTTTGCACTAGCTATCGGTCTCAAGGGCATCTCATCCCTTCTTCCTGGTTTTCCAAGGCACTGGAAATGGTCACAGGCCTTGCAAAACTCAATACAATCTTGGTAGATGCTTTCCCACCAAATCCCTACTAGTAGAATCTTCCACGGTGGCATTCCTTGCATAGTGTCCTCCTCTGAATCCCACCGTGTGCTTCCTCCATGATTGCAATGCACTCATGTTCTAACACACACCAACAAAAACCTCATCATGACCTAGCTTGTATAAGTCTCCACTAATTAGCATGTAGGGTGTGGCATGTATGGCTAACTAATTCTTTCTTTCCAAGGTCTTCATTCCCTCTGGTGCCACACCCATTTTGAGAAACACAACAATATCTTCCAAGTCAGAAGGGCACACACAATCTAAATAGTTACACATCTATGGCATTGTATCCTCAATGCTCTTACGCATCCTCCCTTGAGTCAATCCTTGATAAATGGTCAGGCCCTGAGTTACTCTTTCCTGGTTTCACAAAATTGTAAACTCAAACTCTTGAAACAATAGGACCCATCGACATATGTGCCCCTTGTAAAATGGGATTGTTCACCAAGTACTTCAATGCCATGTGGTCCATGTAGAATATGAAGGGTGTTTCCAATAGATATTTGCTAAAATTTGTGCAAAGTATGTAGATCATTGATAATGCTTCACACTCAGTAGTAGTATAGTTCTTCTCTGCTTTAGTGTCAACTTTTTACTAGCAAAACACAAGGGGTGGTCAACAATTCCTTCTCCAGGTTGTGCTAAGATTTCCCCAATCACCATTCCCAAAGCATCAACATGTACATGGAATGGCTTATCCCAAGAGGGAAAGATAATATGGGTGCGTATGATAAGCTTATTCTTTAATGTGTCAAATGCCATCTGTTGCTGCCTCTCCCCAATGGAATGTACATCCGTGCTTCAACAATTCCTCCAATGGCACAACAATTTTTGGCATACCCCTTAATAAATTTCTGGTAATACCCCATATGCCCAAGGAATCCATGCACTGTGCTCTGGCTGGTAGGTTCCCCCAATCCCATAATAATGAAAACTTTGGTAGGATCCACCAAAAAACCTTCCTTACATATGATATGCCCCAACAAGGGTTCCAAATGGAGTAGTGAAGAGACATTTCTTGATGTTGAGGGATATGCACAACTACTCGGCATCTCTCAACATCAACCACAAATTGTCACAATGGTCTTTCACTAGTCCATACATTGTCCAGTCATCAAGGTAGACCTGAAGGAACTTATGGATAAAATCTTGAAATGCCTAGACCACTATGCGTGAAAACACAACAGTGCATTTCTTTAGTCCAAAAGGCATGACTGTGTAGGAAAAACTTCCCCACTCAGTGGTGAAAAAGTTTTCTTTTCTTGGTCTTCCTTTACAATTCTAACTTGATGATACCCCGAGAATCCATCTATGAAATAATAGATCTCATGCCCACTACTCCTTCTAGGATCTCCTCGGTGAAAGGAGTTGGGAAGGGATCAATGACACATACTACATTCAAATATCTATAATCAACATAGATCCTTATCCTCCCATCCTTTTTAATGCTAATGACCATTGGGATTATCCATTTTGATTCCTCAATAACTTCAATGATACCTAAGTGATCATCTTGTCTATCTCTTCCTTGACCGGACATGTAGATTTGGGTTCATTCGGTAAGGTCACTTCCAATCGGGTGTGCTCCCTCCTTTAGTTTGATCTCACATCTCTCCTAAAGAGTGGTGAACTCCCTTAAGCTCATGGTACCCACATGAAATAAATCTCTGAAACTCATGCAATAGATCAATGATCTTTGAAACCTCCTTTTCTGACCAATAGTCCCCAATAGTAGCCTCCTTAGGTTCCATTTTTGAGCCAATGTTAACCTTCTTTGTTTTGAGGGGTTCATGGTAGGTGCATGTGCTTTCTCATCAACACTATCTATTACTTCACACATGCATACCCATAGTATGGTTAACATCCAAGTTCTCCACTTCCTCACCATCTATCACATAGACCATCTTTCCCTTCTCTTTCTCCATGCAAGCACTCAAGTTGTATCTCTTGATTCTCCCTCATCAGAGTGCACTTCTAAGCTAGGTTCACCCAATAATTCTAGTATTCTATCCTCTTCCATGACACTTGTCTCCCATAGTTAGGTGCACTTAACAACCTACAACACCTCATTCACCAGGGCTTAGCACTTTTATATTCAAAATTTGAATCAAGTCATTTGTTAACTCCTCACTCAGTTTCCTTCTGTCTGATGTAACTAACTGAATGAATGTACCATGTGCATGCACACAACCTTGTAGTGTGTGTGGAATAAAACTTGTGCACCTAGAGGGAAGGAGGTAAATCCTTACGCACCTTCCATCCAGATCCTCTCACACTCCTGGACATGTTAAGAGGGATTTCTTTCCCATCATAGACACAAATTTTAGTTGGCACATTGCTCTGAAGAATCTAATAGAGAGCAAATCCTCACCTCACGCCACCCTAGAAGATTGTCTAATGTGTCATCCACCAACGTGTTGTGTTCCATGTAAAGTGTAGACAAGCATGCTCCTTCATTTGATCTCACATCTCCATTGAGCTTCCATGGCTCATAGGAAAACATCGGGTTTCCATCCCCAGTGTAGCTTGGTAACTTCTTCCCTCTCAGGTGCCTAAGTGGGTGTGCCCTTGTCACTCTTGTAATGGAGCCTCTCAATTTCCACCCAATTAACTCATAAGTCTCTGTGCACCCAATTGTCACATGCTACACTAGTGGTATCACTCATAGATTGAGCATCTTTGAAATTGAATAATTCCTTCCATAGGATTAATCACCTCAGGGTCCTGATAGTGCACACATAGATTCTATCGAGGACTTCTTCTCCCAAGGGCTCAATATAGGGTGCTTGACTTCCCATCAATTAGAGGGATAATAACCCATTCTTCCTTGTTTTCAAAACTTATGTACCCCTTATTGAACCATAGGTCAACATTGTTCTTATAACACCAGGGGCACCCAAGTAACATTGGAAAGTTTTCCACCTCAGCTAAGCACCAAGACTTCAAAGTCTCTAGTGAATTTTTCCCCTTGGATAGTGATAAAAACATCCTTCAAGACACCAATGGGCATCACCTTTGTCTTGTTAGCCATATACAACACATTTGAAGATGGTTGTAATGGGGGCCTTCCCATTTGATTCCAGGCATCCAAGGTAAGAACATTAACTTCCACACCCGTATCTATCATAATATTTCTTAGGAGCCATCCATCGACTACTACATTCAAGGTAATCTCCTTATCATAATCAATGGTGTGAGGGGGAAGGTTAGTGTGCAGACTTTCACTCACACTCTCCTTCGGTGCATGGTACTATTTCTCCCATAACCATTCCCCTAGAAAAGGAATGATATTCTCCTACCTCAACATTTTACATACTTCCCTAACCTCATCCAGATCCTTCTGTGGAGCCTCAATGTTCTTCCTTTTCTCTAACTATCGTGACTTCTCCTTTAGGCATTGGATCTCTCCTTGTAGGCTCAAATTACATCCATGGTCTCTTGATAAACCTCTTTCTGATGAGTAGGGTCTGGATACTTCCCATGCACCACCTCTTCTCTAGTAACCAATGGCCTTTTCTTTGGTATTTCCTAGCACATGTAACCTCATCTCACATTTGTCACCAGTACAGGTTCTAACTCTGACTCATGCGCCACCCTTGGCATCCATTGTGAGTTATCCTTTTTCATGCTCACCATTCCTACACCTTTATCCTTCCATTTTTTGTTGGCTCATGTGTTCAAATAACTCTGGGAACTCCTCATACTTGTGCTTCTTTCCACACCAAGAGCATTGTAATAGATCAGGCATTCACTTTATAGTGCTCTTCGTAGACCCACAGTTGTAACAAGTTCCACATGGGAACTCACTTCTTCCACCTCTGTGGTTTCCTCGACCTCAAAATCCTCCATGGAAAGCTTCTTCCACGGGCTCCTCCATCTACACGCCCTTCATAGTGATGACCATCATCCTTGGAATTGTTTGCAATGTTGGTTTGTGCACACACACCAATATCAATGGCATCATGTATCTAGTCAATCAATCTACAATCCTTGGTGTCATGAGTAGTGGAGGTGAAAATCTTGCAATAATAGGACACATTCTTATGGATCATGCATGCTGCATAGTAGTGGACACCTACTTGCATCATGATCTCCATGGAAAATCTCATAGTCTACTGTCATGGCATACCGATCTCTAAAATTTCTTTTTATGCCCCTCTACCTCACAATCCATGCACCATAGGCCATTGTGAGTCTCATGCACCAGTTCATAGATAGCTTCTCCAGCTACTTTTCCATTGTAACAATATGAGCTTCAAGAAAAGGGCTAACACCAGGTATCCATGCTTCCATAGCCTCGGCACATGCGGGGGTAACCTCCAAGGCCTCACGCGGGTCTGTGAAAGTCTTGTGTGAAAAATGCTCTCTAAAAGGTGTTATCAACCTCTCAAAAAACCATTGAGCATGCTGAGAAGGATGAATATCATAAGATAATTTTGATAAGAGAGTCTTAAAATGTGCATCATATTCCCACACACTCTCTACCATACCTTGTTGAATCTCCTTCAACACTAATGCTCTTCTGTTCAAACTTAGGGATATGAAATTCAACTAAGAAGGCATTACATGGCATGTTGTAATCTACCACTATTTGGTGGGGGTCATACTTTTAGTACCAACTATGTGTGTCCTTACAACATTGTTGTAAAATTGACTTTCCTTCCCATTCTGGGGTAGTGATCCCCTTTGCGTGCCATAGCAGCTCACATTTGTGTACATGCTCTACAACATCCTCAACACCTTTGTAGTCTAGTAGATGCAAAGACATTTTGAAAATACTTGCTTGAGGTGGTTGAGGCCCTTGTCCACTTGATCTAGAACCTTGATTCCCTCTAGTGTTTCCTCCACCACCAGATCCACTAGATCCACTAACTACTGTCCCTCTGATCCACTAGATCCTCTAGATCCACCAGTCCACTAGGTCCACTAGTTCTTATTCCACCAGATCCACCTCTCATAGTTGGTAAAGGTCCTAAAGTGGTCACACCTTGTGTCCCCACCATTGTGCTGAACTACATGCCAATAGTTTGTGATATTGCACCACTACCAGATGTGTGTCTCATGTATCACTTCTAGATGTGATTCCCAAGCTTTTGTACCCATACTTTTCCCAAATGTTGTTCCAAACAATATACCTCCAAACATAGAAATGATTGTGCAGCCATAGATGTGCCAAATGAAAATTATACCTCCTAGGTGTTGATCGGTCACTTCCACCAATACCAACTGGGTTAGTAATACTTATCTCTAGATTTGGAAAGCTAAGCACTAGGGGTTGGTCACTAGGTGGATTCAGATGTGCCAACAAATCCTCTCCTTTCTTCATATGATGAGCCTTCTCTAGAAGCCGAGGGGGTTTCTCTTCCATGCTTTCCAAGATGGGGTAGCACAGAATCGCTCAGCTCCACATCCTCCTCTGCGTGAACCTCAATTCCTTCCCAACATCTACCTCCATAAATCCATCACTCCTATGTAACTTTTTTTCTATCTAACTCCCTCTCATGAGCTTCATTATACTTGAGTCATCTCTCTTCCCTCTCCTTTTCAGCCAAGGTCCTGCCATCTTCCTCCACCCTAGCTTCCTCACCCAACACTCAAAAGAAGCTTAGCCGCCATAGGAAATGCTTCCAAACTCAGTGTAATGATCATGATCTTTATAGCTAAGGGTATAACATGTAAGAATGATCCTCTTGGCTCTCTCAAAAACTCAAACTCAACAATCTCTGGACAGGAATATGTAGAAATCACATACTCCAAGGTGTAACTTGTCAACACTCTACTCCACCAATGATCAACAACACATGTCCAAGCCAGATCAACATCTTATGAGCCTCTGATACTCATCTTGGGTCCACACACAAGATCTATAGTACCATCTTGATCTAGATGCATACACCAAAATCCATTCATACAAATCCACTAGAAAGCAAAAAAAGAAGGTCTCATATAACTCATGATATATATGTTCTTCTACCCATTTACGTGCATTAAACTCAAGTCTATACTAAATCTCTAGAGAAAACTCATCCTCCATGCTTTTAAGCCATGCTTCGACACTGTCCAAGGTCAAGCACTATCATCACGCATCATTCTCACAACAACTTCAAAAAGAGGTCCCGAAATAGGAACCAAAATGTAGTCTCTATTATCACCACCTATTTCAACAACCAATCCCAAGCACACGCAGACATATCATCCAGTCTTATCCTAGAAGCTCACCCAAGGTGCACGTAGGTGTCAAGTCCCTCCTTTATGTGAGCCTCATGAGAATGTTCCTTCTTAACACGAGGATGTAATATAACCAGAAAAAAGTGCATTCATTCATGGAATTCAAGATGTAAACACTAACTCCTAGCCTAAATGCATTGTAAACATGGATTAACATGATCAACTAAAGGAAAGTAGAATCAACCCATGAGCATCATCAAGAAAACCCATAACACACACATGAACACAAAGGAAAAATACATAGATCAAGATCCATTACAAGAGTGTTACAAATTACTTCATTATATTCATAAGCCAAAATATGGTAGCCAAGATTGCATCAAGAGAGTTCCATTGTTTTTCTTTTAATGTTCATACTAGCAGAGATTTCTTTACATCACAGAGCTCGCCATTACATATCTCTTTTTACACATACCCTCACTTCATCTCTCTCTCTCTCTCTATCCTTATCTAGAAAGACCCTCTATATCAAGCATCAGAAGGAATATTCTCCTAACCATCCATCATCATCTGTGAAATCCTAAATAGGAATCTTCTATGATTTCTCTACCACTACCTAGGAATATGCCAGATGTCACCATGCATTTTCCCTCAATCGAGTTTCTTTAGCATGCATGTGCCAGCTAATCCTTAACAACCTCAACTCCTTATCCTCTCATGATAACCATAATGATGCTCAAATCCTTTATCCCTACATCTTTCATCCCCATGTTCCTTATATACTTGGTTGTTTTACTCCTACCTTCCACATACCTTCTCATGTAGTTTACACTATATTCTAAGTAAACCTCTACTTATATGCTATGATTGTTCACTACATCACTTAAATCCATTAATAATCTTAGAATTGTTCCATAAACAATGTGGAATGGATTCCTTCTTGTGATTCTATTAATAAAATTGTTATAGGAAAAATTTTCTTGCATCAATATCATATCCCATTGTCTTGGATTTTCTCCTACCAAGTTGCGCAATAAATTACCTAAGATCCTATTGGTGAAATAATTTTTTTATAGGAAATATTAATGGTTTTCGCCAATAGTCATGGGGATAGGCCCCTCCTTCTTGGGTATGGGGAGGCTCCCATTTATTAAATGAAAGGAATAAATAAAACTTTGGGTGGCCATTAGGCTAGGGATCACACAGGAATACTCCACTAAACCTAAGGAAAACTACCTATAAAATGTACAAGGAGGAATTTGTTTTGGAGGGAGGTAAAAGTAGATGGGGAAATGGAGAGAGAGGGTTAATGTTGTGAGTAGACTTACAAATTTTACACACATTAGCTAGAGAAGTTGCACATTCAATAGGAAGAAATCAACCATGTAAGAAACAAAAATTGTAATAGATCAAAGATACTAAGTTCCTTCTTGGTTGTATAAACTTACAATGCTTGCAAATTTAGAAAATAGAGAGTATAAGAACATAGGCAAGGAGATAGAAGAATGTAGCTTATTTCTTGTAGTAATAGTGATACAAAGGACAACTAATTACACCGATCAACCAAAGATATCCCCTTGGAATGGATAAGTCATCCCAATTCTATAGATTACAAATGTCTCTTCCTATCCCTCATGTGAATTTTCATCTCACCATTGCTTGTGACCTTTCAAATTCCTTAGGAATGAAATTTAGTTTTTTTCTTATTTTTGAAAAAGGAACTTCTACAATGCAACATAAGGCCACTTAAGTGAATACGATGAAAGAGATAACAAGTAAATTTCCATTGAAGAAATAGAATGTAAGAGAGAGAAGGGGGAGAGAGAGAAGAGAGAGAGAAGTGAAAATCCAGATATTAGGGAGTCTCTATTGATTAAGAGCATGCTTCTGATGGATCTTGAGAGAATTTTTCGAGTGAAAATATTTATCTCTGACCTCATATCACACCAAAACATTGTGGTTACAATATCCTTCTTCTATGAGATGCAGACACACTCCAAAACACTCGAATATGTGTCCAAAACACTACTAAGTGACTTGCATTATGTGAACCTAAGATTATGTCCAATTCTTTCCATTTGTGGCCTTTCCAACTCTGAATATCTCACTAAGAATGTATTCCCTTATGCATCTTCTCGGTGTTCAATCAACATCCTCATTTTCAAGTCTCCCAATTCCATACTTGTTACACCATTATCAATTTTATTAGGATAGTCAATGTTTAAAGTTGGAATTGGATACAAACTTGAGTGTTTGGGCTCCATGGTGGCAAAGGCTAGTGAGATGAATGACTATGCAAATTTTTACCACAATCCCATTACTTGCCATTTTAGTAAGTCTAATTCCAGGATGTCTATTTTAAGTAAGTGTCTCAATTTAACACTTTTTGGTGTTCTTAATATTCATGGAGCAATGACAAATCAAGGAATGAAATGTCTTGACACTTACTATTTATAGAATGTGAAGATTGTTAAGACTTACTATTTTTAAAAGTGGGTCTTCTCGGTGTTCAAATGAAATGAGAGTGTTCTCAATTTGTTTTTCAACAATGCTCTGCTCCAAATTTTAAATGATTCTCTTGTCCTAAATAGTAGGAAAGTGATAGTTTATTCGAATAGGGAAGAATAATGAGGAAAAATCAATCCTCCATATAATAAAAAATATTCAACCTCATCATGCAATAAATGTCTTAGATGAAATATGATTTTATGAGGAACATATGCTCCAAATCTTAGGAAATTTAAATCAACGGATCACCGAGAAAATGCAAATTTCATCAAAGAGGTAATAATAATGAGAGAGAACTTAGTCCTCCATATCCATAAAAATACTCCACCTCATTATTCAAGGAATGGATTAGATTAACAAGGATCATATGCTCCAAATTTCAAGAAATTTGGCCAGTGAAAAGTCACTAGGAAAGTACAAATACATTTTTGACTATTTTGGGGAAAAATTGAGTTTGTGGCTGGAAAATTATTTCTCAAATAGAAGATAAATCATGCCATATTAACTCGCATAGTGATGAATCATGTGAAATGAGTTTATAAGAGGATAATTTTGGCAAAGTTTCATGGAGATCAGTGCACAATTATATAGTTATGAGGAAAAATAGGTTTTTGGACATATAGGTCTCTCGCATATTCTTAACAACATAAAAATAATGAAAGTGAGATTTGGAGGAAAAAATGGAGCTTTGAAACTCAAAAATGGTGAAGTGTTTGAGCATGAATAATTTTTAATTTTACTTGCACACCTTAACTCATGCTTGAATTAAATAGGATTAACTAGGGTTAAATGAAGGTTGATATGGAGTTACACCCAAAATAGGTGGAAAAGGGAAAATAGAGGATCCCAAATGTGATTACATCAGATCATGCCAAGTATTAGCTTGTGGTTTCATAAAAGTGAGATGCAGGGGTTGGAAACTAGCACTTTGGGGCGTAACAAAGGTTTTCCATGTATCCAAGGGCTAGGCGAGAGAGTGGGAACAAATTGTAATGTCCATCATGTCACTTTCAACTTCATAAAATCTCAAGGGAGATCACACACGTAAAAAATGTTCGACGGGTGAGCTTGTTATGAGGAGGGGGACTAGATTTGACTAGAATTTGAGTTTGTACCTCTAACACTCGTAACACTTGAAGTTGATGTTTTGAAGTGAAAAAATATTGAAAATGAAAGGGGAGGAAAATTTTGTGGCCCTCATTTAAGTTTTCATGCTTTGGGATAGGTAAAATGGGAAAAATGGCCTTAAAATATGTGCCAAGAGGGGCCACAACATGAGGAGAGGCCCTACTTTTCATTGAGCTCACATAACCACTCGAGTCAAAAGTTGTAAGTGACGAAAAAGAAACATGCATAGGGAAGTGAAATTTGGTGTTCATCATGTCCATTTTCACCTCAAGAAAAGTGAAAGGGGACACACCACCTTGAAAAATTCACTCAATCATGTAAGTGATGATGATGCCATCATCCCAACACGCAATTAGAACACACAACTTTCCTTTTCTTCCCCAAGAGTGAAAGTTGGAGTTTGGAGGTGAAATATTATATGATTTTGACTCAAAATAATATTCTGAGTTCATTGTCACAAATTTAAAGACTTGATTCATACTTAAATTTTAGTTATGGCACCATTCACCCTTTTTCCATGAAGGACCAACAATAGTTTTTTTATTAGATATGGTAAAAATAGGGATCGGCTCCCAGGGGCCATTACAAAAGGAGAATAAAAAAACAACCAGCAAAAAAGAAACAAGAAAGTCCTGGAAGGGAGTTAAACATGCTTAACTCATACAGAGAAGGACCAGACTTTCTATCAAGGTGGGTAAACTCGTGAGAAGGAGAAATAGTCTCAAAAATGGAAAAATAACAAAAGTTCACCAAAATTCTACCAACAGACCAGGGAACAAACGTTAATTATTTTGGGATCCCCCACTGTTACCATCATGGCTATCTTTGTTCCTGCCACTCTCAACACCTTTATCATTAATATCATCCTCCATATCATCCTCAGAGATGTTGATGCACAAGTTGAAAATCCTTCTTTTGGTGCCCTCCTCCATCCTTTCCATCTTATCGCTGAGCTTTTTGACTTGGTCCTCCAGCTCAAGAAGTTTCTTCCTAGACTTCACCTGTGCGGTGACAATTTTCTTGGAAGCATTGATGACATCCATCATTGTATCCCTTTGGCCCGCATTGGTTTCTTCCATCGCATGGAGAACCCCTTTTAAGTACTAGAACAAACTGCTCAACTCTTCAAAACCCTTTAAATTACCATCCCTATCATGTTTTCTTGAATTGCTCACTTCCCCATGACCTGCTTCATTCATATCTTTACCAGAAACCTCCCCACCAAATTTACAATTTTCGGCCTTCATCTTAGTGAGGCAGTTAGCAAGAGTGAGGTCATCCTCATCCACATGTTATACCAGGGGAGAACATAGAGTAGGTTTCCCATTTTCATACATCAAAAGAATGAGCCCTTTGTGTAGAGGTGAAACCACTTTCTCCTTCTAGAAAGCCTCTAAGGAGTTAGTCAGTGATATATACAGAAAGAAGGGGAGGCTCACCATGACCTTATGGTGGAACATGTTTAGAAGGGTCAAATGGTGAGTGTAGATTTTTCTGTATTTACCCTCCATAGTGATGTATTTCATAATATGGAGGCACACCTCTCTCTAAATACTCGGAATGCATGACTGACAATACCATCGTAAATTAGGAACATATTTCCTTGCCAACAAAGAACCACTCGATTTCTTGTTCTCTGCGGGTTTTGTCCTTGAAAATTTTAAGTCCATCCATTTTCATGTCCATGACTCGAGCGATGGAGGACTCAAACACCTCAATTTACATTCCTTTGGCAATAAACTTATCCACTTTCCAATCTTTTCCGAAATCCTTAGACAAAGATGGATCATGACCATGTAATTTGGCAATGAAATTGTTCAAACCCCCAATCCTAAGCATGTTCTATAGAGGTTGATTACACATATCAATGCTATGGCTAGCAGACTCAATATGAATCCTTCACCTCCCTTGTTCACCGGACTGATTTTCTTTTGCCTTCTACAAAAATTCAACAAGAGACCTTCTTTCGCATTGGCAAAAATCTTGGAAGGCAAGATATTAAGTAAGTTGTCACCGCCACCATTCTCACTCGTGTCAACATTATAAAACTTAGTGCCCTCTATCTCTACTGATGGACTCATTAATATCCATGGGTAATATATCAACTTTACACCATAGCTTATAATCATTACAATGGATGTCGTAATTGGCCATCTTATCTGCACATTTGTTACCTTGACGAAGGGTATGATTATAAGAAATGCTATCAAAATAATTAGAGATTTCCTTAACATCATTGAGGATATTTCTAATGGCCCAATTAATGGAAACTTTGTTATTAAGGGCATTAATAATGAGGAGAGAGTCACCTTCGATCTGGATGTCCTTGAGGCCTTTATCTTTAGCAAGCAAGACCCCCAAAGAAGAGCTTTGGCTTATGCCATGTTATTTGTTTGACGACCTAAAGTACCCATGTAGGCAAATAACCAATCACTATCACTATTCCTAAGAATTCCTCCACCACCAGTAGGACCCGGGTTCCCTTTTGAGGCTCCATAAAAGTTTAACTTTACAAAATTTCCTCCAAGATTTTTCCAGGTTGGGAGTGTGGTAATCCATTGGACCAAGGGAGAACTTGTCAAGAACTTTCTGCTCACTTTTCAGACAGGGTTTCTTGACTTTACCTTTAAAGAGTTTAATGTTTTCCTTAATGGAACTCAAGGTTTTCCTCCTAAATTTTGATAAAAGAGCTTTCTAATCGTGGAAGATGTCATTTTTGGATTTCCATAAACCCCGAAAAAAATGTGGAAGGGAAATGTTCCAGGCCCAGGTCAAGATAGGAAAATGGAAGGGGCTCACCCATTGAGAACAATAGTCTTCATTGTCGAGGCGGGATCCATTGGATATTGAACAAATCTAGAATATCAACAAAGACAACGTGGGAGAAGGAACAATGAAGGAGGAGATGATTGACATTTTCCTCCTCTTTCTTACAGAGGGAACATCTATTGGGAATCTTCATGCCCCTTTTCTGAGATTGTCCACAGTCAAAATTTTATTCTGGGTGGCCAACCAGAAAAAGATATTAATCTTAGGGATGATATATTTCACCCAAAGTTTTCCCCAATAGTCCTTGAGCATACCATTCTTGAATTTAGACATATAGGTAGATTTAACCATGAAATTTATAGATACTTCTTCTCTCCATTTGATGGAGTCCTCCTTTGTTTGGAACAAGGGGATGTGGAAAGCCTTAAGTTGAATGTTGAGATCATGGAAAAGTTCGATGTCACCGTCAAAAGCTGAGGGATGCTCTATGGTCTTCCATCGACAATGTCTTCTGGATCCAAAAGTGCCGGATCGAAAATTTTCTAGAATCCTTGTAGTATTGAGCCACATCTTTCCCGAGGTCTTAGTTTTCTAAAGGGGATTCCCCAAGCCAATTATCATACTAGAAGTTGATTCTAGAGCCCTTAGCAATTTCCCAAATCATACCTTTGGATAAAATTTCTTTTAAGTCTACAAAGGAGTTCCAGAAATAAGACCCTTTAGGGAGGTTTGTTTGGTTATAGAAGGATTCCAATCTTCCTATATTCCGCAAATATTTCATCTTTACGATTTGTCTCCAAATACCTTCCTCTCTAGCGATCCTCCAACTAGCTTTGGTTATTAAAGCCTTATTCACGAGAGCAATGTTTTTGAGCCCCAATCTGCCACATAGCTTTGGTTTAGTAACCTTAACCTAGGCCATAAGAGGAAAGTTGAATTTATCACCAGCTCCCATCCAGAGGAACCTCTTTTGGATTTTCTCTAAGGCTTCCCTAATTCTAACAGGGAGCATGAAAAGAGACATAACATAAATGGGAATGCCTTGAAGGGATCTTTGGAGCAGTTGAATCTTACCAACTTGAGAGAGAAAGAGACCCTGCCAAGACGAGAGTTTATTATTAAATCTTTCCAACAGGGCATTCCAAATCATGAGGTCAATCTTCTTAAGGATCAACGGCATTCCCATATAAGAATATGGAAATTTTTTGATTATGCATCCCAAGATATGAGCTAATATAGCTTAAACATGATTATCCACATTAATGAAGAAGACAACACTTTTATGGAAATTAACCATATGACCAGAAACGTTTTCATAATCATTAAGAACCTCCTTGAAATTTGAGGCTTCATGATATGAGGCCTTACCCATCATAAAATTATCATCAACAAACTGATTGAGAAAGATAGAGGGGAGACCATTTGCAATTTTGAATCCTTGGATATGGTTAGAAACCATGGCACAGTGACATATTTTGCTCGAGAGATTCATCATTATGACATAGAGGAAAGGGGAAAGTGGGTCACCTTGTCTCAGCCCTCTCTAGCTTGAAAGAAGCCTTCCAGTTTACCATTGACCAAGACTAAGAAACTGGCAATAGAAATGCATGTCATGATCTTATTAACCAAGGAAATATCAAACCCCACCTTTAGCGGGATGGCCTCGAAGAAAAGACCAATTTATCCTATCAAAGGATTTATGCATATCCAATTTAAGAAACATGGTGATCTACCAGAGATTTTAATGGAATGGATGGCTTCTTGTATCACGATGATGTTGTCAGTAATTTGTCTGCCAGGAACAAAAGCCCCCTGATTCCTAGAGATGAAGTTGGGAAGAACCATCCTAATCCTCCCAGCTATGATTTTAGTCAAAATTTTATAACTGGTGTTGCATAGGCTTATAGGTCTGAAGTCCTTAACCTCCTTGGCCCCAACAATTTTTGGCACCAAGACAATAAAAGTGTTATTCATTTGCCTCAAGAGATGACCATTGTTAAAAAACTCTTGGACCATTTCAATGACCTCATGTTTAATCACCTCCCATAATTTTTGAAAGAAAAAGGCAGGGAATCCATCTAGCTCAGAGATTTATCAGGTTCCATATCAAATATCATGAAATGGATTTCCTCCTCCGAGGGGATCTTTAAAATATCTCTATTTTCAAGGGGAGTGATAACTTCTAAAAATATCCAAGACTTTGTTCTGGACCAACTCCTCCGGCCTCTTGACCCCTGAATGAAGAGCTCCTTGAAGTAATTAATTATGGAGGCATTGATATCCTTGCTATCCATGAGAGACTCACCATTTTCTCCTCTTATTTCATTAATCTTAAGGAAATTGGCTCTCGAGGTAGCAGAGAAATGAAAGAATTTGGTATTCCTATCCCCTTCTTTAAGCCATTTGACCCTAGATTTTTGTCTCCAATACACCTCTTCTTTAGCCAGAATACCATGGTAATCAGCTAGGAGATTTTGTTCTTGATCCTTGAGAACTAGATTAAGACCATCGTTCTCCATAAGTTCCTCTATATTTATGAGATCTTCCACAATTCTACTTTTTTCCTGAAAAATGTTTCCAAAAGTTTCCTTGTTCCATATTTTAAGATTAATTTTGATGTGTTTCAATTTAAAGCTCAATCAAAACTAACAACCCTCCAAACTTGAATGTCCCACCATTCAGAATCTTGTTCTAAATATCCAGTGTTCTAACCACATCTTTTCGAATCTGAATGGCCTATCCTTTTAAAGTGATCCATTCCTAGATTGAGAAGAATGGGATTATGATCCAAACCAATTATGGGAAGAGTTTTTAGAGAATAAATTTGATTGATCATATAGAGATGGCTAACCAAAAATCTATCCAATCTTATCTGAATAAGTTTAGATCCAGATCCTCATTAACCCAAGTATACTTGGATCCCTCCAAGTCTAAGTCTAGAAAACAATTACTCGCATGAGGAAGTCAGCAAGATATTCCATACTTTCTGAATAAGAAATCAAACCCCCTTTCTTCTCTCCAGGAAAGGTGGGTGTTGAAGTCTCCTCCAACAATCCAATCTTTATCATTAAACAATTGTCTAAAACTAGAGAGATCCTTCTAGAAATATTGCCTTTCGCAGAGTTTATTTGGAGCATAAATGTTAGAAACATACCAAGATTTTTTTGAGATGATTTCCGTGAATTTCAGAACCACATGACTAGGGGTGGAAAGGATCAGAAATCCATGCACAAGACTTGGATCCCACATAGTTAAAACACCTCCGGAGGCTCCAAAGGAGCTCAACCTTCCCAATGACAACCCTTCCAAATTTTTCTCCCCATCTCTTTGAATCTATACGAGTTAATTTTGGTTTCTTGGAGCATGAGAATATCTGGTTTAACTTTAACTCTAATATCCGTAGCAATTATGTGTTTATTGAGGTTATTTAAACCCCTAATATTCCAAGAGAGAATGATCATTTAAAATTTCTTATTACGGAGAAGTAACTTCCCTAGAGTACCCTGAATACCAACTTCCACTTCCCTTTTGGAGTTTGCCTCCCTTAATGCCTTATTGATTTTTCTACCCAGAGGTGTGGAATCCTTACCAACATCAGCTCTGGAGGTGCTTCACGTGACCGGTTTGGATTTACTAGCTGGGGTCTTGGGAGAGACCGCTATTTCATAAGTATCGGCAACAAAGTCTGCGAGAATTCTGAAACCATTTGACATTGGTAGATCTTCTTGTCTCTGACCGAAGGAGCTTTGACTAATAGAAGATACTTCATCTAATGATGGTCCACAAGCTACTTACAGAGCCGAGAGAAGGCTTTTCAAACTTGACCGGCTGGAACCACTGAATCAAAGTTCCTCTCTAGTGTCCAAATTTTCAATATCATTCTCATTCTCATCTTCGGATTCAACATTTTTGGTCTCTTGAAACTGGAAACCACCATTACTTTACAGGGGGAATGATGTTAAGTCTAGGGAATCAAGTCTTTTCCTCCTTCTAGGAGAAAAGAGGATCCTTTTTTTCTACAACTTTACCATTTTTTATGACTTGCCTCTGTTCCTTTGCCTCCCTATTATTTATCTTTTGTGGACTGAAACGAAATCATTTTTGTTGTTTTTTTAGTAGAGAACAGTTCCTATGATCATGACCCACTAGTTTGCAATTTCGTAGTAGGCAAAGGGGGACGGATCATAATAAAACTCTACACCCAAACACCTACAAAGTTAAGATTTTGATAGTACTTTCAAGAGGAGCATCCTGACTCATATTGACACGAGAATGGGATGGCTAAGTCTAGATTTTGCCTAGGTGACCGGATCTAAAGCAATCGGTTTCCCAGGACTTTTAGCAATACCAATAAGGAATTATGGTTCCCAAAACTCCGAGGGTAAACCGGGAGGTTTACCTAGATGGGTAACTTTGAGATAGATGTCACATACGGATTAAAAGTTGGTTCCCATTTTTGAACAACCACATGAGATTTACCTATAAACTAGGGTCCTCCAGAAAGAATCTTAGCCACATGATCTTTGTTGGGTAGAGATACAAGAAAAAACCATTTGTGTAGGCTAAAACCTCAGCAAATCCATTAGATGCCCAATGTCTCTTGACCCAACCTCTAAAGAAATCAATATTTGGTCTAGAGCCAAGGCATTTAGCAAAGATAGCACAATCCATGGAGGCTCTAGTTCTTGCTAGAAGAGACTCAGGAACTTCGAGGGATAAGTTACCTTTCTCCTTTGACGGTACCGGCCCTTCCAAAATATCCTTGTCCAAGCTTTTTCTAGCCACATGTTCAACCCACGTGCTCGATACCCCATCCTTATCCTTATTGTCCTTGGGAGCATCAAGCACATGATCGTTAACTTGGTGTAGGGGCCCTTCGATGGTGCTCCATCGACCCATTGGAGATTCCCGTTTGAAACAATTTTTGAAAATTCTAGCAAAGAAGGATCCCCTCTTACTCCCACTCCTGCTCTCACTCTGTCCCATCAAGGAGTAACAATAGTGACTTGAGCTATCACATGAGATATTGAAGATTTAGACAAATATTGATGTTTCCATCATGTGGAGGATTCCAAGATATTTCCATTTAATATTTTTGAGGTTCCAAATCATCCCAAAACACCTAGAATATTCATTACAAGGTGTCTTTCTCCATTGGATCCTTCATTCCCTATGCCCAAAATGACTGATTTTTCTTAACTTGTTCTGAAATCAACTACCTCCACATATTTTACCTAAACTACATTGGGTCATTTAATTTTCTCAAGTAAAACTCCCAAATGGATTATGTTTTTCTTTACTGACTTTCGAGGATATCTACATGCTACAATATGGCTAAAAATAACCAATTTATTACTTTGGAGAGTACTATTCCACCCGAGAGATTAGTCTTTCCATGTAATCAAATTGGATCCATTCCTTTGTACATGAAAAAAATTTGGAACCCATGTTATCACCTTCCTCTTTAAAAATGAGGATGAAAAATACCCATAAGGGATGAGTTAGCTTATAGGATGGCTAAAGGAATGGTTCATGATGACCAAAAAGAGGTTTTTAAATGGTGGGATTAGTTGTCATGGCCAATTTTTTTAATTTTGCATGCTAGAATTTTTTTCATGAAAATAGATCTTATTCACCATTTCCTTTTGTCCATCAAGTATATGGATGGTATGTAGAACTATAAATTAGTCTTGTTCCCATATTTTTCCACAAGGTCCTCTAAAAATGACCTAGGAACTTTGTATACATGTTAGACACTATGATCATTGGTAACTCATGTAATCACACCACCTTCATGAAGAATAGATGCACAGTGCATGTGGCATCACTTGTATTCTTGCATACAATGCAATGTTCCATATTTGAAAACCTATCAACTACCACGAATATGGAGCCATTTCCTCTCTACATTCTTGGAAATCCTAGTATGAAATCCATGCTGATATCTTCCCATGGCCTTCTTGGTACATGTAAAGGCTAATAAAATCCCATGTTTTGTTTGTTCTCTTTAGCCAACAAGAAAATTCTACACCATTATACATAATTACACACATTTGTACACATTTTAGGCCGCATAATAGTGTTCCTCCAATTGCGCTAAAGTTTTATCACCTCCACAAAGAGCTCTTAATCGTCCACTATGTTTTTCCTTGATTAAGTTATAGCGCATCAACCCTTTTGGTATAAAAAGTTATGCTCCTTTGAACAACATTCCTTCTTGGATAAAATAATCTAACCATTTCATCCTATCTTTGTGTGTTGTATTTTTGCATGCTTCTCATGCTTCCACTGAAGTCCTTGTCATGTGCATATAATTTTGTCATGGCCTGAAAAACCTTGAATTTGTTTCACATTTTTTCCAACACCAACACTCTCATACTCAATGAATCTATAACCATGTTGGACTTCCCACTTCTATGCTTCAAGACAAATGAATAACTCTACAAGAAATCAACTTAATTCATGTTCCTTTGACTCAAATTTAATTGGATATTGATAGAATTTATCTCTTAATGATCAATGTTCAAAACAAATTCATTCATAAACTAGTAATGTCTCCAAATTTTTAGCGCTTATACGGTTGTGTAGAACTCGTGATCATAGGTTCAAAATATTTTTTCGCATCATTCATTTATTCACTTAAGTACACAATGGGTCTTCCTTCCTAAATTAAGAGTACATTGATTACAAATCCACTCATGTCATAATCCACCTGAATTACCTTATCAAAGATAGGAAATGATAACACGGGTTGTGCTATGCTTCAATTCCTAGATGATTTTCTTTGCCTCTTTTTCCATAAAACACTTCTTACAATCTCCCTTTATTGTTTTTGTGATTGTTGTGTATACACCAATGAAGTTTCTTATAAACTTCTTATATAAAATTTTTAAGCAATGAAATATTCACACCTTAGCTACACTTCTTAGTAATGTCCATTCTAAAATTATGTGCACATTTTTTGGGTTCATTCGTAATCCTTCTTGGGATCACAAAGCCCAAGTACTAACTCCTTGCACATGAAACTACCCCTTTTATGTTGAAAAACATCCTCTCTTCTTGTAAGCATTTAATCATCTATCATAAAGGTTTGAGATAATCCTCCTCTAGCTTACTAAACACTAGTAAATCATCTAGATATATAATTACAAACTTCCCTAGGACTGGTTTCAACACTTCGTTCATCATCCTCATGAATGTACTTGGGGCATTGGTTAACCCAAAAGGCATAACTAGCCATTCATAAAAGTCATGTTTTATCTATAACACTTTCTTCTACTCATCTCCTTCTTTGATGCGAATTTGGTGATGGCCACTCTTCAAATATATTTTTGAAAAATATCATGTTCCAATGAGATAATCCATCAAATCATCCATCATGGGTAATGGAAACCTATACCGATCGTGATCTTATTGATGGTTCTAGAATTAACATGCATGTGCCATTCTTCTCCCTTATTCGGTGCTGCACATAGACTCAAACTTTCTCACACCATCCGTCTATATATAAAATTCTACATTTGTTTTTGTACATCTACATTTTCTTTAGGTGTCATTTTATACAACTTGTTTGGAAAACTAGATCTAGATATTAGGTCAATCTGGTGACATATACTATGCATTGGTGGAAATCCTTATGGAATTTATTCCATCAAAATGTCTATGAATTATTCCAACATTACATGCACTTCAGGTGGGAGCTTGCTCCTTCCCGCATTTTATTTTCATACCTTCTTCAAAACTAGTGCATAACACACTTTTCCACCATTTCTTGTAAGAATTCTTTTCTTGACATAAGAAATATTCTCTTGTACACCCGACTGTGAACTTCCACTCTCCTCTCATATATTAGTGGTGATAAAATAAACTTGTATCCATCCTTTTTGATATAGAATATTTTTGTGCACCCATCATGGATAGCCTTCCTATCATACTGTGAATGTATCCTATAAATATATGAAAAACATCCATTGGAGTTATATCACATAACATTCGTAATAATTCCCTATCTGGAATTTTACAAGGCTTTGCTCATTCACTAGGACTTGGTGTCTCTTTTGTATCCATGTCACTTTATAAGGATTAGGATTCATAATATTATTCATCCCTAACTTCTCCACCATTTCATAGAAAACAATATTTTCATGTTTCCACTTTCAACAATCACCTTGGAACATTTTTCTCCTAACTTGAAAATGGTTATGAATAAGTTCTTTTTATGTACAAGTTCTTCTTCTTTCTACGCTATTTTAATAAATGTCTTCCTTATCATCATATATTATTTGTGCTTTGGTCCTTCTAAGCGCATTATGGATCCCACCGAATCTGTGTCACCATGTTCTACATGTGCACCTACTTCCATGTGACTACATGTGACTTACTTTCATGTATTTGGACACTCGAATGTGCGATGTCCAACAGTTCCAAATTTGAAACATGTCCCAAAGATTCTTATTCCCCTTCTTCAAACAAACCTTCCACATCCTCTCAAATATTGTGATGATTTGTAATTTCACGCAATAGTTTGATTTTGCACCTATTCACTATTATGTTCATCTTCATGTGGTTTCTATATCCTCAACCACTTTCTCCTATACCATGCACATTGAATATTCACCTTCTAAATGTGTTCGACTTTTCATATCAAATTTTCTTCCACTTTTAATGCCAATTTGTAGGCTTCCTCCACTATATGTATGCATAATAGGTTGAGTTCCTATTGAATGCTAAAACTTTAGCCATTAATGTATCACACAAACTTCTCCTAGTCAACTTCCACATGTCTAGATCTTATCATGATATGGTGGAGCTCCTCTATGTAGTCCTTTACCAACATATCCTTTTGTCTCAAATTTTGTAGTCTCTTGAATAAAATCATTTGGTAGTAAGATGGAACAAATTTTATTCTCATTTTGGTGGCCATGAGATCCCAGTGCACTATTTTATGCTTGCCTCTCCTTCTCTATTCATTTTTCACATATTTCCACCATAATGCCACATATTATTTCAAATTGGTTTGTACCAATATGACACGTTGTGGATAAATTATCTCCTCAAACTCAAAGTATTATTCCATACTCATGATCTAATCCGAAAATTCCTTTAGATTCAATATTCTAGAAAATGATGGGACATCCATCCTTGGTCCACTGAACATCCTTGAAATGGCCTATAAAAATCACGTTTCTCTTGTGCCTATGGATTCTTCTTCATCTTATCCTTCATCTCTAAAAATACTTCATTTCATGCACCTCCTATTACTACTACACCTTCATCATCACTTCATTCATTTGGAACCACAAATCCTCTCCACTAATATTCTTCAATGACCTTAAGCATGGTCCTCACACCCCTTAGTTATAGTGCTCCCATAATAGCTGCATTGGTTGCATTTGTTATTCCCATGTTGGCATCTCTTCTTGACGATATCTCAATTCATATGACTAGTTACCTCATAGTCGATGTTCTACCAATCCCTCCACAATAGGAAAGTATCCTACTTTGATACCACTTGATGAAAATTTGGTCAGATTGAAATGAACCTCTAGATCATTTGCATAGTAAACACAATAGAAAATTATAACAAAAAAATTCCATTAACTTTAAGCCTTTACAACATCTTGAATCAACTCCCCATGTAGGATAATTAAAAAATTAACAATAAACTAAAGAACTACGGGGTATTGGATTCTACATTAATATTTTCCGAGTCTACGAGGTTTCCTTCCCAAAATTCTCCTCAAAAGTCTCTCAAACATGTTATTGGACAAAATTTTATAGTGCTCAATTCCCACTCATTCAGATTTTAAATGTTCCGAATATTCTCTAGATCCTACTTAATCTCAAATTTTAACTCCTATGCATTAATGGTATTAAATTAATTTATCTTGGTAGTTGAGAGAAATCTAGTAGGTAGTCCATGTCCTTGCTGAGTTGGTTCCCATTCTTACTTGTCACTTTGTCATTTTCTACCCCTATTTGGTTCATCCATGTGCATTCTATTTTCTATGTGCATATGATGTAAAAATATCCATGCGAGTATACATCCTAAAGTCTCATGCTAATAATATTTGTGCATCATCATGTAAATTTTTCCAAGCCCTTGCTTCTTAGCTATCCTTTCCAATTATCGTGTTAATTTCCTTATCATTGTTTCTAATAAATATGCAAATTTATTTTCTTCTGTGATGCCCCTACTTTAGAAGCTCTAGTATATATTATCACTATAAGATTTTTGAGAGGAGAAGCTTGTGGCTTTTATGGATAAATGACCTTTTAGTGAATTCTTGCTATGTGAACATTATTTTCTA
Organism: Taxus wallichiana var. yunnanensis; assembly: GCA_018340775.1. Taxonomy (NCBI): domain Eukaryota; kingdom Viridiplantae; phylum Streptophyta; class Pinopsida; order Cupressales; family Taxaceae; genus Taxus; species Taxus wallichiana. The sequence goes on along the minus strand of CM031236.1, from coordinate 470,283,151 downwards.
TAACATGATATCTAAGTGCTTTCACATACACCTTAGTACACAAATTTCCTTGATCAATACTAGGAGAAACATCCTTATTGAGAGAAGTGAACTCTTCCGATTTGTCAAGAAATAATTTCTTGGATCTTTTTACTAAAAAATGTGTGATCATCAATATCACCAATTTCTATGATCTAAAAATTAATTGGTTTCAAAGGTTGATGTCACACACTTTTTATGAAGTGTGGATAAATACTATCACTCACACCATTAACAAGTCCTTCATACCCAAGACAATCTAAATGATTTTATTTGATCAATAGTCATCCTAAGAAGATTATTTTTTACAAAACCTTTACTATTTTTTACAATACCTTTAATTTGTCTTTCCTTACATGTGGAGTGTAAAATTCCCAACTACTTGCAAAGTTCAATCAAAACCAATTTATTAGTTGCATACTTTAGTAGCTTTTATGTATGAAATTCAAAACTATCGAGCCTAATATAGGTAAAATATTGGAATTGTATGAAATAAATCCAAAATTTTTTACGAGCTCTATAGCTCACTTGAGATCCTTGTTGTAGTATTTCCCCCATTATCCTAACTGAAAACATAGTGAACCCATCATTAGATCTCTTGAAATGAGTCAATCTACCTTTGCAAGCGATATGTAGGTGGAAGTCATAGATTCTATAATTATTAGAAAATTTTCCTTTTTAGGATAAAATAAGCCATGAAATGATTATTGTAATTGAATGTGAATGAGGTCATGTCAAATTCTTGGGTAACATCAAGATTTACTAGATAACTATGAATATTTTTTCACCGATGATTTGAACTAGTTGATGTGTTGCAAGCCATCACAAATCAAATTTATAAATTTCACCATCCATGGTTTGAATTCCTTAGTAGTAGGATCACCCATAACACTTTTAAGAAGGACAATAATGTCTGAGAGCTCTTTATGGAATTCAACCCGTAGTAGGTTTTTGAGAATCTTGGAGGCACCTCTTTTTGCACTTTTAACCATAAGTTAGCTAACATATTTTGAATCTTAGAGTATTTTTTATTCCATTTATCTATTGAATTTTCATTGGTGAGAAAATTGAATGATTTCTCCTTCGTATTATGAAAGTAATGCCAATATATTTAAAGTCAAGTTGAGAAACCATTGTACCATTGGGTGCCTTGACATCATGATTGATTAGATCACGATTCGTCATGTAAGCCAAGACATGGTCAATATTTTATGGATAATAGAAACTTGATGGATCTAAATAATCCAATGTATAAGATTCAAGTTTCCCATGGAGTATGGTTACTTTTTTGATCCTCACTTGGAGATCCTTAATGTCCATGAAATCAACAATGTTATCTCCTTTGTTGGGTAGGTTAGTGTCAAGAGAAAGATAGGTTCATAACTTGAGTATTTAAACTTCATGTATTTGAATGAGTGAATATATGTAGTGATTAAGTGTTATGGAGTAAAATAAGTGTTGGAAAACTATTTTTAGGTTTTTATTGAGCAACACCCCTTCAAAAACATCCAGGAGGTAGATAAAATTAAATAGACCATATTAGGATGCAAATTTATGGGAAATGTAAAATTGCATAGAAGAGGATGTAACATTAATGTTTCCCATAGTTTTTATGGATGAATGAAAATTTATGAGAAAATTTCGTCTAGGAGAGTGTAGGGAAAACTAGGGAAAATCAACATATATGTGGAGGAGAAAATAAAAGTGTTTTGAGAGAAAAGGATTTTGCACTTTTTTATGTTTCAAAAATGACTTAGGCACACCTTTGGAGAGGTTTAGGAACTAATTAGAAGCTCAAACACACTTCTGAATGGATTTGGGAGCAAACATGAGTTTGGGTTCAATTTTGGAGTGATTTAGGAACCACTTTAGTACCCCATGTGGCCTTTAGAGAACTTTAGGAAAAAAATCACCCTTTGGGGGAACTTTTACCATCACTTGGGAATATGTTTGCATTTTGGGTGGCCTTTGGGTGTACATATTTTACATAAAGTGTCGAAGGTTCATATGAAGATAATTTTTGGAACACCAAAGACTCAAGAGGAGGAGGTACCCTTTAAAGGAAATTTTAGAACAACTTAAATACCTAGGTGGCCTTTTGGGAGATTTTACAACACCTTACTACCCAAGACAACCTTTAGGAGTAAATTTGGAACATGTTCTATGAATTAGGTAGTCTTTTGACATGTTTTTGGAACAAGAATTTTTCTAAACAAAATTTTGAAGAGGTTTTGGTACTTGAAAATTTCAAAATAATACTTTTAAGGAATTTTGGAACTACTTGAGTGCAAAAATGGACTTGAAACTTCATTTTTCAACCTCTAAAAACACTTGAATGCTCCCGAAATGAGTTTTGGGGAAAAAAGTGCCTCAGATGAAGTTTTGGAACAAATGTAACTCATGCGTTCTTAAAATTGAAAGGACTTAGAAAGTACATGATGTGGGGTTATATTGAATTATGAGAATTGAAAAAGTCTAGGATATACTTATGTATGCAAAATGTAATTCAACATAAGTTAAAGGTGAGTTACAAGGTGCAAACTAGGATGAATAGGTTGAAAAAGTAATTCATTGAAGGAATACATTGAGAAAATGTATTAATACGTAAGTCTCATCAATCATAAAACATGGGATAAAAATGCATGTTGAGGTAAATGTTTTTAAAGGGTCATAAACTTTGTCATGATAACACACTTGTAAATATTTTTTGAGACTTTAAGAAAAGATCTTGGTAAGTAATGTGTAATTTGAAGAATAATCCAAAAAAAATAATAGGGAACGTATTTAGATGTTCTTCAATGTCACCCTTTCCATCATAGATATGAAACTTAAGAACAACACAACTAATAGGAAAAGGGTAAGAGGCCACTTTTGGTGCAAGTGGGTTAAGAAGAAATTGAATAAAATCCATTGTAGGAGAATAAGTAGTAGATATGCCTTATTATAATTGTAAAATATAAGCTTATAAATTATGAACAAGGGATTCAATATCCTATGTGCTAGAAGAAGAAGAAGAAGAGTGTGATTCACTATGAGTATAGATAGGAAATGTAGGAACAATAGTAGTCATCAAGATAGTAGCATTGTTCACTATGAAATAGAATATTAGGTTCCCCCAATTAGATAGGAACTATAGATGTAGGAATATGAGTTGTATGAAAATTAGATCATGGAGGATGAGGTGGTTCAAAAGGGACCATTAATTAGATTCTTGATTATGATAACGTTTAGAAATGAGAAGAATATGGATGAGAGGCTTATTATAATTGATTAAACTAAAATAGAATATGGAAATCTATAGTAGTTTAATTTGATGCTATGCATAATAGTAAATAAATAGAATAAAATGCAATGAAATAGACCTAAGTGACTAAGTTATGAAAATATGAAACCCTAATGTGTAAAGAGGGTTAAAAAAATCCTTAGTTGTTTCGATGATGTCTCGAACTATGTTACGAATAAACTGGCTGAGTAGGATGAAGAAACGAATGCACAATATATTTAGAAAGCACATATATGAGCTACCCGAGTAGACCGGGATGCCTATAAAGGGATGGGGTGTTTGGTGTACCACGGTTTGAGATCTGGTTTCCTAGTCTGCGAAATGACTAGGGAACCTCTTCCAATGTGTCCCTAGATGATCGTTTTCTATTTCTTCCTGTCATGTGAGTGTCGCTGAAATTCTTTCGATGTCATTGTAAATCGAGATGGAGGAAATACTTGTAAAACCTTATAAAAATCATAAAAACCCTAAAAAGGAAAGATGCATATGAAGGGGTCGAATGTCCTCATCTGCCACAATGGTGGACTTACTAATCGAGCGATACACTACATCTCAAACCCAATGTAGTTCTAGGTGTATGCGCGCGCGCTGTGTGTAAATCATTCTTGTATTAGTCACACTCTATGCGTAGCGAGAAATAACTAGATGTAGAATGTAAATAAATGGTGGATAGAATAGAATGAAATCCCCTCCTATGAAGTGTGATGTAGATGAATGAGCCTTATCCCTTGTGATGGAGCTAGATGGATGCAAATAGAGCTATAGATGCCTTGGATGGATGCAACCTTAGGTGGTGATAGTAATTTCTTAATGCTTCGTCCCTTATTATGGTCTTATAAATTTACATTTATATGGTTCTCTTGTTCTAATTTTGTAATTAACCCCAAAAATGCTGACCATCAAAAATATAGAAATATCAAATGGCTAGAAAGTGCAAATAAGAAAAGAGTAAAGTATAAAGAGGATCAGGGTGCCTAGAGGGGACCAGGGCACCTGGGGCACCCCAATCCTGGATGGGTGCCCCAGTTAGAAAGAGGATGAATTTAAAATGACAAAACATACTAGGAAAGTATATGCGGAAGTGACGACATGAAAAAAAAAGTAAATTGGCGAAAGGAAATGGATTCATTAGTACTTTCTTTACTTATAAACCATACGAATAGTAGTATGAGATTAGGAATAAATAATACCCAAAGTACGTGATTTAGTGACTACATTTACCCCCAATTTATGTTAGTGATCATAATGCTTGGTAACATAAAGTAGATAGAGATACATACATGTTATCTATAGATTGATGTAGAAAACATGCCGAGGGACTAGAAAAAGTGTGGAATGAGAAAATAGTTGAGTGTGGAGATTAAAGATGCAAAAGTGTAAAAAGTGATGAGAGTGAACCTAGGGAGAAATTGCATGTGTAGCTGTTAATGTGTGTGATGTACCCGCATATTAGTGTGAGGTGTGTCTTTGATGCACAATGTTGTTATTATTTTCACCGTTGTTGTATTTTTTTTGTTGTTGTTGACTACTTGCTTCCCATACAAACAGACCTGCAAAGGAGAAGATGATCAAGTAGTCAAATGCACATGTATATGTTTAAAAACATATGAGTATAAAAAAATAATGTAATGAAAGTATGAAAATGAAAAAGGAATATGTGCATTAGAAAAAGGGTGTAAAAAGAATATCTTGTAACTGTTGGTGAAGTGTGATTTTTTTGGGCAATCTCACATGAATGTGGTCTAAGAAGTTTAGGGAGAAAGTTGTGTTATTCTCCAACCTGTAACTTCTTCCATGAGAATATGAAGAGATCTCTATACTTTTGGTTTTTTGGGGTGATTTGATGCCACTAGCTGAAGTAGTGTAGGGAGGAAAGTTTGCTATATCCTCCAACCTGTAACTACTCCCTAGAATGCTAAGGACAACATGTCTTGTAAAATCCATTTTGTATGGAGTTCTATAGACTGGTCTGAACCCACTCATTATATAACCCATTGTGTCAAGGATGGAAATATGAAAAGCTGAATGTCTTGGTGTAGACAATTGTGTAGTGTGTAAACCCCAAATGATGCCCCCTCTTTGGGGGCACATGCAACGTCACGGATAGGAGGATGTGGCCCCAAAAGAGGACCAAAAGTGTAAACTATGTCCTGCAGGGGAAGGGAATATTCTTGGTAGAAACTAAGGCACACAAAAATAAGTGTCTAGAAACTAATTATTAGTATGAATAGGCATGCATGTAGAAGACAAGTGTAAGCTACATAAATAGTGTGTAAGATAGAATGAAAGTAAACATACAAGAATATAATGTAGAGTGCACAAATCAGGTTATAAACATGGGATATCACTCACGATGTCATAAGACACTCAAGTTGGTAATGGCCGCATACAAACAAAAAGTGTGCACACCAAACAAAGGGAAATGCCCACATATAAGAGCAATCAAAAGACAAGAAAGTACAAGAAAACAAATAGATAACCATGATAGAAAGTAATCCTGTAAGAAAATTTTGCACATGAAACACTTGTTAGCATGTTAGAAAGATAACCCATATGTCAAAAGCATGTATAACCAATAGAGTAGTGTGCTATGAAACAAAATGAAACAATAAAACCTATAGTATAGGAATGTGGGTGCCCCCAATATCCGCTATGGGATTGGTAGTGGCCAAACATCTATGTTGCGTGGGAGAGACCTATATCTATGATCAAAATTAGAAAAGGACATGAACACACATGTGTGTATGGTAAATATAATGACATATACAAGACCTATCTAGCATGTGTAATAAGAGCACATGTACAAGTAAAGGAAAGTAATAGTAAACACGACCAAGATATGAAATATGCTAGGGATGGATGGAATGGAATACAAGATGTATGATAGAGCCACGTTCCCCCCGAGTGAATGGAAGTGTATGAAGTGAGGTTCATTTAGTATGCCCCCTCATCAATCAAGCATGAACCATAAATGATATTTCATGATCGGGAAATGGTCGAAAATGTGTATTGTGTGTAACGTGATGTGGTGAGTGTGTATGTGTAGTGATAACATGTGACTTAGAGATGAAGTGTACAAACATGTGATGATTTAGCCTAATAGCATATATCATGATGAGATGATCAAAAGAGGTGGTGATGTAGCCTATAGCATATACCAATACAAGGTGATAGTATAGGTAATGATTTAGCCTATATTTGATTTTATGGTATTTTCACGATTATATATATATTACAAATTATATCTGAAAATCGTGTGAGAATTTAGAGAAGTCCAATGTTTGTGTCACAAACTGGACCCATCATCATCAGTACAAACATAATAGAATAGATTTAGACTATAGTGTATGTCACTACAAGATGATTAAAATAGCAGATGATTACACAATAACAAGTGATGAGGTAGCCTATGGTGTATATCACTATAATATGAGTGAAGGGAGTGATGATGCAACGTCTATTGTATACCACTATAAGATGATGGAATATGTGACCATTTAGCCTATGAAGTATGTCACTAACCTAGGGATGTTGCATGATATAAGTTTTAATGATGAACATGTGAGTATGATGAGGTCTATATGATTTGTAAACCATCGAAATTAGGTATGGACTGAGGAACTAGAGTGCATCATAGGGTAGTGAGTGCAACACATACAAGTAGATGTGTAGAGTAAATGTGGTGATAAGAGATGAACATGTGATGTGTAAATGTGTAGTATGTATAGTGATGAAGTTGTACAAGATGTGTAATGTCTATTGTGCATTGTGTGGGGTTTATGTGTGTAGGTAGCCCTCAACGGTAAAGTGTGAACTGAGGAAAAGAGTATTTCATCAGGTAATGATGATGTTAAAGTTTTGATGAGTATGCTTATGTTATAGGTAGGATGTATGATAATGTGAGTATGGGAGATGCACTAATGCTAAGATGGGAGGGAATGTAGATGTTATGCCCCAAGTGTGTTTGGTTTAATGAACCATCCAATGAAAGTGAAGGGCAAAGGTCCTCCACTTGATTCCTATGGTGACGAGAATTTATGACTATGTCCTAGTAGTGGTGGTTTATTACATGTATGTTGCACAAGTGAGTGAAGCATACATGCATGTGATAAATGAATATATTATGAGTGCGCAGTGATGGAGATCTATGCATGGTAAAATGTAGAATAAAACGAGGTGGAAATTTACGTCAAGATGCAATAACGGTGAAAGGAATAGGCATATGTCGATGCTTATGACTACTGGAGTGGTGAGGCCATGTAGATGATGTGTGAGTAGGTGAACTAGGAGTAGATTATGTTTTTAGAAACATAGAGTGTGATCTACTATAGGAAGTAGGAGATGCATTGACCGGTCTTTGGGAGCAGATGACGACCATGGAGTAGATGGAGGTACACCAGTGATATAAACAAATTTGTTGTTATAAATGAATTTGAGTCACAAATGATTCATGGAGATGATATACTTAGACCTAAAGACCCATTTGAGACCTAGAAGTATTTCATAACCATCAATCGCTTGTCCAACAAGGAAATGTACAAGAAAAGTGAGAGGACCAACCATAACGTGTAGTTTGATGATGCCATATGAGTTGTTCATCGAGTATTAAATTTGCAATAGTGGATACCCAATCATGTTGATAAGTGAAATAGATAATGTGCTAATGGTCCATGATGAGTAAAACTTAGTAATATTGATGGAAACTAGGTTGAAATATGCATTAATATGTAAGTGGTTAGATGTGAATTTCGCATGATAATCATGGATAGAGAAAGAGATGACCGGTGGTGAATTATTAGTATACGTAACTAGGGAAGTCAAGATCCCATGATGTAGGAGGAGGAACTACGTGATATACATAGTTATCTAAAGATTCAATCGATTTGGTGTCATGTTTGGGTGAAGGGTTGTTAAAAATTTTGAGCTTATGATTTTCATTGACAGGTGGAGAAATTGTAGATTCTGAAGCTCAATTTCACCACTATCGATCAAACCTTGAATGAGAAAGTGAAGTTAGAAGCAACATTTGGTGGAATGACCTACACACTAATGATAGTAGTAATGGGAGTGTTCATGAAAATTACATCCTTTTGGCCAAGATGGATATATTTGTATAGGAGAAGGTAATGTAATAAGGTTACTATCGACAAGTTGCGGTAGTAAAATATGTGGAGGTACACTAAACTTAGTGAATATATGCCAATGTGGTTGTGATTGAAGCTACTTACTTAGTAGTAGAGACTTCATTAATGGTGAATTGTTTCTTCATTGGTTTATTCATAGATTGTTTAAATGTTGACTTACTTTGAAAGCACGTGGAGGATGATGCTTGCTCTTGATATTTAAGTTTTCCTATAGCTAAGAGTTGTTAGGTTATGGAGCATGTTTTCATGTGAGAAAGTGTTGAAGAGTGTACACTAAGAGTACTGTACACTTTCCATAGTTGTCTCGCCAGGGTTCGGGGCCAGGCCGGCAGCCCCAAAGAGTAGTAGGGGTTCAGAGCGCAGCCCCCAAAACAATTTTGGCCTTAAAATGTGCTCGATATATCAGGAAACATGCTTTTCTCATATGGGCAGGATTTTGACCCATAGGTTAATGGGACGGTTTTGGCCCATGGTTTTAATACCCACAGTTTTGTAAAATTGCTTAGCGATTGTCTACTTATATGGTTTTATGCATATGGCGGGTATAATGTAACATTGCGATGTGTTTTGAATTTGGGTGTGAACTCCGTAGAGTTTGTTGAGCATAGATCTAAACAGATCTAGGTATTGTATTGAGAGAGTGGTGGCTTGTAATAAAATCTAAGCAAGTGATTCTTGGTAGATGTAGCCCAAATTTGGTGAACCACGTTAAATACTGTCTCTTTGTATTGTGTTATTTTACTATGCACTTTTAGTTTGAGATCTGTAATATTTTCTACATATTAGTTTCTACTATTGTGATTCAATGAGGGATTATTCCACATATTTTATCCCTTATTTCCTAACAAGAGCTTGGTTTCACGAAGTTTAAGTGTATGACAGAGTTTAATGAAAAAAGGAGAGGTCTCAAAGAGAACACTTTCCTGGAGAGGTGGTAATAGAATCTTAATGAATAAGTACTGAAGCTCAATGTTTGCAAGCACATTTGACATCTTAGCGAAATTATTTTTATAACACAAGACATAATCCTCTAAGTGTTCATTAGACCCTTGTTTAAGTTGTGCGAGTTGGGCATAAGAAATCTTAGAGCCGTTGTTGGTAGATAAGTGCGTGGGAAAATTATCAACAAGATGTATGAAAGATGTTACCAAATGGATAGGTAGGTCATAAAAAAAATGCATCACATAATCTTGTAAGTGACAAGGAAAGAGATATGCTAATATTATAGAGTCATCCACATAGTCTAGGCATGCTACATGAAAAACATGGAGATTCTCTTGTGGATCGCCATGGCCCTCAAAGATGGGTAATTTGGGAGAGATTAAATTGGGTGGTAATGGATAAGAAAATATAGTAGGTGTAAAAGGAGTGTGCAGTAGTGAATTAGAGTCTAAAGATGGCGATGCACGAGAAGTAGTGAGTCAAGCCGCGAATTTGGCTTTACAAGTCCTAAAATAAAGAGGTTAAATCAAGAGTATTTAAAGAAGATCCAAGATGCATATTAGGAGTTCTAGGGTGAATGGAAAGAGTGATAGTAATGGGAATAGAAGCGGTAACATAAATGGGTGGGGCGGAAACCATGGGAGCCAAAACAACTATAGACTCTAAAGGTTGAAACATCATGAGTATTCTTAAGCAACAATCAAATCATGTAGGACATATAAAAGATGAGTAGGATTATCACACAAAGCTTTTCAAAAATCAGTAAGTGTGTTTAATTGGTCTTGGTCAACATTGGTATCCTCATCGTATGATTTCTCACTATCAGACGCCTCTATTTCATGAAGAGGAACATTGTTTGAATTATCCAAAGGATTTTTAGTGGTAGCTACAGAAGTAGGGATATCAGCCATTGGTTTGGAAACCATATGGGTGAATGAATGATGTTCATAATATTGAAAATACCCAAAACGACCACTACGAGTGATGGGTATACAAAGAGAAAGCCCAAGGAGAAAGTGTATTCAAAGGTCGGTTCACCAAAATGATTAAAATAAAATCGAATATGGAAATCTATAGTAGTTTAATCTAATGCTATTCACAACAGTAAATAAATAGAATAAAATGCAATGAAATAGACCCAAGTAAATAAGCTATGAAAATATGAAACCCTAATATGCAAAGAGGGTTAAGAAAAGCCTTAGCTTTTTCGACGATATCTCGGTACTTTGTCACGAGAATAAACTAGCTGAGTAGGATGAAGAAATGATTGCACAAGAGCTCTAGAAAGTACATATCCAAGCTACTTTAGTAGACTGGGGTGCATGGAAATGGATGGGGGTGCCTGGAGTGCCCTAGTCTCGAGATCTATGCACCTTGGTCTATAGAAATTACTAGGGAAACCTCTTTTAAGGTGTCGCTAGATGATCATCTACCCTTTATTCATGTCACGTGAGTGTCGCTGAACTTTGTTGGATGTCACTGTAAATAAGAGATGAAGGAAACACCTACAAAACCCCGGACAAAGCATTAAAACCCTAAAAAAATATGCATATGAGGGTTCGATTGTCCTCAACTCGCCACAATGGTGGACTTACTAACAGAGTACCCGCACTACATCTAATAACTAATGTATTTCTAGGTGTGTGTGTGTGTACTTAGTACCCTAGGTTCTTTTGTTCCAGTCACACTCTGTGAGTAGCGAGCAATAACTAGATGTACAATGTAAATAAATGGTGTATGGAATAGAATGAACTCCCCTCCTATGAAGTGTGATGTAGATGAACCAACTTTGTCCCTTGTGATGGAGCTAGATGGATGTAAATGGATCTATATATGCCTTGGATGGATGCAACCTTAGGTGGTGATAGTAAGTGCTTAGTGTTTGGTCCCTTATTATGGTCTCATAACTTTATATTTATATGGTTCTCTTGTTATAATTTCGTAATTAACCCCAAAAGGCTGACCATTGAAAAGATAGAAAGCTCAAATGGATAGAAAGTTCCTAAAAGATAAGAGTAAAGTGTAAAGAGGATCAAGACACATAAAGGGGACCATAGCGAATGGGAACCCTCACTGGTTGGGCACCGTAGTAGTAAGAAATAGGATGAATGTAAAATGATAAAACATATTGGGAAAGTACATGTGGAAGGTCGAAGTGACGACAAAAAGAAAAGTAAATTGGCCAAGGGACATGGTTTAATTAGTACTTTCTTTACTCAAAAACCATATGAATAGTAGTATGATACTAGGTCTAAATAATACCCAAATTTTGTGATTTGGTGACTACAATAATGATGGTTTTCATAAATTTGAACATAAAAGTTAGATACAAGTTAAATTTGTTCTTGGTCCAATTTTTTTCCTCAAAAATATCATGATCAAAAGAATGTTCACTATTTTTTTCTACTTCATTCATAGGCACCTTAGTGGTATTATGATCTAAAAGAGAAGGAATCCCAGAAACATGGGGTCGTGAAGAATCCTTGAGGATGAGACACTTGTGAGTAGGAGGATAAATCTCAATATGATCAATGGGTATTTGATTAAGGTGATTACCATGCCGAAAGGGTATAGGGATAAATAATAGGTAGATAGAAAAGTATACAGGGTTTTGAGAAAAGATTTTATTCAAAATTCAAGTTTACCAAATGTTTACACCCTAATTAAATAGTGTTATGGAAAATTTTAAACATTAAATGAGATGTAAGGGTTTGTTACAAGAGATTATTTTGATCTAATCAATTCACAATTAATTATATATAATTAGAACAATTCATTACTACTTGTAAAAGCGATAAATGATGACACAATTGATGTGAAATTGATAGTTTAACTAAGCTACGTAAGGAACAATAACATTAATAGTGCAGAAAGTTGCAAAATACAAGACTTAAATTCTAGAGGACAAATTATAACAAAAATACCATATATTATTGATAGAATAAAACTTGAGCAATTACATGATGTGAGAGCTTACAATATATAGGAGAATGAACTCCTTAAAACAAGGATTCAACTCTAATATTTAATCCCACAATATAATCACATATCTCTCCTATTAATCACTCCCAAACCCATAAATATCTCACAAAACACTCAAATAGCTATGTGAGTTGTTTATTCAACAAACTCACAACTAATACAAATCAACATATATTATTAACTACGAGTTGTTTAATAACTCATATTAATAATATTACAATTTTTTTACACACACACATGATATTAATATAATATTAATATCTTACAAACACACTAATGTAATATAATAATATTACATCTAACCCATACAAAATAATAAAGTGAACACTAATATCAAGGATAATTCCTAACATTCCCCCTTCATGTGAACATGGATGAGTTTTTTCTAAGTACCTACTCATGATACGATGGTTTTCAAATAGTACCATAAACCCCAATAGGTTTTCTAGTGGAACCATTAACCACTCTATATGTGATTTTAGAAGAGATTCACAAACTCTTAATTTGGTTTTCTAGTGGACCACCAACCACTCCATAGCAGCGTACACATTTCCCCACCCCCATCTTTACATTCAAGGAAAAATGCAAGAAATATTGCTCATGTAGGAGCTCACTTATTACAAGAGCGAACATGACTAAATCAAATGTTCTTATTACAACACACAATTAAAATTAAACACATAACAAAAATAAATGCCACAAATTCATTATGTGGCCCTTCGCATGCAATCAAGTAGAGGTCACCGATTAACCTCCTTCCTCTATTTGTCTCGCTCCTTTAGTTACTTAGAAAATTTGATCATGAAGCTCAAAAATACCCCCATAAAGAGGATGTTGCGTACAAAAAAATACATCCAATTATTGAAAAAATGCAAAAATGTACTATAAACCAGCTTTTTTTTTTCGATCCCTTTTTTATTTCCATGTTTCTCTTAATCTAAAAACTAGGTTTTTGTTAAATTTTGACAAATTGTTTCTAGATATTAAATAAACAAACCCAATTTTTTAAAAAAACTTTGGAATCTGGGTTTTATAGATATAATTGATTTATCGAGAATTTAAAAAAACAAAAAAATTTCATTGGACTTACACAGATATTTATGAACACCTCTTGCTAAATCAAGATGGTGTAAAATTAAATATTGTGCATCTTGTTCTTATCTTTCTAGAAAAAATGATACATCAATCCGATGTCATATGAGTAAACTGAATTTTGTTTATTGTGACATGTCTGCTGGAAATTTTCTCACGATATTCCTTTAACCATCTTCTTCTTTGCTTCTTCACTTGTAGAAGGAAACCCGCTCTGATACTAGATGATGTGAAATTGATAGTTTAACTAAGCTACATAAGGAAATATAACATTAATAGTGGAGGAAAATTGCAAAATACAAGACTTAAATTGTAGAGGACAAATTATAACAAAAATACCATATATTATTGATAGAATAAAACTTGAGAAATTATATGATGTGAGAGCTTACAATATATATGATAATGAACTCCTTAAAACAAGGATTCAACTCCTATCTTTAATCCCACAATATCCTCACATATCTCTCATATAAGCACTCCCAAACCCATAAATCTCTCATAAAACACTCAAATAGCTATGTGAGTTGTTTATTCAACAAACTCACCACTAATACAAATCAACATATATTATTAATAATGTGTTTTTTACTAAAGGAAAATATTTTTGAAGGGACTATACCCTGATAAAAAAGGCTCAACAACTAGATATACACAAGTAGTAATCCAAAACAAGGATCGAGTCCGATAAATCATTAAGCCGAACATTAGCCAAAAAAGGAACTACTAAAAGGAAGTAAACTAGGAATAAAACTACTAAGAAACAATAGTTAAACAACAAACTAGTAGCAACAAAACATCCTGCTCGTAACTAGACTACACTGAAGAAGTTATTTCTTTGAATCCCTATCTATTCTTGATTGAACAGTCTAAAGTGAGGTAAATAACGCTAGAGTGGTGATATGCATGGGGTCATTTACATCCAACTGAGAGATGATCTACTTCCTTTCATCTCCAGTGCCCCAAATGTCAGCTGAGATTCCACTGAGCATAGTGATGCTTCTGACATGTTGTTCAAGAAAATCACTTATAGCCCTAAAAATTGTAATGTTATGGTCATGTCGTTCCTTAGATTTCCCAAGTCTATTGTCTAGGAATTTAGTTTCTTATAAATTTCATTTATCTGATCAACCCCAATATCAATATCCTCATTTAATTTCATTTTACCCTTTTTCTTTGTTAGCTGATACATTTATTTTTTGAGGTTTTCCACCTCTTTTCCAAAATTTCCTTTTTGTGAAGAAGTTTCTCCTTCTCGTCGTGCCGAGTGTCTTGCCCTACAAGACTTAAATGCAACAAATTTTGGGAAATTTCAATATCCTTACTCGCTCCCGGTGACTCTGCCGGTAGAGGGGTTAAATTTGGAGAAGGAAGGGTTTTTTTGTCTTGAATTTCCTTTGATCGAAATGTCACTCAGGGGTGACAAGAGGGATAGGCTTAATGGGAATGGGCGAGGTGACTGGGGTAACAGGTATGACAGGGTAGTAGGCGAGATAATGTTTGTGAAGGAGAAAGATAAGACCCTGATGGAGGGTAATGGACTTGGTGTGGTTTTGGAAATCATGAATAAAACACTCCATTGAATCAAGAAGGTGGTGTGGGAAAAAAACAAAGAGATTTATCCTAAAATGGTTAAGAAAAATCAGGTGTTTTATGGGGATAGTGATGTACCTACCTTCAAGAGAGATAAAACTAACCATCATTTTAGTAATGGATTGTTTAATAAATCATATTAATAATATTATAATATTTTATTTTTTACACACACACATGATATTAATATCTTATAATCACAAAGAATCTAGTATAAGAATATTACATATAACCCATACAAATAATAAAGTGAGCACTAATCTCAAGGATAATTCCTAACAACAATAGCTCAAATACACAAGAGGAGATGGAAACATAACTATAAAGGTTAAGGAAAATGATATGTGGATGTGTAAACAAGTGCAAAAGGAATATCAAAAACTTGATATGCTTCATTATTAGTACTAGAACTAAAAACGAGTTAGTGTAAGATCATAGGAAATATGTATGTTTCAAACCTATAGCTATATAGTTATGGATGGATATATAAATTCATGGACCATTATGCTATTAGGATTTGTAACTTCATGTGTAATTTTCTTCTCAGTATAATTTTATTTCACTATATGCTACTCTTGGTCACTCAACCTTAGGATGACCTCAGTAATCACCTGTAATAAAGTGAAAACCATATACACATGCAATACCATTTCAAAGAATTAGATAACCAAAATTATAAATCATGTGTGTGAGGAGGCTAGACTGTGCTTGGCAATTAACCCTACCAAACCAATCAAACTACTACACTACATGCCCACATGTGTGATCAACCCTCATGTAGCAGTCTTAGGTGTTTAAGTAAGTGTGAGTGTGATCTAAGCACTCCTATGAGTTCCATAATGTATCTTGACAAAAATATAGTGGGGTATCTATAGAATAAAGAATGTACCTAGGATGGTAGTAGTGTGCTGTAGTGTGCTTTATTTACATTACCTAACCCTCATCCCGCAAAATCCTCTGACATTATTGGAGTGAATTTTCTCTTGATAAGACATGGATATATGAAATTTTCATGCTTGTAAATGGAGGAATCTAGACTCTTTGACTTGGTTGAGTTATTCAAACTTATAGTAGTGACTTCTCTAAATGATGTTTAATTAATTTAAGAAGTTATATGAGAGTGTTGAGTTATTGTTTTGTGACATTTGCAATAGTAGTTTGTAAGAGTGTCGGGTGAGCTGTGAAGTCATATTGACTTTCTTATATAGCCTTCTGTAGGTGAAATATTAAAATTAGGAAAACCATAGGAAGATTGAATGACACACTAAAGATATCTAAATCTAAAATAAATTCCTGAGATAAAAGAGGGTAGGAATACACAAGTTATATAGGACCATATAACATGTATTGAATAAATTGTATGGTCCTAGATAAGAAACATGTGATGTTATAAAAGTTTTAAAATTATGCTCAAGGGAGATTTACTTCTTTGATTGATTAATATTTCTTGAAATTTTGACAAATAATTGTTTGGAGATGAGCAAGTCACAAAATTTTTAGATAGGTATAATGATTGGATTCTAAATATGAGCAGTATTTTTAGCAAAGGAGCATAGACAAACTTGTCATTATCAAATTATAAGTTAACATATTTTAGTGTCTACATGATCCTAGGTCCTAATGCATAATTATCTCCAACTCCATGTATTTGAGTTGATTCTATATGAAAAAATCTATTAGTTTCTCATTATTTGAACCCATTCAAAATCAAAACTTCTAATTTGTCCCTTCTCATGTTTAAATATTTTAGTATAAGAAATATTGAGTACATGAGTCACATAGGAATTAGGGATCGATGCTTTCTAGCCGAGTAATGGTGATAATATTCTTATAGGTAAAGATTAGTATAAGTATTGATTCTCAGATACTCCAGATAAATGGTGCCATTTGAATTTTTTGAGATAAATATATCAAGGAAAGGTTATTAAATTCTTCTTTCTTAATTGTAAATTAGATTTTTCTCCATTGTTTTGTTTAAGCGATTCAAAAATTATTGATTTATTCACCACCGTGGCATCATTTCCCATTGGTATCACCTACAAATCTAATCCAATTATTTAGATTTAATGGATATACTAAAAATTTCAACTTGAAATGTTCCATAAAATAGTTCACTATAATTAGTGATAATGTAGAACCCAAGATCGATTCTTTAATTTGTTCACATGTCTTGGATTTAAAGGTGATAAAATTTGAAATAAGAACAAGTTCACTAAATTTTGATGCATGAGTATCACTCCAAAGGGAAATCTTGTGTGTGTGTGTGTGTATCAAATTTTGGGTTTGATAAGTCTTAAAGGTATCCTAGGGGTCATTAAAGTTGGTTCCATAGGTCTAAGAGGTCAAAAATTCAAACTATGGAGTTTCCCTCCATTTTTCAAATTTGAATTTTGGAATCTCCTAGAGCCAATTTTGGTCTTTTGGCTTGAAATAAGAGGTCTAAATCTTGTATAAGGTCTCATTAGGGGATAATAAGGTTTATTAGGGTCTTGAAATCACATTAGGAAGTCATTTTGATTTGTAACTCATATTTTTGTTTGAAATTCTTAGGTAATGTAACCTCTAAGCATATCTAAGTGGCCTTGGAAGATAGTTAGAGGCCAAGAATTTGAATGGTGGGGGTATAAAATGAAATCTTGTAATCGTTTTGATCATTGATTAATCAATGTGAAGGTGTATTGAGATCCAAGTACATGAAAGGGAAAGAAATACTATTTTTGCACAAGGGTCCATTGTTGTGATTTGTTATATACTATGATTTATGTTTGTATGAATGTGTTTAGTGCAAGATAAGAGAAATTTAGGTGAGAGAAAGTATGTAATAACTTGTTGGAGTTTATCTAGATGAGAGTTTTATTGTTATTATGAAGACAAGGTTGTTAAACCCTTATAAAATTGTGAATGAAATCATGGGAGTATAGTTCGTAAAGGATGAATAAGAAGGCTGAGAGGAATGGAGAAATAGATATTATAAGATTCTATCTCATGTTCATATCATAAAGGCTATCTGAGAAACATCTAAGTTTATTTTTATTAAGAAATGCTAGGAGAAGGGTTTGCATTTAAGAAACCCTCATTTTCATACACGAATAGGGCATTTTAAAGAGATTGCATGTGGAATAGAGAAGTTTGAGGCCTATTAGTAAAATAATAAGATTCTAAATGATTGAACAAACATCCATGAGTAAGTTCCAGTCTTATGAATTCCATTTAGTAAAATTTTAGGAACAAATTACAGTCTTGGGCTCACCGTGAATACACAAATAGGGTTTCTAGAGGAAAATTCCAATATCTCATGTTTGGAACATTTAAATTGGTTACAAATTTTTAGAAAGGACTGTAAGAGGGTGATATAATTTATTATGAAGGATTCAAGACTAAAATAATCATCTCCTAGAGGATTTCTATGATAGTTTACTTGTAGACCGAGAAAAAAATAGAGAAGGCCTGATTAGAGTCTTCAAATTTTGATTTTTAGTAAAATTTTCCAAAGGAGTGAAACCTGGAGTCTTGTATGAGAGATTCTTGGACTTAAAAGGTGATTGAATGACCTATTAATAGTTAATATGATATTGCAATCAAGATTTCTATTAAAAATACTACTGTGATAGGCTTGGTAAAGGTATTCTTAACCTAAAGGGAGGTATTATGAAGGAAGTAGGAGGATTAAAAGTTAAAGTAAATAATTTACACACACCTATAAATTCATAAAGGATGCTCAAAAATAGTGTCACCTTCTATAGAAGCTTGGTGAAAATTTCTAGCCTATACCATTCCAAGCAATTGTATTCTTAAAAGCCTAGAAATAAAGTTTTGGCCAAGTTGAACAATTCTTTCAAATCTTGTGAAACCAAGGGCATAGATAGCTGAGATAGGTGGATTAAGGAGTATCAAAAATGTTTGTAACATTACATGAGATGATTAATCCTAAATGTTATAATTACAAGTTTTGAGTTTCCAAGCTTAGAGAACAAGGTACATTTTTTTTGTAAGATTTAAACTGAGTAGAATTTTGTGATCTAACTTTCTTGTTGTAAGTGTTAAGATCCTTGATGTGACTACATCATATTTGTATCAGAGCATGAAAGAGTGTTTTGAAAATATTTTTATTTTCATAATGGACTCAAGTACTTCTAATGTTTGTGTATGTCAAGAAATGATGTTTAACATGATGATGGAGGAAATGAGACAAATGGTGATGCCATTACATGCCAAGGTAGATACATTGGAGGATGTTGTTAGAGGAAGAAGGAGACTAGAACTAGAGTCAAGGAATGATGATGAAACGAAGTATGAGTGACTTCTAACTAGAAGAGTGTTGAACTTTGAAAAAAGGAAACAAACTTGGTGACCAGGAAGAGTCTTTTTAGGAGAAGATGCTACAACAAAGGTAGGGTGAGTCAAGTTATCATAAAAATGGAAGTACGATAATATTGTGTAAGAGGAAATGGTTTCCAAGTTAAGTTTAAAGAGATTACCCCATCCTAGACCTAGGGAGAATTTAAGTGGCAAATTTTTGTAAACTCATGAAAATCCAGGTTTTTGAAAATTGGAAATGGAAAATTTTTAGTGTCTGTAGCTGCATTATTCACCAAAATTTTTGGCCAATGTGTCTTTAGTACGAGTGATTTTTCTTAGAATTTACACATATATATGAACTTATGCATGTACGTTGCAAATGGTTCAAATCAATGTGGGCACATATTTACCAAAGTATACATAGACAACCTAGGCATCCAACCAGGCATCCAACCCAAGTGTCCAACCCAAACATCCAACCAGGAATCCAACCAAGTGTCTAACCAGGCGTCCAACAAAGCGTCCAACTGAGATGTCCAACCCAGGCACCCAATCCAGGTATCTAACCAGGCATCTAACTAGGCATCTACCAATCATCCAACCCCAGGAGTCCAACCCACGCATCCAACCTAGGCATCCAACTCAGGCATCTAACCAGGCATCACACTAGGCATCCAACCTAGGTGTTTAACTTGGGTTTCTAACCCAAAGGCCAAACCCAAGCATCCAACCTAGGTTTCTAACTAAGGAATCGATTAAGGCATCCAACCTGCATCGAACCTAGGCTTCCAACCCAAGCATCAAACCTAGACGTCCAACCCAAGCATCTAACTAGGTATCCAACCTGGCATCTAACCCAGCATCTAACATAGGCGTCTAACCTAGACGTCAAACTTGGCATCCAATCAAGGCATCCAACAAGGCATCCAACTCTCTATAGAGACAAAATCCAATTATGTTAGTTATTTTTCCAACCATATTGGGTTTGACATTCGACCAACACCCGTCCACGCCTCAACCTCGCGAAACTACCTTGAACATGGAAAAATAGATTCACCTTTCCCATGAAACTTTTTTTTAGAAATTTTCCATTGATTTAAAATTTAATTTTGGAGATTCGCCAGCAATTCTAAACTAATTTTTTAGAGGGGGTCTTTAAATGAACCCTACCTAGACCTTTTAGAGTGGATTGGATTATAAAGGATCATCAAATTCTTGTAAATGAACAAAGTAATGTGCCTTTTAAGATTGGAATTTTTGTTGATGAAGTAATGTGTGATGTCATGCCTATGGATGTGTGCCACCTTTTATTGGGTAGGCCTTGGCAGTTTGATAGACATTTTTATCATGGAAGGAAAAATGAGTGTCATTTGGTGAAGAATGGTAAAAGCATATTTTATTGTCTTTGAAATACCAAAAGTCAAAAATTGAGAAAATGAGTATGTTGTTTAGGTCTAAGGAGTTTTTGAACCAAAAAGAAGTTGATGAGGTTGAAATTCATGACCTAATTTCTCCATTTGAGTGTCTACATATAGGAAGGAAGAGGAAAAGAATCAATGAATATTATTGGAAAGTAAGAAAACAAACAAAGGGAGGAGGTTGGAAGAAAAATGGTAAGAAGTGAAGGACAAGAAGACACAAGTCCAAAAATGATGAATTTTTAGAAGAAGAGTTTTTTTGGGGTTAGACCATACAAGTTGTACAAATATAAATCAAATCTAAGCATACAAGCAATGAACATGGAAATAAAACCAGAAGAAACAATACATAAGATATAACGTGGTTCACCCAGTGTGGGCTACGTCCACCAAGAAATAACCAATATATTATTCTAGAGGATATACAATTGAAGATCTGCAATCTTCCACACCTCACACGATGTACAATACTTTTCCTCTTACAAGATTCTCTGAGCTCTCTCCAAGAATTCTTTCTTACAATTCATTCAATCTTCTTAATTCTATCTTCTAACCCTAGTTTTCTAGCTTATATAAGCATATACAAACTTAGGGAACTTTAGCTATGCAATTACAACCCTTAGATCACCTTTTAATCAAAGGTTAGATCTAATCCCGCGTTCTAAATAAAAACATTTCACACATAGGTAATCAATGCCGATTACCCCAACCGATGCCATTTTGTTCTGTTAGGTGACCGACGTTGGTCGACGACCGACGCCGATTCTTCGTGTAAACTCCGCAAATTGTAAATAAGCTATTTATGAAGCAATTAAGCTCCACATCTTAAAAATATCCCACTTGGAGATAAAATTTTAAACTGCAATGTACAAGTCCATACTTGGATCCTCTTCCTTGGCTTTGTTTCTCCCTCTTCAAGTCTCAAACTTGAAGACCAACAGTAGAGTGTAGCTTTAAATTCTCCTTCGCAAATGGCTTTGTTAGCATATCCACATGGTTCTCATTTGCATGAATTTTATCAAATTTTAGTTACCCATCCTCTAACACCTATTTTATGAATTGATATCTCAATTGAATGTGTTTCATTCTTGAATGAAATGTTGAGTTCTTTTCTAGATGAATCACACTTTGAATATCATTGTACAATCTATAATCCTCTTTCTCCTTTCCTAACTCTTCCATGAACTTGTTCATCCATATCATCTCTTTGTTAGTCTATGTAGTCAGTAACATACTCGACCTCGGTATTAGACAAGGCCACAACCTTCTACAATCTCAAAATCTAGATAATTGATGTCCCGCCTACTGTGAATACATATGCAAAGTGGTGCTCCTCCTACTATCCGAATCTCCAGCCATATCTAAATCAACATAGCCACATAAAGAATTATTTGACCCTCCATAGCATAACCGCATGCTTTGAAGTCCATCTAAAATATCTAAGTATCCATTGTACTACTTTCCAATGCTCTTTACTTGGATTGACCATAAATGTACTCACAACTCCCACTTCCTGTGTAATGTTTGGTCTAGTACAAACCATAACATACATAAGACTTCCAACTTCCAAATCATATGGAACTTGTGTCATGTACTCAACCTCCTCATGTGATGTAGGACATTGATCTTTTCTTAATTTAAAGTGTCCAACCATAGGTGTACTTACAGGTTTTGCATCCTGCATTTTAAATATTTTCAACACCTTATTGATATAATCTTCCTGAGACAAATACAATTTCTTGTTCTTCTTGTCTCTATGAATTTTCATGCCAAGGATTTTCTTTGCAGCTCCTAAATCCTTCATTATAAATGTGTGAGATAACTTTTCTTTAATCTCACCAATGTCTTGCATACTAGATCCTACAATAAGCATATCATCCACATACAGTAAAAAAATAATATAGCTCCCATTTTCAATCTTCTTGAAATAAACACAATGGTCAGATTCACATCTCATATAATCATGCTCATGCATAAAACTATCGAACCTCATATACAATTTCCTTAGATATTGTTTGAGCCCATACAAGCTCTTTTTAAACCTGCACAAAAATTTATCCTTACCCTTGACTTCATAACAAATGACTACCGCATATAAATCTCTTCCTCCAAATCACCATGAAGGAAAGTTGTCTTAACATCAAGTTGTTCTAAATGTAAATATTTTGCTGCAACTAAACTTAGAACAATACGAATGGAAGTCATCTTAACTACAAGATAAAATATCTCACCAAAGTCAACACCTATTTTACTGTGCAAATCCTTTTACTACAATCCTTACTTTGTATCTTTTTTGTCCACCCTCTTCCTCCTTGATCCTGTAAACCCATTTGTTTTGCAATGATCTCTTACCTCTTTGGAAACTTGAATAAATCCCATGTCTGATTATTTTCCAAGGATTCCATCACTTCATTCATGTCATGCTTCCACTCCACGTGGGTATCATACTTTGCATTTCTTCTTTAAAATTCTTGAGTTCACCACTATCAGTCAATAATAAATAAAATAATGAAGGAGTAAATATTTTTGGAGGTTTACTTACCCTTTGGAACCTTCTCATAGAAATATGGGGTGCCTGGAGATCAATCTATGTGTGTTACACACTTGTATCAATTTATGACAAAGAATCGACACCGATTACTTATAGTGACACTGTTCACCCAACCGATGTTGGTCTTGCTTTTCCAACACCGGTTTCTCCGACCGCACCGGTTCTCTGTAATCTTGCCACCGATACCTATGTGTGAATGTTTAAAATCCAAGAATGCATTTTATTTTAAAAATTCACTCGGTTCATTCTTGGGTATCGAAACCTAATAGTTGTACATTCTCTTTTCATTCCAATTAATGCTACAAATCCTAACAATCTTGGTATACTCTAAATCCCAAAAATGGAATCCGAAATCGCGAACCATAACCAATGAAAGTGCATCTCTTGGATTTAGCATCCAATTTCTTCCTATTTTCTTTATTAACATGCACAAAATCTTCTGAACCAAATACTCTAAGAAAAGAAAGATCTACATATTTTTCAGCTAAGATTCTTCTAGTATTCCACCATCCAAAGCACTTAAAGGCCCAAGGTTAATTACATATACCATCGTATCTACTTACATCCAAAATTGTAAGGGTAAACCAACATGTATCCTCATGCTTCTTAAGTGTTCCATGATAATTATGTTCATTCTTTTAGCCACTCCATTCTTGTATGGAGTTATAGGAACCATTCTTTCTCTACATATTCCATTCACTAAACAGTAATCATTGAAAACCTTGTTGTAGTACTCACCACCATTGTCAAATCTAAGGCACTTTAACTTTAAATTTGTTTTATTTTCCACAATGTCTTTCCATATTTTAAAAGTCTCAAAAACATCATATTTACGCTTAATACAATAATCTCATACCTTTCTTGTGGCATCATCAATGAAATTCACATAATATTGGAGAAGCTTACCCGCCTAGTCCCCACACATCTAAGTGCACAAGCTCCAATTTATTCTCCTTCTTTATTGACCCAAATTTAAGAAACCTCACTTTCATTTGCTTTCTAAATATGTAATGCTCATAGAAATCATTACCCTTAGCCTTTAATATCTCTGTATTCCCTTTTCACTCATATGGCCTAGCTGATTATGCCACATACTTACATATGAATCAAAGTAGATAAATAAGAAAAGAAATCAGCAATACAGGTAGACAAATACAATGTTCCTACCTTCTTACCTTTTACAACAACAAGAGCTCCTTTGAAAACTTTTCAAGAATTGGTCATGAATGTAACCATGCAACCATATTCACCTAGTTGTCCTACAGAAATTAGATTTCTCTTGAGGCTTAGCACATGCCTCAAATATTTCAATATCCATGTATTTCCATTCTACAATTTAAGATGAACTTCACCTTTACTAGTAATAATGCATGGTTCATCATCTCTTAAATAAACATGCCCAAAATTACCCTGGACATAATTTTTGAAATAACCCTTATTAGGGGGTATCATGGAAAGGAGCTCTTGAATTTAAAACCCATGATTATATTTTATCATCCAAGGAGAGAATAAGGGCATCTTGCATTACCTCAAAATATGTAATATTTGCCTCTTTACCTTTCTTTGGTACATTCTCTTTGTTTTCCTTGAACCAATAATCCTTCTTTGCATGTCCTTTCTTTCCACAATTCTAACAGTTATTCCTCTACCTCTGGATTTAGATATGCCATTATTTGACTTTGATCTCCCATTATTCTTGCTCTTGGATTTCTCCTTTTGTCTCCCCTTGCTTTCTACATTCAAATAATTTCCAGATGATGACTCTCATGTACTTTTCCTACGTATTTCTTCATTCAAGATTATACCAATCACATCATCAAACTTCAAAATATGTGTAGCATATTCTATATTACTAAGAATGATTAACAAATTATCCTAACTATCTAGAAAAGAACACAAGAATAAAAATGCTTTCACTTCATCCTCAAAATGGATATTAACTGATTTTAATTAATTTACAATAGAATGGAAATGATTCAAATGAATAGACACGAGATCCACCTTCTAGAATTTGAGAATTAAATAATTTATTTATCAAATAAAACTTATTCATTGCACTTGTTTTTTCATATAAATTAGCTAAAGCATTCATCAAATATATCGTGGTTGTTGCTTCTGTTATATTTGAAGCTATAGATGCTACTAGACTCAATCTTATAGATCCTAGAGCCTTTTTGTCAAGAATCTTTTATTCTTCATCAATCATCTTTGTGGGCCTTGCCTTCTCATCCAACGATAAGTATAAATCTCTCTAATATAGATAATCCTCCACCTGCATCTTCCATAATTGATAATTCTGACCACAAACTCTCCTCCACTTTGTATTTACTATCTTTTGCCTTTGATGTGCTCCCACTTAATCAGAAATCCCTCTGTGAGTAAATCCGTCAACACACAAAACCCTCAAACAAAGCTCTGATACCAATTGTTGGGGTTAGATCATACAGGTTGTATAGATATAAATCAGATCTAAGCATACAATCAATGCACATAAAATAAAACTAGAAGAAACAATACACAAGATATAACATGGTTCACCTAGTGTGGGCTACATCCACCAAGAAAGAACCAATATATTATTCTAGAGGATATAAAATTGAAGATCTGAAATGTTCCACACCTCACACGATGTAAAACAATTTTTCTCTTATAAGCTTCTTTGAGCTCTCTTCAAGAATTCTTTCTTAGTATTCGTTCAATCTTTTTAAATCTATCTTCTAACCCTAGTTTTCTATCTTATATAAGTATATACAAAATAAAAGTAATTTATCTATTCAATTATAACCCTTAGATCACCTTTTAATCAAAGGTTAGATCTAATCCCACGTTGTAAATAAAAACATTTCCCGCATAAGTAATTGATGTTGGTTTGTCCCAACCGATGTCGGTTGGTCTGCTAGGTGACTCGACGCAAGTTGTAAATAAGTTATTTTTGAAGCAATTCAGCTCCACATCTCAACAAATTCTAATTTGAGAGCAGAAGTTGAGTTGTTTCAAAATCTATTATCCCCTCAAAATACAGTGACTATGATTTTGATGAAAGAGGTAGGGAGTGAAGCAAGTTTAATGAGAGATGAAAATAGGGGCAGTTTGAATGAGGAAAGATCAAAGAAGATAAAATAGAGTATGGGCTTCCAAAAAGCCTTGAAATGAAAATGAGTTATGAAGATAATAAAGAGGTGCTTAGAACATCTAGAGAGGTTTATAACCTCATGTATTTACTTCCAATTGTGATTTGATGAATGTTATATGTAGGTTTGAGTAAAGAAGAAGAAGTGATAGAATAATTTTTAGCTTCTCTTGAGATGGATGAACTTGAGATAGGAGGTGAAACAAAGAAGGGGATAATTCAATAACTAGAAAAGATAAGTGAACAAGAGGGTGTATTTGTTTATGAAATCTTAGAAAAAATTTAAGAAGAGGTAGCAACCCTAGAGCATGCTATAAATGCATTAGAACCATGTGGAAAAGAGATGGATAACATCTCTCGAATGAAGGATAGATCTAATATATTCATGAAGATGTGGGAATGGATAAGTGGAGAACAAGAATACCAAGGGTATTTGTAAAGGAAAATAAAAGTGTAAGGTGAAATACAAGAAGATTTTGTTGGTGGTGAAGTGGAAAAGCATGATGAACAACTGGAAGAGGTCACTAAGAAGAAATGTGACTCAGAATATGATGAGGAAAAGAGAATTTAGACCTAGTCAAAAAAGAAATCAGTCATGAAGAACATGGAACATTGGCCCAAAAGGCCAAGAAAATACAAAGTCAAGAAGATACCAAGGAAGAGGAAGGCATGGAGAACAAGAAGGAAGGATACAATAAGTTTTTAACATATAATATTGTCTTGGATGTTGTGTATGCAGGTATACCAAAGAAGAAAAGGTCATTTGAAGATGAGAAACTTAAGACTAAAGGGCAAAATTTCAATTTTCAAGATGAATTGAAGAAAAAATAGAAAAAGAGAGTTATCAAATATGGTACATAAAGGTATAAGAACATGAATATTTATTGCATCTTTAAGTACAAAAATTACAAGCACAAAATCATGAAGAAGTAAACATCAAGAATGGTCCCAAAAGAAGAGATTTTCTCAAGGAGATGGTCAATTCCAAGAGTGAGAAACAAGAAAGAAATAAGGTACAACCAAGGACTAAGAAGCAAGCAATGAATACAGCCAAAGAACATCTTCAGAAGTCGATGTACAACTAGAAACAAAGAAAGAAGGAGGAGCAAGAAGCTAGCAAACAAGTTCCATGGAGGATAATTCTCTTTTCCCCTTAGTAGTATGATGCAGAAGCATCACTCTAAAGGGAAATGTTGTGTATATATAATTCAAATTTTTGGTTTGATATGTCTTAGAGGTGTCCTAGGTGTTAGAGTAGGTATTTACCTTAGCTCATGTTCACCTAGGTACTTTATTTACCTTTATTGTATTTATCCTCACCCACTTATGTGTGTGGATATTTCTTTTATCTTATTTAGATATTAGGAGATATTATCTAGTTGTTAGGTATAGTTCTTTCCTTGATCTATGGTATTGACTAGATCCTTGATGTCTAGTTCTCTCCTAAATCTATGGTCTTGACTAGTTCTTTGATGACTAGTTATTTCCTTGATTTATGGCTTGATCTACGACCTTGACTGGTTCTTAGATTATTATTCCTTATCTATTTAAGCAAGACACATTCTCAATGTATTGCATTGAGTTCCATAATAATATATGATATTATTGCTCATTTGTTTGCAAAGGTTTATGTAAAGTTATTCTAGAAAATTACTTTCATCTTATTGATCGTGGTGTTTGATTAGCATCTGTGTTCTTGGCTTGGTACGATCTGGTTATCATTCCTTTCACTAGGGGTCATTCAAGTTGGTTTTATAGGTCTAAGAGGTTAAAAATTCAAACTATGGAATTCCCTCTATTTTTCAAATTTGAATTTTGGAATCTCTCCTAGAGCCAATTTTGATCTTTCATATTGAAATTAGAGGTCTAAAGCTTGTAAAATGCCTCACTGGGGGATAATAAGGTTCATTAAGGTCTTGAAGTCACATTAGGGAGTCATTTTTATTTATAACTCATATTTTTGTTTGAACTCCTTATGTAATGTAACATCCAAGCATATCTAAGTGGCCCTAGAAGATAGTTAGAGGCCAAGAATTAGAATGGTGGGGGTATAAATTCCATCTTGTAACTGTTTTGATCATTGATCAATCAATGTGAAGGTGTATTGGAGATCCAAGTATATTAAAGGGCAAGAAATACTATTTTTACACAAGGATCCATTGTTGTGATTTGCTCTATACTATGATTTATGTTTGTATGAATTTTTTTAGTGAAAGATAAGAGCATGCCTAGTGAAAGAAATTATGTAAGAACTTATTGGCATTTATCTAGATGAGATTTTTATTTTTATTATGAAGAAAAAGTTGTTAAACCCTTAGAAAACAGTGAATGAAATCAGTGGGAGTATAGTTTAAGTAAAGGATGAATAAGAAGGCTTAGATGAATGGAGAAATATATATTATAATTTTCTACCTCATGTTCAGATCCTAGAGGCTATCCAAGAAACATCTAAGTTGATTTTTGATTGAGGAATGCTAGGAGAAGGGTTTACACTTAAGAAACCCTAATTTTCATACACAAAACATGGCATTTTAAAGAGATTGCACATGGAATAGAGAAGTTTGAGGCCTAATAGTAAAATAATAAGATTATAAATGATTGAACATACATCCATGAGTAAGTTCTAGTCTCGAGAATTCCATTTAGTAAAATTGGAAGAAGAAATTAGTATCTCGGGCTCACCGTGAATGCACAATTAGGGTTTCTAGAGGTAAATTCCAATATCTCATGTTTTGACAATTGAAATTGGTTAAAATTTTGTAGAAAGGACTATAAGATGGTGCTCTAAGTGGTTATGAAGGATTCAAGACTAAAATATTCATCTCCCGGAGGATTTCCAAGACAGTTTACTTATGGCACTAAGAAAAACATAGGAAGGCTTGATTAGAGTCTTGAAATTTTGATTTTTAGTAAAATTTTCCAAAGGAGTGAACCCTGGAATCTTGTACAGAGAATATTGGGGTTAAAGGGTGAATGAATTAGCTATTAAAGTGAATATGATATTGCAATCAATAGTTCTATTAAAATTACTATTGTGACAAGCTTGATAAAGACATTCTTGACCTAGAGGGAGGTATTGTGAAGGAAGTAGGAGGAGGATTGGGAGTTGAAGTAAAACAATGTGTGCACACCTATAACTTCATAAAGGATGATTAAAAACATTGTCACCTTCTCTAGAATCCTAGTAAAACTATCTAGCCTATACCATTCCAAGAAATTGTATTCTTAAGAGGCCTAGAAACACAGCTTTTGGCCAAGTTGAACACGTCTTTCAAATATTGTTAAACCATGGGCCTAGGTAGCTAAGATAGGTGGATTAAGGAGTATCAAACATGTTTGTAAAATTGCATGAGATGATTAATCCTTAATGTTAGAATTTTAAGTTTTGAGTTTCCAAGATTAGAGAACAAGGTGCATTTTTTTGTAAGAGTTGAATTGAGTAGAAGTTTGTGATGTAACTTTCTTATTATAAGTGTTAAGATACTTGATATGACTACACCATATTTGTATTATATTAGGAAAGAGTGTTTGAAAATATTTTTCATTTTCATAATGGACTCAAGTATTTCTAATGTTTGTGTATGTCAAAAATGATGTTTAACGAGATGATGGAGGAAATGAGACAAATGGTGATGCCATTACATGCTAAGGTAGATACATTGGAGGATGTTGTTAGAGGAAGAAGGAGACCAAAAGTAGAGTCAAGGAATGATGATGAAAGGCAGCATGAGTTACTTCTAACTAGAAGAGTGTTGAACTTTGACAAGAAGGAAAAAAACTTGGTGACTAGGAAGAGTCTTTTCAAGAGAAGATGCAAAACCAGAGGTAAGGTGTGTCAAGTTATCATAGATAATGGAAGTACAAATAATATTGTGTCACAGGAAATGGTGTCCAAGTTAATTTTAAAGAGGTTACCCCATCCTAGACCTTATAGAGTGGCTTGGATTAGAAAGGATCGTCAAATTATTGTGAATGAACAGTGTAATGTGCCTTTTAAGATTGGAAATTTTGTTGATGAAGTAATGTGTGATGTCATGCCTATGGATGTGTGCCACCTTTTATTGGGTAAGCCTTGGCAGTTTGATAGACATGTTGTTTATGATGGAAGGTTAAATGAGTGTCATTTGGTGAAGAATGGTAAGAATCATATTTTATTGTCTTTGAAATACCAAGAGTCAAAAAATTAATATGTTGTTTAGTTCTAAGGAGTTTTTAAACCATAAAGAAGTTGATGAGGTTGAAAGTCATGATCTAATTTCTCCATTTGAGTGTTTACATGCAAGGAAGGAAGAGGAAGAATCAATGAAGATTCTTGGAAAGGAAGAAAACAAACAAAGGAAGGAGGTTGGAAGAAAAATGGTAAGAAGTGAAGGACAAAAAGACACAAGTCCAAAATATGATGAATTTGTAGAAGAAGAAGATTTTGATTTGAGAGCAGAAGTTGAGTTGTTGGAAAATCTATTAGCCCCTCCAACTGCAAAGTGACTATGGTTTTGATGAAAGAGGTAGGGAGTGAAGCAAGTTTGATGAGATATGAAAATAGGGGTAGTTTGAATAAGGAAAGTTCAAAGAAGATAGAATGAGAAAAGGGCTTCCAAGAAATCCTTGAAATGAAAATGAGTTATGAGGATAGTAAAGAGGGTCTTAGAACATCTAGAGAGGTTTGTAAACCTCATGTATTTACTTCCAATAGTGATTTTATGAGTGTATATGCAGGTTTGAGTGAAGAATAAGAAGTGATAGAAGCATTTTTAGCTTCTCTTGATATGGATGAGCTTGAGATAGGAAGTGAAAGTAAGAAGTAGATAATTCAAGAACCAGAAAAGATAAATGAACAAGAGGGTGTATTTTTTTATGAAAGCTTAGATAAATTTCAATAAGAGGTATCAAACCTAGAGCATGCTTTAAATGTAGTAGAACCATGTGGAAAAGATAAAGATAATAGCTTCAGAATGGAGGATAAAGCTAGTACAGTTAGGAAGATGTGGGAATGGGTAAGTGGAATATAAGAATACCAAGGGTATTTGAAAAGGAAAATAAAATTGTAAGGTGAAAGAAAAGAATATTTTGTTGGTGGTGAAGTGGACAAGGATAGGAAACAATTGGAAAAGGTCATTAAGAAGAAATGTGACTCAAAATATGATGAGGAAAAAGATAATTCAGACTTGGTCAACAAAGAAATCAGTCATGAAGAAGATGGAACATCAGCCCAAAAGGCCAAGAAAATACAAAGTCAAGAAGATACCAAGAAAGAGGAAGGCATGGAGAGAAAGAAGGAAGGATAAAATAAGTTTTTATCATCTAATATTGTCTTGGATGTTGTGTATGTAGGTATACCAAAGAAGAAAAGGTCATTTGAAGATGTGAAACTCAAGACTAAAGTGTAAAATTTCAGTTTTCAAGATGAAATGAAGCAAAAAGAGAAAAAAGAGTTGTAAAACATGGTGTAAAGGTTGAAGGACATGCATATTTTTTGCATCTTCAGGTACATAAAGTACAAGCACACAACCATGAAGAAGAAAACATCAAGAATGGGCCTACAAGCATATATTTTCTTAAGAAGATGGTCGATTCTAAAGAGTGAGAAATAAGAAAGAAATAAGGTACAACCAAAGACTAAGAAGCAAGCAATGAGTACAGCCAAATAACATCTTCAGAAGTTGGTGTACATATGGAAACAAAGAAAAATGAGGAGCAAGAAGCTAGTAAACAAATTATATGGAGGATAATTCTCTTTTCCCCTTAGTAGTATGATGTAGGAGCATCACTCCGAGGGAAATATTATGTCTATATATATATATATATATCAAATTTTGGGTTTTATATGTCTCAAAGGTGTCCTAGGGTCATTCAAGTTGGTTTCATAGGTCTAAGAGGTCAAAAATTCAAACTATGGAGTTCCCTCCATTTTTCAAATTTGAATTTTGAATCTCTCCTAGAGCCAATTTTGGTCTTTTGGATTGAAATAAGAGGTCTAAAGCTTATACAAGGCTTCATTTTGGGATAATAAGGTTTATTAGGGTCTTAAAGTCACTTTACGGAGTCATTTTGATTTGTAACTCATAATTTTGTTTGATCTCCTTATGTAATGTAACCTCCAAGCATATCTAAGTGGCCTTAGGAGATAGTTAGAGGCCAAGGATTCGAATGGTGGGGGTATAAAATGCCATATTGCAACTGTTTTGATTTTATCAATCAATTTGAAGGTGCGTTAGAGATCCAAATATGTGAATGGGCAAGAAATATTGTTTTTGCACAAGGATCCATTGTTGTGATTTGTTACGTACTATGATTCATGTTTGTATGAATGTTTTAGTGCAAGATAAGAGCACACCAGGTGATAGAATCTATGTAAGAACTTGTTGGCATTTATCTAGATGATATTTGTATTTTTATGATGAAGACAATTTTTAAACCCTTAGAAAACTCGTGAATGAAATTTGTGGGAGTATAGTTCGGATAAAGGATGAATAAGAAGGCTTAGAGGAATGGATAAATATATCTTATAACATTCTACCTCTTTTTTAGAGCTTATAGGCTATCTAAGAAACATCCAAGTTGATTTTTGATTGAGGAATGTTATGAGAAGGGTTTACAGCTTAAGAAACCTTGATTTTTATACACATAACATGGCATTTTAAAGATATTACACGTGGAATAGAGAAGTTTTAGGCCTACTGGTAAAAGAATAAGATTCTAAATGCTTAAATAGACATCCATGAGTAAGTTATAGTTTTGATAATTCAATTTAGTTAAATTGGAAGAAGAAATTACTGTCTCGAGCTCACTTTGTGAATGCACAATTAGGGTTTCTTGAAGGAAAATCCAATATCTCATGTTTGTACCATTTAAATTGGTAAAAATTTGTAGAAAGGACTATGAGAGGGTGCTCTAAGTGATTATGAATGATTCAAGAATAAAATATTCATCTCCTAGAGGATTTCCATGACAATTTACTTGTGGCACTCGAGAAAAATAGAGGAAGACCTTATTAGAGTCTTCAAATTTTAATTTTTAGTAAAAGTTTCCAAAGGAGTGAACCCTGAAATCTTGTCACAAAGAATCTTGGACTTAAAGGGTGATTGAATGACCTCTTAATAGTGAATATGATATTGCAATCAAGATTTCTATAAAATTTACTACTATGATAGGCCCGGTAAAGGCATTCTTGACCTAGAGGAAGGTATTGTGAAGTAAGTAGGAGAAGGATTGGGAGTTGAAGTAAATAAATTTTCACACACCTATAACTTCATAAAGGATGCTAAAAACATTTTCACCTTCTCCAGAATCTTGGTAAATCTTTCTAGCCTATACCATTCCAAGCAATTGTATTCTTAAGAATCCTAGAAACACAGTTTTGGCCAAGTTGAACAAGTCTTCCAAATATTGTGAAACTAGGGGCCTAGGTAGATGAGATAGGTGGATTTAGGAGTGTCAAACATGTTTGTAACATTGCATGAGATGATTAAGCCTAAATGTTAGAATTGTGAGTTTTGAGTTTCCAAGCTTAGAGAACAAGGTGCATTTTTTTGTAAGAGTTGAACTAAGTAGAAGTTGGTGATCTAACTTTCTTGGTGTAAGTGTTAAGATCCTTGATGTGAACAAATCACATTTTCCATCTAAATATCCATAATACCATTTATAAATTTCGTAGGTTATGGACCATTTAAAATAATTTAGAATTTTTATATGTCCAAATCGAAAAAAGTATTGCTTTTAAGGCCAAATTTATTTAAAACTATCTATTTTTCAATTCCCTCGTATGTAATATATGGAAAATTGATCCAAATTATCACCTTAATATTTTGGTCTAAAACTTGTAGCACAATAACAAGCATGATATAAGTACTATTTTCTCTATTCTAGTTTAGGGGTGTAATTATAAATTATTTGAAATGGTACATGGTTCTTTAATTGATATATTAGTTAATAGTGATATAACATAAAAACTAGCCAATATATCATTTTCATTCACCCTTTGATATTTGATCTTATAAACGAAGAGCTCAATATTCTTAATAAAGGATGTATTTTCCACTACATGTTTTAATCTATTGGAAAGATACTTAACAAGAGAATATATATGGATGTTTATAATTTAGTGTATTTTATTTATACATCATTTATGTAGTTATCCTCATCAATTATGTACATGAACACAATAACCTTATAGACTATATTATGTTTAGCTTGATTTCCAATTTTTATGACCAAGAGCAAAGCTTTCTTTTGAAACCATTTATCGATGTATACGAAATAGACACTAAAAATCATGATTTATAAAACCTTCAATATATATGATGGTGAATTACCCCTTAATCCTTTTTTCTCCACCCATGAAAATAAGATACCACAATTATTTTCATATTTTTCTATAGATGAACCAAAACAAAATTTTATAATATATAATAATTATTTATAACTCCAAATACGGTTAACTCATTTATGGTTCATATTATACTTACGTCAATTAATTCATACTTATAATTAATGGGATTGTATGTGTTTATTATTTATATGGTGTTGGAAGTGGGATTTTTATGGTGATGAATAAGTTTACAAGAATAAAAATTTATAGAAATTATATTTGTGTTTAACATTGTGTTCCACTTATTCTTGAGTAGGAAAAGTGTTTATTATATATGTTTCTTTATTAGATACTAGATATTATTTTCTACTTTATTTTGATGTTGGATTCATATTTAGAGTCCCCTTTTGATCCATGCATAGTCGTGTAGCATCACACGCTTTATCTACAAGCCTTTTTAATTTTTCTAAGGATTTTTAACTCCTCAACTTTGTGGAATATCACAACACACAAAGATAATTGTAGTATTTCGTAACACAAAATAATCCTTGAATACTATTGTATATCTCCATAGTGTCTCACAACTCACCCAACTCTTTGCACCATGTGTAATGCCTTACATACGTGAGTGCATTTCTCCTTGTAGTTCCATATATGCCATACATACACTCTATAGTAATGACAATATTGCACAAAACCTCCTACCATTCACAACTTATTGTAATGTTATGCACCACCATGCAAAATTAATATCACTTTATAACGCATAGTGGTTTTACGACACTCCAACATAACGTTCTTTTATTCCCAACACACCATGTGTCTCCAAAGTGTTACATAGGATATCTATGGTCTATGAAAACATGTCAAGATATCATTTCCATGAAAAACTCTCCAATATTATGGTATGTCAAATTATTTTTAAGTATACAATGCATTGATATATAATCATCACTCGTCCAAGGAGGGCGAGCCTGTTCATAACCCTCACTTCTTATAATAATTAATTATAACAACCTCGTTTACAATCACACACATATAAATATGTACTATAGATTTACTCTTAATGGATATATGCATCCATATATATGGAATAACACACACAAAGACCAAATATGAGATTATTAGCATGATTATTGTATCTATTATTAAAACACATACGTAACTCTTCACTCTTTCATTCTATATGAGCTAGTCAAGAAGTATTTCCCTTTTGATCATAGGAACTTGCATTCATTTATTATTAAATATTGTACATATTTTTACATTTTTCTATTGCCATAATCATAGTTGTAGATCCCAATGAAGGGATACCTTGAACCACACAACTTACAACTTCAGATTTAGATCTAATCAAAGTATGATCTCTAGAAAAAATAAGAGATTCTTAAATTAATATGAAGAAATATTATAGACTTGGGAACAATTTCCATACACTCTATATGATCTTATGACAAGAATTTATAGAAAATTCTTTAAGAATTTCATTCCTATGAAATATCCTAGCCAAGCTTGTAGACCTTGTCAAGATTCTACATAACTAGACTTGGATAACTTTGGAAACTATTTCTTATACTACCTTAGATAATTAATCGATTCCATAACTACAATTTGATTATTTGATCCATACAAATGGATAAATTCTCACACATTCAAAAATCCATTATTTTCATAAATTTTTCCATGACTTGAGTACTGAGGAGAATGAAGATACCTTTACAAGTATATATAATTACAATGATTCCTTAGGATGCCCTGATCACCATCGGTATCTTCAACCGATTCGTAGGTATATATTCCCAAGAAGTCCTCTCCATTGGACCAAGATTTAATAGGTTGATAATTTTGTGGTGAAGAAAATGGATCAAAATCTATGTAAACTCCCTCTAATTATATTGATGTGTATAGGAGATTGTGCTAGATGCAATATATCACCTAGGTTGCATCAAAAAGTGGTCTCATAGGGTTTGTAGAAACATATAAGGATTTGCAACATCAAAGATACTTCAATGATATACAATATATATTATTGACTTTAGTGCATAATAATGATTTGGTGCAAGAGTGTAGAAAGCATTTCTAGTGTATATATTTGTTGGAAGCATCACATGAGATTAACTATGGGCTTGTAACATTACACTACAAAAAAATTCTTTGTGACATTATGTAAATTTAGATAAGGATTTTGGTTTTGTAAAACATCATTAAAAATTTGTGACACTTAATATATTTTCATGACAACAACATGTATCCTTAAAAACACAATGGTGTTTGTGGAAAGACATGATACCATGGAATTGAGTAGATTCTATGTGACATGGACAAGGAATCATGGTATACATGGATTTATTTGCAGGGTGGCACGAAATTGCATAAATATTTATTGGCTAACTCTAAATGTACTTAGTTGGATTGAAAGTGAAAGGGTAAGAAGAAATTTGAGTGAGGTTCCTAAGGTCCAGAATGGAAATACCAAGTATATCAATCTATGATTTACTAAGAAAAGATACATCGTCAACTCATCTACCTTTGTATTTTTACTAGATATTATTTGTTCTCTTTTATGCACTTTGTATTCCTCACACGTTAATTCATAATGTGTTCAATCTCTTAGCACTTATAATTTAGTATTCAATGCCTCTAACCCATTTATGCATGGTTTGATTCACCAATAATCTTCCCCTCAAAGTATGGGTATAGATCCACTATACTTTGAATATAGGATAAATGTCTATCATCTCCAAAATATCTATCTCATATAACTTATTTTCAAACTTCCTCAAGAATCTACATGGTCCAATAATGATTCACTAGAGTTTGTCATATGTTTATCTTGGGAAAATCTCTTTGAGGCACAAGAACCATATCTTTGACCTCAAGCTGTAGTTCTCTCCTCCACAAGATTATCCGCTTTTTATAGTGTACATTACCTTACCCTATATGTTTGCATACTTTCTCATGCACTTCATGTAATATGAAAAATAGTCACCTTCTATGATTCTTCTTTCTTCTTTTGGGATATCTTATAACTTTATAACTCCTCTTAGACTTGCTCCATACACAATCTAGAAAGGTGAATTTACAATACCCATATTTAAAATTGTTATTATCAGTAAATTCTATTTGTATAAGGATTGAATACCATGTATTTTCCTTCTCTCTAACCAAACATCACAAAAAAATCCATGGCTCCCGTGGAAAAATTCCATTTGGCCATCCATCTACAGGTGATATGAAAAACTAAATTATAACTTTCAGTTTATTTTCTTACAAACTATACAACAAAATGGCCAACAAACTTAATATCTCTATTGAATACAATACTAATGTAAAAATCCATGCAGATCTCATAACTTCCCTACAAAATAAGTTACATATATGCATAACATCATTGGTTTTCTTTCGGACATTTTAAAGAATCCATTAACAAACAAAATAGAATCATGGCCCTTCCACATTCTAGTAAAACTAAAAAAATCCATACTTAGATACTCCTAAATTTTCTTAAGCAATGGAAATGGTTGATATATCCACGCATGATGACTCTTCCCCTTTAATGACATGCATAATATGCATATTTTCACACATCCATAGCCATCCACAAATAAAATTAGATCGCATATTTATTACATATTAAAAATTTATTGGATAATACTTTTAAATGCTTCTAATTGATCAAATTATCCCTCATTGATACTCTTCACGTGCACAATTGTTTACTTTTGAACAAAAATCCTTCTTGCAAGAATTATTCTAAATCAGGTGTGTTATTGATGCTTGTTAGATCTATGAATTATCTCTACACTTATCCAAAGTCTTCAACTTTTACACATATTTCCTTCAACTCCTCTAATCCTACTACTTAGACTTGTATATCACTCATTAAAACACATCTTCTACTCAATGCATTTTCAAATTTGTTTGAATTCCCACTTATGTGCTTGAAGAAAAATTAGTTATTCTACGAGAATTTAAACCATTTAATGTGTCCAAGATTCAACTTATATTTTATATTTATGAATTACAATGCTCGGTGGTTTGTGCACAATTCTTAGGGAATAAATAGTTCCTCTACTTCTTAAAATCTTACACTATGGTGTAAAAATATTGATTGTGAAATGAATATATTATTCTCACCTCATTCAATTTCTCAATAAAATATGTGATGGATATCCATTCTTGACTCATCACTACTCTAATGGCTACCTCACTCACATCACAATAAATCTAAATACTTTATTGAAATCGGAAAAGTCAACACTCGTTACTTTATGACCTGATATCCAAAATAAAACTCCCTATTATTTTAAATAGCTCATTAGAGTCCCAGGACTTAGGTGGGTCTACTCTTGAATAGAAATTATTTTTCAATGTAACACCGTAGTTTTGTGGCATAAGTATGTGTCGAATCATTGACATTTTGACAATTTAAATTGGAGCTTTGTAGTCACAAGTTCAAAATTGGATAAGGAAAAAGGCCATGGGGGATTATTTGCAAAGTTAGAGTTTCACATATTTATATGTAAAATACGTGAAACAAAGAAGTTTTAGTCTTCCATGGTGGTGGTGAAAATAGTTAGTGCTTCAAAACAAAAATAAACACGGGATTTATTTATGATAATCCATAATATAACCTGCACCCAATCCAGATATCTAACCAGAATCTAACTAGGCATCCAACTAGGCATCTAACCCCAAGATTCCAACCCACACATCTAACCCATGCATCCAACCCGGCATCCAACTCAAAGGCGTCTAACCGTGCATCACACCAAGCGTCGGCCAACCCAGTGTGTCCAACTCAAGCGTCTAACCTGGGCGTCTAACCCAAGGGTCCAACCCAAGCGTCCAACCAAGGAATCCATTAAGGCATCCAACCCAGGCATCCAACCTAGGCGTCCAACCCAGGTGTCCAACCTAGACGTCCAACCCAGTGTCCACTAGGCATCCAACCCAGGCGTCTAACATAGGTGTCTAACCCAGGCGTCAAACTTGGCGTCCAACCGAGGCATCCAACAAGGCATCCAAGTCTCCGTAGAGATGTAAATCCAATCATGTTAGTTGTTTTTACAACCATATTGGGTTTGACATCTAGCCAACACCCGTCCATGGTCTAACACTACGAAACTACCTTGAACATGGAAAAATAGATTCACCTTTCGCATCAATTTTTTTTTAGAAATTTTCCATCGATTCAAAATTCAATTTTGGAGATTCACCAACAATTCTAAAATAATTTTTCGAGGGGGTCTTAAAATAAACGCTTCCTAGACATTTTAGAGTGGCTTGGATTATAAAGTATCATCAACTTCTTGTAAATGAACAAAGTAATGTGCCTTTTAAGATTGAATTTTCTTTTGATGAAGTAATGTGTGATGTTATGCCTATGGATGTGTGCCACCTTTTACTGGGTAGTCCTTGGTAGTTTGATAGACATTTTTTAGAAAAATGAGTGTCATTTGGTGAAGAATGGTAAAAAGCATATTTAATTGTATTTGAAATACCAAGAGTCGAAATTGAGAAAATGAATATGTTGTTTAGGTTTAAGGAGTTTTTGAACCAAAAAGAAGTTGATGAGGTTGAAATTCATGACCTAATTTCTCCATTTGAGTGTGTACATGCAGGGAAGGAAGAGGAAGAATCAACGAATATTCTTGGAAAGTAAGAAAACAAACAAAGGAATGAGGTTGGAAGAAAAATGATAAGAAGTGAAGGACAAGAAGATGCAAGTCCAAAATATGATGAATTTATAGAAGAAAAATATTTTTTTGGGGTTAGACCATACAATTTGTACAAAAATAAATCAAATCTAAGCATACAAGCAATGAACATGGAAATAAAACCAAAAGAAACAATACACAAGATATAACATGGTTCACCCAAAGTGTGGGCTACATCCACCAAGAAACAACCAATATATTATTCTAAAGGATATACAATTGAATTTTTGAAATCTTCCACACCTCACACGAAGTACAATACTTTTCCTCTTATAAGCTTCTTTGAGCTCTCTCTAAGAATTCTTTCTTACAATTCATTCAATCTTTTAAAATCTATCTTCTAACCCTAGTTTTCTAGCTTATATAAGCATATACAAACTTAGGGAACTTTAGCTATGCAATTACAACCCTTAGATCACATTTTAATCAAAGGTTAGATCTAATCCCGTGTTTTAAATAAAAACATTTCACACATAGGTAACCAATGCCAATTACCTTAATTGATGTCGGTTGGTCTCATTAGGTGACCGACGTCAGTTAGACGACCGATGTCGGTTACTGTGTAAACTTGCAAGTTGTAAATAAGCTATTTGTGAAGAAATTCAGCTCCACATCTCAACAATCTCCCACTTGGAGATAAATTTTTGCACTGTAATGTACAACTCCATCCTTGGATCCTCTTCCTTGGCTTTGTTTCTCCCTCTTCAAGTCTCAAACTTGAAGACCAACAAGTAGAGTGTAGCTCCAAATTCTCCTTTGTCAATGGCTTTGTTAGCATATCCGCAGGGTTCTCATTTGTATGAATTTTATCCAACTTCAGCTGCCCATCCTCTAACATCTGTTGTATGAAGTGATATCTCAATTGAATGTGTTTCATTCTTGAAGATAAATTAAGCTCCACATATCAACAATCTCACACTTGGAGATAAATTTTTGCACTGTAACGTACAACTCCATCCTTGGATCCTCTTCCTTGGCTTTGTTTCTCTCTCTTCAAGTCTCAAACTTGAAGACCAACAGAAGTAGAGTGTAGCTCCAAATTCTCCTTTGTCAATGGCTTTGTTAGCATATCCACATGGTTCTCATTTGTATGAATTTTATCCAACTTCAGCTGCCCATCCTCTAACATCTCATTGTATGAAGTGATATCTCAATTGAATGTGTTTCATTCTTGAATGAAATACTTGAGTTCTTTTCTAAATGAATCAAACTTTGAATATCATTGTACAATCTGCAATCCTCTTACTCCTTTCCCAACTCTTCCATGAACCTTCTCATCCATATCATATTTTTTCTAGCCTATGTAGCTACAACATACTTAGCCTCAGTATTAGACAAGGTCATAACCTTCTCCAATCTCAAAATCGGCTAAATGACATCCCACCTACTATGAATACGTATGCGGTGGTACTCCTACCTTCCAAATCTCCATCCATATCTGAATCAACATATCCACATAAAGAATTATTTGACCCTCCATAGCATAACTGCATGTTGGAAGTCCCTCTCAAATATCCAAGTATCCATTATACTAATTTTCAATGCTCTTTACCTAGATTGGCCATAAATCTACTCACAACTCCCATTGCTTGTGCAATGTCTAGTCTAGTACAAACCATAACATACATAAGACTTACAACTGCCAAAGCATATGGAACATGTGCCATGTACTCAACCTCCTCATGTGATGTAGGAAATTGATTTTTGTCAATTTAAAGTGTCCAACCATAGGTGTACTTACAGGTTTTGCATCCTGCATTTTAAATATTTTTAACACCTTATTGATATAATCTTCAAAGGACAAATACAATTTTTCTTCTTCCTGTCTTTATTAATTTTTATGCCTAGGATTTTCTTTACAGCTCCTAAATCCTTCATTGCAAATGTGTGAGATAATTTTTCTTTAATCTCACCAATGTCTTGCATACTAGATCTTACAATAAGCATATCATCCACATACAATAAAAAAATAATATAGCTCCCATTTTCAATCTTCTTAAAATAAACACAATGGTCAGATTCACATCTCATATAATCATGCTCATGCATAAAAATATCAAACCTCATATACCATTGCCTTAGATATTGCTTGAGCCCATACAAGATATTTTTAAACCTGCACACAAATTTATCCTTACCCTTGACTTCATACCCAAATGATTGCTGCATATAAATCTCTTCCTCTAAATCACGATGAAGGAAAATCATCTTAACATCAAGTCAGTTCTAAATGCAAATATTCTCACTACAACTAAACTTAGAATAGTAAGAATGGAATTCATCTTAACTACAAGGTAAAATATCTCACCAAAGTCAACATGTATTTTCTCAGCAAATCCTTTTACCACAAGCCTTGCTTTGTATCTTTTCTGTCCACCCTCTTCCTCCTTGATCCTATAAACCCATTTATTTTGCAATGATCTCTTACCTACTAGAAACTTGACTAAATCCCATGTCTAATTATTTTGCAAGGAGTCCATCTCCTCATTCATATCATGCTCCCACTCCACGTGGGTATCCTACTGCATTGCTTCTTCAAAACTCTTGGGTTCACCACTATCAGTCAATAATAAATAAAATAATGGAGTAAATCTTTCTAGAGGTTTACTTACCCTTTGGGACCTTCTCACAGAAATATGGGGTGCTTGGGGCTCAATCTATGTATGTTGCACATTCGTATCAATTTATGACAAGAATAAACGTCGGTTACTTATAGCCGACTCTAGTTCACCCAATCAACTTCGGTCTTGCTTCCGCCAACACCGGTTGCCCTAACTAGCACCGGTTCCTGTAGTACCAACACCGCTATCTGTGTGTGATTGTTTTAAATCCAAGAATGCATTTTCTTCAAAAAAATTCACTCGATTCATTCTTGGGTATCAAAACCTAATCCTTGTACATTCTCTTTTCATTCCAATCAATGCTACGAATCCTAGCAATCTTAGTATACTCTAAATACCAAAAATGGAATCCGAAATCACCATAACCATAACTAATGAAAGTGCATCTCTTAGATTTAGCATCTAATTTCTTCCTCTTTTCTTTATTAACATGCACAAAATATTCTCGAACCAAATACTCTAAGAAAAGAAATATCTACATATTTTTCACCAAGCTTCTTCTGGTATTCCACCATCAAGTGCACTTGAAGGCCCAAGCTTAGTTAAATATACCATTGTATCTACTACTTCTTTCCAAAATTGAAAGGGTAAACCAACATGTATCCTCATGCTTCTTGCATGTTCCATGATAGTTTTGTTCATTATTTTAGCCACTCCATTCTTATATGGAGTTATAGGAACCATTATTTCTCTACGTATTCCATTCACTGAACAATAATCATTGAAAACCTTGTTGTAGTACTCACCACCATTGTCAAATCTAAGGAACTTTAACTTTAAATTTGTTTCATTTTCCATAAGGTCTTTCCATCTTTTAAAAGTCTCAAAAACATCATATTTACGCTTAATACAATAAAATCATACCTTTCTTGTGGCATCATCAATGAAAGTCACATAATATTGGGATCCTCCATGAGAAGCTACATGGGTTGGTCCCCACACATCTGAGTGCACAAGCTCTAATTTCTTCTCCTTCTTTGTTGACCCAAATTTAAGAAACCTCACTTTCTTTTGCTTTCCAAATATGCAATGCTCACAGAAATAAAGATCTACATCTTTCAAATATGATAACTTACCCTTAGCCTTTAAGATCTACATTCCCTTTTTACTCATATGGCCTAGCTGATTATGCCACATACTTACATTTGAATCAAGTAGATAAATAAGAAAAGAAATCGATGAATACAGGTAGACAAATACAATGTTCATACCTTCTTGCCTCTTACAACAACAAGAGCTCCCTTGGAAACTTTTCAAGAATTGGCTATGAATGTAACCATGTAACCATCTTCACCTAGTTGTCCTATAGAAATTAGATTTCTCTAGAGGCTTTCCATTGAGAGGGAGTGTGCATGACAATGTCACCTCCTAATGGAACTTGGTTTTTGTAAAAATAC
Organism: Taxus wallichiana var. yunnanensis; assembly: GCA_018340775.1. Classification (NCBI taxonomy): domain Eukaryota; kingdom Viridiplantae; phylum Streptophyta; class Pinopsida; order Cupressales; family Taxaceae; genus Taxus; species Taxus wallichiana. Next base: position 470,238,653 of record CM031236.1, on the reverse strand, counting down.
CTTTGGGAATTTGTAAAAGACCTTTGGGAAAGTGTAAAAATACCTTCAGGCATGTATACCTCCTCAACTTATTTTTTAGAAAGAAGTGTAGAAATATCTTAAAGGTGGTCTTCAATAAACTCTTTAGTGCTATTGAGTTTACTGGTAAACATCTAGTACAATCATATTGTTAAGGATGTCCTTGGTTGTAAAAGGCTCCTATATGCTAGGTTCAATAACCTTGTATGAGAACCTATGAGAACATGTAAAACTCAAAAATCATACTTATCCACTGATCATGGGATGATCTTTGGGATTCCAAATCCTTTTGTACCAAAAGGTAAATTGAGTATGATGAAGGTGTTATAATTCCTTCAGCCGATATGCTATCATAAAACCTTTATGGTTTAAGGATTGTAAATCTTGTAGTGTACCACGAGAAGGTAATTGATTGGCATATGTTATGTTATCCCACTTAAGATTAAGGGGAGTGTTGGAACATAATGATTAAGTGTTCTAGCTAACCCTTAATGCGTATGGGTCCATCACTAATATATAGGTTAATATTTAATAATATGAAATATTTATTTTTCTATTATTAAATATGCTAACCTAGGTATATATACTTTAGGTTAAATATTTAATATCATGAAATGATTATATTTCTAATATTAAATATTGTAAACCTAGGTGTATGTGTCAACCATTTTAGGTTGAAAAGGTGGGTCGAGAGACATACCCAATCACCTTATATAAAAAGGACTTTAGGTCCTCATTTGATATATTCAGAAATATATCAAAGGTGTGCAAATCAAGTGATTTGGTTTTACCCTTGGTAAATAGGGTTTCAAAGGAGGAGGTGATCTTATTGGATGTAAAATAAGTTCTCTAAAGTAAAAGGTTATTTTCAAAGTGGTTTTTACCCTATTGGGGGTTTCCACTATAAATATTGTGTTATTTATTTCCTGTAAGTATTTCTTTATTTACTTATGTTATGATGTAATCTTTATTTAAATATTTATTGTAACATTATGTAATATGTAAGTTGATTAAATCCATATTTATTAGAATCCTCAAATTCTAACATCTCTCTCTCATTCTTTATAAATGCGATTTCTTATGCATGAAAAAGGGGTTATTTTCTATTGATTTGGAAACTCTACCTTAGATTGTTTGCATTTATTTCCTTCAAACCTCTGTAACTCACATTTGTATGAATTCCAAAGCTCTGTTATGTAAATGTAAATGGATATTTTTAAGCATGTATAATTGCGGTTTAAAATTTGAATGATTTACTTTTCGTATTTGATGTGGATGGTATTCCATTCTTTTATCCTTTATTTCATATATTTATCTCTTCCATAACCTTGTGTTTTCCTTAGATTATTTCATGTGTGGTTATCTTTTTGTCTCTTAAAGTTCAGAACTGATCCTTGTTCTAGTTTTTGGTGCATCACCTCTATCATTTTTTTAGGAAAGTGGGGATAAATAATAAACATAGATTAGACATCCACCATGAATTTTAAAAGGGTTATAGTTTATGATAGTAAAATAAATTAAAATGAAGATTGCATGATAAAATAATGAAAGTAAATAACATATAAGACAAGATTTAAGTGGGAAAACCTTTCACTAAAAACCTACTAAAAATATCTATTATCTTTCTTGAGAATTGAATTTCACCCAAAAATCCTAGTATTTCAAATAGATCCGTTGTAGTTACACCTTAAAAGGAATTACAAACTTTCACTAACATTTTCTCATATACAAAGTACTAGCTTGCATATAACTCGCATCATGTTCTATGCTTCAACTCAAATACAAATCACATCATATATCTTATCCTCTCAGTAACCAATCTCAAATGTGACCACCTTGTTTTATACAAGGTGGGCGGCCTTTTGTATGGAAAAATATTATAATTCAAATTCAAATTATCAACCACCTTATACTAGTCGGCATGGGATCCACCATCTTATGTTTTAAACATAAGTTATAAGCCACAACCTTTAGTATTTGGTGGGTTTTAATAAAAATGGTTTCGTGCTTAATATTATAAACCCAAAAACTCCCCCTTAGTATTAAGTAGGGAAACATGAAAAATCACCTTTTTATATAGAAGTAATTACAATCCATAAATCATCAAATGAAAATTTTTGTTAGCATGCAAACACATGAAAATACATGCTAATTCACCTTTTTATACAAAAGGAATTACAATCCAAAACCATAAAATTGATTCAGGCTAGCATGAAAACAAAGAACTTTGATATGTGGATTTTACAAAAGACACAATATACTACTTTAGTATTCTTTGGATTCGAACAAAAACATGCCACATTGTCAAGCTTTAGTGTTTCATGATTTTGGAAAATATGTGGTATAAGGCTTAGTGTTTTAGGGATTTTAAAAATCCACAACACATAAATTTTAATTTCAGCGAGTTTTAAGAAAAACATGACACGGTACAAAGCTATAGTTCTTTATGGATTTTAGAAAATCCACAAAGATCTTTGCGTAGTGTTCCACCGGTTTTGAGAGAATAAAGACTCCACAAGACACAAGAACTTGATACCAAGTTCTCAAGATAAAGTGATAAATTATGAAGTCTTACATAAGATTATGGAGTCTTTTATAAAACAAGAACTTGAATCTAATGCTTCACTGGGTATTACAAGTAAACTCACATGACGTGATTGTTTACTTAAACACAATGGAAATAGTATAGGGAGTTTACATAAAGAAAATTAGGCCAATGAGATGTGGTATTGACATGATCATTCCCCCTCAAGGGAAAATATAAAATTCCATACACTCATTTGATTTATAGGTGAAGATAAAATCATCCACATGATCATCTCAATCAAAATCGGAAACACCATATGATCATCTAGTTCATAGGTAGATATCAAATTCATCCACATGATTATTTGGGGTAAATTCTGAAAGGCCTAACATGGAACAAAATTTATAGAAATTTTTAGAACCCAATAGCTTTGTAAAAATATATGCTACTTGGTATTCAGTAAAAAATTGAGATAAATGTCACCATTTAGAAAAAAATTTATGAATAAAGTACATATATATTTCAATATGCCTTGTTCTTTGATGATGAACTATATTTTTATAAGAGAAATGTAACTTTGGTTGTCACATAAAAGAATAGTACTTCATTTGAAACCCATATTATTCATCCAATAGTATTTTTAGCCACATGAATTCCTTTCTTGATTCCATAACACTTCTATACTTTTCTTTAGTAGAAGAGATACATACTGTTGGTTGCTTCTTGCTACTCCAAGTGATTACACCTGCACCCAACTTAAAAACATATCTAGAATTATATTTTCTATCCAAAATGTCACAAACAAGGTCAAAATCATGATAACCAAATAAATTTGCATAATTACTAGAAGAATAAAACAAACCATAATTGATTGTACCTTTGATATACCTTAAAATATTTTTTTTTATCATTTTACAATGGTCTTCTTAAGGATCTTGCATGAATCTAAAAACAACTCTAATTGCATAGGATATATTAGGCCTAGTGATAGTTAAATAAATAAAACTAACAAGTTACCTATATAAATTAGGATTAAATTTCGCACAAGTTTTGGATCTAATTCAACACAAACTTCCATTGGAATGATAACATGTTTATAATCAATCATGTTGAATCTTTTAAGAAGATTTAAATAATTCTATGCTTGAGATGCAATAATACATTTATGATTTTGATAAATAACCATACCAAAAAAATGATTTAACAATCCTAAATTAGTCATTTTAAAATGTTATCTTATCTTCTCTTTTATTTTAAGAATTATATTATTATCACTAATAGTAATAAAGAGATCATCAACATATAAGAAAATAATGATAACATGATTGTTCTTAGATTTTACAAATAAATTATTATCAACAAAACAATTTTTGAAACCAAGATCTTGAAAGAAGCTATTTATATTAGCATACCAATCTCTAGGAGCTTGTTTAAAACTATAAAAATATTTTTTAATCTTACAAACATATAATTCCTTACCAAGTTATTCAAACCCTTTAGGTTGATGCATGTAGATTTCTTTTTCAGGCCATTATTTAAGATGGAATTTTAAACATCCATTTGGGGAATCTCACAACCATGTTGAAAAAATAAGACAAGGAGAATCCTTACAATGCTCATTTTGGTAACTAGATCATAGGTTTAAACATAATATAAACCAAGTTTCGAGTAAACACTTATTGTCTTGTGTTTTGCAAGGGAAAATTTCACTTAAAAATAGGACAACTTTTCCCTAGTGTCAAAATTTTTATTGTAGCCCTTCCCCAACACCTCTCCAGTCATTCCATCCCTAGTGTCGGGCTTATCCCCCATCTATATAATATTTATGTATATTTTTTACCCTTTACCAAGTGTAGAAAATAATAAAACAAGTTCAAATGAGTCTTTCAAAACAATACCTTTCACAGTAGATCTTTTAGCACGCCTGGGAATGGCTATTCTTAGTCTTTCACAAGTGGGTGCATACCCTCTGGAGCTAGGTTCAAGTCATAAATTCAATGAGAAACTGTATTCATGAGCCAAGATCATTGTACAAGTGATTTAGGAATATTTAGGGAATATTTGGAGATTCAGGAGCAAGTTTAGTAAAAGTAGGTTTTGAGGCCGAAGGAGATTACACTGCAAAAAGGCACCTAAAATTCAAGAGGTGATTTTGGGAGCTCTAGAATTATTTTGAGGTAAAAAAATATCAATGTAAATATGATTCAATTCCCTACATGGTGGTAATCTCATATTTTCACAACACCCATGCATTTCTTTCCATAACTCATTCTTCGTAGGAACAACTGGTGGTCCCAGTCAAAAGAGACATTTTTGAGTATGTGAAAATCTTAATAATACCTTGAGACCCATGAGATACTTCTCAAAATGATATTTCCAATCAAAATAATATAAATAAGTACCTAAAAATTCATTTGGGAGCTCTGGTAATGCCATTTTCAAGTTCTTCTCCAAGGTACAAGCTTCGTACTTAGCCAAAATTATCGGTAACACGTGACACTATGAGGCTGAGGTGAATTTTTTTGTTCTCTCCAAGGAAAATTGGGAATAAAATCCCCCCCCACCTTAAGCCTTGTGGACCCTCAACATGACCCCAGATAGCTTCGATAAGTACCTTTCACCAGATTTCTAGCCCTCGCTCCAACTCCCGCATGCTTGACAAGTGTCACCTCAAGGCTAAGGCACAATTTTTGTGTCCCTATATCCTATTCTAAGGGGAAAAGGGGTTATAAAAATGCACCCCAACCTTAGGTCTCATACAATCAACATATGACCCCGAAGACCTTCTTCAAACACCTTTTGCTAGTTTTTGAGCCCCTTCTCCTTGCTCTGCATGCATGCCAAGTGTCACCTCTAGGATAAGGAGGAATTCTAGTGTCCCGCTATCCCATTCCAAGGGGGAAAGGGGGAATAAAATTCTCCCCCTTCCATTCTTCTACAAGGTTCCTCATGTGACCAAAATTTGACCTCGAGAGCTCAAACTAAGCCCTTTTCTACTTTTTCTTTACACGTGCATGTGTGCCATGTGTCACCCTAGGGCTAAGGAAAAAAATTCCCCTTGTCCCATTCCAAAGGGGACAATGGGGGAAGAAAAATGAGCCCTTCCTTCCTCTCTCCCTCTCATGCTTATAAATACCAACACTTAGCCATTTTCCTCATTCCCCCACATTTCCCCATTTTCACCCTGAACTCTGGAATTTTTTTTCCAGAATTCCTCCACCATAATTTTTAGCTTGCATTCATTCACACATGTTCCCATACTTGCAGTGAGATAAATTTATAAAAAAACAAAAAAATTAAAGGCTCCGGGCACATTTTTCACTAGAATGACTTTGTAACCCACGAAGTGAAAATCTTCATAACTTGAAAACTAGTGCATGGATCAATGTAGGATTTTTCACATTCATCCACATTTATAGGTGCATTGAAGAACCAATTGAGATAATATATGCACAACCTAGATTTTTGCAGGTGAGAAAACACTAGTTTTATGCTCACAAATTTTAGAAATTTATTTTCTCCTATTCTAGAGATCGGGTTGAGCTAAAATTTCATATGTGAGATAAAGAAGAAAAAAACATATTAATTTATTTTATTTTATCAAAATCTGAGGCCGTAGATCCACTTTCCAAAAACAAGTAAGTCTTTACACAAAAGCTTACTATAAATAGCAAATCTTCACAAAGGGTTGTTTTTGCAAAAGCAAGGTTTACAAGTGAGCATTCAAAGGAACCAAAAAGTGAGCGAAGGTGTTCCAAGGTCAAAAAACTGAAAATAGTAATTTACTAAAAATAGTAAATTATCATTCCAAGAGTAAAAAATGGCAATGGGCTCAGTTTTCATCCATCTCTCTACTTTTCAACGATCTTCACAGGGTTCCTAGATGATGGCATTCCTTCAGAAGGTAATTCATCCTTCGCAAAGGATTGAAGACATCAATTTTTTTACAATGGTGAATATAGGTAGAATAGAACATTGAAAAGCACAACAAGACAAATCTTGAGGCATTGGGAAGTCTAATAAAGTATGTAAAAAGGGTCAAGTTCTCCCAAGATCATCATCGTAATACTTCAACCTAGTTGAGGTCATGAACTCTCCCAGAAGCAAGATGATCAAGCTCATGATTTGTTCAAAGTAATCCAAACTAGTGTAACTCAGTGAGCCAGATCAAGTAATCCAAGAGTGAGCTAGGAAAGAGTTCACGCTTCTCAAAGCAATAAAGGAAAATTTTGTTGACTTGCATCACAATGTACGCAAGCGAGGATGCGGGTGTTACAAAATTTAAATATCATGGACGACAATTGTGAAAGCCTAAGGAATAAGAGAGTGATCCTCATTCTCATTGCGAGGTCGAGGATGCATCATCATGAGAGAGGCTTGTTTTCGTCTCAATCCCAATTGGATAGGTCTTGAAACAATGTTTTTAAAAACTCATTTGGCAATCGAGGTGTCTCATGGATCATGTGCGAGGGTAGTTTGTGATCATCATCATCATCATTAGCAAGGGCATAGTGTTCAAAGTGAATTTCATCAGAGCTTTCCAATTAGTATAAAAATGTCATAGAGGGTCATCAAAGACTGATTTTCATCTTCAACTTCGTAATGTGGATCTTCATTCAAAGCAGAGACATCTTCAGTCATGCTTTGGAAGCACTTCTTCTTTCTTCTCCTCTCTCATTCTTTCTCCTCTTCTCTCCCCTTTCTAATTATTCATTATGAGTAATCATGATGTTTATCTTATTCATTTAAATGTGAATATAGTCAATATTTTAATAAGTCACCCTTAATTAATAAAAGGGGACTTAATTTCATCCCTAGGGATTCGAAAAGTCATATGTTATCGAGGACAATATAAAGGTCATGTGGGGGTAGGCGAATAGTTGTTCCAAATTCTATAAATTGTAATGAATCCCCTCATTCTAGAAGGGTTGTCAATTATGTGTGCTCATGAGAGATTACTACTTGTGAAAAAACAAAGGAGATAACTATTTCCTCTTGTTCTCCTTTCTATGTTCTTCTATTTCTCACTATGTGCAATTTTTCCAAAACATCAATGAAGAAGAAAGATATTTCTTGCCTTTTTATGAGAAGATTACTAAAACTTTGTGTTCCTAATTTTATCTTTCCTTGTTGCTAATAGAAACATTGTTTTCTTTCTTTATCTATTTGTGTTAAAGTACTTTGATTAATGATTGTAGGAATTTGATTTTCTACCTACAATATTGATCCCCCTCTCATTTTCCTACTCACTTTCATATCTCCTTAGTAAATTCCTCCCTTGCAAGAAATTACAAGATTTTACCACAGTTTTAGTGGAGTGTTCCTATTGGATCCCCAACCATTAAGCCAACACATATTATAATTTCATGCATGCATAATAAATGGAGTTACACCATTCAAATAGAGGGACCTAGAGTCTCAGAGCGTTGGCAAATACCCACCAATTTTTCCACTTGAAATTTTTCTCACCAACAGTTTTTTTGCACCCACCATGGGGTAGAATTGGCAAAATATGTACCCAAAATATGAATCAAAAGAAAATAAAAAAATATTCAAATATTTAGAAAATAAAATAGAAATTGGAAGATGAAGACTCACAGATCCCTATGTCTCATACCTATGGCTATTCCTAGTAACCCTCCTATCTAGAGACCTGAATTGATTTTTAAAATCTAATAAGATATTGTATCTAACTTGAGTGAAGTTATCTAGGATAATAAAGAGATATTTACACACTAATTCATAGCTACCATGGTCTTAGACACTGAAGAGTGATGTGCTAAAGAATGAGAAAGAGCAAGACACGCCCAAATGAAACCAAGAAGAGATAAAGTATATCTCAAGTATACAAACTAGCTACTCACATATATACTAGGTCACGTAGATAAGGGGGAGATATTGACCCCATCTTTGAAGAAATCTAAAGAAGGCAAGAACTAGTAAGAAAATCTAGGAACTCCTTTGTCTTGAAACTACTCTCACTAGTGGTCCAAGCGGTTTTAACCCATTGGACATAGAGTTTCCAAATCTAAGTGAATATTTTGAAAATTTTACTAACATGGAAATTGAAGTAGAAGCTGAAGCAAGAGTAGAAGTAGAAGTAAGAGTCGAAGTAGAATAAATAGAAAAAATTGAAGTAGAAGTAAAATCTCAAGCTAGAACATAAGCTTGAGTTGCATCTAGAGTGAAAAAAAGATCAAGGGCCAAAGCATAAGCCTAAGCCATAATGGGTGATGAAGAGAGACCTCAACATATAGTTCCATGGGGTAGGAACACAAGACCACTTACACTCCCATAACCTCTTCATGAGCTACCACGAGGTTCAAGAAAAATCTTTCCAAAGTTCATGGGAGATGGCTCAAAACTCCTATAAGAACATGTAGTGGCCTTCATCACCTCATGTGGTATGTTGGGTGTTGGACATGAAGATGTATCTGTCAGATTATTTGTGGAGTCCTTGGAAGACAAAGCGGTAGAATGGTTTTACCTCTTACTTGTTAGATCCACTACTTACTAGGATGACATCGAACTTGCTTCAAAGACCAATTCAAGTCTATAGAACAATGTAAAGACCTCTTGGTGTAACTAGTGCATATGAAAAAATAATCTAATGAAGGCATGAGGGATTTCATAGAAAGATACAACAAAGTTCTCAAGAGGATACCTCTTGAATCCATGCCCTCAAACAATAATTTCAAAATATTATTTATAAGTTCTCAACTACCTCAAGTTGGGTTTATTCTCAGATGGTCTCATCCTAGAAATTTTAAGGAAGATCGATACTACGCCATCAAAATGGAGGAAGATATGATTTTATCCTGAAAAGTGAAGAACCCAAATGGTAAAAAAAGATAGATTTCTATCTCCACTCCCACAGACCCCATGATTTAAAAAATGGCCAATGATATAATTTTTCTCAAGAATAAAATATCTTAAAAAAATGTGAGGAATTTTCAAAAGAATACTAATCTCCCAAACAAGCCAAGGATAGCTCCACCTTCCCACAGATTTCCCTTGAGGCATCACAATTCAAATGCATCTTGTGATGTGGAAGAACCAAAAGTAGAAGAAGTGGAGGAGCCGTAAGATGAAGAAAATGAATACAACAATATTCTTGAGATTGAAGATGTTGACAAAGTGATACTTAGAATGGTATCATTGAGTACCGCTCGACGGATGAGGATGGTGATGACAAAAAGAACTAAGCTTATCATGTGTTGTGTTCACCCTCCCTCGGTCTCAAAAGGAATATTCCTCCCGATAGCTGCTATAAAGAAGAAAACGGAATATCCTTTGGTAGTAGTTCCATAGAACAAAATCATCGGAGAGGTTTCCACTTGCCCTATTAATGGAGTCGAAAAGGAAAAAGCTGGACCCGGTAGTGAGAGAAAAACCAAATGCTATGAAAATTAATTCCTTGAGTATTTCCCTAGATCAAATTATACCTCTAAGACCCATACTTCACCTAATTATAGTCCTAAAAATCTTCTAAGGCTCAACCGAAGTCACCCACTCCTTCTCAATATAAACCCACTACCTCATCCACCAAAGATACTCAAGATCCCAAGGTGGCACCATCTCCACAATGCAAAACCTCTATTATCCCTAGAACATTGACTTCACCCACTTGGCTCCATTTAATTACATAGAACATGCAATCAAGACCAAAGTTTAGATTACGTAAATTAAATATTTACAAACACATCCAGAGTAGTTCAAGAGGTTTTTCAATGTTTTCCGAATGGTATCCAAAAATCTAAGGTCAGAATCCCAATTATAAGGTCCTATTACCAACACCACGTATGCCCCTACACAAAACATATTAGTACTAAGTGCATATTAAACCAATAAGGTATAACCCTTCTACCTATCCCTCCTAGTCAAATTCTACTAGCTAAACAACTCAGTATCATAGATTCAAGATCTTCTCGATAACATCATTCCCATCAAAGTATCTAATGCTTTGGGACTTACTCGACACGTGTAAATGGTTCTTGTTACTATATTGAATCAAAGGAAGTTTCATTGGTGGGTAGAATCAAAGATGCAAAAGTGCCCTTGGAAGACTTTCTAGATGAGAAGGTGTTTCTCACCATCTTAGTGGAAGACATCCCAACATATTTTGGTATGATGTTGAGTAGAAGTTTATGTAGAGACCTAGGTGGGGAAATGAATGAGTTGGTCCTCCATGACAATCCCAAGAAAAGGGAAATGAAGAAGTTGCTCCCTATGTGAAAAATGAAGTAAACATCTTAAAAATTGGAGGACCCAAGAGCAAACATCTTGTTCTAAGATAATGGGATGGGGAAATACTTCCTCACCTCTGAAAGAGATGAAAAATTTCCTCTCCTCACTGAAGATGAAGAAGATCATCTTTGGACCATGGAATTTGATAGAATCCATTCAAGTGCTAGGTCAAAATATGACATTGTCTTGACCTCTCCCTCAGGTGAATTATTTCCATTTGCATACAATATGTAATTTGAAAATACTAACAAAACTATAGATTATGAGGCTCTCCTCCATGTAATAGATGTCACTAAGTCTATGGGTGTGAAAAATCTCAAGTGTCTCGAATACGATGAAGTAATAGTCAAGAAATTGGGAGACCAATATCAAGTAAAAAACCAAGACTCGGGCACTATAAAAACAGAGTTTGGGACTGCATTGAATATTTTAATGCTTTCTCCATCCAAGTCATTCCTCGCGATCAAAATGAAAAGGCCGACTCACTCACTATCTCGACTTCGTTGGTGACTCCAAATCTATCCCTTAATAATGATAATGTGAATATCGAGATGGTTTTCATAATAAGTGTGTCTCGATAATATAAACCATTGGAAATTATTCAATGAAGAAATTCATCTCCTCAATTTCCTAGAGAAAAAGATAACTTTAGTAGTCTCTTCTACAAGGGAAGTAAAAATCCTCACCGAAGACAAACAAGGAATTTAAGGATTTGATTCGAGTGAGTAATCAACCTAAAAGGGAAAAATATTTTGAAGGTCCTGGTGTCACTGAAGGATTTGTTTGACAATCATGACCGATTCATCAAAGAAAGGACAAAAGAGTCATCACGATTAGGCACAACCAAGTTTGAGAAGGAAATCATTGGCACCCCAGAGTAACCCAGACTGGTGAATATTGACAAGTTTTTCTCACCTAAAGAGAAAATAAGTTTCATCTCACTATTGAATAAATATTCTTATGTCTTAGCCTATTCCTATGATGATCTCAAATCTTTTTAGCCAAAATAAATACACCATTGTATTCCTCTAAAGCCAGAAGCCAAGCCTTCAGGAATAAGCAACGACCCTACAATCCAAATATAGTAGATACCATCAAGGAGGAGGTAATGAATAAGTTAAATAAAATAATCATCTTTCCTATCCACCACTCCACGTGGGTAGCAAACATCATTCTAGTGCAAAATAAAAATGGGGAAATAAGGATTTGTGTGGACTTTCACAACTTGAACCAAACATCCCATAAATACAATTACCCACTCCCGATCATGGATCATATCTTATAGGAAGTCACATGGTATGAAATTCTCTCATTTCTTGATGTATTCTCAAGGTACAATCAAATTGAAGTGGCAAAAGAGGATAGAACCAAGACAACCTTCAAAACAGCTTGGGCTACATTTACATATAGTAGAATGCCTTTTAGTTTTATCAATGTAGTAACAACCTTTCAAATGGAGATGATGCAAAGAAATCAACACAATATGATTCAAGAATGTGACAAATTACCTTATTGTCATGTTATGAAATCAAAGAAGAGGAATGCCGAGTTTTAAAGCTATGAGGAAGAGTATTTGTGTACTTTCCCTCATTTATAAATTTAAACCTTAAAAAGCTTGTAGTGAAGTAGTTGACATGATTAAATGAGTCCTAGGTGGTTTGAGGGAATATAATATATTTTTAGACCAATAGGTATGAGTCCTAAAGAGTAATAAGAGTTAATAAAGTGTTGAAATGAGGTGGTTGAGACTATTTATATATGAGTGTGCATGTAAGAGATCATGGAAGTTATGATGAGTCATCATGGTTCTTGAAAAGGAAGTTACACTTCAAGAAGAGGTGAAATGAAAGGATGAAATTCAAATATAAGAAGGTGATGAGGGAGAAAGGAGAGGTTCCTTGATGAGAAGATGAGAGGAGGAATAAGAGGTTTTAAGCAAGCATGAATTTGTATGAAGACTTACAAATAACCATATATGAAAGCTCTGTTTTGTACTTATGAGTTGTCTTCTTCGAGTTTGAATTATATGGATATACATTTAATGATTCTCACTATGCATGCATGAAAGGTCTAGTGGAATTCATCTTGGAAGCTTGTTAAAGTGCTTGAATCAAGATTACTCTATTCTAATATGAAAGGTAAGCCTAGGAATGTGCATAATAGTGTTAAGACTGAATTTTTTTTATTATGTTTGACTAATACTGAGCATTAGAAATTTTGAAAATACACACATGTGTGGGAGGTTAATTATAATTCCTTTTCAAGGTTTGATTTAATATTCATTGTCTTGGGGTTTACTAGCTTTCTTACCCTATTCTAGGAGCATTTAACTGAATTATGTTATGTGTAAGTTTAGAGATAATGAATATTACTCTGGGTATGTGATTTTCATGTCATAACAAGAAGGAAAGCAGCCATTTAAAATAAAATGAAAAGTTAAAGAACCAAGTATGGGATCTAGAAGGTCTTAAATCCAACAAGGATAGTGAGAGAATGGGAAGAAGACTAAAATCGTAAAAAGAAGATGAATACATGGCTCTACAAGCAAAGTACATGGACACTATTTTTCTCCTCCTTAGGATTATGATGCAAGGTAATCAAGACAAGATGATTCAAGAATGTCAAAAATTACCTTCTTTGCCTGTTATGAAAACAAAGAAGAGGAATGTGAGTCTTAAAGCTATTAGGAAGATTCTTTGTGTACTTTCCTCCTTTATAAATTTAAACCTTGAAAATATTGTAGTGAACGATTTAGCATGATTAAATGAGTCCTAGGTGGGTTGAGGGAATATAATTTTTGTTTAGACCAATAGGTATGATTCCTAAATAAGAATAAGTGTTAATAAAGTTTTAAAATGAGGTGATTAAGACTATTTATGTATGAGTGTGCATGTAAGAGATCAGGGAAGTTATGATGAGACACCATGGTTCTTGAAAAGGAAGTTACACTTCAAGAAGAGGTGACATGCAAGGATGAAACTCGAATAAAGGAAGGTGATGAGGGAGAAAGGATATATTACTCAATGAGGAGATGAGAGGAGGAATAGGAGAGTTGAATGAAGCATGACTTTGTATGAAGACTTACAATTCACCATATATGAAAGCTTTGTTTTGCATTTATGTGTTGTATTCTTCTGATTTTGAATGATATGGATCAACCATTAGTGGTTATCATTATTCATGCATGAAATGTCTTTTGGAATTCATCTTAGAAGCTTGTTAAAGTTCTTGAATATAGATTACTCTGTTATAGTATGAAAGGTAAACCTCAAAATGTGCATGACAATGTTAAGACTACATTTTTTCTTATTGTGTTTGAATGAGACTGAGAATTAGAGAATGTGACAATACAAAAATGTGTGGGAGGTTAATTAGGAATCCCTTTCAAGGTTTAAGTTGATATTCATTGTCTTTGGGTCTACTAGCTTTCTTACCCTGTTCTAAGAGCATTGAACTAAGTTATGATATGTGCAAGTTTAGAGATAATGAAGATTAATATGGGTATGTGATTTGCATGTGATAAAAATATGGAAAACACTAATTGATAATGATATGGGTTTGATATCTGATCCTTGAGCATTGATAGGGAAATCCAAGTTGAATGGAGAAGGAATAATAGACATCTACGAGATAGAACGAGGAGAGATTGGATGTTTTTCAAGGATCATTTGATACCACGAGTTTGGCTGGAAAGTTCCTCCATGTATATGAAGTTAAAATAGACATCTAGATGAAATTTTGAGCTTTGAATCTATCCCTAGTGAAATTTACAAAAATAATCCCCTTGGGCTATCAATAACACAATTAGGGTTTCAAAAGAAAAAAGGTGGTAAAAATCTAAAAAAGAGTCTATATTTGATATTTAGAATAATTAATGGTAGAGGTTTATTTCAACTGTTGAAGAAATAATTATGAATTTTCAATGGTTAGAAATTTATTTATGCTTGACAATCTCCTTTAAAGGTTAGTGCACAATCATAAGGGCTAGTTGTAAGGGTAGGTTTACAAAGAAACTAGGGTTTAGGAGTGGAGTTGGATCTTGTAATTTTCGGAAAAAGAAGATGATCAAATTGGGTACATGGAAATAATTTACTTGTGTACTATATCCCTCTACATGAAAATATATGACTAAAACTTTATCAATCGGGGCTATTTTTGACCTTGTTAGCCAAAAAGAGTGAGAGGGTGATTTCAAGAAGAGGGTTGTGAGTTGAGTTTTAAAATTTTGGGTTCTTCATAGTGATGATGAAGGGTATATGAATCTATGAACATCTCATTTTGAGTATATGTATAAGTTCTCAATCAAGAATATTCCAAAGGATATGGACTTAAGGCCACAATTTGAAAGCTTGAGTAGCTAGGAGGAAGAATGCTATGTTGGAATTTTACAATAAAGGTTATGGTTATATTAACACTTTTTGAAGTGCATAACAAGGTTAAAGCATTGGAAATTTCCATAGATGGAAAAAGATAAAACTTGCTTGACAAGAGACAATAAACAAGCTAGTAAGGTGGATAGTAACTCTTAGAAGGTGAGTGTGTAGAGATATTTTTGAGATTTTGATCGGTTTGATGGTTGAATAGGTAGTGAGTGAATATTTTGAGTAGGGTATGATGATGGTGATGCCATTCATTGTGATAATGGGTATTTTTCAATATTTTATCCATTCTAGGCTTAATATGATCCTCAAATTACATAGTTAAGGTAAAGTATTTGTTGTTGCATCTCTTGAACTTATGTGAATGTACAATGAAGCTAACGGTATCTACACCATTTGTTATCGAGCGGGATGAATTGGTTTTTTTATTACTAACAAAGAATTGTGAAATTTATTTGTGAACGTGAAAGTGACATGTGAAGAAAAAGAATGGATAGAGAAGAACTAGTGGAAGCATTTGTGAAGCTGATAAGACAAGAAAAAGAGAGAACCATATACATAGTCTTTGATCCTTTATTAGATGTAGGCAACATGGGATATTTCTAAATCCCAAAATTTACATTTTTGGTGTTACTGAAGAAAAAACCTTGAACACATTGTGAACAAAGAGGGGGAAAGATTGATCAAGAAAGAATAAAATTTATTCAATAATTATCACTACTGACCAGACAAAAAAGGAGTACATTCCTTCTTTGGCAAGGTCAACTTCCTCCGTGCTTCATCCCAAACTTCACCGAGTTGACCAAGCACATAACTATCACAATGAAGCTACAAGCTAACTTCAAATAAAACAAAGAAATAAAATTAGTGTTTGAGGAAATTAAATAAGCAATAGTAAATCCCCCACCTTGGTGCACCCATATTTTGATAAGGAATTTATCTTATATTGATATGCTTCGGAGCACATGATATCGGTTGTTTTGGTGTAAAATAATTAAGAAGGTCTAGAAGCTCCCATTTCCTTCATGAGCTCACCTATGAAGAATCACAAGTTGAAGTATAACCAATTGGAAAAGCATGCCTATTCCATGGTCAAGGAGGTAAAGAAATTTAGGTTTTACATTCTCAACTCACACACTATAGTGATGGTGCCAGGATCAGCTATCAAGTCCATTCTCACTCAAAAATATCAATGAATAAAAAGAGGCAACCGGGGTGGTGAGAATTCGGGAGTATGATAGGAAATCAAGCCTTCAAACCTAGTCATAGGAAATGGGTTATGCAAGTTGATAGCAGAAAGATAAAATCTTACGAAGGAGAATGATAAAGAAAAACATTTGTGATGTGAATGTATAGGCAAGGAATTACCACAAGTTCTTCTTGTAAGTATGATAAATGAGTGGTACACGGACATCACCTACTTCTTAACCTATGGTGAATTCCCTCCTCACCTTGATCACAAGAAAAAAAAAAAAAACTAAAGGAAAGAAAATATGTCATATGGAACCATGTGTTCTACAAGAGGGGATTTGATGGATGCTTTTTGAGATGTAAAGACAAGGAAAAACATGAGCAGCTTATTGAGGGCATGCCATGATCAAACATGCAAAGGATATTTTTCAGCAATGATGATAGTTCAAACAATCCTCCATGGCAAGGACTACTAGACAACCTTATTCACAGATTCCTAATAGTGGATCTCTAAATTTGAACCATGCCAAAATTCATTGGGAGACCACAAATCACCGTAATTCCTCTCAAGATAGTGGTAATTGAGGAACCATTCCAATAGTGGGGCATGTATTTCATTGGAGTTATAAATCCTCATTTGAGCACTAGCCATACCTATGTGATTACAACAATTGATTATTTCATGAAGTGGGTGGATGTCATCCTAACTAAGACGTAAAAAACCTAAACAATGTGCAAATTCATGAAAGAGAACATCATTGTTCATTTTGATATCCCACAAAAGATCATGGTAGAAAATGCCACATATTTCTCCTCCATAGAGCTAACCAATTTTTTCTATGGCTATTGAATTTCTCTCTCATACACATCAAACTATTACCCACAAGGGAATGGTTAGGCAGAATCAAGCAAAAATAATATCATGAGCATATTCTATAAGTTATCAAATGAAAATCAAAGGAACTAGCGCAAAAAGATCTATGATGTGTTGTGGGAAGATAAGATAACACCAAAGAAAGAAATTTGTATGTTTCCATTCTAATCTCTATCCAGGATCAAGGAAGAGATTACAATCACAATGGATATGTCAGAGATCAAGTTTCTCCAAGAAGTGGACAATGGGAAATATTGTGATGCTATTGATAAAAGAATTTTGTTTCTTGAAAAGCTTGAAGAAGATAGGTTCAAGGTGGTGGACTGAATCAAATCTCACCAATTTAATGTCAAGATATTTTTTTAAAATAAGGATAAGGATCGAGAGTTAAAATTTGGAGATCTTGTTTTGATTTGGGGAAATTGAAGAGAGCCGAAGGGAAGCCATGAGAATTTTGACTCTTTGTGGCTTGGTCCATTCCAGATTCACAAAACTTGTGGAGAAAATGCCTTCTATCTGTCATATCTGGATGGAAAACAGATTGGAGTTTCCCCATTGTGGGTAGTATATGAAATTATACTATAACCCCGCATTGTACCATAGGTGATATAGGTGTGTGTTTCCTTTCCTTTTCATTTTTGTGTGTATCCTTTTGTGTGTGTGTGAGTACTGCGTTTCTAGCTATCTTTTGTTAATGACTATGTGAAGCCCAATGGATAAGGCACTTTGGTTCAATTATTAAATTGAGATTCTAAAGTTCCTTCTCATCTTTTCCTCACTTTTTGAATCCGAATCAATTCCCAAATGAGATCAAACAATTTTCATGTATTTTTGAAAGGGAAAAATTTAATTAAAAACATGACAAATTTTCCCTAGTGTCGAAATTTTTTATCGTAGCCCTTCCCGATACCTCTCTAGGTCAATCCATCCCCTGTGCTAGGCTATTCCCCCATCTATCTAATGTCTATTTCTATGGTCTCACCCTCACCAAAGTTTGGAAAATAATAAAATGAGTTCAAAGGAGTCTTTCAAAACAATTCTTTTCATGGTGGATCTTTCAAGAGGGCCCGAGAATGGCTATTCTTAGTTATTCTCAAGCGGGTATATACCCTATGGAGCTAATTTAAATTCCTAAATTAATTTAGAAACTATATTCATGAGCCAATATCATTATGCAATTGATTTAGGAATATTTAGGGAAAATATGGAGATCTAGGAGCAAGTTCAAAGCAAAAGTGGGTTTTTGAGGCCGAAGGAGCTTACATTGAAAAAAACACCTAAAATTCAAGAGATGATTCCGAGAACTCCAGAATGAGCTGGAATTCAAAAATATATAAATTGAAATCTGATTCAATTAAAAAATTGTGTAATCTCATATTTTGCACAACACCCATGCTTCACATGCATAACTTACAGTCCCCAATAAAAAGGGCCATTTTTGAGAATATTTCAAGCTCAATCAAACCTTGATAACCATCCCATTCTTCTTAAAATTGTATTTCCAGTCAAAATAATATTAATAAGTTCCTATAAAGTTATTTGGGAGCTCTAGTAATTCCATTTTCAAGTTATTCTCCAACCATGAGGTGAGGCACACTTTTTTTGTCCCTCTGTTCCTCTCCAAGGAGACAAGGGGATAGAAAAATTTTCCCCTCCCCAACTTAATCCCGATGGACCCTTAACATGACCATGGGGAGCTTTGATAAGCACCTTTCACCAAATTTCTATCCCCCTGCTCCAACTCATGTATGCTTGACAAGTGTCACCTTCAAGATAAGGAAATTTTTTGGTGTCCCTCTATCCCATTCCAAGGGGACAAGGGGGAAAAATTATCCAACCCACCTTAGGCCTCATAGACTCAACATATGACCTCGAGACCTCCGTCAAAAACCTTTTGCTAGTTTTTTAACCCCTTCTCCTTGTTCGGCATGCATGCCAAGTGTCACCTCCAGGATAAGGCACACTTTTAGTGTCCCCCTATCCCATTCCAAAGGGGACAAGGGGGTAGAAAATGTTCCACACCTTCCATTATTCCTCCAAGTTCCTCATATTCAAAATATATTGTAGTGAGAAAACCCCAATTTCATGCTCATAAAGTTTAGAAATTTATTTTCTCGTGTTCTAGAGATTGAGTTGAGCTAAAATGTCATATGTGAGATAAAGAAAAAAACCCATATCAAAAATTTTTATTTTGTCAAAATATGAGGTCGGGAGATCCACTTTCCAAAAATAAAAGTCTCTAAACAAGAGATTACTATAAATAGAAAATCTTAATAAAGGGAAGTTTTTGCAAAAGCGAGTTTATAGTAAGCATTCACAGGAACGAGAAAAGTGAGCAAAGGTGTTCCAAGGTAAAAAAAAGTGAAAATAGTAATTTACTATAAATAGTAAATTCTCGTTCCAAGTGTGGAAAATGGTAGTGGGCTCAATTTTCATCCATCTTTCTACTTTTTGACATCTTCACAAGGTTCCCAGATGATGGCATTTGTTTAGGAAGGTAATTCATCCTCTGCAAAGGAATGGAGACGTCAATTTTGTTACAATGGTAAAAAATGCTAGAAGATAACATTGCAAGGTGCAACAGAAAAAATCTTGAGGCATTGGGTGGTCTAACAAAGTATGAAAAAAAGGTCAAGTGCTCCTAAGATCATCATCATAAGTATTCAACCAAGTTGAGGTCATCCACTCTCCCCCGAGAGGCAAGATGAGAAATATCAATGAGTTGTTCAAACTAATCCAAACTATTTGAACTTAGTGAGATAAATCAAGTATTCCAGGAGTGAGATAGGAAAGATTTCATGCCTCTCAAATCAATAAAGGTAAAGTTTGTAGTCTTGCAGCATAGTGTGCAAAATATGGATGTAGATGTCGGGAAATTTAATATCATGGATAATAGTTTTGAAATCCTAAGGAACAAAATATTGATCCTCATTCTCATTACGAGGTTGGGAATGCATCATCATGAGTGAGGCTTGTGTTCATCTCAATCCCACTTTGAGAGGTCTTGAAACAATGTTTTTAAACACTCATTTGGAGACTCGAGGTGTCTGTGCATCATGCACAAGGGGAAGTTTGTGATCATCATCATCATTAGCAAGGAAATAGTGTTCACAAAGTGAAATTCATAAGAGCTTTCCAATCAGTATAGAAATGTCATAGAGGGTCATTAGAGGCTAGTTTCCATCTTCAACTTCTTCAGTGCAGATCTTCATTGAAGGTAGAGACATCTTCAATCATGCTTTGGAAGCACTTATTCTTTCTTCTCCTCTCTCATTATTTCTCCTCTTCTCTCCCCCTTTCTAATTCTTCATTGTGAGTAATCATGACATTTTTCTTATTCATTTAAATGTGACTATAGTCAATATTGTAATAAGTCACCCTTAATTAATAAAAGGGGACTTAATTTCATCCCTAGGGATTCAAAATTCACATGTTGTGGAGGACAATCAAAAGGTCATGTGGGGGGTAGGCGAAGAGTCATTCCAAATTCTATAAATTGTAATGAATTCCCCATTTTTAAGGGTTTTCAATTTTGTATGACCATGAGAGATTACTGCTTGTGAAGAAAAAAAGAGATAGTTAATTCCTCTTGTTCTCCTCTCTATGTTCTTCTATTTCTCACTATGTACAATTTTGCCAAAACATCAATGAAGAAGAAAGGAGTTTCTTGCCTTTTTATGAGAAGATTATTGAAAATTTGTGTTCCTAATATTATCTTGTCTTGTTGCTAATATAAAAATTGTTTTCTTTCTATATTTATGTGTTGAAGTACTCTAATTAATGTTTGTAGGAATTTGATTTTCTATTTGTAATATTAATCCCCCTCTCTTTTTCCCACTCCTTTTCCTACCTCCTTAGAAAATTCCTCCCTTGCAAGAAATTGAAAGATTTTACCATAAGTTCAAAGTGGAGTGTTTCTATTAGATCCCCGGGATTTAGGCCACCATAGATTATAATTTCACGCATGCATAATAAATGGAGTTGCACCATTCAAGAAAAGGGACCTAGATTCTTGAATGTTGGTAGATACCCACCAATTTGTTCACCTGAAATTTTTCTCTCCAACAACCCTCTATCTACAACTATTTCCTTGAACTTATCAATCTTTGTAACATAATTGTACTTGATTTTATACAACCATCTAGATCCTACAATACTTATTTTAGGAGGAAGAGGGACTAGTTCCCAAGTTTTATTCTTGATTAGAGCATTGTATTCAAATTTCATAACTTCAATCCACCTTTCATCTAGATTAGATTATTCAAAATATTGAGGTTCAACCTTATACAAAGTTGACAAGGCATGATAAGAATTCGACTACAGTCACTTTTCTCGATTATTAGGCTAAGATTTAGAAACCAAATTTTGAGCCCACTTAGAAATTCTAGACTAAGATACATATTTTGATGACTCCCCCTCAATATCCACATCCATCATATCTAAATAAGGATGTTCATCCTCATGGAAATCTATTTCCATATCGACTAGGGATTATCAATTTCCGGCTTTCAAACTCATGAGAAACATATTATAGAAAAGAGGTAGGATCAAAAAATGGTTTCTCAAGGACATGAACATTCCTATTTTATATGATCTCATGTTTGATTGGATCATATACATCTAATACTTTTGTGCAACCGCCATACCTAACAAATATGCAATAGTAGGAGGTAGGATCAAGTTTATGTCATTTTTTTGTAGGAATGAGAAGGGAGAAAAACTACCAAATATCCTAAATTGGATATATCAAGTTTCTATTTGGTTCATACTTCATGAGGTGTAGTTTGATACAAAGCCTTAGTAGGAACCCTATTTAGAATTTCAAAAACAATATGTCGAAATATTTTCATTGATGTCAAAATAATGTTGATAAAAAAATTAGTTCACGTGCTTCATATTGTTAGAAATATTATTCATTGATGTTTTAGTAATGTTTCAATCAAGAAAAATTTGAATTTGGTTGAATTATGCATGGCGCACAACAAAGGAAAATATGTTTTATTTTTTCACGAATTTTGTAGTGTTTCGTGAGTTTTAGAGTGTTCCACAAGTTTATTTAGTGTTCCATGGATTTGAAAATGGTATGTAGTTTGACATGTGTTTGGTTTAGTGTTTTTTGAGTTTGAAATCATTTGACAGTGATTTGTGTATTTGAAGGACCACCTTGAAGTATTTTTTGGTTTTAGTATGCAATTCAATACCATGTAACAAAGGTTGCATGCCACAAATCAAAGAAAATGGTTTTCTATTGGTGATTGATAGCAAATAGTTGCACAACAAAGGGATTTTCTCTTTTATTGTCTTGCGGGTTTTTAAGAGGAGTGGATTTCATTATATAAAAGGGATTTTCTTCCTAACAAAGGGAAAACAAAACAAATGCCATGAAAGTCATGAAATTTTGCAATACAAAGGAAAATAGAAAGAAATACCACATAGTCTAGAGAAAGTATACAAATGTTTAGGAGAATATAGAAACTCAAATATCATTCTTCGAAAGATGACTCATGTCTTGAATCCTAAAGAATGTTATTTTGGTGACTCTCGATTATATTACATATTGTTTTGAGAGATGAACATGATATACAAATCGATATGATTACAAATTCAAAAGTGTGCGCTCAAAAGTATGATGATGAATTGCTAAGGAAGAGAGAGAGAGAGAGAGAGAGAGAGAGAGAGAGAGAGAGAGAGAGAGAGAATATAGAGGAGAAGAGAGGAGAGAATAATGAAGACTTATCAAGAAGATATATAAAGAGGAAGGAATAGAAAAATCAAACAAAAATAAATACCAAATTATTGAAGAAGGAAGAGTGAGCACCACATGAAATAAATGAAGCATGAGTAGTGCATGTGTATGTAACTTGAAGTAAAGAATGAATGGGGGTGAGTGGAGTGAATGAATAAGAGATGGATAATTGAGGAGAGATTCTAGAAAAATAGTACAACATGAGAAGGAAGACCATAATTTCCACTCATCAGGTTGAAGAAGAAAATACAAAAAGTGGGAGTTTGTATTGTTGGGGATTGATGTATCCAAAGTGAGTTGGTACTCAAGAATTAGCTAAGTTTGTTCTCAACACTTGGAGATTGGTGTCTCTAGTGATTTGCTGATCATCATTGGGAATTATTACCTCTAGTAGGTTGGTTCCTATAAATATTTTTAAAGAAATCAACTTTGTGACTGAATTTGAGCAAGTAGATCCAAGTAGTCCTTTCGCTTATGGTTCTTCTCCCGAAAGGGTTTCCACATAAATCATGTGTTTCATAGTTTTTGAATATTGTATGATTTTTTTATTTATATATATTAACATTTATAAATACGTAAAAAATTATATTATATTGATTCACTCCCCCTCTCAATATAAGTGTGTGCTCTTCAATTGGTATCAGAGCTAGTTCCTTCAAGAATATTTTAACAACTAGAAGGTATATCTCGAAGCATACATGATGATACAAGATGGATTCTCCTTAAATAAATCTCTACTATTTGATGGAACTAATTATTATTTTTAGATTATAAGGATGTGAAATTACCTAATGTATCTTGCTTTTGATATTTAGAAATCATTTGTAAATGGATATGTAACTCCAACAACTCATCCAACAAATCCTACTTTGGAAAGAAGGAAAGAGAAAGCAATGAAAAATATTTGAATGCAATATTGTGTGGTCTGTCAAAATTAGAGTTTGTTAAAGTAATGAATTATGTTTTATAAAAAGAAGTCTATGAAAATATCAAGAACATATATGAAGGAGATGATAAAGTGAGAAAATAAAAACTTAAAACACATAGAAGTCAATTTAAGGGTCTAAGATTAAAGGAAGAAGAAAACATTACATCATACCTTCTTCGTGTAGATGAAAATTTTAATACCATTAAAGGACCTATAGAATAATCTAAAGATAAAAAAATTATGCAAAAGGTGTTAAGATCTCTTCCTTTAATAGTTGATGCCAAAGTTTTTGCCATCAAAGAAATGAAAGATCTAGATAATTTAACAATGGATGGATTACATGGAATTCTAACAACATATGAAATGAGAAATCATATAAATGTGAGGTATCCTATAAAGCATCAAATAAGATGAAGAGAAAGAATCTGAGATACATAACTACTCCAACAATGATTCAAACGGGAAGAAGCTCACTTTGTCAAAAATCTGAAGAAAGGATTTGGAAATAAAAAGGTAAGTTACCCTTCAAATGTTTTAATTGTGGTGAAGTAGGACATTATTCTAATAAATGTCTATATGAAAAAAACAAAAAACAATGATAATGAAGTAGATCACAACTTGAAGGAAGGAAACAAGTATTATAAATCTTAGAGGAACTATATGAAAGGAAAATCGAGAAAAGGAAGAACTTATTGTTAACCAAAATAAGCTCCCTCTTATTTTGGGTTAACTTACTCCCTTTTGTGCCTCAGTCCAAATTTCACAAAGTTCAGGAACTCAAGGATTTTTGGAAAATACTCCATCAAATAGAGAATTTCTTCCCCTTTCTAGAAAGGTAAAGAGCTCTTTCTAACTCCTTGTATTTTTTGAGTTATGGCTCGACAGAGTTAGAAGGGAAAATTTTCCCAAGGCGGACCTACGGGGCTTGGGAGAGATGTTTGCCAAGGAATCTCGAACCGGTGGGGAATCGAGGAAAAAGTGAAAAATTTCCCTTTTGTCAAAAAGGTGAAAATTAAGTGTTGAGTTGGCACATCAAAAAGCTAATGCGAGTTGGTGGACCTTCGGAGGCAAATGAGATTTTTTGAATTTTTGTCAAAAAGTGTAAAATGGAAAAAATGAGCCCCTGCCTCTGCCAAACCCAATGGATGCCATGTCATTAGAGGATTTGCGGGAGAAAATTTTAAAATTTGCTTGAGCTATTTTTTGCTAAAAACGTTAAGGAAAAACTCAAAAGGCCATATCTTTTGATCCAGAGCTCCATTTTTGACATTCTTGGTACCAATGGAAAGATCTGAAGATTCTCTTCATCATGGAGTCTTCGATTTTGGATTTTGGTAAAGATTTGGGGAGAAATTTTCAAAATGCATTTTGGCATGGAAAAGACAAAAACTAGTTCCAACCACCAAATTTAATGAAGTATGGGTCATTTTCTTTGGTCTGCAAAGTAGATACATGGAATTATGAGCTTTTGCATCAAGCCCATCAATAGAGGAAGAATTAAAACACATTTTGAAAAGTGGTTGGAGAAGATCCCGCATTTTTCCTCTCTTCTCATGTTTTTCTATAAAATGTAAACAGAGGCACATAATTAGTGGTTGTTCATTTTTCTTCTCTGCCTCCCCCTTCTTTTCTTCCCCAGGGTCAAAAATGGAGTTTAAACCTCCTCCCTGCTTTGTAATGACATTTTTTTCCTCTTTCCTGTGAAATGGTGCACTGTGTAAATCTGGAGCAATAAAAACATGTTTTTGTGATGCATTTGTCCATCCTTTGCTCGTTTTATTGCATCTTCTTGCCTCTCTTCATTACAGGGTATTTGTGCATGTTTTGAATGTTCATTTGCAGATTTGGGAGCTATGTTCATGGGGTTTTGGAACATTTTCTATGTGAATCTGATCTATGGTCTGTGATGTTGTTGTCCATCCTTTCCATTTCTCACCTCTCTTTGTTCCATGGCATTTTAGTAGATGATCAACACTTTCCTTCTCTGGTGTATCATCGTTTTAGTGTAGGCTCTGTTTTTCTCTTGTTTTCTTTCTCTCCTTGTCTCCTTGGAAGTTATATTAGGATTAGATTAGCTTGCCTGCACTAGAATATCTTGTGGTAGGTAGTTTAGGAAGAGGAACCAGCCTTCTCTGGAGATCTTTCCCACTTTTGTAAGGTCCCACACCTTGGGGAAAGTTTAATGTTATGCAATCACACCAAATGAGTCTACCTTAGAAAGTAGATATCCATAACTCATTTGGGGGTGCTATGATTTCCCACTAACACTTATACAAACACAAGAAAACCTCTATACCAAGGAGGAAAGTAGCTCATCTGAAGAAAGTGATAATGAAAACTCTATCGGTGATAAATAAGAATTGTTTCTCATAATAGTAGAGATAAAATAAATCAAATGAGAAATAGTTTAAGAAGATGCTGAATTTGATCTTGAAGGAGATCTCATTTGTGCCCTATATGAGATCGAGATAGAAAGAAAATCTAAAACAAAAACAATAATTTTTAGAGTATTTTATTTCCTCTCAATTTCCTAGGCATGATGACACTTCATCCAACAAAATTTGAAAGCTCACCTAGAGTGCGCATAGCTACTAGGTCCCTCATTTTTACAGGCTTGTCAAGATGTTAGCATGCATGTTCATGATTACCATTATCAAAGCATACATTCAGATGTAGATCATTACAAACATCATAAGGAAACACATGTAATAAGGAAACATAACAGATCAAACCATTACTAAGATTAAGTGTACTATATGATCACCATACTCAGATACATCAATTACCATAATCTAACCATGATTATCCTTATTAATTTATCAAATAAAAGAATTTGAATACATCACAATAATAATACCAGTCTCCATAGAGTTATGTGTACTAGAACATTAGAGAAAAATAATAGTACAATACATATGGTATCTAATACATGGTGTCTAAAAATATGAAGATAAACTAATATATATAGGGGTGGGGACTTTCCCTTCACCTCCCATGCATCTCAAAATAGATGGCATGCCCACAATAGCCATGCGCTAGCAGCTACATGCTTTTACAAAAAGGCTAATAATAGATTATCCTATAAATAAAATCTACTTTAATCCTATTATTAGCACGGCCTATGCATGAAATTTTATCTCAACTTTAGTCCCAAAATAGATATTCCTTAGCCACAAAGTCTTCTTGCTTTATCTTTACTTGGGTCGCACTCTAACCACTTTTCCTATTTTTAGCCTATGACATGAAAAATTGGCTAAGTCTTGGTTTTTCCTTTCCTGGCACGACCCACTTCAACCGGAACTTGCATGTGCCTACGTTCCCCCATTTTGTGCCTCATTATTCTATGTGCCCTCTTAATACTTAGGTAATTTTTCCAACCCAATAGTTTCAAAACTTGAAGAAGAGTATAATGTCTAAAAATAAAATTTGACACAAGATATTGTAGAATATAACAAGGTTATCATTGGCCTAAATATTTGGCTTCAAGAGATGAAGAAAATTAATGAGGATGTAAGAACCCAATTACAACACCGAGAATAAAATTGTGAGAAGCTTGAATATGAAATTGTTTCCTTAAGAAAGGAACTTGAGAAAACATATACCAATTTGAATAGGTGTCTCAAATTTGAGAAGAGATATGAAGCCTTAGATGGAATTATCAAAAATCAAAGATCACCATTTATCAAAATAGTTCTTGGGTACAATGAGAATACTAGAAACAAATATTCTAGAGAGTCACCAAAAATGATAAGTATAGATAAAGTAAAAATCTATGTAGATGCCCTTAAAATACCTATCGAAATAAAAGTGGAAATAAGGAAAAAACTTATGTTCCTTAAGGTACAAGCAGTTTAAATGAAATAAATAAAAGGAAAGAGATTCATGTTCCAAAAATACCAACATTCCTCTAAAAGGCATCAAGGATAAAACCAAAAGATCATTTCCTCCAAGGAAGCACTATAAGATTAAAGGTTTCAAAACTCTTTTTATGGTTATTGTTTTTCATGTAATCAGTTTGGGCATAGAGTAGTAGATTGTAGATCCCATGTAAGAAAATTTGGTAGGATGAAGAATGCAAATGTAAGTTCTTATTTATTCTCAAATAGAAACTACAAATCATTTTCTCCTTTGATGGATTTCAATGTTGAATGTTATAAGTGCCACAACTATGGACATATTACACATTTTTGTAGAAGTGTTTATGTGGAACCTCCTCAACAGGATCAAGAATGAGGAAATCATGAATACTTAGAAGGATGAACCTGAAGAAATTTGGAAGGAGAATCCATATCAAGAAATAATAAATAAAAATCCATGCTTGTCTAGACAATGTTTCATGCACAAAATGAAGGAAATCAATGGTATATTTATAGTGGTTTCTCAAGCCAAATGACTAGATAATAAAGTAAGCTTCTTGTTGGCCATTGTGTCCTAGTGTTGTCATTTATTTCAAATAAATTGATGGAAAGGGGGTAATGAGTTCTTATGAGTATCCATGAAGAATTATTCATTGTCTAGCATGAAAATTTGTTGAGAATTGTTTGGTCTTGGTCATGGTTCATGGTGTCTTAAGTCAGTATGAGGGCTTGTAGAGGAAATGTAAGGCATGGATAATGTTGGCATGAGGTCATAAAATGTGATGAAGCTCAGTATAGGTGTTCAAGATTATTCAAGTGATGTTGAGGTTAGTTCTAGTGAAACAAGCTTGTTTCTAGTACTTGTTTGTGAGGCCTAGTGAGCAGTATGAAGCATGAAATGATGAAGTGAATATTGTAGCAGATGGTTAAGCATGGTAACAACATGGAGATCATGTATATGGTGTTTTAGGATACTAATAAGTGTCTTATTTTACTTGTACAAGTATTTGACATGGTTTTTAGGTCATTCTAGGCATATTCTTAGACCTAGTGCATGGTGTTTTGCATGGTAGTATGAAAAATGGAACAGGGAAATCTTGTGTAAACATGTGGAAGGTGGGTCATTGTATATGATGTATATGAATAGTTTCAGGTCAGTACTCATAGGTTTTATGATGATTCTAGGTCCTTTGAAGTAATAACAGTGAGAACAAGACAAGTAGACATAGGTAAGTCAATGTGGTTAGAGATTTTCAAAAGAATTTGAGCATTAATGAGACTTGTTTCAGTTAGAGGAGGCTCTCATGATGCTTCTTTCCAAGTTTCAGGTTAGTATGATGATATTTTCTCAAGATATGATATTTTTACCAAAGCTAGGTTTGTAAAGGTGAAGATTTGTGCTAAAAGTTGACCTTTGGATGTTCATTGTGGAATGTATGCTTCACATGGGGACCTAAATTCATCAGAATATATTTTTAGGTCAGATATGAAGATTTTAAATAAGGAATAAGGTGGTTTGATTGTAAGGTTTTTATAAATGATCGTTAAGAAGATAAGTTGGTTTGAAACCCTAACAAAACCCTCCTAGAGTGACTTGAGAAAAATGAATTGTTTGACATTAAAAATGTCTTGGAAAAATTTTGATGCATCAAGGTTGGAGAGGATTCCTCATATATCATTTTGGTTATAGTTTGGTGTTTTGGCTATTTTGGGAAGAGAGAGAAAAACCCTTGTTTTATGGGTTTTTGTCATTTCATGGTTGAGATGGTGGTTCTAGAATGAAAATAAAAGTGTTACAGAATCCTTAAGATATGTTCTACATATCCATGAAATTATTTAGGCTTATTTAATTCTGAATTTTTAGGTTACATGTGCTCAAAGTCAGCCTACCGATTTTGGCCTTAAGGGCTAAAATGGTAGTCTCTTGGTTTGAGGTGAGTTTGATGAAATTGCTTAATGGAGCTGATGTTTTTGGTCATGGAAAGTTGTTAGAAACCTGATATGATGTGTTGAAGTGTTTATTTTATCTAAATATGTGGTTTTTAGTTGAATACCTAATGTCCTGGAAAGCCTTAGTTGGCTTGCTCAAGAAGGTGATTGAAACAAGTGTGTTGGGTAAGATTTCTCCATGTGAGATATGCATGTTAATGATTGTACATATTGATAAAATTTTCCATGACATGTTACAGGTAGTAGTTGATCTTGCAAGTGATTTTAGAGGTGATGGAAAAAAATTCTATAAAAGATCGGTTATTTAGTCCTTAGATCCTTGAAAAGTAGTTTCGAATAGTAGATTGGTCTAAAGCCTTACACTATAATTTGGAAGATAAAGTAAGATGTTATGAAAATTATATTACGATACCTTTCTAATTATATATGGTTTATGTCTTTATGAAGATTTTTGATAGGTAAACCAACTCAATTTTGAAGACCTAAGTCTGGGGTCTTGAGTCCAGCTTTGGATCAATTACATAGTTTGAGTTGTTTGGAGGCCTTCCACTTGGATTTGGAATAAAATTTGAGTTGTTTTAGAAATTATACTCAGATATGTTTTGAATGGTATATTAATTGAGTCATTATGATGAGTTTTTCTATGTAAATTTGGTTGTTTTTTAGGACTAAAATTTTGAGAATTCAAGACCTAATGGGGTTTTCTTGCTCCTTGGAGTGTTTCATGATAAATATGGTTGTTTCAGTTATTCCTGAGACCTTTGATAGTGCTTCAAGGTATTACCCATGTTTCATTATGATTTTAGAGCCATGAAAAAGTTTTTTGAATACCTTAGAGCTGTTGGAGCATTCACTAGAGCTTGGAGAGTGTGTTTTGATCTTCCTTATTGCATTTGGTGATATATTAACCCCTCTTGACCTACTTAGGTCATTTGAGATTATTTATATGATGTTATTATTATACTTTTGAGTTGGGATGATGGATATACTTATACATGGCTGACTTATAGGTCTTTAATGAAGTGTTGGGTATATAAGCTAGTGTGTGTAGTCATTTGTGACCATTGTGAAGGCTAGAGGTTGAATGACCTAAAGGGAAGATTTGGATCTTGAAGGAGGTATTAGTGGACATTATGAGAATGATAATTTGATGCTTTAATATTCATTATTGAGAGTAGGTAATGTCCAACTAGGGTAGGTATGAGATAAAATTGAAGGAGAGGGAGAATTTGAGAAAAGAAGAAACATGTGTATTTGATTAGTTATGAGTAGTTAAGCCTATGGGGTTATGAATGACCTATATGGGGTTGAATAAGAGTGAATATGGGTTCATAAAAGAGCTGAAAAGAGAAATCAATACCTGAAGAAGTTTAAGTATTATATGTCTAAGGACAATTGACATATTCATCCCATGAAGAAGAAGACTTCAACGAGCTAGGAGAGTGCTTATTTTGATGAGGGTTTACAGAGTTGCAAGATAAAATTAGATCCCTATCAGTTGTGTGAGCATCATATTATTAGTGATCATCCATTTCTAGGTGTTTGAGTTAGTGCTTTATCACCTTAGGGGGTTTTAGCCTCCTTGTAGGGTTGGTACTCTACTAAATCAAGGGTTGGAGCTCCCGTGGGGTTGGTTCTCCTTATAGGGTTAGTGCTCTATTAAACTAGGGGTTTGTGATCCTTATGGCATTGGTGCCTCATTAATTTTGAAACATAACTATATAAAAAAATTATGGGTTTTCTTCCCCTTGAGGGTTTCCCATTTAAATTTGGTTTCCATGAGTTATTGTGTTCTTCTTGCATATGCTTTGATGGTTATCTTGTATTGATAAATATTGATGAATAAGCTATAGTGAATGGTTGATGAATGTTAATGGTTAAAATGAAATAAATTTTGTATGCATACTAATTCACCCCCAACGTTTTTAATTCTAACAATTGGTATTAGAGCTAGGTCATTCAAAAGCAAGTTTAACCACTTGAAGGTGATCCTAGAAGAAAAATATGGCATAGAAAATAAGGAAAGAGAACTAGGAGTTGAGATCCATGGCCAAGAAGGATGGAGAAACCATCAACAATCTCAAGAGTCAGCTGGAGAAGGAAATTTCAGATCTGAATTTAAAGGAAGATAAGTGCAATCAATTGATGTCCCAACCATGTTATAGTAGTGTGTATGGTGATGTTGGAAATAAAGAGGCTGAAGTGGATTTTCATGTTGAATTAATGCATAAAAAACTGGATAATATAAAGCTAGAGTTAAGCATCAAGGAAATGAAATATTAAATTGAAGAGATAATTGTTGATCTCTAGTCCAAGGAGGAAGAGTGTGTTAAGCTCTTGAAGGAAATTTAAACTATAAAGGCCAAAGAGAATGAGTGTATTATCTGTGAGGTTATTAAGATCATAATTGGAGAAGGTATATAACATGATGGAATCTTATAAGAAGATATCCAAGGCTTTAGATGTTGACTTGGGACAAGAAGATGCTAGTCCTAGTTCAAATATAGATCAAAAGAGATATGTAGGTGCAAGAAAATTCAATACGAAGAAGACTAACTCCACAAAACAACCAAATTCTATGAGGTATGCAAAATTTTATGGTTATTGTTATGTTTGCAATGGATTTAGTCATAGAGTAAGAGATTGTATGAGAATTTTCAGTTGTGTGTATCCTTAAAGAAATGGAAGAGATCACATTATTCATCACCAAAAGATATACATAATATTATTTTTCGTAAGTGTCATCACAAGGGTCATATTGCAAGGTTTTACTTTCATGATTTATAAAGGCAAGTGAAGAAGGTTGAAGATTGAAAATTTAAAGAAGTGTGGATGCCTAAAGGCGTCAAAGAAAAATCATATCCAGTCAAAGTGAAAGAACAAAAGGTAATCAAGGAGAAACCAAGGTCAATTAAGGATAACAAGAATATTAGTCATGCAAATGAGGTCAATAAGTCCGAACCAAAGGAAAAGGAAATTCATATGTGCATATCTTCTATTCAGCCCCTACTTCCTAATAAGTTGAAAAAACTTGGTATTTGGGATACCTCAACAGTTGTAAGGTATAAGATATGATTTGTCTAATGAGGTTAGAAGTCTATGTTGTTGATAAGGTTTCGGGTTTGTAAGATTTCATCTTTTATCATTTTCCATAAGATTTGTATGTTAGTCTAGTCATTGAAAGTATAATATTGATTACTTGTTCTAAATAATTCGAGGTTTGTGTTGGTATTACAAGTTAAAATAAAGTATTATGATTCTATGCATCACTAGATGGAGTCCCGAGTTGTGATAAAGTCATGTTATGTTTGTATAAGTAAAAAGAAGGTTGGATGCAATGGTGTCTTGATCTAAGTGGTTCTAAGGTCTTTGATATGTGTTTTAAGAAGTATGCAGACAAGTTTATGGTCTTCATCAAGTTTTTGTTGTCACATTAGTCTCAAATTTTTGTTAGTATTGTTTTTCAAAGTGGTATAATTCCACTGAAATATGTATTTATGGTATAAATAAAATGAAGTATGATAGTATCTTTATATTGTATGAAACCACAGTCAGGGGACAAGCAAGTCCCTCCTCTTTAATGGGAGAGGTTCCCTTATTGAAAATGAAACCACAAATCGGGGAAAACCTCCTATAATGGGAGAGGTTCCCTTAAATACAAATACACAATATTTCATTTAATGGTGGTTTCTGATATCTTGAAATGTGTTTTATGCCTAGAAAGTTATCAATACATGAGGATAGAAGACTTGAAGAGAGGAGGGAGGTAGAAGAAGACAATACTTTCAGGGAAAAGAGATGGCAGAGAAAACCCTTATATGTATTGAGCAAATGAGATATAGAATAGAACCATTCACGTTTATAATAGGCATAATCCATAAACTCAAAGTTCTTGAGATTGTATAAACTAGAACACAAAGTTTCTAAGCATGCAAGGATTAAATGATTCACAGATCAGAGAAAGAAGGAAAGATAAAATAGAGGAAAAAGGGGAAAACCTTTGTATTGATTTCTTCCAATTCAAAATTACAGTTTCAGAATATCAAAATTCCAACCTATACAATGGCTTTGAAAGCTCATGATATAGCTCGCAAGAGATGGTTACAACTTCCTTAAGCAAGAAAGAAATAATTACAACTTATTCCAATCATCCACACCCTTTTGAATTCTTGATTTGCAAAGAAACATTAATGGTGGAAAAAATAAGTTTTTAAATATACGGCCATTTCATTATTTCACCAGTTAAAACATGGGCCATTTGATTTACTTCTATAACTTTAAATTTGGGTCACCCACATGGAAGGAATTGATTGGAGTGGGCCTGCGGATGCCTTTTGCATTTTTTTCCTTTGAAGTTGCACAGGCTGACATGTGGAGAGATCTGTTGGTTCCTTTATACTTAGTCGATTCGGGCCTATTTCCTGCTTGACCTATGTTGACCCCTAGACACATGGAGGGTTGGCACTCATTTGAGTTTCCATTTTGGAAATGCCTCTTAAAATTACACTGAGCTAACACGTGTCTCCTTCCACCGGTCTCGGACTTTTCAACGGACAACTCTGTCTCTCCATTAACTTTCACCAAATGGTGAGCTAGCGCTCATTTGAAGATTGACCCTTTGATTTCACTTCCAAAATGGCGTCGTTAAGGCACATGGAGACTTCCTCCAACCTACCCATACTTAGTCAATTTCAACGATCGGCTCTTTCTCTTTTTGACCTAGGACACGTGGAGGACTAGCGTAAGTTTGAGAACTTCCCCCATCCCGACTCTTGAAGCTGCACCAATGATGCACATGGTGCCGTCCACTTGAACCTTCCATACTTAGCTGATTTTAGCTTGTTTTACCTTCATTTTGAACCTGGACACGCAGAAATCCTGCGCTTATTTGAGGATTGTCCCTTAGGCCCTGCCCTTGGAGTTGTGTCATTTGGACACGTGGAATCTTCCATTGTCATTTGAAACATGGCCATGTCGTATCCAATTAGGAATATCCACGTACTACCCATGGATGTTGGGGGCAAAAATTAATAGGAAGATATGCCTATCATTCCCGACTATGAGAAGAAAATAAAAAGAAGGGAAGAAACTTCACCAATACGCTTGACTTTCAAATTGTTCTCCATGAATGGGAAAAACACAAACAATTCTAGGCTCAACGTGATCCAATACTCCAAGGTACAGACTCAAAATTTTGAAATTTGACTTCAAAAGAGGGGAATTTTGAGGATGACAACAACTAGCTCTTTCTGGGGATGACTTGGCTTGGAACAAAGACACAAGGCAAGATCAAGAACTGTAGATAACTCTAGGAAAGAGGACCAATGTCTTACCCATTGGGAAAAGGATTCAAAAACAAAACCAATACAAGGCAACACACACAAGATGGGAAAAAGAAACAAAACAAACCAAAAGGGAAGAATAGAAATGAAACACAAAGGAATGACCCAAAACCAAAACATTGTACATAATATATAGAAGGACCACCTAGTCACCTAGGACTTGAAAAACTTCAGATATTTCCCACTATAAGGAAGTGGGAGAGGAGAACCATCCATGTAATCCAGATAAAAGAGTTCTCTCCAGAAAAATGTCTGATTCTAAAAGGACCAAGCCAAAGAGAATCAAACTTACCATGACTTCCTCGTGGCTCATGTCTTTTGTCCCAAAGTAGCACAATGTCTCCCACTTGGAAAACTCTGGGTTTGATTTCTTGTCAAACAAAGCCTTCACTTTCAACTAATGAGCTGCTATCTGTCAACCACTTGCAATATGTCTTCATTAAGCTTTTGAAGGTACAAAATTCTCTTGTCCAAAGAGCTACTGAAACTTGAATCTTCAATGATTTTCATCAAATGCAAGGCTGGAAATTCCACCATGACTGGAAGTTGAGCTTCCACACCATACACCACTTGGAAAGGGACATTCCAATTGCTCTCTTGGGTGTAATTCTATCAACCCAAAGTGCATCATATAGCTTCTTGTGCCAATTCCTCTAAGAATCATTTACAAGCTTTCTAACTATGTTCACCAAGTTCTTGTTTGTTGATTATCTATCCATTCCCTTGAGGGTAGTAATCTGAAGAATGAGTAAGTGAGATCCCATACCCATAGTAGAAATCCATCATCTCGGCAGAAGAAAAATTGGAAGCATTGTTAGTCACAATTTTGTTTGGGATCCCAAACCTGATCAATATGTTCTCCTTAATGAAGTTACAAACTACCTCAGAAGTAGTGCTCTTGACTGGGATGGCTTCCACCCACTTGGTGAAGTAATCTGTGGCATTCAACACATGGTTATGTCTAGCACTAGAAGGTGGGTTAAGAGTTCCAATGAAATCCAATCCCCACTGTTGAAAGGCTCATCAATCACTACTGGCTTTAGTGAAAAAGTAGTCAACTTAGGTCTTCCAACAAATGTTTGGCATGCTTCACATTTATCAACCCATTTTGATGCATCTCTTAATAGAGTGGGCCAATAATAATCACACAGAAGTATTTTATGAGTTGTTATAGTAGAGGAGAAATGACCTCCACAAGCTTGGTCATGAAAAGTAGAGAACAACTTCTTTTGTTGCTCCTTGTCTACACACTTCAAAAACCTTCCATCTATGCCTCGTTTGAACAAAGCATTCTCCCATAGCACATATTGTGTAGACCTCAATTTGATGGCTCTCTTCTCTTTGGCACTCAAGTGAGATGGACACTCTCCATAGGTCAAAAAGTGAGCAATGTCAGCATACCATACATCTAATGAGCTGAGGAACAGAACAACAGGGACATCAACTCCATCTTTGGACAACTCCTTGCAGCTCCTTCAGCAATGAGTTCACACAAGCCCTTACCCTGAACCAGATTTGTTGTCCTGATATCAAGATCATACTCTTGCACCTTTTCTACCCAATTACCTCTCTTGGTTCCAAATTCTTGTTGAGTAAGAATGGATTTGATTGTTGTATCAGGCACCAACACCACAAAATGAGAATTAAGGATGTAAAACCTAAACTACTTGATAGCTTTGACAACTGCAAAAGCATGTTTCTCCATCATGGTGTACTTCAGCTCATGATTTTTCAAGACATAACTCATGAATGCAATTGGGAGCTCATGATCTTCAACATTCTTTTGGGCTAACACAATAGCTAGGGTATTTTTAGTGGCATAACAATAGATAATGAAATCTTTGCTAAAGTCAAGGCATGCCAAGATTGGAGTCTTTGCAATAGCTTTGTTTAATGTCCTCAAATGATTTCTTCCCTTTAGAGGACCAACCAAAATTTTCTTCCCTTGCATCATGTGAGCAATGCTCATAGTAAGTTCTACAAAATCGGGGATGAATCTTCTTAGGAAATTGATCTTACCAAAGAAAGAATGGATACCTTTCTTACTTGATGGAAGAGGAATTTGTTGGATGGCTTGAACTCTCTCTGGATCAATCTTGATCCCTTCCTTTGAAACAATGTGTCCCAACAACTTTCCTTCTATGACACAAAACACAGACTTCTTAGGGTTTAAATAAATCCCATGCTCTCTACACTTCTGCAATATTGTTTCAAGGTGTTGGAAGTGATCTGTTCTTGCTTTAGAAAACATTGTCAAGTCATCCAAATACACAACAATGCATTTCCCTTTCAAACTGCCAAAAGCCAAGTCCATGGCCCTCTGGAAAGTAGCACCAACATTGATGAGACCAAATGGCATCCTCTTGTATGCAAAGGTGCCCCAAGGAGTAGTAAAGGTAGTCTTATGTTGATCTGTAGTATTCACCTCTACTTGATTGTACCCGAAATCCATCTAACATAGATAGCATCTTTAAGCCTGTGACAACTTGCAATACTTGATCCATCATGGGAGAGGATAGTTGTCCTTCAAAGATCCTTGATTTAGATTTCTGAAGTCCACACAGATACAAATCTCACCATTCTTCTTCTGACATGCACTATATTAGCAATCCATGTTGAATGATGGATGGGGAAGATGATCTTAGCCTTCAAAAGCTTTTGTATTTCTTGGAAAATTGTATCAGCTATCTTTGGATTATATTTCCTTTTCTTTTGTTTGAAGGGTTTGATCCCAGGCTTAAGAGGAATGAAATGTTGCATTTCTTTAGGCTAAAATCCTTAAGATCATCATAAGAGTAAGCTAGAACATCAACATACCTCTTCAACAGATTCACCACCTTCTTTTTCTCTTCTTGAGTGCAACATTTTCCAATGTTGACCATTTTGGGATCATCAAGACTCCCAATATTCACTTTCTCAGTCTCAGTAGATTGTCGAGCTCCTTGGGAAACTTTAGACTTCATATACCTATCATGTTTATCAAAAAGATCCTCCAAACTCACCATCCCTTTAGGGATTTTGTTGCCTTTCAGTTTGATGCATCCATCTTGATCCATCTCTTCTTTGACACCCTCTTCAACAAATGACACACACTCTCTAGGAATATTGTCACTTCCTTCAAAGTCTGAACTGATCAAAAAGTTGTCTCTGAGCTCCAAGAAAGAAAGAAAATGTTGGTCATCATTGAAAACTTGCCAATTATTTGCATTGTCAGGCACACTGGGTCTATGGATCATCTCAATGGTGAATTTCTCTTGAGGGAAATCAAGATGAGGAATCAACAAGGACCCCGAAATAGCTAGAGATTCATCCCTAGTGTTCCTTTCCCTTGGCATAACTTCAATGGAAAAAGCATCAAGGAATTCAATGGAATCCCAAACCAGATTCCTATAGTGCTTCAACCTTCTGTTCTTTACCTGATAAAGGTCTCTAACTTGTTTTACAATTAACTCTGCATCTCCACGAGCAAGAAGGTTCTTCACTCCCATTTCCTTCACCATGCTCAACCCAAGAATAAGGGCCTCATACTCGGCAGTATTGTTGGTATTTTCAAACTGAAATTTGAAGGAGAAAGGATGAACCTTACCCCAGAGAAATGAGCACTACACCAGCTCCAGAACCAATTGAAGAGAAGCTTCCATCAAACTCCAAAGTCCACACACCATTAGGATCAAGAAACACTCCCTGTGGTAGACTTTCCTCCTCTTGTGACATGATCATGTAGTTCCCATGCCCTATATCTACATAATATTTGTGCTTTAGGATCATCTGTCTTTTTACACAATATACTTTGCTTGTTTCTCATGCAATGCTTCTTCATCTTCCCATTGACAGGGATCAAGGCATGTGACCAATCCATTTGGATCTCACCTCCAACATCTTTGAAAAATTTCCTACTTAGCAACATGCCATAGGAAGGAGGGATATCAGCAACCAAGATGGTAGCCAAGACCTTCTTCTCTAGTAAAGCAAAGAAAAATCTACTTGTGCATCCTTGATTCTCCCAACCAAAGGCACTTCTCTACTTTCCATGGAATAGCAAGAGCCATAAGTGTGGGTTAGGGTTAGACCCAAAGCATGAGCCACTTTTACAGGCATTACATTATCAGATGCACTAGAATCAATGACACAATTGCTAAGCTTGTGGCTAGCTATGAGGAGAGTCACATAGAAGGGATTGATCTTCTCATTAGGTGAAGTGACTGCAGCCACAAGGCTTGATTGAGGTGAGGGAGAGGGAGTGGGAAAAGGCCCTTAGAAGTACTGGATGAGACTTTGGATTTGGAATTTACAAAGTTAACCATTTTGGAAAAGGCTTTAGGATGAGTTTGATAGAACTCTACCTCAAAAATCTGAATCTTGGTCTTTTTAAGATGGTCTATAATGTCAAAAGATCTAGATGTGGATGGGGAATCACTACTAGGAGTAGGAGGAGCTTTTGATCTATCAGCTTTATCATTTGTTGGGCAAGAATTCTTAGAAGTCAAGTAGAGGAAGAAGGACTAGTAGAGCTTACCTTTTGAGTGGAAGTAGTAGGAATAGGAGCTCCTCTTCTTGCAATCACCGGGATGGTGATGGGGGACTCCTTGGATATTTTTGCAGGTTGCACCACTTTTTCCTTTTTGTTGGTCTACTCTTGGGTCATAACAACATATGAATCATTGTTCATCTCAGCCACTACATCATCATAGTCATCTTCATCATCCACACCTTTAGTGGTGAGGAAATGAACTCGAGAACCACCAGGATCCTCCAGTTCTTCATCAGCTTCCTCTTCTTGTTCATCATAGAGTCCCATTCTCTTCCTCATCATCAGGCTCAAGAACTTCACAAGTAGCATTGACAGGCACCTTGAGGGTGGACCTTCAATGGCCAACCTGGTTTGAGAAGAGGGCAAGTGGTTCCTAGGCTGAAATTTCTTCCTTGGAACATCTTGATATGGAGCATGCTTGAGCCAATTGTTTCTTGATGGAAATGAGGTCATTAGCCAGCTTTTGCACCAACTGATCTGCATTACCTCCAGGAGAAGAGGAAGAAGAAGATGCTTTGGATTTGAAAGGCTCCCTTTTCAGCTTTCCAGACATGATCAAGTCATCTTCCACATTGACATCCAATCTCTGATCAGCATCCAAAGTTGTAATATTTTCTCTCCTCGGGCATAGCTTACTTCTGGAAATTGAGCATTCAAGAAGAAACACTTTTGAATCTGATCAACAGGCCTAGTATTTTATGGAATCTTGTTAATCAACTTGTTGAACTTGGCCACAAATTCTCTCATAGGCTCATGTGGCTCCTTCTTGATTTGAGAAATCTGAGCTAGCAAAGCATGCACATCCTCAGCAAGTTTGAAACGCTGCTCAAATTCGAGTTCTCATAGTAGTCCAATCGATGATGGTCCCAGTAGGAAGATGGTAAAACCAATCTGTAGCATTGTCTTGCAAGGTCTCCATAAATAACCTAACAGAGACATCCTCATGTTCAACTCCAAGGACCCCACATGTAACAATGAAGGCTGCAATGTGTTCATCAGGGTGCACTTTTCCATCACCTCTAAATTTGGGAAAATTCTTCTTGTTACCCCTAGGTAACTCATGCAATGGTTGAGGAAGAGCTAGAGGCCCAACTCTTTGTCCCCAAGGCAGAGGTGTTGCCATCCTTGGAAAGATTGCTTGAAGTGGAACTAAGACACTAGCAAGAATTAGGGCACGAGAGATTAGGGCTAAGTTGTGCTTGAGGAATGCTATTACCAGAAGCTCTATCTTCAATAGAGGTGTGCTTGTGGAATGATCTCTTCTATTTCTTCTTGTTGGAGGAAGTTGAAAACCTTGTTGATCCAAGAGTTGAAATTGGGGATCTTCAATTCCAAGAGCCCTTCTACCATGAGTATATCTTAGAGTCACTAGATCAAAGAAATGATCAAATTAGTTGTTCTTTTTAGAAAGGAAATTTGTTGAACAAATCCCTAGTAGAGTCGCCAAAAATCTGTTGGGTTTCAGATTTGCACTTGGAATGAAACCATAGTTAGGGGACAAGCAAGTCCCTCCTCTTTAATGGGAGAGGTTCCCTTATTGAAAGCGGGGAAAACCTATGTATAAATACACAATATTTCATTCAATGGTGGTTTCTTGATATCTTGAAATGTGTTTATGCCTAGAAAGTTATCAATACATGAGGATAGAAGACTTAAAAAGAAGGGAGGCAAAAGAAGAATTGGAGGAGGGAACAAGAAGACAATACTTTCAGGGAAAAGAGATGGCAGAGAAAACCCTTATATGTATTGAGAAAATGAGATATAGAATAGAACCATTCACGTTTATAACGGGCACAATCCATGAGACTCAAAGTTCTTGAGATTGTATAAACTAGAACACAAATTTTCTAAGCATGCAAGGATTAAATGATTCACATATCAAAGCAAGAAGGAAAGAGAAAATAGAGGAAAAAGGGGAAAACCTTTGTATTGATTTCTTCCAATTCAAAATTACAATTTCAGAATATCAAAATTCCAACCTATACAATGGCTTTGAAATCTCATGATATAGCTTGCAAGAGATGGTTACAACTTCCTCGAGAAAGCAAGAAATAGTTACAACTTATTCCAATCATCCACGCCCTTTTGAATTCTTGATTTGCAAAGAAACATTAATGGTGGAAAAAATAGGTTTTTAAATATATGGCCATTTCATTATTTCACCAGTTAAAACATGGGCCATTTGATTTGCTTCTACAACTTTAAATTTGGGCCACCCATGTGGAAGGAATTGATTGGAGCGGGCTCGGATGCCTTTTGCATTTTTTCCTTTGAATTTGTGTCAAGCTGACACATGGAGATCTCTTCCAGGTTCCTTTATACTTAGCTGATTTAGGCCTATTTCTGCTTGACCTATGTTGACCCCTAGACACATGGAGGGTTGGCGCTCATTTGAGTTTCCATTTTGGAAATGCCTCTTAAAATTACGTCGAGCTGACACGTGTCTCCTTCCACCGGTCTCGGAATTTTCAACGGCCAACTCTATCTCTCCATTGACTTTCACCAATGTGGCGAGTTGGCACTCATTTGAAGATTGACCCTTTGATTTCACTTCTAAAATGGTGTCATTAAGGCATGTGGAGACTTCCGCCAACCCGCCCATACTTAGTCAATTTTAACGATCGACTCTTTCTCTTTTTGGGACCTAGGACACATGGAGGACTGGCGAAAGTTTGATAACTTCCCCATCCTAACTCTTGAATCTACGCCGATGAGGCACGTGGCACCATCCGCTTGAACCTTCCATACTTAGCTGATTTGAGCTTGTTTTACCTTCATTTTGAACTGGGACATGTGGAAAGCCTGCACTTATTTGAGGATTGTCCCTTGGGCCCTGCCCATGGATTTGTGTCATTTGGATGCGTGGAAGCTTCCGATATCATTTGAAACATGTTCATGTCATATCTAATTAGGAATATCCATGTATTACCCATGGATGTTGGGGCAAAAATTAATGGGGAAGATACGCCTGTCATTCCCGATTGTGGGAAGAAAATAAAAAGAAGGGAAGAAACTTCACCAATATGCCCGAATTTCAAATTGTTCTCCATGAATGGGAAAACATGTTACATCTTTCCATGTTTAATGTATAACACCATGAGCCTAAGAAGAATTGAAAGTGCATCATCCAAATTTGATGAAGATGTCTTTAGTATGGTATACTCAATCATCCATGGTGTATGTAAGATTTAGTCATAAAAATTTTGTAAGTTGGTTATCCAGACTCGAATAAGGTCACAAAATGGAGAAGATCATAGTAGCGCAACAAAAATGTAACACAAATGCAACAGACACAAAAATACGCAATAGATGAGATTAGGCTTACATGGCTTATATGATGGATCTCT
This sequence comes from Taxus wallichiana var. yunnanensis, assembly GCA_018340775.1. NCBI lineage: Eukaryota > Viridiplantae > Streptophyta > Pinopsida > Cupressales > Taxaceae > Taxus > Taxus wallichiana. Next base: position 470,195,716 of record CM031236.1, on the reverse strand, counting down.
TGCATTATGAATGGATAATGCACCTCACTAGAATACTGAAAATTGTTGATGCTCCGAAATAGTAAGCTATATGTATATGAAATTGCTTAGGGCATGAAAAGGTGAGGTTGATCGGTTAGTAGGTGTCTTAGGAGTACGGAATCCCTAGTATGGATAATATGGTTGATAAATGCATCATATAAGGTGGTATTTCACTATATCGTGGCTCTATACGATGTTTATGGCTATAGTGATGAGCTACAGTGTCCACAATTTCGCTAAAGCAAGGGTAGCTGATTTTGACCCTCAAAATGTGTATAAAGTGTCAAGAATATTTATATGGAAAATATATTGAATTATTCTCTCGTATACATAAAGGGGGATATTTTCATGAGATCAATCAATTATGATAACATTGAAAGAGATATAAAACACTACAATGTTTCTTCATGGTTGTCATAAATGCTCTAATCCATGTCCATAGCATGTATTCAAGGTATGTACTCTCACCATGGTTTAGATAGATGGATGATGATGAAATGAAGTCAGGGAACATTCATTTGATGATTCATATACATGGTTGTCTCACATTTCTTGGAGAAATTTGGAAAAAATAGATTGAAAGTGTGGTTTAGGGCTCGTGACTCTAAAAGTTATAAATATGGTGTTTGAGGTAGAGTTTGTGGATTTGGCATGCTAGAGACCTAGAAGAAGTTAAAAAACAAGTATGAAGATAAAATTTTGAGAGTATACACTTAGGGAGATTTTTTTAGGCTCATTACAGGTCCATGGATCATTTATTACTTATGATGAAGACAAGGAATAGCAAGTAGATGCCAAGGGGGAGTCAAGTCAAATAAGTAAGTTGTGTTGTGTATTGTTGCCATTATGAGTTGTAATTTTTTCATATTTATTTATCATTGTATCCTTTTTCATATATGTAAAAGGGGGAGAGTAGCATTAGAAACATGGAAAAGGGTCTAGTAGGTTTGTTTGGTCTTGTTGGTTGCTATCAATGTTTCTAAAGGTAGTTCTTATCAATGAAAAAGGGGAGATTATTGGCCATTGTGTCTTAGTGTTTTCATTGATGTAAAATATATTGATGAAAAAGGGATTCAATAGTGTTTATGAGTCTCCATGAAGTGTTATTCATTTTATAACATGAATAAGTGTTGAGTCTTGTTGAGAATTACTTGGTCCTGATCATGGTTCATGGTGTCTTGAGTCGGTAAGAGAGATTGTAGAGGAAATGTAAGGCATGGATGATGTTGGTATGAGGTCATGGAATGTGATGAATCTCAATACATGTGTTCAAGGTTGGTCAAGTGATGTTGAGGTCAGTTCTAGTGAAACAAGCTTGTTTCAAGTGCTTGTTTGTGAGGCCTAGTGAGCAGTATGAGGCATGAAATGATGAAGTGAAGCATGTAGTAACTGGTTAAGCATGGTAAAAAATGGGGAACATGTATATGATGTGTTAAGACACTCAAAAGTGTCTTAGTGTATTGGTACAAGTATTTGACATGGTATCTAGGTCTTTCTATGCCTATTCCTAGACCTAGTGTATGGTGTTTTACATGGTAGCATGAAAACTAGAATAGGGAAGTCTTGTGAAAACATTTAGAAGGTGTTATTACATTTTATATGAGGTTTATGAGTAGTTTTAGGTCAATACTTGAGGTTTGATGACGATTCTAGGTCCTTTGAAGCAAAAATAGTGAGAACATGGTAAGTTGAAACAGGTAAGCCACTATGGTTAGAGAGATTTAGAAGCATTTGAGAATTGATGAGACTTATTTTAGTTATAGGATGTTATCATGATGATTCATGCCAGTATGATGATATTTTCTCGATGTATGAGGTTTTTTCAAAAGCTAGGTTTCTAAAGATGAAGATTTGTGCTAAAATTTGACCTTTTGATGCTCATTGTGGACTGTATGATTTACATGGGGACCTAAGCTCTTTAGAATATATTTTTAGGTTAGATATGAAGATTTTATAAAATTAATGATGTGGTTTTATTGTTATATTTTTATGAACAATTGTTAGGAAGATAAGTTGGTTTGAAACCCTAGTAAAACCCTCCTTCTAGAGTAACTTGAGAAAAGTGAATTGTTTGATATCAAGAATGTTTTGGAAATAAAATGTGATGCATCAAGGTTGAATATGATTCCTCATAGCTCATTTTTGTGGTGGTTTGGTATTCTGGATATTTTGGGAAGAGAGAGAAAACTCTAGTTTTGTGGGTTTTTTCCATTTCAGGATGATATAGTGGTTCCTAAATGAAAACAAAGTGTTCCAAAATCCTTATGAGATATGACATATAGCCATGAAAATTTTAATGCAGGTTTCTTGGATATTTTTTTGAGGTACGGGGCTCAAAGTTAGCCTACAAATTTTGGTCTTATGGGCTAAAATGGTAGTCTCTTGGTTTGAGGTGACTTTGATGAATTTATTAATAGAGCTGATGTTTTTGGTCATGAAAATTTGTTAGACACCTAATATTATGTGTTGAAGTTTTTGGTTTGATATGAAGATGTGGTTTTCAGCTTAAAGACCTAATGGCCTGAAAGCCCTAGTTGACTTCCTCAAAAGGTGATTGAAACATGTGTGTTGGGTAAGATTTATCCATGTGAGAAATGAATGTTAGCACTTGTACATATTGGTACAAGTATCCCTGATGTTTTTATGTGGTGGTTGATATTGGAAGTTACTTTGGAGGATGGAGCAAGTTTCTTTCAAAGACTAGTTATTGAGTCTTGAGCCTAGAAAAGTAGTTTTAGAGATTGAATAGGTTGAAGGCCTTCCACTATGATTTGAAAGATTAAGTAAGATTTATACAAATTGTATTCTAAGAGCTTTCTAATTATATATGGTTTTTTTCTTGATGAATAGTTTTTATAGGTGAACCAAATCATTTTTGAAGACCTAAGTCTATGGTCTTGAAGCTATCTTAGAGCAGCTTTCATAGTTTGAGATGTTTGGAGGCCTTCCACTTGGATTTGGAATAAAATGTGAGTTTTTTATGGAAATTAGACTCATAGATATTTCAAATGATATATTACTTGATTCATTAATATGATTTTCACTATGTAAATTTTATCTTTTTCGAACTAAAATTTTGGGCATTGAAGACCTAGTGGGGTTTTCTTGCTCCTTGGAGTGTTTTGTGATAGATATGGTTTTTAAGTTTTTCTTGAGACTTTTGATGGTTATTGGATGAATTCCACATGTTTTATTATGATTTTAGAGCCATCAAAAATTTATTTGAAAACCTTGGAGCTGTTGGAGCATTCACTAGAGATTGGAGAGTGTGTTTTGAGCTTGCTTGTGCATCTTGGTGCTTGATGATGATGTCTTGAGCCCTAACAAACTACTTGGGTAATTTTATATTATTTATGTGATGTTATTGTTATATTTTTTAGTTTTTATAACCAAAATTCTTGTTCACGTCTGACTTGGAGGTGTTTTAATCAAGTGTTGGGTATATAAGCTAGTGTGTGTAGTCATTTGTGACTAGTTGTGAAGGCTAGAGGTTGAACGATATAGAGGGAAGATTTGGAGATTGAAGGAGGTATTAATGACCATTATTATAAGGATAAAAAAATTAATATTAATTATTGAGAATAAGTAATGGCTAGCTAGGGAAGGTATGAGATCAACTTGAAGGAGAGGAAGATTTTGAGTAAAGAAGAAACATGTGTATTGGGTCATTTGTGAGTAGTTGAGCCTATGGGGTTATGAGAGACCTATAGGAGGTTGAAGAAGAGTAAAGAGGGGATAATAAAATATTTTTTCAGAGTGATGAATACCTGAAGAAGTTTTAGGATTAGATGTGTAATGATAATTGACATATTTAGTCCATGAAGAAGAAGACTTGAGTGAATTAGGAGAGTTCTTGTTTTAATGAGGGTTTGAATAATTATGAGATGAAATTGGATCACTATTAGTTGTGTGAGAAAAATATTATCAGTGACCATCCATTTCTAGGTGGTTGATTTTGTGTTTGATCACCTTAGGGGGTTATATCCTCCTTGTAGGGTTGTTGATCTTCTAAATTAGGGGTTGGTACTCCTTGTGGGGTTGGTGCCTCACTAAATCAATGGTTGGTGCTCATTGTAGGGTTGGTGATATACTAAAATATGGGTTGGTTCTCCTTGTGGGGTTTTTTCCTCAATAAATTTGAAACAAGGCTATATAAAGGTTTGTTTCAGTGGGTTTTCTACCCCTTGAGGGTTTCTTTCTTAATTTTGGTGTCCATGTAATTTTAAGTTCTTCTTACATATGCTTTGATGGTTGTGTTATATTGATCAATATAAATGAATAAGATATGGTGAACGGTTGATGAATGTTAATGGTTAAAAGTAATTAAAGTTTATATGCACACTAATTCACCCCCCTCTCAGTGTTTGTGCTTCCAACATTTCTTACCTTGAAACAACTGAATGGAGGTACTGTGAAGTTTGGAAACAATGCTACAACAATGATATCAGGTAAAATAACTATTACCCTTAATAATGGAAAATCAAAAATGAAAATTTCTTGTATGTTGAAGGGATGAAGCATAATATTTTGAGTGTGAGCCAAATGAGTAATAGAGGATATAGTGTAACATTTTATGTTGGGGTTTGTGAGATTAGATGGAAAGTACATGGAATTTTTTTTATGATATGTGCACAAAAGCCAATAATCTTTACATTCTTAGTGAATTAAAGATGTAAAATGCTACATGGGGGAAGTAGATGAAAGTTGGTTATGGCATAAAATAATGGGCCATATAAACTTTGATAATTTAGTAAAAATCAATTCTAAGAAAGCTATTAAAGACATGGTAAAGATCACTAAATCAACAAACACTCTTTTGCATGTTATGTCAATATTGAAAACAGAAAAGAGATGCATTCAATTAAAAGGATTACTCAACAATAATGATATTGGAACTTGTTCATATTGATCTTTACGGGCGTACAGGACTCAAATCATGTAAGGAGAGTTATTTCATGTTTTTATTGATGATTATTCTAGAATGACATGGGTTACTTTTCTAAAAGAGAAATATGAGGCATTTGAAAATTTTAAGGAATTTAAGGCCATGGTTGAAAATGAGACATGATATCAAAATTAATTGTTTAATATCTGATCGTAGAGGAAAATTAACTTGAAATGAATTTGACGAGTTTTGTGAGCATCATGGAATAAAAAGACATTTCTCTGTTGCAATAAATCCACATCAAAATGGATTTGTTACAAGAAATAATATGACTATATAAGAGATGGCTATAAAAATGCTAAATGAATCCAATCTATCAGACATTCTTTAGAGAGAAATTGTCAACACAACATTTTACATTTTGAATAGAGGAAAAATTAGAGTAAAAATAATAAGACACCTTATGAATTATGGAAGGGAAGACTGTAATGATCCAAATATTTCAAATTATTTGGAATAAAATTTTATATCAAAAGATATGATGAAGACTTTGGTAAGTTTGATTCCAAGTTTGATGAAGGTTATTTTCTTGGTTACTCTTCAAGAAGCAAGGCATATAGATGTTATAATATGAGAACACACAAGATTTTTGAAAGTGCAAATGTGAAAGTGGATGATATCAAGTATAAAAAGAATAAGACATAAGAAATTAAATATGAAACAAATATGAAGAAGAATATGAAAAGGAAGAAGTTCAAAGAAAGGATACAAAAAAACCATCCATATCAGTCCAAAGGAACCATTCAGAAAATCAAATTATAGCTGATAAAAACATTAGAGTATAGAATAGAGGAGATTGAAAAATACAGCTAAACATGTAAATGTATCGTTACTATCCAAGATAGAACCTAAGAATTTTACTGAAGCAAGTGAAGATAAGAATTGGATTGGAGCAATGGAAGAAGAGCTAGATCAAATTGAGAAGAATGAAATGTGGGATCTTGTCCCAATACCTAAAGATAAGAACAAGATTGGCACCAAGTGGATTTTCAGGAACAAGCTAAATGAAGATTGATAAGTTATAAGAAATAAGGCAAGATTATTTTGTAAAGGGTATTCACAAGTTAATGTATTGATTTTTAAGAAGTTTTTTCTCTTGTTGCATGTTTAGAGGCCATTAGAATGGTTTTGGCATTTGTTTGTTTTAAAATTTTAAAAGTATATCAAATGGATGTTAAATCAATATTTCTAAATGGGAATCTGGAAGAAGAAGTTTATATTGAACAACTAGAAGGATTAATTTTATCGATGATGATAAAATTTACGTGTAAGCAAGCTAAAGAAATCTCTATATGGAATGAAACAAGCCCTAGACCATGGTATTTAAGACTGGAAAAGTATTTACGAAACACAATTTTAATAAGGGTATTGCTAATAACAATATTTACATCAAAACTAAAGGTGAGAATCAACTACTTGTTATTTTTCATGTCAATGATATAATTTTTGGTGGAAGAAGTGACAAGATGTGTCAAGAGTGGGTTATTGAAATGCAAAAGGAGTTTGAAATGTCCATGCTTGGTGAGTTTTCATTCTTCTTTGGTTTACAAATTTCTCAATCTGACAAAGGAATATTTATTTCACAAACTAAGTATATTAAGGAGATGTTGAATAATTTTAAAATGAAATATTACAAACCAATTAGTACACCCATGGTCACAGGTTGTAAACTAAATAAGGATGATCCATCTCTTGAAGTAAATCAAAATCTTTATAGATCAATTATTATAAGTTTATTGTATGTGATGAAATCAAGACTAGATGTGATGCAAGCAATAGGTATGGTAGCATGTTTTCAAGCTGATCCAAAATAAACTCATGTGTAAACTATCAAAAGAATATTCAAATATCTAAAAGGTATGTTAGATTATGGCTTGTGGTATCCAAGAGGTGAAGATTTACTCTAACAACATATAAAAATGTAGATTTGGTTGGATGTATTGATGATAGAAAGAGTATAAGTGGAAGAATGTTATTTTTAGGCAACAATTTAGTATTTTAGTTAATAAAAAGAATAATTCTATCTCCTTATCTACAATTGAGGTATATTACATTGTAGTAGTGTCATGTTGCACAATATTTTTTTCAGATGAAGAAAAATTGAAGGACATCAAGGTAGAATTTGATTTTCCAATTTCCATACTTTGTGATAACACTAGTGCAATAAATATATCAAAAAATTAGTTATGCACTCTAGAAAAAATCATATTCCTAGCAAGTATCATTATTTGAGAGATAAAGTAGCTGAAAAACATGTTAAATTAGAATATATTACTACAAAATAATAAGTTTATGATATTTTCACAAAGCCTCTTCCAAAAGAAACATTATAATATATCGAAAAAAAGATGTTTGTGATATATTTCTCATCCAGTCACTAAAGAGAAGCATAAACTCGGGGGGCTAATTATTTCATTATCATTTTTAGCTCTATTTTGAAGATGAGAGATCAACTCATGCATACTTTAAAGGGAGATTTTGAAATTTATTCCTTTCCCATTGATGCCAAAGGAGGTGAATTATAGAAAGGGGGAATTTTACGATAGGAAATTACGAAAAGGAGAGTATTGTAGATAGGGGAACAAACTACATTTCATAGACTATTTTCATACAAGTTGGTAAGGTTTCCATAAATGATAAAGGGGGAGATTGTTGGAAATATTGTCATTGATGTAAAAAGAATGTTGATAAAAGAATCACCATGTGCTTCATATTGTTATAAATATTTGTCATTGATGTTTTAGGAATGTGTCAATAATGAAAAACTTGAATCTAGTTGAATTATGAATTCCACACAACAAAGGAAAATATTTTGTAGTGTTCCATGGGATTTTTAGTGTTTCATGGGTTTATGAAGAGTTCCATGGATTTAAAAATGGTCTCGTAGTGTGTCACAAGTTTGGTGTAGTTTTTCCTAGGTTTGAAATCATTTGACACCGCTTGGTATTTTAAGGATCACCTTGAAGTTATTTTTAGTTTTGAGTACGCAAGCCAATACCGCATAAAAAGGATGCATCTTGTAGATTAAATGTTGGACCGAATAAATAACTAATTATGAAGACATGTGCAAGGGAAGAAGTACATGTGAGGATGTGCATGAAAGCATGAAATAATAATTCAAAAAAAAAATAAAAGTGTGTGAAGAGGTGCACAAAGGCATGAAGAAAGCACACAGGAAGGTTCATGCACAAGAGTAACAAAGATATGAGTTAGCTATATTTTCAAGGCTAAAAATAGGAAAAAGCACAAATTGGCTTGGTCATATAGGAAAGCTATAAATAGATAAAAAAACATGGATAAGGCATGGTCGAATAAGATAAAACACGTGTAGGGCTAATATGGACATGAACTATGCATGGATAGGGATAGATCTAATTACATCACATGTGACAGGACTAAAGTAAAGGCTATTTATAGCACATAACATGTCACTTTTGGAGAACCACGGGATGGTGCCTAATTATAGAAAAACGATTGTTAGGAAATCATGCAAGCTATGTCTGAGAGTAGTCTAATATTATATTAAAGGAAATGTTTCCACCCTATATATGCTTGTAAATATCCATATATTAGAGGAGATTATGTGTGTGTGTGTGTGTGTGTGTGTGTGTGTGTGTGTGTGTGTGTGTGTGTGTGTGTGTGTGTGTGTGTGTGTGTGTGTGTGTGAATGAGTTAGTTTGAGTGAGTTTGAATATAGTATGAGTCCATATTTGAGTTATACCTTACGCATGAGTCTGTAATGGAGGTTTCATAGCCTACCTACCATATTATGTTTCATCGTGAGTACAATGAATATAATCTCTTTTGTTTGATCAATTATCTTTGTGCACATTGCAGTGGGTCACAACTTCCATATGTTACATATTTACATGTTAGGTTAACCATGTTTTTAAGAGCCATGTATTAATTACCACCCTAGAAGGAACTTAGAGGAGTAATGTGCACTTTGGGTTAACACCGAGACCTAGGTCTAAGTGAGGTGCCAAGGCACCCTACTATGTTATGATGATTTACTAGACTACAATGCGTAATTTTGGTTCCTGGACCTTATTTCATTTAGGATTTCAAGACGTGGGAAAAACTTGGTGTTTCAGTTCTCTTTTGAGAGTATTAATGGTCTATACATGAAGGAAAGAGGAATTTTTGTATAAAATATTGTCACTAATTTTAATCCACCAAATGGGTTGAAGACAAACTCTATGATTAATTGTATGAAACTTTTTCACCTTCTTTCCATGGGATTTGTATGAATGGTTAGAAATGTACATGTAAAATTGAGGACATAATATTGGACCTAAGTACATTTGGGATCGACTAAGTATCAAGCATTGTCCGACTTGGATACACAAGTGGAATTATGCGATGAGATTATTGGTAGAAAGGAATTTTAAATAGCTATACTTTGGAATACTCTATATCTATGTATTCATGCCTAAAGGAAGTAGAGTTTCAATTTATTTGGGATCCCAAAGGATCATACTTATGCAAACTTCATCTTTCTACCACAATATTGATGGTTGAACTCATATTGGATAGCTTACCAATGTATGGCTAAATCCCCACCATGTGCAAGGATGAGGAAAGGGGGTGGGAAGAAGAAAATTAGGTCAAATGGAAAAGGAAAGAGAAGAAATATTGTGCAGATATAATGATGCATGAAACATGGCATTTGAAGAAGCATTAAAGTAGAGAGGAAAAGGGTCAAGACAAAGTGTTGAGAAAACTATAAGGAGAGAGGGACTGCAGAACTATGTCCCTCTAATATTGGGAAAGAATAGTAGGAGGACCCTCTTGAAATTATAGGAAAGAGAGTCTAGTGAAGAGTTGGAAAATGTTGGCATACATCTGGACCACTTGGAACCTTAGCCCTTGCATTAGGTGTTCAATATTTAAGATTTCATATAGAGGATCATGATAGTGATGGAGAATCGAAAGTGATAGAGGATATCCATGTTTGGATGGAGATACAGATAGGTACATACTATTATTAATGTAAGAGGTGCAATGGATAAAATCAGTTCACATGACAATAACTAGTGTCGTGCAACAAGCTTTGATAGCTAGACAACAAAAATAATTTGGAAGTAATCTAGTAGGTGTAACATTAAGATAGAGCATTGACATGCTACTTAGTGGAAGTAGCCCCATTGGTGGGATACCATGATAGATGGTTAGTGTAGTTTAATTATACTATGAATGCGTAGACCAGTTCTTCCTTAGGATGGTTATTCATTACAATAGCAGGAGGCTCGGAAGACTTTGTACTCCCCCAACTAGAGGTAATCCTAACAGAGGCTTGGGATCGTGGATTAAACCCCAATCAAGTACAAGGACCTACAAAACCACCACAAAAACCCCATATATTTTATGATATGTCATTCCATATGTTGTAGTACAAGGAAGTAGAAGATGTCGTAGAGCATGTGCACAAGTGTGAGTTGTTATAGAGGTCCAAGGGAATCGCATCCTCCGATAGGAATTATATTCGAGTTAGTGATGACACTATAGGGGAATGTGCATAGCTTGTATATGAAGTATGATCCACATGAAATTGCAGTGGACTATAATATTTTGTGAAATTCCCTTTTTAGAAAAATTCCACATTCTGAATTTGAGCAATAGAGAATTAGCGCATTGAAGGACATCAAGTAGGAATTTTTGAAAGTGTCCAAAAATATGATGCATGGTTTAATACCTTGTTGCTAAAACTCTCATATGACATACACCAAATACAACATGCATAATCATTTTTTGGAGGGCTATTGACACCTTTTAAGAGGGTGTTATTACACAAGACATTCACCGATCCACACGAAGCCCTAGAAGTAGCCCTGCACGCAAACAAGGTTAGAAGTGTGGATACTAGAATGATCTCATTCTTGTAGATGTAGATATCAACAATGGTTGCCTAGTTGGAGAATTTATATGCTAGTTCAACAAATGACACACACGGTGGGATATGGTGTGTAAATTGTGAATTGGAAGGGCATATAAAGAATAGTTATCCATGTAGGAGTGTACATGCTTTATTGATAGCCTAAAAATATGCCATAATGACCATGATGTATCAAACTATCCACTCCTCTAACGAGAAACACAAAAAAATATATCAAGCTATTGTAAGATTTTCAATACACATACGCATAATACTTCCCAATGTCGCTTGATTGATCATATCCATGAGGCTAGTGAAATGGGATTTCACCAGACGAGTACAAAGGAAACCAACATGTGCAAAAATCGTAACCATGCTTCCAATCATAATGGAAATGGAGTATTCCATGGTGGTTATTGTGGTAGAGGAAATGGTGGTCACTAAGGCATATTTAGCATGGGAACATGTTATATATGTTGGTTTCCCGATCACTATCATCGGGAGTGCCCAAGAAATTTGTCATGTGCCTACTGTGTGGAATAGGACACAAGGTAGAAGATTATATATATCTATTTACGCACATGAAGAAAATTAAGAATGAGAGAGACACAAAAATGATACAAGTTGAGCATTCTAGATAGGGCAATAGAAGCCTAAGAAAGATCTCGTATATTGGTGACCACACACGTGGGAGAAGGTGAATTCCAAACCACTTATTGGGCATGAGTATGTAGTACAACCGACAAAGTATTGTGATATAGGGAAACAAAAGGAAGTTCTCTAGAGGCCACATGCCCGATTAGGGATCTACAAGGGGAAATTGTGTGCTTAAAAGAGCAAGTGTGGAATACAGACGCACAAAGCATGTTGAGCCACATGAAAAGGAGTTTGATGAATGGGAAGTATATTGGATGCATCGATAAGAGAATATAATACCAATGCTTGGGAGTGATTACATGAAAAGTTTAAAAACACGGAACAAGAAAATGATAAACACACACTCCATACAAAGGTTTCCACCTCAAAACCAAGAGTATGATAAACAAATCACATTGGATGCAATATTCAATGGTTGGTTAGTAAGTAAAATCCTATATGATATGGGCACGGAGGTCAATGTTCTTACATTGGATTCTTGGAATAGAATGAGAAGGCCTCCATTATAGCCTTCCTCTAGTGTATTGTACATGAAAAACAAGATAATGGTGCTTCCTATTGGAGTTTTGAAGGATGCCACTATAAACACCCCAATTTTACACCCCTCCTAAATCAATTAATTTTCCCATTCCATTTCCCATAAAAACCCATGAGGAATTAATTGACATTAGTCAATTAATTAAACCTTGTCAATTCCTAATTAATATGCCTCACATGTCATTATTCTCCATGTCCCCCACTTACGAATTAAAATTCAAGTTTAATTCCTATCCACTCTTCATGTCCCCCACTCATTTAATCATGCTCACTTTTTTCAAATTGTGATTAACTAGAACCTTCAAATTAATCTAATATTCATGTTATAAATAAAGCCTTACCCCCTCTTTCAACATAAGAAAAAATCTTGTTAGAGCTCTTGCATTCTTTCTACACAGAGAATCCCCTCCATCTTGTCCTAATGCCTACATAAGCTCTACTTCATCCATCCCTAAATCCTTCATCCTCTCTTGTTTGGTGCAAAGTTGTGAGTTAATCATACGTGTAATGAATTTTTCTCATGTTGGAGAAGGAACCTACATTCTAATCAACTGGGCTCATGTGTAGCATAGCCCAATCTAAGGTTCGGGAAGGAGACATGAAGGAGAAGGTATAAGTTTAGTTACTTTACTTTCTTGTTATTAGTGGATTTTGTTGCGTACATTTTGGCATGCCCAATGGGACTTTCCTATGCTTTGTTTCCTTTAGTTTCACAATTAGTGATTTCATAAAGTATGTTCTTACTACTATCTGTTGCTATGATTTCAATTTTTGTAGCTTATGGCATCATTTGGATAACATTCACACTATGGGAATTTCTTTTGTTCTTGGTGTTTTGTGGTGTTTGTGCAGGTTATACTAGCAATGGATTTGTGGAGCTCATCCCATATTTAACCTTATCGAGCTCGATTTTTATGACCATTAGAATGAGCCTAACCCCTTTATTATTGATCTTTTGTTCTTAAATATTTCATTTTATATCATTTATTTGTTATTATGGTGATAATTCATATAAAATATCATTGTTTGAATAACTTGTACATGGTAGAATTTTCCTTTGTTCCACTTGTGTTTGTCATGCATGTGTAGGTGTTTTCAAGGTGTTTCATTCCCAAATTCGATAATCATGGGTCAAGTTAGAAGTGTTGTTGTTTAGTGGTTTCAAAGAGCATGTAGTTTTCATTTTTCCCTAAATTCTTGATATGCCCAAAATCTTGTTTCTAATTTTTATTAAGTGTATATGATTGATGTTTATTCTACAAGGTTGGACATGCACTTGGTACATATATGCGGAGATACATAGGGAGACTAGGATTTGATTGCAGGAATGGTACATAATTTTGACTACTTCTCTATTAAACCTCTAGTAGAAGAGGCATTAAGGGTTATAAAGCATTTAACTATGGGAGGCAAAGGTGGAAGAAATCATTTAGGAGTTATTTGAGGAGAATGACTCAAAAGCACACTTTGATAAAGAATAATAAATAGACACCGCACTTCTTAAGTGCACTTTCTTTGAGAAAGAAAAAGGAAAGATGGTCTACATAGTGGATGATGAAGAAGTATAAAATTTGGATATAGCTCATTCAAGACGTATGCACAAGTTTTTGGACATTGTTGATAACAAGATGTGTTCCTATCATGAACCTATGAAGAAAAAGAAAGTGAATATTGGTACGATGTTGAACCTAAGGAGGCAATCATTGGAGATTATTAGTTTGATTCTAAAGTGGAAAATATAGTTGAGTTGCTCTATGATTTTCGTGACTTATTTCCTAGGTGTTACCATGAATTAAAAGGAGTGCATGAATCATTAGGAGAGATGAAGATTAAGCTTAAGGAAGGTGCATTCCTAGTTAGGAAAAGACCTTACAGAATGAACCCTAACCTGTGTGTAAAGGTTAAGGAAGAAATTGACAAGATGTTGAAATCTAGCATCATCAAGCCCCTAGAAGAATCAGAGTGGGTTAGTCCCATGGTTATCATTATAAAGAAATATGGTTAGATTAGGATTTGTGTGGATTACAGAGAACTGAATGTTGCATGTGTGATTGATCCCTTTCCTACACCTTTCACAGAGGAGATATTAGAAGGTGTTGCAAGGTGTGAAATATATTCTTTTACAAATGGATTCTCTGGGTATCATCGATCAGGATTACACTGAGGATCAAGAGAAAACAACTTTTAACACTAAATGGGGAAGTTTTGCATATACCGTGATGCCTTTTTGTCCGAAAATGTGTTTGTTGTATTTTCACACATAATTGTTTAAGCATTCTAGCAATTTATTCACAACTTCTTGCAGGTTTACTTAGATGATTGGACGGTGTATGGACTTGTTAAGGATCATTGTGACAATTTGCGTTTAATGTTTGAAAGATGTAGACAATTAAGCATCTCTTTAAACATCAAGAAGTGCATGTTTACTACACCTTTTGGCACTTTGTTAGGGCACATCATCTGCAAGGAAGGTTTTTTAGTGGATCCAACTAAGGTTGCATAGCTTATTGTAAGCCCGAAAGAGCCTACTAGTCAAAGTGAGTCATGGGGATTCTTGGGCCACACCGGATATTATAGAAAATTTATCAAGGGATATACTAATATTGTCACACCTTTCAAGAGTTACTAAAAGGAAAAGGGACATTTAATTAGGGAGAACCACAACAACAAACATTTAAGGCATTGAAGGAAAGACTTACTACAAAGGCCTATTCTCAGTGTTTTCCTCATGGAACCAATCGTTTCATGTACATGTTAACACCTCTTGCACATCCATTGGCATGGTGTTAGCTCGGCCTAAAGAAGGTATTATAGATCATCCTATCTATTTTTCTAGTAGAAATTTTACTCCTCCGAGCAGCATTACACAACTATCGAGTGTGAAGCCTTGTCCATGATCTATGCACTGCATAAATTTAGACAATACCTGTTAACAACACCATTTGTATTTTACACCGATCACATGGCATTGAAATACTTGGTAAAAATCCCATTTTATAAGGGCACATATGTCGATGGGTTCTCTTATTCCAAGAATTTGATTTCATAGTTGTGGTAAAACCAGTAAAAGTAATTCTGGCCTAGACCATTTATCAAGAATTCAATCAGGGGAGGATGTGTAGACAATTGAAGATACAATGTTAGATGCACAATTGTACAAGTTACAACACATGCCTTCGGAATTAGAGGATATTGTTATCTTTTTACATACATGTATGGCACCAGAAGGAATGAAATCCTTAGAGAAGAAACAACTTGTAATTCACACAAAGACCTTTATGTTGATTAGTGGTGACCTATACAAGTTACGTCGGGTGAAGTATTATGCATGTGTGTGCTAGAGCACGAGCACATGGATATCATGGAAGAGGCTCATGGTGGTATTGCAGGTGGGAACTATGTAGGTGACACCACTACGTGTAAGATTCTACTCGTTAGATTATGGTGGGAGACCCTCTACAAAGATTATAAATCATATTGTAAGGCGTGTGATCACTGTCAACACGTTGGCAAGCTTGGGAAAAGAGATGAAATTCCCTTGAGACCTATTCCTAATGTAGATCCATTTGAGAAATGGGTTATAGACTTTGTGGGTCCTATTTCACCAGCCATGTGTAGAACTGGATTGCACTACATCATCACTTGCACATATTATCTTACAAGGTGGGAAAAAGCAACACCTACCAAGGATTGTAAAACACCTACAAAGAACTAGGTTCTTATGGGAAAATGTTCTTACAAGGTATGGATGCTAACTAAGCTTGACAAGTGATTGGGGTACACATTTTTGAATGAGATGATCATGATACTATTGGATGAATTTATGATTGCGCACTATAAGACTACACCCTATCATCCTTAGGAAAATGGGACTGTTGAGGCCTTCAACAAGATTTTGAGATAAACATTGATAAAAATTTGTGATGTTAGAAGGAAAGATTGGGGTGATGAATTTTTTTGTGCTTTTGGCGTATAAAACAACATATAAGAGGTTAAACAAGGCCACACCATTTCAGTTGGTGTTTGGGGCAGAATTGATTCTCCCTATGGAATTCATGTTACCTTCTTTGTGTATTACACGCGTTGGAGGTCTAGCCACTGAGAAAGCTTTGGAAGAAATAATTTATAAATTGATACAGTTGGATGAGAGGTCCGTTATAGAACATTTGAGTTAGAAGAAGGAAAAGGCCTGACAGAAGGCATGGCATGATAGGCACATCAAAGACAAAAATCTTGAGATGGGACAAATGGTTTTTCTTTATGATTCTAAGTTTCTACATCATCCAGAAATCTTAAAGTGCATTGGTTGGGACCATATATTATCACTCATATACTTAAATCAGGCACTTGTCAATTAGAGATGCTTGATGGAATACAGTTACCTAGTTACTTCAATGGGAGTAGGTTGAAGCCCTACTATAAATAATTCTTCTTAGTGGTTGTAATAAGGCAGTGTTGACATTTAGAATAGGATTTTATTTTTGTATTTCCTTAATGTATTTCCTTCTTCATCACTATACTTTTTTCAATTTAGTTTTGTGTTTTGTGTAATAAGCGTGTTTTTGCATGGTGGAAGATAATTACCATTTGAAGTATTTTTATGCGTAGAGGACTGCACATACCATTGGTGTGGGGTGGTTACTCATAACTGGGTACACATGAGAATGAATTTGTTATAGGTGCTAGTTAAGTGTGGAAAGGAGTTGTTAGAAAGAAGATTTCTCTAAAAAGATGACCATAGATGGAGATAAATGAGGGAACAATATAACGCAAGGTAAGGTAAATAGCAATGTGGAGACTACCAAGGGAAGGTGCAATGGTGAGGTACTCGGGTGTATGAAAGCACGTTGAAGATAAGTCTCGTATTCGTAAGGTAGGAAGGCACGCTAGAAGGTTATAGTTGTGGTGTGAAGACGTACTTATGCAGATATTGTTAAAATGGTCAATTAATGAGAGGATTTTTGTATGTGAAGGAGAAATAAATGCACTAAATTTTTGAAAATCTATATAAGTATTGATGAAGGTTCATTTTTACTTTTGCGATCACAAGTATTTGAGTGAGCTAAGTGCAACGGAGATGAGTGAATCGTGTTGAGGTGCAGAGTGTTATGAAACCAAATATGGAGAGTAGACTATTGTGTGGAAGAGGCTTGTGTCCCCATTGGTAAAGGGTTTGAGCAAAGCATAAGCATTGAAAAGGAGCTAGGGCACATGGTTTCAAGCTAGGGAACACAAATTTGAGCTAGGGTTTGGGTTTTCTTCTTACGAGATATCACAAAGGCAGCATTTTTACGATGGCACAAAAGAAAGCACCCGCATCTAGCACGAAAGGAAAGAAGAAGGTAGAAGATAAAGTTGAAATTTCTCTCAAGAGTAATTTTTTAGAGATGCAATACCCAGAAGGAGTAATAATCAGATAAGAGTGGGATTCCCACATCCGCAGTGTAAGATAAGTGACTACAACCATCCTACCTCTGATAACAAGGGAGAGTTAGATGCGTTCTTGAATAAGAAGACCAACAAGCACATGGTGGAGGATATGCATGTGTATAATGACACTGGGAGAAATTATCAAGCAAGTAGGAGTTTACCGGGCAGTATGAGCTCCCATATTTTAGAAAATATGAACCCTTATATACCAAT
The DNA here is from genome assembly GCA_018340775.1 of Taxus wallichiana var. yunnanensis. Taxonomy (NCBI): domain Eukaryota; kingdom Viridiplantae; phylum Streptophyta; class Pinopsida; order Cupressales; family Taxaceae; genus Taxus; species Taxus wallichiana. The sequence goes on along the minus strand of CM031236.1, from coordinate 470,178,038 downwards.
GGTTGATGAGAAAATTCCATGAGGACTTCTTTTATTTCTTCAGATGAAGGGTTGGGATCACAACCACCCCGATTTCGACACTAACAAGATTAAAGGGCACGGGAGTAGACCTTGTTAGTGATCTAACCGATAAAGCAATGGTCATAGAAACAAGGAAGGAGTTGTGGTATAACAAGGGTTTGGGTGGAATGAACATTGATAAAATGAAGAATTTTCCCGTGGTGCAGCAGCGAGCGCATTTTCTAACCAAGTTGAGTGACCAAGAGAGATGGTGGTCAGGTAAACACCATGTGGCTTCATATTGCAAAGAAGATGTCTCACGGAGTAGTATACAACCTAGCAGGCTATATTCTAGATATCATTGTTGAGGAAGAGCTCACATGAGAAAAGATAAGTTTTGGCGCTATCCTCATTTCCCTTGTGTTTTTAGAAATTGGAGTGCCCAATGGGCCAAATAACAAAATCTGGGAGTACCCCTTGGAATAGAAGTCCCTCGCAGAGAGGTGTGAAAAGTATTTATGTGAAGGATCAATGAGTGGGTTGTTTAAGCAGAGGGCGAAGATGTGGTATGACCAACTTTGCATGACATTTGAGGAGGAGTGACGCATTCCCAAGGAGCTACCTTCGGTGGTCGAAAGGCAAGAAATTTCACGGTGTACCAACATTTCTGCATCATGTGGTTTTCCATGAGGGATGAGACATGGAGCCCATGGTGTAAACTACCCTATTCCTTCACAACATGCTACTTCCAGAATTAATCTACGATTTAATGACACATGTCATCTAAAATTTAATGCAAATAAAGTATATTGTGACTACCACAAATCCGAGGAAGACATATGTGTATCCAGCCGGACTACCTACATTGAGAGGCTCATCTTAGACGTAATAAGTATGAAGCTAGTAAGCTTGGCTATTGGGGACAGTGGAGCCACACTCGTATACCTTCAGCTTAAGCCTAAGCTAGAGAATAAAAAGTATGTGGAGAATGAGTTTGTTTTCCTGTGGCTTCCAAAGGGGAAACATACAGTGGAGAACGTGCCAACTCTAAATCCTGTAGCAACTATAGAGGTAGATGAGGAGGAAGAAGAACATAAAGATAGTGGTGGCTTAGATCATAAAGGCCAAAGATAGCTCATAGATAGAGCATGTGGATAAATTGTTCTTCTATAAAGACATTGTATGTAGGAGAAGGTCTCTTGCACGTGAGTAACTTTTCACTCATTATGCAAACCATCTGTATTTTTACAAGACATTTAAATTTGACTTTTTCCTCTTTATAGAATTTTTCTTCCCATTCCTTCCTTGCTTTCTTCTCTTCTTCCATATTTTTCTCAAGTCCTCATTTGATGTTTTAAATTCATTAAGTTCCCTGCAGGTATCATCCCACAACTGCTTGAGTGGTCAGTAAGTTAGTTCAGTCTATGTAGATATTATTGACATAACACTTGGTCTTCTGGAAAATTGACATTCTTCTTCTTTTTCCATCATCTGTTGTTTGACCATTGTCAATTCTTCAATCCTATTTGTGAGTTGATTTGTTAGTTGCTCAATGAGCATTTCCCTCTATTCTAACTTGAGTTTGAGGAAGTTTAATTCCTCATCCTTCTCTCTGATGATGAGTTCTACTCTGGAAAAAATAGATCATGTCTTACTTGTTGTTTCTCCTCTTTTTCTAAAAGCTCCTTGGGGAATGAGCATTCCTCTTCCACCAAAGGGGATTTCCCTTTCCGTTTCCAAGATGTCAATTCCTCTTCTTCATGTGATAGTGTTGTTGATTCACCCAACTCTTGAAAATCATGTTCTTCAAATATTTCATCTTCCTTCTCCACCTCAGTTTGGCTTGGTCAGGAGGAGTCATGGCCATGCTACCCAAAATATCGCAACTTCTTTTTCCAACCCATCCTGTTCTTCCATCTCCTCTGGAATTTCCCTAGACCTCTTATGAACTCTTCTTCTTTAAGGAGCTTCAAAATTTCTAGAAATGGGTTTCCTCCTAGAGCTTCTTCGACTTTCACTTCATGCTCTAGCTTAGGTGAACTATCACTGTCGAGATATTAGTTCTCCTGGTATTGTTGCAAAGGAAGGAGTTTCTTTGACAGAAGAATAGGTTCTACAGCTTTAATACTTCTTCAAGATCTCCTTCTTTTTGGTACATTACCCCCACCTATTTCCTTATTTTCCTCTCAGGGCATCAATCTCCAAATTACTTATAGGAGAAAAAGGGGTTGGTATTCCCCTCCTGATAATATCAGGGTTTTTCTTAAACTTGTTAAGAAACTTTTCCCATATTTCTTCTCCATTTTTCTTTGAAAGAAAATGGTGTTGGCATACCAAATGGATTAACCCATGATGTTTGATTGTTCCAACTCCCTAAGAATACCTCTAAGCCATTTTCTAGATGGAGTCAAAAAGGAATCCTAGAAGATTTACTATATATTTTGGTTTTGAATTCCCATACCTAAGATATATTAGCATCTTAAGGACCTCTCTTCCCACAGTTCCAAATTGACCATCACAAGTTAAATACTTAACTACCCAAAATGCTACCTTGTCAAAGGGTTTGGGCAAGTTGGCCCTTCTGACCCCCTTTGATGATTTTCTTGGTGTTATAGATATATTGGGGCTCAAATTCCCCCTCTTGTATCAAGGTTTCCACCAAATATTTAAGGGTTCCTTGATAGGATTTGGGACATGCACAATTGGTACACCCGATACATTACTCATTGTATTGACAGAAAAAAGGAATTACAATGATTTTAACTTTAGTTTTGGATTCTTCTAAATTTACAATGAATTCCCTTACCAATTCGTCATTGTACCTTGAGAACTTTTTCAAGAACTCCAGCCACCCTGCTCATCCAAAAATGGCTATCACTTCTTCATCTGCAAGAAGTTGGGTATCATCCTCTAGCTCTAACTTATTTTTAATCCCCATGGCAAAGAGGATGATTCAAATTCTTCTTTCTTAAAATTCAAAATTAGCTACAGAACTACTGGATTTAGTTGTGGAACTATTGTGTTTAGCTATGGAACTATTGTGTTTATCTGTGGAATTGATGGGTTTAGCTACGGAATTCAAATACAATTCTTCTGCTTCTTCTTTGAAATTCTTCTGCAACTGCTTCTCAACTTCATTTATTCCACCCAAATGATAGCTAATTACAAATACGCCGCCACTTTCTTATTCTATCAACATCACCCTCATGATTACTTGTTTTTAATCATAATGTGTAATAAATGACTCATCATACCAACTTTTTAAATCAAGTCTAGTCACACATGTGAAATTTTAATTTAACCTTTAATAATTTCAAGACATAATTACCGTCCTTTGTTGATGTAATCCCTCCACCTTGCTAATTCATCATTCCTAAAACTGAAAAAGGAAAAACGGTTAGAAAAGACAGATGGAATTCAAAAAAAATCTTTTTATTTTACATTAGCCATTTATTGAAGATACCAACCACCATTTCTGGTTTTTAATTGATCTTTTAGAGATTTTTTTTTGGAAGAGAATGCTATTTACTGGTTTTTATTCCTTCCCTTTTTATTTTTTAATTTTTTTTCTTTTTTTTGGGGGTAGAGAACAACATTTTTTAGTTTTCATTCTCTTCCCTTTAATTTGGATTTTGGAAGAACTAGGTTCTTCCATATGATCAAATTATTTGTCTGCTTCAATCTGCTTCAAGAATTCATCCCTAGTAGGAGGCTTCCTATAAAGTTTTAGCCTATGTCCATTGACCAAAAGTTTCCTTCTACTACCATCAATGGGAAGTAGCTGAATAGAGCCATTGTCAAATATCTACTCAATCTGATAGGGTCCTAACCATTTGGTTCTCAACTTTCCCTTGAATTGTTGGTACTTGGAATCAAACAATAATGCCCAATCTCCTACCTTGAATTTCCTTTTCTTGATATGTGTGTCATGCCACTGCTTCCTTTGATCTTGGATTATCTTTGTCTGTTGAAGTGCTTCCATTCTCAACTCATCCAATTCATTGAGTTGAAGAATTCTTTCCTTTTGTGTTGCATCCAACTCAATACCCACTTTAGTTGTTGTCCTCAATGTTTGTAGTTCAAATTCAATAGGTAACAAGGGATTTTTCCCATAGACTAACTCATATGGTGAAAACCCTGTTGTAGTCTTCCAAGTTGTATTATAAGCCCAGATAACCTTAGGTAGTCTCTTTACCCAATATCTTCTATTTGCTTCAATTGTTTTGGTAAGGATGTTTTCCAATTCTCTGTTTGTTACTTTTGCTTTTCCATTTGATTGTGGGTGATATGGAAATGACTTCCTATGATTAATATGATAGTACATTATGAAGGTCTGGATCATATTAGACATTAACTGTGGCCCCTGATCTGAAACTATACTCCTTGGTACATAAAACTTCATCATAATTTTTTGCCAAAGGAAATCAGCAATTGCTTCTTCAATGGCATTTGTTAAATCCTGCACCTCTACCCACTTTGTCACATAATCAGTACACACAAGAATGTGATCCTTTCCTTGTGAAGGAGGAATAAAAGGACCAAAAAAATCTATCCCCTACCTTTCAAATGGTTTAATCACTACTTGAGGTTACAGAGGCATTTCATTGGTAAAGGTTGGTTGTCTCATCCTTTGATAGGGATCACACCGCTTGATATATCTCTTCACATCTTTATACAGAGATGGCCAATAATAGTCAGTTCAAGTATCTTGTGAGTTGTTATTTTTACTTGAAAAGTGTCCTCCACTTGGTTCATCATGACATGCCTTGAGTATGTCAAATATTTCATCTTCTCTCACACACCTACGTAAAACCAAATCAGGACCACATTTAAATAACATTCCATTTAACCATTTAAATTGTGCACTAGTTTTGATTAACTTCTTCATTTATTTCTTAGTGAAAGGAGGAAACTTCCTGTTGCAAGATAATTTTCCATATCAGCAAACCATGGTGTATCAGCTGAAATAGCAAACAATTTTTCATCTAGAAAGTTGTCCTTAACTGGATCTTGCTCCCCTGTAGTGGTCAATCTTGACAAGAAATCAGCTACCACATTAGATTTTCCTAGATTATCCACAATGGTAATATCAAATTCTTGTAAAATAAGTAACCATCTAATTATCCTACCTCCAACCATTAGTTTTTTCATTAAGTATTTAATTACCGAGTAATTTGTATGTACAAATATTTTGTACCCTGTAATATAATGTCTGAACTTATTAATTGCATAGATCACAACAAGAATTTTTTTCAATGGTAGTGTAATTTCTTTCAGTGGGAGTAAGATTTTTACTAAGGTAGTAAATAGCATACATTTTCCCTTCTTCATCTTTCTGTCTCAAAACTGCACCAATTGAGTTATTTAAATCATTTATTTGGATGTGAAAAGGTTTCTCCCAATTAGTTCCTCTCAATATTGGGGCAGTGATTAATTTTTCTTTAATTTCTTCAAAAGCATGTTGACACTTTTCATCCCAACAAAATTCATAATCCTTGGTAAGTAAACTAAACATGGGGCATCAATTTTACTAAAATCCTTAATAAAACGCCTATAGTATCTAGCATGCCCTAAAAATGACTTGATATCTATGGGGGTTTGAGGAACAAGTAAGTCTAAAATAATCTTGATTTTGTCTTGGTCAACTTGAATTCCTCTTTTTGAAATGTGGTGTCCTAATACAATCCCCTCATCAACCATCATTAAACATTTCTCAAGACTAAGAGAAAAATGGTGTTCCTCATATCTTGTTAGTACTCTCCAAATTTCTTCAAAGCATCATCAAATATTTCTCCATGTATAGTAAAGACATCCATGTATACCTCTACACAATCATTCATTAGGTCTATAAAAATTGCTAATACAGCTCTTTAGAAGGTTGTTGGAGCATTACATAGTCCAAATGGCAATACCCTATAGGAAAAGGTACCCCATGGACAAGTAAAGGTAGTTTTTTCCTGATCCTCAAAGAACAACTCGATTTGATTATATCCACTAAAGCCATCTAGGAAGGAAAAGTATTGTTTACCTACAAGGTTGTCTAAAACTTGATCTATGAATGGTAAGGGAAAATAATCTCTCAGTGTGGCTTTGTTCAACTCCCTATAATCAACACAAATTCTCCATTTTCTATTCTTTTTAGGTACAATTACAAGAGGATACACCCACTGACTATCTAAGATAGGGTAGATAAAACCTACTTGTAATAGTTTTTCAATTTCTTGCTTGACTATGTCCCTTAAGGCTGGATTAATCCTTCTTTGAGGTTGCCTAATTGGTTTAATGTTTTCAGTATAGATGTGATGGGTGCAAATACTTGGATGGATTCCTTTCATGTCTTTATAGTCCCAAGAAAATCTCTAGTATGATCTTTTAGAACATCAAACAATTTAGCTTCTTCATCATTCTTCAACCAACTATTAATGTTCAAAATTTTACCCAATTGAATCTCAACATGTTTGGTTCTAATGTGTGATGAATTTATTTGTTGAAAGGGTTCTATTAAGTTGTTAGTGGACATGGATGTGGTAATAACATATGATATGTAGCAATATCTCCAAAATTCCCTTGAGAAAGAATACTGGACAAAGGAAAATAGGAAGAGTTCTGATACTTATCTTGTTGTCACCAAACTCCTCAAACATGCTATTTTCTAAAAATTCCTCACCATTTCCTAATATCTTTAAAACTAAAGCTACTGATTCTCGTAGCTATTTCTACTCCTCCCTAAGAGAAATCTCATTCCTCCAAAGTGAAATTATTTGCATTTGCATGGGATTGTTGTTGTTGTGGTTTCGAGAGATAAGTCTAAAGGTTCCGGAACTAAATGTGATGGTTCCAGAACTAAATCTGTAGGTTTTAGAACTAAGTCCGTAGGTTCCAAAATATCCTAGATTGTTCAAAGGACATATGTTGTTCATTCAATGGTTGATTAATCATATCTTCCATCTCTCGTACGTGATCCTGCAATGTTATCATAGCCAAAGAAGATAGATTTTGTTTATTAGTGTCAGGATCATCAACCCATAATTGTTCTTGATTATCAATAAAAGGTCGTGCAGAGGATATAAGGAAATTTTCTTAGAATTATTACCATTTGAGATAGTCATATCACCTAATCTACAATCAATTAAGGTAACAACTATAGCTAACCATGGTATGCCCAAAATAATGGGATAACCAAGTGTTTTACCTTTTGGTCTGTAATATAAGGAAGTCCACTGGATATTCCCATGATTCCACCATAACTCGCTACATTTTTAATAGCTCCTTCTAGGTTTTTTATAGACTGATCTGCCATTTGTAATATGGTGTTAGTAGGTTGTATACCTATTAATGGTAATGTTTTCAAAGTGTCCATTGTCATCACATTTATAGTTGCTCCCAAATCAACCAAAACATTATGTATATCTTTATTCCCTATAGAGATAGAAATAACAGCTATCAGGATCTCCATATTTGGGAAGTAAGAGTTTTCCTGCTAATAAATCAGCAAGTTTCCCATCTACCTTAATAGTCCTGGGTACTACTTCTTCCTTCCAGGTCTTCTTAAACATAACATTTTGATTAACTTGTTCAACTCCGAATGTCCTTGATTACTTGTAACAATGGTATTTCAATATTTAATTTCCTCAACTCCTGCACCAACTCAAATTCCTTGGTCCCTATAACTTCTTTAAATCTCTCTAGAAATGGAGTTTCAGTAGAGTTGCTATCTGGCTCCTTATCTTTTTATTTTTCATCTTTCTTGGGAACAACCACACTAGGGGTTTCAGTTTCTTCTGTCATTTCAGTAATTATAATAGGTGGACTGCTAATTATTTTTCTAGATCTAGTTTGAATATCTTTACAATCCATGACATTTAGATCAACTGGTTTTTCTTGTTCTACCCCATAGACAAGAGTTGTTTGTTTGTTTCGGGATTAACAATTGGTTGTGTTGGTATTTGTGTTTGAACCACATTTTTGGTTTGTGAATTTTGTGCTAGGGAACCCATTATGGCTTGTTGATTCTAATTAGGATATGTCCTCCCTTGAGCATAATTATTAGGCTCCACCTAGGTTGTGACCAAGAATTCAAGTTACCTTGACTAGACCATGGTTGTTGGTGTCCTTGGGCATACCAAGATTGTCCTGACCAATCCTGAGGATTCCATGTTGGTTGAGGGACCCAAGGTGGTTGTCCCCAACTTTTTGGTACTATCTGAGCTACCCATGGCATCATCTAGGGGTTAGGAACTGACCTAGGCATGAACTGCCCTTGGCTAGGTTGTCTCTGGACAAATTTTACTTCTAATGTGGATGGAGTGTTGGTTTGTTTAAGCTGATTTTTAATAAATGGAAGAAGAGAACAAGCATTACTCTCATGGTCCCTAGATTCACAGATAAGACACATTTCTATTTTATCCATAGGACAATCTCTTATTGCATGCTTCTTCCGTATCTAGGACAATACATAGCTAATGGTTCAGTTTTAGCATTTGCTTTAGCTTGCAATCCATCCATGGTGGAGGTTAATTGAACTAGAATGTTTGTTTTAAAGTTTTCCAGTTCATCCATCAGTTTGTTCATATCTAGATTTAGAATTTTAACTTTTTTTCCTTTCCTAGGTCCACCCCTTGTTCTTGAATAGATTCTACAAATGTCTTTAATATCATTCATTCTTAATTGATCAATGTTTCCACCTCCTATTAAATCAAGGGCTTCCCTAGATTCATCATCCAGACCTTTAAGAAAAATGGTTTTTTAAACTCTTCTTGTAGTACAAATCCACACCTTTTACTTACAAAGAGGAATCTATCTAAATAATCTTCCATATTCTCATCCTCCTCCTGCTTGATTTTGAAAAATTCTTCCTTCCTATTTCTCCCTCTACAGTAGTCTTGATACTTGTCTAGGAAGGTAGTTTCCATTTATGCCCAAGTGGTAATAGAATTAGATGTTAATCCCATAAACCACCTCATTGTTACATCCTTCAAAGTATATGGGAACAACTTGAGCTTCTAATATTTTTTTTGTAATCATAAGTCTGACACGTTGTACTTTAAATTCAAACATAAATTGGTTAGGATCTTCATATGACATCCCTCTAAATGTGGGCAAGTGTGTAGGTGAAATATTTTTCATAGTTGTTTCATCATCCTCCAACCGAATTGGATAGGTAAAGGTCCTATCAGGTTCTCTTTCAGCCTCTTGTGTCATCTCTATAGTATCTTCCAGTCCTTTCTCCCAATCAATGTGGTATGTGATCTGCTTTGGAGAAGGTGAAAATTCAGGAGTAGGAGGTTGACTACTCAATTGTGAATCAAAACTTTCTCTAAACGGGTCTTGGGATATAATCCTCTTTCTAAAGGTTCCACTTCCTTCTGGTGACTGATCCAAGAATTCCAAAGGTGGAAATTTTGCTTCTTGTCTAATAGGGGAAAATGGTGCTTCTAATTCTTGGTCAACTTCCTTATTTGAACAAGAGGATGTTGATGATTCTTGTTCAGGTATTTTTGGGATAAATCTTCCCTTGGAGTCTCTTGGTCTACTCATAACTTTTATGATAGCGAAAGGAAGTTTTTTCAATTACTAAATGTATGATTGCTGATATTTTTGACACCTGATTAGACAATTCTAACTAGTGGGTCCCCAGAAACGGTGCCAAAAATGATGGGTGTCGTTATTCCCTTCATTTAATCAACTCTTTGTTGATGTCATATTCAAACTAGGGGTGTGTTTGAAGCTATATGCAACAAGAAAATCCTAGTGATCTAGTAATTGATTTGTAGGTATTTGTTATTTTATTTTTTGGGGTTTTGTAGTGTCCTTAGGATTCCATGGCCAAAGCCTTATTATCTCTATGATGTAAGAAACTTGCTAAAATAAACACTCATTACTGGAATAAATTGTTGGAAATAAACACACATACAGAAGTAAATAGATTGTTGGAAATAAACACACGATGTAGAAGTAAACACACTTTGCTTGAAATAAACACATAGTTGAAAATGTTGTGAAAAGCTTGCAAGGAAATAAAAATCTAATCTATAACACCTGCAGGGACAAGTATACAACAGAGTTCAACTTAAAGAATCAAAAGCATTTACAAAATTAACAGATCTACACTATTTGCTTTATAAATATAAATACCAATAAAATAAGGATCTTGGTTCTTGGAGGAGTGGGCCCTTGCTCCACCTTGAATTAGGATTTGACAAAGTAATATTCTCTCAAAATGAAGTGGCTATTTTATTGCTAAAATATTTTGTCTTACAAAAATGTACTGTATCTTTCTATATCTCTATCTCTATGTATCTGTGTGTATATGTTATATCCTAAATCTATCTACATGTCTTTATATATATATATATATATATATATATATATATATATATATATATATTTCATTCAAAGATACATTTACAGCCATAGTTGTTCTACCGATTCGATGGAATTTTATAGTGCCAAAATAGATGTTGAATTTGGAACCTTGTTAGATGTACAAATTGTCTGATAAGTTATCCCTAGATCTTCGAGTATGAAGAATCAAAAATCTTCTAATCTACTCCTGATTGAAAGGCTCATTGATTGCTTTATCATTGGATTTCATCAAAATAAACAGATTCCCATTGGTTGGAACTTTGGAGAAGTTTTGGAACTAAAGGGGATTATTCTAGATCTAACCATGAAAGTTCCAGAGCTAAACGCAGGAGTTCTGAACTAAGTCTAAAAGTTCCAAAACTAAGTAATAGAGCTCATAAACTGTGTGATGGAGTTTCGGAACTAAGTCTAGAAGTTCCGAACTAAGTCGTATTGAAGCCAATGCTCCCAAAAACATGTTGATCGCTTCATACTTTGTTCTTCTAACTGATTGTGACCTGTTTTATTACAAAAACTAAATTTCCACACACTTTGTTAGGAATTACAGATTTTTTAGACGTTAGAACTAAATTCAACAAAATATGGACAATTACATCCTAACTTATACTAGATCAAACAAAAGTCACAAAATGCAGTCAAACTTGATAAAAAGGAGAGTAAAATAAGATCATTTATTGCGCATTAACGAGACATATTTTGGCCTTATCAAAGAGCGCCATTTTAAGAGGGTATTCAGAAGAACAAGGACCCAAGGTGTGGGAACTCCATATCCTATAAGGAGATCACCATGACTCTCCCCTTAGAAAGAGGCAACTGAGAAGAAGAGGAGGAAGCTAAAGCTAAATGAGGAGGCAGAGGAGTTCAGAGAGAGCACACTTGGAACCTCAAAGCAAGCTAGAAGATATGGAGGATCCTAGAGATGAGGACATGAAGGATGAAGAGGAAGGTGTGAAGGAGGAAGAAGAATTAGAGCATGAGTAGCCTCGCACACATGACACTACCTAGGACGTCAAAGGGCCAACTCTAAACCTTGGCGCTTAGGTTCCTAAGGGACCAAGAACAAGGATAATAAGTGGGGAATATGATGCTTTGAGTATGGGCTATCTGAGGACACAATAAAAATTGTTTGTGCTATTTTTAAAGCATAATGGACATGAAGGAGTTATATGGGTGGGAGTTGATGGACCTAGACATGGCCATTACACATGTAAGGAAACAACTATCCTAGTCTATGCAAATTCACATGGACGAGCTATATTTTGATGTATGCAAGGAGTTTTTTTTTTTCAAGAAGAGTGAAGAAGGCACCTTAGAGTAGGCACATGACTATAAAGCCCACTCTCATGTCTGATGAGTAGGTGAGAAATGCCTTAGTATCTACAAAGTTTGTGCGGAGGAATATAGACAAGGTTATCACTATTAGAGCGCTACTTGAAGATAATAAGGAAAAACTACAGAAATAACACGTCTAAAAGGAGAGAAGGATCTAGAGAAGAAAAAGAATGAGGCCTTCATCAGCATGGTAGAAAAAAATTGGTGACTATGTCTTGAAAGAAAGACCACATCTGAGTCTAAGGTACCTAAAAATTTTCCTTTGGCTATGCATTATGTGCACACATTAGTTGATTTGGTGCTTGAGGATGGACCAATTCAAATGCCAGCACCGAAGGATCCTGAACAAGAAGCAGAGAGAGCCAAGGCCTCTATGGTTAGAAATATTTCATCTTATGAGGCATTACTCCAAACTTTACAAGATGAGATGAAGAAATCAGATCAAACTCCTAACATGTGTGTAGCACTGTAAAATGATCGTGGATCGAACTATAGTAGAAGATAATGACTTTCTGAAGGTAATGAAGGATGAAACTTTAGGGTGCATAGAGAGATTAGCATTAGTAAAGGAAAAGCATGAAGCGCTTAAGTTGTAGCACAAAACCCACATAAGGAGAGGTTGGATGAGTTTTGAAAGCTCATAGCACAAAAGATGGATCTTCTGGAGGGAAGGATGTCTGATTATGGCTAATGTTGTCCTCGTATTGCAGAATGAAAAGGGAGAAATAACCCAGGACAAGTTGGAAGCTATTGCCACAGACGTTCCAGAGAAAATGAGAAACGTGTTGGATGACTAGAAAACATTGGAGGCTGAGATAAAAATAGAATATCTAGAGTTGATTCTCTCAGTTAAAGCAGAGGGTGTCAGAAATAGAAATTCATTCTTTTATAGAAATTCTTTACATTCTTTCCATTCTTATTCTTTATTGTTTGAACATCAGAAGGAAACCCCATTTTGAGGTGACAATGTAGTTTAGTGTGGGGTAATGTTGAGCAGACAAAGTATGACACTAAGGAGAGGGCACACAGAAGATTTATGTGTAGGAATAAGGAACATTTGAAGGCTTGGAAGGATAGGAAAGGAAACACATGCCAAGACAAATTGATTTGGGGACTTAGCCATTTTCATGGTTACGAGCTATTTTTGGAGATAGCGTGCACAACACACATCGGGATGGAGACTTGCGTGACATGCAACTGCTATTTTGGGATGAGCATTTGGTGAGTACCAAGCACAATTTAAAGATAATAATAGGATTACTACTTCTAGTTAACTGTAGGAGATCTATTATTAGCGCTCTTGCATGTGTGCCTATTATTGTAAAGGCACATAGCTATTTTAAGAATGTGACCTATTTTAGGAAGTGTGTAAGCGGTGAAGGGCAAGTCCCAACCCCTATAAGAATGTATTAATTTGTGTAGCTAGAAAGAGACATTGTGTATGATCTATTATGGAGTTATGCTACCAGATCTGATGCACACATAAACTTATGATACTATTTATTGTAAGAAGCTTTTGTATTTACTTGTGTTTAATATAATGGAGTGTATTGGGTGGATAAAGGCGTTAAACATGACCGAATTTGTTCGCATGGTTGATTTTGTTATGTTTATCGTTTAATTCATTATTCTTTAAGATCTAGATATGGAATATGCTTTGTGGTATGTTTATGCTATTTATGGATCTGAATGCATTATATCTTCATCATGTTAACATCCTACACAAGCAACTCTAAGGAGGGGCCTGGTACCTTTACACACTTTGAGTGAACACTTAGCTCAGCCGGGTAATGTGTAAGGCACCCGGGTTATTCGTGTTAAATTCTAGGCTACATCAAACTTGTTACATTTACTCGCGTTGTGGACTCACCTTAGTCTACTTCCAACCTCATTGCTCCAACTACTTAACCTGCACCACCCCTCTATAGCTCACATTTCTTCTATCACACTTAAGCTTGGCTCATTGTTTTTTACTCCTACTTGCATTGATAACCTCGTTGCATCATCAACTCATTGTATTGTGTTCATTCAACTCACATTGAGTCCTTTACTTGCATACTTGTGTGACATTGTTGACTCTTGTGCTTAGTTTTCTTGGATTTTTTTCTGCAGTGCCCACTTCCTATGCTATTTCCATTGGCGTTGGCTTAATAATTTTCCAAGATGGTATCTTCCCTATGTTTTCACCTACTCAAGCTTTGGCTCCCACACCTACTCTACGAACCTCGCCCGTAATGAAATCCTTTCTCGACGAGTTTTAACCCTCTCTTGGCATGTGGAGATCTGCACCATTCGTGAACTTACCTTACCAACTCGGTAGTTTAACTCACCACCGCTTGACACATGCTCCCTCACTCATCGTGCCTATCTTCACTCGATGGTTTCACTAAATGACACATGGTCACCTATTTACATAGCTTAGCACCACTGGTGCTCCAACCCAACTCATCCAAAGGAACAACTTTCCATTCCACTTGTGTAACTCACTGCTCATGCACAACTCGGACACTGCAATTACTCGTCAACTCAGTCAACTAGCTCATCTTTGCAAATAGCCACCACCGAGTTGAGCTAGCTCTTCAGCCCCCAAAAGGAAATGTTTTTCCTTTTCCTTTCTTTATATTTTTAATTGTGGATTAATTAACACTAATTAATCTCATTCCTAATTAAGAGAACAATACATTTTAATGGAAAATTTATCTATTTTGAGCTTCAATATAAGCTTATTGGGCCTTTTTTGTGCCTCATTATATACATTCTTCTTCACTTGCAGGTTAGTGAGCATGTCCATTACAACCTTGTGGAAAGATATCCCCTATTCACGCACCACTTATAAATTTCTGCAATCAAGGGGTGTTTATACTTTATTTAAAAAAAATTGAAATTCATGAAATCCTAATTATAGAGCCAAAATGCAATATATAAGAAATAAAATACATATATGACCTAAGAAATAAGCTAGAGAAACATGAAACCCTAGTTGCAAGAGAGAAAGGAAAGAATTCTTAGTTTATTTCACAATTGATCTTGAGGTGTGTTGGATCGGAGAATTGATAAACGAGATGAGGAAAGTGATGCAAACAAACCTAGAAAATTGTTTGATATTTAGATCTTCCTGTCGGGATGCCTAGGCACTTGTAGATTACTTTTGGGCACCCGTGACTACGAAAAACATCAAAAACTAATTTTTTTGTGTCTCAATATGTTTGTAAACCTTCATTGTTGGTCACATGTATGTCACACTATGTCTGTGAAATTCAATTGTAACCTACAAAGAGGAAGAGAACCTGTAAAACCCCAAAACACATCAATTCCTAAAAAGAAAAAGATGCAAATCGGGAGTTGAAGTGACCCCGATGGTCACCCGACATAGTGAACTTATGACCAAGCATTGCACTATATCTCAAACTCCATGTAGTTATGTGTGTGTGTGTGTGTGAAGAATCATGCCCTAGGTGGCTCTTGTGCAAGATGCACCGAATAATGAGCAATAGCTAGATGTAGCAATGTAAATAAATGTGTGGATGTCAAAATGAACTTCCCCTCCTATGAAGTGTATGCAGAAGAATGCATTCCTTGTCCCTTGAATGAAGCTAGATGGATGCTTTGATGCTCTTGAAATGCCTTTAGATGCAACCTTAGGTGATAGTAATAGATGCTTAGAGTTTGGTCCTTTATTATAGTCACATAGCTTTATATTTATATGATTCCCTTAGTTGAATTTTGCAATTAACAACTAAAAGGCTGAACCATAAGAAAACAAGATGCCCAAAAGATAAAATATGTCCAAAAGAGGTGAATAAGATATAAAGAGGTCGAGGGCACCCAAAAGGATGGTGACACCTAGGCATTGGTGTCTGGCAAGAAGGCACCGGTGTCCATAGAGATAAAAGATGAAATAGTGAAGGATTGACTAGGCTATAGGGTGTAAGAGGCCAAGAAGAAGACATGAAAAAAAAACAAAAAGGCCAAAGATTGTTTTTAATTGCTATTTTTATGACTTAGGAATCATATGAATAGTAATATGTGACTAGGACCTAGAAATGTACCCAAGTGTGTGATTTAGCGTCTACATTTGCCCCCACTTTATGTTGAGTGAATACTCAATAACATAAAGTAAATAAAATATGTGTACTTGATAACCATTTATATTGACGGTGAAATCGTGTCGAGGAGACAAGAAAAGTGTTGACCTATAACCCCGATAGAACAGTGGGACTTAGGCGCTTGAATATTAGTTAAAGATGTACTCAGGAAATAAACCACATCTAATCTAAAAATAGAAATATAAATGAAGGAAAGTAACATATTTGATCTCAAACTCCAATCTTTATTTATTCATAAATAATGATTACATCATACAATCTTTTCATTTTATCTCATATATTATATCTCTCGTAAAAATCTCTCAAAGTGGCACACTCCCCTATATATCTCATTTTGCACACTTATACAATACATTAGCTATAATAAATATACAAAATACAATATGTTCCAAAAGACACTTCTTTTGACTCATTCCTCTCGTCGGCTTTTGTTTCATACTAGTTCATTTTTTCTTCAATCCATGGTTTCATGTTGGCTTCCAGCGGTTCTTCCTAGTGTTACGTGGCTTCTTCCAGTGTTCGGTGGCTTTCTTCATGTCTCACGGATTTTATTAGTATTTCACAGTTCCTCTATGTATCACAACTTTATAGTCTTTCACGGATTTTATCCTTTATCTGTGGATTTCCTATTTCCTTTGTGGCTACATACTTGCTTTGGCAGCTATATTTCTAACTTTGTGGCTTATACAAAAATCAATGAAGACTCCTATCAACATCATCCCCCATCTTAAACTTTGTCCCATTCTCGAGACAACAACTGATGAAGACTCCTAGATCTTTTCTCGAAAAATTTGCTTCAAAAATATCTTATGTGGTCATCAACCACCGTAACTTAGACGTCAGCATAGGGAAATATTCCCTCACTCAACTCACCTGACTGGATTTATGGGACGTCAATTTTATAGAGGCATCAACCTCCCTAGAAACTTAGACGTCTAGTGTAAAGAAGGTTTCCTTTGCTTGACTCGCCTAACTGGGTTTGTGGGATGCCTTGATCTTTCCTTTATGGTGGTGCTTGAGGAATGTACTTTGTAATCTATGGGGTTATATTTTTCTCAAAATTATACCATAAATCAAGATGAATGTTGATCTGGTTTACCCATTCTTGTAGTTGTGCATTCTCTTTTATTAATGGAAGGATGCCTGATGGTGGCAGCTTTTTCTTGAATTGATGCCATCTTTGATGAGTGATTGTGACCTCGTGTTACATTCTGATTATGGCTTTGTCCATCATATGGCTGCATTCTTGCATTTATGTGATCTTTTCTATCTGTGTCTTCTACTTATTTTGATATGTTTCTATGAGTTCAACAAGCTTTGTTCTTTGAGCTCTTTATTTCTATGACATGATATCATATGTAGCAAATTGTATGTTTATTTGTTGTTCTAATTGATCAAGCTCTGCTTTCTCCTATTAAGTTTCATTAGGCCACCCTATCTTATAGGTGTAGTATGCCGCAAAATTTTGTAGCTCTGCCTCTAACTTAGTGACTGTAGTTTGTATCTCTTTCCTTCATTACTGATTTTCCATATGTTAAGGCTTCAAAATTTGTTGCTTATATTCTTCTACAACATTATCACTTATATTCTTCGTTGTTGATTCCGATTGAACTATGTCTTCTTTGAGTATTTGTTCAATTGCTTTCTCTGTTTGTACTTCTATTTGTAGATTGGATTGAATGTTGATATGGGGTTTTGCAGTTTGGATGGATGAAAGCATATTTTGCATCACTTCTTCTATTTCCATTCATCTTTACATCCAATCATGTCGAACACTATGCTCCAAGACCTAGTTGTATGTAGCATTTTGTAGGGGAGTGAGTTTATCTAAATTTACCTTATATCCTTCTGTAGTTGTTTCTACTACCCCTTGTGCAACTGAATGGATTGTTCCTTCTTCCTTTGTTGTAATGCTTGTTTGATTCTCACCAGTGAGTCTCTAGGTGTTAGAGTTGGTACCATGCTTGAAGATGTTTCTATTACTAGAGTGGATGGTATTGTGTTTTTATTTAAGTTATGTTTCTTTCTTCTTATCTTCTACCTCATTTTCCCTCTTCTCTTGTTCTTGTTTTTCTTTCATTACCCTCTCTTGTTTTTCTTTTTCTTCCTATTCCTTTTTCTCTTTTTCTATTTTCAACTCTTGTTCTTCTTTATCCTTGTTTGCTTTTTCTTATTTTTCTTTCTCCTCCTCTTTTTGTTCCTTCTTCTTCTATTCTTCTTCTTCTTTATTTTCCCTTTCTTCTTTCTCCTTTTTAATTTTCTCTTCCCGTGTGCTCGTGTTCTTTCTCTTTCTTTTCCTTCTCCACTTTTTGTTTTTTATCTTCCTCTTCTTTTTTTTTTCTTTATGCTTCTTCCTTTTTTTTTTTGCTTCATGTCATGTTCTTCCTTTTTCTCTCTTATTATTTCCTCCTCCTTTGTTTCCAACTCTTATTTTTCTTGTTTTTCTTTTTTATCTTTCTGTTTCTTGTCTTTCTCTAACTATTCTTGTTATTTCTTACTTCTTTCAAGTTCTACGGTCTTTTCTCTTGCTACTTTTTGTTTTTATTTTTCCTTCTTTTGTTCTTCTCTCTCATTTATTTGTTTAATAAACAATCCAATCAATTCCTCCACTTCTTTTATTCTGTGTAACTCCCTTTTAGTTCATAGTTTCTTTTGTTTTAAGGTAGTTATTTCTTTTTGGAGTGTGGTCAAGTGGTGCGTGTGTTCTGTATCTATCTTCTCCTGGACATCTTCTGCTAGAGTTGGTGTGAGAAAATGAGCTATATATTCAAGTACAAAGGCATATTTATCTAGGTAGTATACTATAGTTTCTGTTATAGCCATTTGTTCTCCTCCTGTGCTAGTGGCATATTCCTATGAAACTTGTGAAATTCCGCCGGTAGTTAAGCATTTTTCATAATAATTATAGGTTTGTCTAGTGAGTCATGTCTCCTCCATTGGTTCTGCTTCTTCTAGGATCTCAGGTTCTGATTGCTCCTATGTATGTATTGGTGAAGGAGTATATGGGGTGTCCTCTTCATCTAATTTAGAAAATTCTTCTACTTCCTCAGATTCTACTTCCTCTTTTTCTTTGGCTATGGCTTATCTCAACTTTGTTTCTACTGCTAAATGTTTTTTTCGTTTAGTGATAGGTTTTACAATACTAGGGATTTTCTTTCTTTTCTATGTCTTAGGTACCCCACACTTGATTTTGATTTTCATATCGATTGCATACTTTTTTTTGATATTATTTAAAGGTATTCTTGAAGCACTTCATCAAAACTAGGAGGGTAGGTTTTTTAGGATCCACAGGTATGCTTGTAATGTGTGTATAGATGTGGCTATTAATTCATCCGAAGCTTCATAGGGAAATGAAAGTATTTGACTAGTACATGGAACTAGTGGCTTGATAAATGTATAGATCAATGACCACGATGAACATAGCTTCATGCTCATATTTTACCACAATTTTCTCAGATATTCTCGATCTATTTGCAACTATCTCCTCATTTTATCTACCCATCTAATAAGTGAAGTTATTTGTGTGATGACATCCATTGTTCTCATGTGTTCCCAAATTTGCTCTTTATAGGGGTATTTTCATTCCAATTGACTAATTAATCTTTTTGGGGAAGTATTCTTATAAAATACATTGCCAATCATAATAATAATGACCCATAGAAAAATGTGTGTTTACCGTATTTAAAGTCCGCCTTACATTCTCATGAAATTTTGTCGCTAGTAATTTTGCTAGGTTATATTCAGAGTGGGTCAGTAACCATATCTAATGCGATTTGGGCACTAACACCATGGGCGACATCCTCCCTATTAGTATGATAGATTTTCAAACAAATGGATTTGACAACATACCTTAAAGTGGAATTTGGAATATTGGAGATTTTGATGCCTCATTTATTTATCGTGACACACATCGCCCTAATCGTATCCTTCATTGGAACTTTTTTCTTTGCTAGGGCAGACCATCCTTTGTCCCATAGCCCATTAACCCTAGCCATTACTTTGGTGTTGATTTGATATGGTTGATCGAGATAGAGCATTTGATTATGTAGATGGACGAAGGAGAACTTTGATCACTTTTTTTTCCTCCTAGGGAAGTAGAAAATTTCACTCCATGCATCGATTTTAATTTTCCAATTACTTTTGCATTTTGTTTATATTCCTCTTGTTGGGTTTATGAATTTTTAACAACCAATAATGCCCTATCTACCTCAAGTTTGGAATGATTGTATTCGATAAAAGAGAATGGATATACCACTAGAGATCGCATGTAATTGCAAATTTAAAAGGAATGTGCGAAAATGCTCCCTCTATATCATGCGTATTTGCTTTCATGGAGTACTTTTGAAATTTCAGCCGTGGAAACTCTACTTGTTTTACTTCAATTGACTATTCATGTCTTCTTCTTTCTATTCCCTAGTTTTTCCCTAGCTTTTATTCTGTCACCCTTAATATTTTACTCAATCTCTTCTTTGCTTTGTGCAATGCCTTATGCTTTTCATAATTGATCCCTTATATATATTTTATGTCCACCTACAACATTTATTATTTTCTTAGGGGTAAACTTTTGCTTTGTTTCATGTCTTTTTCTTTGTTTCTGCTTTTCCTTGTTTTATGTGATTTCAGTACATGTATTTTCCACAACTTTTCCTTCCTTTGCTTTACAGCTTATTATATTTCTTTGTTTCGTGGTTTTAGTTTTCCTTATGTTTGGTTACTCTCTTTTTTCTTTGATTTTTCCTATTTATTCTTTCCAAATTCCTTCTCTATCTTATTTGTTTTTTTTTCAGGATTTTTCCAACCCTCTTATCCACGGGTTTACTTTTGTCTTCCTTTTGACAATTTTCTTACCTTATTTCTTCATATGGTGACATTTATTCTTCTTCTTTCATTGTGCAAATTTTCTATTTTCTTTTGTTATGGCTTTTCTTTTGGTTTTCATTTATTGCGTGGGTATCCATCCTCCATGGTTTAGTATTTTTGTCTCAGTGTTCCTTCTAAGGGTAGATATGCCCTTGAGGGTTTTCATCCTACTCCTCGGCCTATCCGCCTTAATTGTTAGTTTTCAAATAGGTCGATGTTCTCTTATTGCACGTGTATTATTCCTTTGTAGTTTCTTCTTCCTTCTCATTTTTATTTTTCTCGGGTAGATATTCCCTCACGCATTTTCATCCTACCCCTCGATACCCACCAAATTATCGGATTTTCGGTATATATGTATCAATATTTTTTTATATATTATTTTGTTCTTAGGTCACATATGTCTTGAGTTCCTATATCTTGAGCCTTGCTCCATTCACATGTCCTGGAAGTTATTTCATCTACAAAGTTTGTCATGTTATTGCTCCGTAAGGTAGTATCTCCACAATAATGCATGGTCCTAGTCCATCTTACCTTCAATTTCCATGGATGCTTATACTTACTATCATACAAAATTACTTGGTCTCCAATATCAAATTGTTTCCTCTTAATGTGGCGGTCATGCCACACCTTTTGTTTCTTTTCCCTGGGCTCGTTATTAAACATTTATGAACCTTTTCTCATCCAATTTTTCTAACTCTATCATCCTTTCATGAAGTGAGTCATCTTCATTCATTTTAAAAGCTATTGCAATCCTCAAAATTTGGAGCACAAAATCTAAGGGGACCTTGGCTTCTAATCCATAGACCAATCTGAATGGGGAGAATTTTGTAAGCCTTTTAGAGGTTGTGTGGTACGCCCAAAGAGTGGCAAGTATCTTTAAATCCCAATCTACAGTTTGTAATGAGAAAATATTTGTTAATACCTTCTCCAATACCTTGTTGAATGCTTTTGTTGTTTCATTCACTTAGGGATGGTAAGGAGTGCTTTTATTATGGTTAATCATAAACCTACTTATTAGCTCTTAAATAGTTGTATTAACAAAATGTTTTCCTTGATCTCTAGGTGATGCTCATTTGACACACAAACATTGTGGTGATATTCTCATATATGATTTTACCAACTATTTTTGTAGTACAGTATTTTGTGGGAACCGCTTCTTCCCATCTTGTCAAGTAATATGTCTCAGCTTATAATAAATCTTTCTCGAGAATGTTTGGTGGTTGGTTTAATAGGTCCTATGAAATCAATGGCCCATTTTTCAAAAGGCACCAAATCCAGAATAGGTCTCAGTGGCATCTCATCCCTTACATTGGGTTTCCCAACTCTTTGACCTATATATCACAGGTCCTAGCATGTTTGTGACCATCTTTAAAATGTGTAGGCCACCATAGACCAGCCATCATTACCTTTCTTGTTTCTTGTTCTCCTCCATTTTGACCCCCCTTTATGTGCTTCAATCAAAACATTTTTCCTCTCGTGCTCCATAGCTACTCTTCTAAGGGTGTCATCTTGTCCCTTTTTATGCAAATTTCCTTGAATCAATGTAAAACGAAATTCTCTACTTAGAATGTTTTTCTTCTCGTTGTTGGGTATAGTCACTTGGGAATTCTCCTGTGTGCAACAATTGGGTAATTTCATCAAACTCTTTTGGTATGGCTTCAATCCTGAATAAATGAGCACCAAGAAAGTCATCATCTATGGGTCCCTCATCTTCTCCATTTTCAATTCTTGATAAATAATCTAGACCATTATTTAGTTTTCCGTGGTTTTACTGCCACAATGAAATCAAATTCTTGAAAAAGCATAAGCCATCTACAGATTCTCCCTTGCAAAACTGGTCTATTTAATAGATACTTTAAAGTCTTAAGATCGGTATAAAAAGTAAAGGAAGTGGAAAAGAGGTATTGTTTATATTTCATTAAGGAATAAACCATACTTAATGCTTCCCTCTCTATAGTTGTGTAATTCCTCTCTACCTTGGTCAACTTCCTACTAGCAAATGTTACTAAATGGTCCATTTTGTCTCTAAGCTATGTCAATACAGCTTCAAATGTTATCTTGGATACATCCATATGAACATGGAAGGTTATCTTCCAATCAAGAAAAATCAATATAGGTGCATGTAAAATTTTATCTTTTAAGACTTCAAAGGCATCCGCACACTCTTTAGACCAAGAAATTTGTTCATTTGTTCTTTTATTCAATAATTCTTCTAGAGGAGCACTTATTTCTACATAGTTTCTGATAAACTTCCTATGATATCTAATGTAACCCAGAATTATTTGTACCTCTTTCTATGTTTT
Source organism: Taxus wallichiana var. yunnanensis (assembly GCA_018340775.1). Lineage (NCBI taxonomy): Eukaryota > Viridiplantae > Streptophyta > Pinopsida > Cupressales > Taxaceae > Taxus > Taxus wallichiana. The sequence goes on along the minus strand of CM031236.1, from coordinate 470,155,072 downwards.
TGGTGGTGGAAAATTAACAATCACTGAACTTTTTAGGGGATCAATCAATAGCCCTTCCTTACAAATTATATGGCCCAGTAATGTGCCAAAAGGTTTCAAAAATAATAATTTCTTTAAATTCAACTATATCTGTAAGGATCTACATCTTTTAAACATCACCCTGTGGTACTTGTATGTGGTTGTTAAACAATCCATGAAATCATGAATAAAATCTTTGAACGCATTGATCATGATCTTGCTAAATATTGCTAGGGCATTCTTAAGTCCAAATGGCATAATCTGTATACATAAAGGACCCCCATTGTGTGGAAAAAGTGGTTTTAGGTTGATCCTCCAGAGAAATTTTCACTTGGTGATAACCGAAGAAGCCATCTGTAAATCAATACACTTGTCTAGTAGCCACATTTTCCAACACTTCCTTTGTAAAAGGGGTTAGGAATGGATCATGCACGCAAGCTTTATTCGATTTCCCGTAATCAACACACACACAGATTTCTCTAGTCTTTCTATTTTGGATCACCATGGGACTAATCCATTCTGAGTCATCAACATGTTTGATAATCCCAACATTCAACATTTTATCAATTTCGATTTTACCTTCACCTTCAAATTAGGGCTTGATTTATATGGCCTTTTCTTTATTGGCTTGAATCCCTCTTTAATTTGAATCTTCATATAGTCGCCTCTTCTTTTATTCCCTTCAACTCTTTGAAATATTTTGGAAAAATATCTTGAATTCTTGTAGTAATTCTACTACCTTGGCCACTTCTTCCTCCGACCAATAGTCTCCAATCTTGGAAAAATTCTCATCTCCATTCATCCCAATATTCTCATTTCTAGTTTTTAAGGGCTGATAATAATATTTATCTCCTTCATCTTTATTCTCTACTATTTTTCTTTCATCCTCTATGACCTTGTATCTCAAATTCTCTAGTTTTTCCTCTTTTTCTTGCTTTTAACGGTGAAGCATCTTGCCATTTCTAGAATCCTCATTAATTTTTCTTGAGCTTTTAGGATCTCAAGTTTTGTTTTCTCTTTCTCTTCATAATATTGTTTAGTAGCTTCATATGGTGTCAAGAATAGAAAATATCAAATATTTTTAGTTCCTCAATATATTCAAGTTTGCATGTCCTAAAAGTTAAAGGTATGGAAAAAATCCTTAACTATCTCGATCCCAATCTCCGCCTCGCTTCTAATTTCTTGATGTGAATACCAAGATCGTGGTATGGGCCCAAGGGTCCATATAAAAAATTTAATCCATAGTAAGAGAAAAGTCTCCCTGTATAACTACTAGTGTTGTTCACAAACCTGAATGTGCTTCTGTGGATCAATTTCTCCTGTGTATTCGAGAATCATGACATAATAGCCTTCACTTTCCATAAATTAGGCTTTGATAAATGTTGTTACTGAGTTCCAATGAGTTACATTATGCTTATGTGTTGCCCACCGAATTGTGGAATTTATTGTTAGGGTGTCATCTAATAGGAAACATTCTTTCCATGATCTTAATGTACCCTTCTAGATCTCCAAACCCTGAGTATTTAGGTAATTTTTGTGAGATGCTCCATGGCTTATCAGCTAAAACCTTTTAATTGGTATCTCTTTTATTCCTTATTCTTTCGTGGAAAATCTATCTTGTGTAGTGGCATAAAAATTTCATCTTCTTCTTCTTATGTGTAGAGTAATATTCTTCCTCTTCTTAAAATTTGGCTTTAGCGAGTGCTAAAATGTCACCCACGGTGTTATAGTTATCTTCTAGTGTGATGATTCTAAGTGGTATTCTTTTTGCAAAATGTAATTTTTGAGTGCTTGACTCTGAAAACCCATGTATCCCAGATTCTACTACATTATCTAAACCTTCAGTGGTATCTTCGGATTTAAATGAAATCTCACTATCCAAGTTTGGTTCAAATTCATTTTCAATACTGAAAATCATAAATGCCTATACTCCTTGAATTTCACCAAAATCGTCCTCTTCTATGTCATTCCATACTTATTATGTCCATGTGGCACTCATTCCTGCATAAAAGGGTACATGCACACATATACCATCTGAATTTAATGTCACTTGCTATTCTTTAGAACTTCATGTTCCATTGCAGTCTATGAACCATTCCAAGGCTAGAATGGTGTTATATGAAGGATTTTCAGACACATTCTCTACTACTTCAAAATACACCATCTTCTTAATTCCCATAAAATTCACCACTACATTCTTTAGTACCCCTAGTGGTTTTCTTGATGATCCATCTACTAATCCAATAAATTATCTTGTGGGTTCCAAAGTAGGTCTTCCAAGCATCTCCCATGTAGTTTTAGACATCATATTGACATCCACACCGAGATCCAGTAGTCCTTTGGTAAGTGTGGTATTAAAGATATCCACGTTTAGATAGATGGTGGACTTGCACCATGTTCGCTGAGTATGAAATATGTTTATTTTCTTCTTATTATGTCCTCCTTCAATTATGTGGATGTGATGAGTCCTCTCTTCTTTATTCCAGTACTTGCTTGAATTGTTTCACTTATCTATTAACCCATAATTGATAGTTAATTTTGTTATTTCCTTCAAGGCATTAACCTCTTCCTCTACAAAACAATTTTTCTCCCTTTCTTTAATGGCTTGTGCTTCTTTTACAAGTGCCCTACTCTTTTCAACTTCTTTAAAGTGTAATTCAAGTCTCATTTCCTTAACCTTCCGCTCCTCTTCATCAAAATAATGTTGTTCTTGTGGTAGCCTTATTATTTTCTTCTTTTTAGGGACCGCCTCATTTCTAGTGGCACTTATGGTTGTAATAGATACTTTATATCATGGTTCTTCAATACTATTCCCATATTTTGTCACTTTTCTTCTCATATAACTCTCTTTAGGGTCCTCTTTCTTGTTTTCTTCTATATTTCCACTTCCTAAAGTAGAGACCTTCGCAGATTTATATTTTTCTATAATTTCTTCATCCTAAGGGATTCTAGTGATATGTTGTACCTTTCTTTGAGCACCCACCCCTAAAGCTTCTAATTTCATTGTTCCACTATTATAGAATCGGCCGAGCTTTGGACAATTAAATTCATCGTGCCCATTCTCATGGAAAAATCCGCATGGATTACGTTATGTACATTTTCTTGTAAGGTTTCCATCCCGCCCCACATTTATAACAAGTCACGGGTCTTCTATTCGATATCCACCTCCTTAGTTATCCCTATAACCCCCTCGGTAACCACCATGATTGTAACCTTGATATCCTTTACGCCATGATATTTATTACGCCACTCTATATCCACCTCTAAAATTTCCTCTCGTATCCACCTCGTTACCCTTCATGTTACTTCAAGTAGAGGATAAGTGTCCTACATATGTTGATCCCAAAGTCTACAAATCTCATACCAAGCCCTCTCTCGATGGTGTTATATTGCTAGATGATGCTTTTTGGGATGAATGTACTCTTATCGCAACTACTCTTTTTCATTTTCAAAGTAGGGGAACCCAATTCTACTGTCCTTTATTGAATGACTATACACCATATCATTGGCCTCATATTACTCTTTGGTGGTGAACTACTTCTTATTCCTCCAAATTCTCTCAATCTCACGCAGTAATTTCAGCTTTTCTAGTTCTAAATGCACTCTTTCTAATTCAATTTTTATTGAAGTTTTGCACTCTCTTCTCCATGGTTCGGCTTCCAATTTGATTTTCATCTCAATTACTTCTGCTAATGCTTTAAATTATTGTGAATCTATTGTTTCTCTTAGATAAGGAAGTAATCCCAAGTAACCCACTCAATCCTCTATTTCTTTGTCGGTGGCTTTTCCAACTTCCTAGTAATGTTCTTGAATCTTTGACTAAATTCTTTCAATGATTCTCCTTCTTTCTCGTATAATGTCCCTCATCTTACTTACTCCTTTTGTTGGTGCCTCTGGAAAATGGAAGTTTGTTTTAAATTCTCTTTCAATGTCAGCCCATGGTTTCACTCCTTGAGAAATTATCTTCATGTACCAATGAAATGCATCATCGCTCGATGAAAAGGTGAAATCTTGTATCTTAGTAATTTCATCTCGTGATGTTATTTTTCTTCTAAGACGCTTCCAAAAGGAATAGGTGTTATAATGCATTGCTATAATCCTTGTCAAAAATTGGCATTTTGATCTTCTGAGCCATATTTGATCAAGTATTTATTCTTGGCTTAGAACAGGCTACTTCTTAACTATTTTTACCTTCTTGTCCGTTATGAACTAGTTTTGAATTACTCTTTCTTCCCTTATCTCTACTTAACTCAATGTCAAAGTAAAGTTGACCTAGTAATTCCCAAAACTCTCTCACTACTTCTTGTCTCTGATGACTCTCTTCTCTTAATGCTTTGTATCTTTCTTCCAAACTTTTCCCTTTTTCTAGATTCTCAACCAATGTATCAAGCGGCACATGGAATGGCATCCGCTCATGGGGGTCATCTCCTTTGGGTTCACGTATTGGTTGGGGGCATGCCTTTATTTGGTGACTTTTCATAATTAATATTTTCCATAACTACCTTTCTATCTTTCTTATTTCTTAATCTATAACTATCTTCTAATCCTTCGTCACTTCTTCTCTATCTTGAGTTTCTTCACTACTTCTCTTTTTTATTTTCCTATACTATCCTTATCTTTTCTTCTTCTCTTATCTATATTTTATTTCTCTTTATTCTCCTCATCTATTATTTTTTATTTTCTATCTCGAATTCCTCAACGAATTCCTTTATCCTCGTGAATTCTTCTTCTTCTTCTTTGCGTCTTTCTTTAATCATTAATGGTGTTCTTAACTCCTCTTCACTCTATCCTTTAGCTTATAATACCCTTTTAAATGTTGGTTCTAATCCTCCTACTAACTGTTGCAGATCCCTCACTAATATTATTTGTCTCGTTAGAGCATGTTGAACTGGACTATCTAAAGTATACTCTTTGACATAAGATTCCGTGGAGTAACAAAACCTTTTTGGTCTCTACAAGACATGGGTATAATAGCTAGACTTGATGTGTCTACCTTTGTTTCTAGGTGAGCCAATTGCTAGCCTCCACTTGATGTGGGTGAATCTTCTTTCTCTATTTTCTTCTCTACTTTCTTAACTTTATTCAATTTCTCCTTCCTCTCATTCATTTTCTTAGCTCTTTCTTCTCATGTTATCCTTTGTTTTTCCAACTTTTTCTCTACTTCTTTATTTTCCATGGCTATCCTAGCTCTTTCTTCCATCCTCCTCATTCTTTCTTCTCTGCTTATTTTTAATTATCCCCTCACAAATCACTAATTCTCCTTAATTCTCTTAATCTATTCTTACTAACTATCTAATTTTTTCTTTTTCTTTTTCCCCATGTCATCCTATTTCTACCACCTCACCAAAGACCCCATTAATTCGATAAGTCATGACTCTTAGATTGCCCCCTTTGCATAGGCCATACTGCGCGCATGTCCCCCTAATTAATCATTTTTTATCATTAACACTTTGATTAAAAATGGAACTAACTAAAGAAATTGATCATGGGCTTTGCTTCAAACTTATTGTTTCTTGTTGTAAGTTAGTCCAACCTTGAATTTCCCACATGATTATATAAGATTCTAGAGTAGTTTCATACCAATAATCAATCAGACTTGGTCCACGGTTCATCAAGATATTTTACTATGGTTAATTTCACTCGTCCCACTCAAAAGGTTTTCTTAAGTACATCCGTGACTATTATGTCCTTTTTGCATGTAATAATAAACAAGGCCACAACTAATGGGTAAATTGGGCCCAAAACTCTTCTTCATATTCTCCAAGAAATTTTTCTTCTCGCTACTTTGTAGGTTATCTTCTATCTTTTAATTCTCATTTTACAAATATGTTGATCTATTTTTCCCACCAATTTTTAGTCTCTAATAATGTGGGCTTGAATACTACTGGTGGTGAAATATTTCCTAACATCCTCTTAACACAAGAAACTCCAGGCTAAGACACCAAATGTTGACCTATAACCCGATAGAACCATGAGGCTTAGGTGCTTCGATCTTAGTTAAGGATGTACTCAGGAAATACACCACATCTAATATAAAAACAAAAATATAAATGAAGGCAAGTAACAAATTTCATCTCAAACTCGATCTTTAGTTATTCATTAATAATGATTACACCATACAAGATTTTCATTCTATCTCATATATTTTATCTCTCATAAAAATATCTCCAAGTGGCACACTCCCATATTTATCTCATGGTGCACACGTATACAATACATTAGTTACAATAAATATACAAAATACAATATGTTTCAAAAGACACTTATGTTGACTCGAGCCTCACAAATCACCTTATGTTTCGTCTCGGTTTAGTTTGTCTTCAATCTGCGGTTTTCATGTCGCCTTCCACGGTTCTTCCTGTGTTATGTGGCTTCTTCCACTATTCGACGACTTTCTTTGTGTCTCATGGATTTTCTTAGTCTTTCGTAGCTTCCTTTGTGTATCACGGCTTTGTAGTCTCTCGTGGATTTTATCCTTTATCTATGGCTTTCATATTTCCTTTATGGCTACATACTTGATTTGGTGGCTATATTTCTAATTTTGTGGCTTATATCGAAAATCGATGAAGACTCATGTCAAAAAAAAGTGTGGAGTGATAAAATGAAGTGTGGAAGCTAGAGAACAGGAAGTGACCCTAGGGGTGAAAGCGTATGTGTATATGTCATGTTGTACCTATTTTTGTAGCTTGATGTGCTTGATTGATGTGGATCTTACTTCCCATAAGGATGGACCTGCAAAAGAGAAGAGCAAAAGAGTATTCAAATATGTGTATATGAAAAATTTGATCCAAATATGTAAAAAGTGTGTAAAAGTATGTAAAAATATAAAAAGGAACATGTGTACCTAATCCATGATGAGTGAAAAGGATAGAAAAGATCCTAAGAATGTTGTAGAATACCGAGTCTTTTTATGATCTCACACCAAGAACAAGTTTTTTAGGTGATCTCGCGCAAGTGTGAGTTTTTTAGCGATCTCACACCACGTCAAAATAAGTGTTGGGGAGAAATGTCTAGTGTTATTCTTCAACTCTGATTACTTCTCGATGATTTATACACCACTACAAATGGTGTGATCCTGCTTTATTCAAGTTCAATCTATTTTGATCCAATGCAAATAGAAAAAGGAGATAGCATACATATTGATTGTTGGAGGATTGTTCCTATTCTGTGAAAACTGCCAAAATTGTGTTGATTTGAGAAAAATGTCATAACTTCCCCTAGTCATAGGTGCTTGGGAAGGGTCGGGTGCCTGTGCCCAGCGCTAGTGTTTGGGGCTAGGCACTAGTTTTTATCATGTGATGAGGACCCAAGTCAAATTCTAAGCCCTTTCGATGACTAAAGACTATGTTGTTCTGTGTTGTGCAAGTCTCGAATCTGTGATCGTGTATTATTGAATGGGGTGACTGATTCACCCAATGTATGCCCCCTCATTTCATGTGATGTTGCTTTGGAGAATGCATCCCAAAGGAGGACTGAAGATTGATATGAAACTAATACCCTACATGGGGAGGGAATGTGCTTGGTTGAAACCAAGGCACATGCAAACAAAGTGGCTCAAAACATGTATTGTGCAATCAAGAAAAACACGTAAATAAAAGATAATGTATAATCTAACAAGCAAGAAGATAATGTAGACCACAAAACCGGGTTTCAAACATGGGACATTGCTCACAATTTTGTAAGACAATCAGGGTTGAAGTGGCCAAAAGTATACAATGTGCACACAAGACAAAGGGAAAATCCTGAAACAAGGGTAACTAATGAAAGACAATAACAAGCAAAGTAATACACAACCATGGTGGAAAATAGTTCCTACAAGACAAATTATGCACATGAAGCACCTATTAGCATGTTAGAAAGATAAAAAGTATGTCAAAGCATGTATGATCCAATATAGTAGTGTGTTAGTATGAATAGGAAATATTATAAAATGAAACAATAACACATGTAGTGTGTAAGAAAGTAGATGCCCTCAAGACCACTCGGGGAGACCGGTAAGAGGTGCAATGCCAAACATCCATGTTGCATGTAACAATATTTTTAAATTATGCATTCACAACTAGAAGGCAAGTAAACACCCATGTGTATACTGAAAAGATAATGACATACAAAATATCTATCTAGCATAGTAAGAATGGTGTACATGTGAGTATAACCAAGCAAGATCAATGTGCAACCAAGATATGCGATGTTTTGAGTGATAATGGAATGGAATGCAATGTGAGTGTGATAGGAGTAGTGTGCCCCCCGAGTAGATGTGTATGTATGAGATGAGGTTTATTTATAAATTCCCTTCATCGCTTAAGAATGAACCATAAAACAAGACTACATCATCGGGAAATGGTTTGAAATTGTGCGTTAGATAGATATGATCAATGAATCATAGATCGTAGAGAGTGAGTGAGTGTGGTGAGGTTCATTTTAGATTTAGACCCTTAATAGTTGAGTATGAACCGTGGAACTAGAGTGTGTCATACAAGCGTGTTGTGATGAATGTGCACTAGAAAAATGTATCCTAAATGTGCTAAGTGTGAAATGTGTAGTGAAAATGTGAGGTTCATGGATGTAGTATGCCCTCAATAGTCAAGTGTGAACCGTAGCACCATATTGCATCATAGGGTAGTGAAGATACAAGTGTATCAAGATGTGTAAGATGCATGCGAACGAATAGATGCAAAACATGAAGTGACATAATAGAATATGTGAGACACCTAATAATGTTAGAAGGAAGGAATAGTAAACATCATGCCCCCAAGTGTATGCCAATGAATATGCTATCTAAGAAAAGTGAAGTGTAAGGGTCTCTACCCAATGCTTGTGGAGATAAAGGTGTGTGACTATGCTCTAAGATCGGTGATAGATGAGATAGATAAAGTATCGGTGAATGAGACCTATGTGTAAGAGACCTATGAGGTGATGTACATGTATGTAAAGAAGAACGCAAAGGTAATGAACATCTATCTGAAAGAGAATTTAGAGGTGATGAACACTTATGTGAAGGAGAGCGTGGAAGTTATGAATACTTATTTAAAGGAGAGTGTAGAGGTGATGAACACCTATGTGAAGGAATCGAGGAGGTGATGTATACCTATGTGAAGGAGAATGTAGAGGTGATGAACATCTATGTGAAGTAGAGCACGAAGGTGATGAACACCTATGTAAAGGAAGTCGAGGAGGTGATGTATGCCTATGTAAAGGATAAAGTGGAGGTTATGAACACCTATGTGAAGGAAGCTAAGGAGGTAATGTATACCCGTGAAGAATTCATACAAGTGGTGGACCTAGACTGATGTGATGGACTAGTAGACTAATGAAACCGAGTACATCGTGTGTAAACAAGAGAACTAGGATCATATTGCGCTTTAGATTTGAGAGGCTGTAGGGAACTAGATGCTTTAGTGAGTACAGTGGAAACCTCAAAAGGAGGCTACAACCATGGTGTGCGTGATGGAACACCATTGATAGTAATGAATTGCTTGTTGTAAATGAACTTTAGACACAAGTGATTTATAGACATTATAGCTTCAATAGTATGAAGCCAGGGAATACCTAAGAGCATGTCACACCCTTTGACTGAAGGTGCCACAAGAAATGACACAAGCATGGTAAGAGGACCAACTATGATGGGAAGCTTGACATAACTATATGATTTAGGAACTGGATATGGAATAGTTGATAGCGGATAGTTGATTGCAATAAGAAGTGTAATAGAGCACACACACATATGACTCGATGGATCAAACATTGTATTATTGATAGCATGAGCCCCGATAAAATCATTAATATGTAATGTGTCAAAGAAGAATGTAGCGTGATAGTCATAGTCAGAAAATGCAATGAATGGTAGAGAGGCATCAACGTGAGAAACTAAAAAATCGAGAGCCTCTGATGAAGGAAGAGGCACTGCGTGATATGTATGATTGGATGAAGAGTCAGTCATTTTCTTGTCATGTTTAGGAAGAGGATTGAAAATATATTGAGCTTGTGATTTTCATTGACCGGTGTAGATGTCATAGGCTTAGGAATATCAATTTCATTATTATCGATAATATTTTGAATAAGATTTTGAAGTTTTAAACATTGATTTGTAGAATGCCCAAATAATATATAGAATTGCAATAGACAATTTAGTAAAAGTACACTTGGGCGAAATGTCATTGAAAATTTTCATAATTAGAGACAACGTTGACAGATGATTTAGCTTGATAGAGCTTAGTAGATGGATTGAAATTGGATTTAATTTGAAATCGAGTGGAAGATGAAGCCTGATTATGATACTTAAACTTTCCCATAGATAATAATTTACTTTCGCATAGCTTAAGAGTATGACTTAAATGATCAAATGATGGATATATATTAAAGATGGAACTCTCCTACAAAGGTGGTAATAGACTTTAGATGAATATATCTTGAAGTTCACACCCACAAGTACATTAGACATCTTAGCTAAGTTGTTTTTATATTGCAATACATAATCCGCTAGATGCTCGTTAGATCCTTGTTTAATTTTTTCTAGTTGAGTATAGAATATATTAGAACCAATATTAATAGAGAAATGAGTGAGAAAATCATTAGCTAAATGCGTAAAATATGTTACCTAGTGGATAGGTAGATCATAGAACCAACACATTGTATAATATTGAAGACTTCTAGGAAAGAGATTTGTGAGTAAAGTATGATCATCTACATAATCTAGACATGCCACATGAAATTCTTGAAGATGATCTTGAGGATCACCATGGCCATTGAAAATGGGCAGCTTGGGAGTGACGAAATTTTAAGGAAGTTCATAAGTGGCAATGACAGTGCGAAAGGATTATGAAGTAGTAATGTGGAATCCAGAGATGGAGATGCATGAGAAGTAGCCTATTGCAATTAACAAATTTGAACTTGAAGATCCTGATAAAGAGAAGCTAAATCTTGAGTGCTAGTGGAAGAGACTTTTCATGTGTGAGAAAAAAGGTGGAGTGAAGTGGTTGGTGGGAGTAGGAACAGAAACATGAACAATAGAAGTAGGTGGAAGAGTGGAAGTAGGGGTTGAGTAGCAATAGGCATGGAAGTGGGGATGGATGTAGGAACATTAATCTTCGCAAGATTGGTGGCCTCCTCACAAGTAGTGAATAAAATGAGATATAGATCCTGAGGATGTTCAACAAGATGATCATTGAGCTCTTGAAGGTGGGCTTCAATAAATTTTTCATAAGATTGAGTCATGATGGAAGAAGAAGAGGAGAGTATTCGAAGGACGGGTTCACTAAATTACTTAACAAATATTGAAATTTATGAAATCCTAATTGTAGAGTCACGATGTAGCAGATAAGAAATAAAGTATAGATATGACGTAAGCAATAAGCTAGAGAAATATGAAACCCTAGATGTAAGAAAAGGGAAAGAATGATTCATTGATTTTGCAATTGATCCTGAGTTGTGTCAGACTGGAGAACTGATAAACAAAAGGAGGGAAGTGTCGCAAAAAAACCCAAAAATTATGCAATAGCTGGATCTTCCTAGAGTTGGGTGCCTAGATCGGTTCGGAAAGTGCATGGGTGTTATAGACTACTTACAGGGTTCCTGTGGTATGAAAAACCTCGAAACTAATTTTTGTTGTGTCGTAAGATATTCACCAACCTTTGTTGTTGATCATATGTGTATCACACTATGTCCATGGAATTCGCATGTAACATGTAAAGAGAGTGAGCACCTACAAAACCCCAAAACACATCAAATCCTAAAAATAAAAGATGCAAATGGGGATTCATATTGACCCTGGTGGTCACTCGATAGAGTGAACTTATGACTGAGCACTACACTACATCTCAAACTCCATCTAGTTCTCTGTGTGTGTGTGAAGAATCATGCCCTAGGTGGTTCTTATGCAATATGCATTTAATAGTGATAAATAACTAGATGTAACAATTTAAATAGATGTGTGGATGTCAAAATGAACTTCCCCTTTTATGAATTATACGTAGAACAAAGCAGTCCCTTGTCCCTTGAATGAAGCTAGATGGATGCTTTGATGATCTTGAAATTCCTTTGGATGTAACCTTAGGTGATAGTAATAGATGTTTAGGGATTGGTCCTTTATTATGGTCATATAGCTTTGCATTTATATGATTCCCTTAGTTGAATTTCACAATTAACAACTAAAAGGCTGACCCATAAGAAAACAAGAATCCCAAAAGATAAATTTTTCCCAAAATATGTGAGTAAGATACAAAGAGGGCGGGGGCACCTCGAAGGACGAGGGCACCTAGTCACTGGTGTCCCGACTTTGCGGTGGTGTCCAAAGTGATGAAAGATGAGACACTCAAGGATCGACTATGTTGTAGGGTGTAAGAGGCCAAGAAGAAGAAATGAATAAAGATAAAAAGGACAAAGACAACTGTTAATTGCTAGTTTTCTCACTTAGGAATCATATGAATAGTAATATGTGACTAGGACCTAGAAATGTACCCAAGTGAATGATTTAGTGTCTACAATTCTATGTGGTTCTTTTATTTCCACTATCTTCTTTACTCACTTTTATCCTCCATGGATCTTGATATGGCATAATAATGTCTAAAGTGCATGATTTTGTGACTACATTTTGCCCCCACTTTATGTTGGTGAGTGGAAAGTTTGGTAACATAAAGTAGATAGAGATGTGTATCTAATGTCCATGAAAAGTGATGAAGAAGGCATGCCGAAGGACTAGAAAAAGCGTGGAATGACAAAAATATGGAGGAGCGTGGAAACTAAAGATGAAAAATGTGCAATGAAAAATTGATGAGAGTGAACCTAAGGTGGAATGCGTGTGCTATACTATGGTGTGTAGTGTACCTGCATGGTTAGTAAAGCGTGTGTTGTCACGAAGTATTGTTGTTGACATTTTTGTTGTTGTTTCCCCATTTGACTGCTTGTTTCTCATACGGTCGGACCTACAAGGAGAAAACTATCAAGTAGTCAAATATGTATGTATGTATGTGTAAAAACGCAATGTAAAAGACACATGTATATGAAAGCATGTAAATGTAAAATACGCAAATGTAAATGGAACATGTGCACCTAATCCATGTTGAGAAAGAGAGTGTAGAAGGATATCCTGTATTGTGATTTTTGTGGTGATCTTGTGCCATAGGCCGAAGAAGTATAGGGAGGAAATGCTCTGTGTCCTCCAACCTTTAATCGCTTTCTCTAAATTGTATGAAGAGATCTTTGCAGACTTTATCCCGGTTTTTCAGGGCGATCTAATGCCGATTTGTAGAAGAAGTATTAAGAGGAATTCTGATGTATCCTTCAACTACTAACTACTCCCCTGAATTTCAAGGACATCATGTCCAAGAAAATCCAATGTGTATGGAGTTTATACCGGTGTGAACTCACTCGCCGATAATGCCAAGGGCGGAAAGTACACTAAACCGAACTAGTGTAAATTCCTGTGTAGACTATAAAAACCCCATATGATGCCCCCTCTTTGGGGGTGTATGCGATGTGACTAAAAGGAGAATGTGGCCCCAAAAGAGGACCAACCACATGAACTTTGTAACTCTTCCCTGTAGGGGGAAGGGAAAGCGATTGGTAGAAACTAGGGCACACACAAACAAGGATGGATAGCCAAAAAAGTGTTAGTATGAAAATGCATGCTTGTAGAAAACAAGTGTAAAGTATGCAAGCAGTGTGTAAACTACCAAGCAAATTAATCTAAACACACAAGAAGACAATCTGCACAAAGCGGGTTGCAAACATGGGACATCACTCACGATGTCGTAAGACACACAAGGCCATCATGGTCACAAACAACAAACAAGTGTGCACACCAAACATAGGGCAAGGCCTACATACAAGAAGAAAACAAAGGCAAACAATCTAACAAATAAGCAAACAAGAAGTATTCATGAAAACATGTAATCCTACAAAACAAGTGTTGCACATGGGATACCCGTTAGCATGTTAGAGAAATAACCAATATGTCAAAGCATGAATAACCAAGTAATATAAAGTGATAAGTACAAAATGAAACAATAGCACCTAGAAGAAATGAATGTGGATGCCCCAAAGTGACCAGTATAGGAAGGGTAGAAGGTGAACATCCATGCTGCGTGTAAAGGATCTGTATCTGCGATCACAACTAAACAAATATGTGAACACGCATGTGTGGATGATATATATATATATATATATATATATAATGAAATATAATAAATCAATCTAACATATGTAGTAAAGTGATCATGTAAAACACTAGTAAACAAGAGTAAATGCCCCTAAGACAATGCAATATGTTGTGGATGGATGGAATGGAATGCAAGATGGAATGATAAGAGTTACGTGCCCCCTGAGTGAATGGAAATGTATGCAATGAGGTTCATTTTGTTTGCCCCCTCAATAGTCAAGAATTAACTGTGAACAAGAGTGTGTCAACAAGAAATGTGTGTTGTTTCTAATGCGTTGTGATGAATGTGTAGGTGTAGTGATGAGATGCGACCTAGCGATGATGTGTGCATGAACCCTATAGCCAAAGCATATATCATGACCAGATGAACATATAAGTGATGATTTATCCTAAGCGTATATCACTATAAGATGAATGGATGAGTGATGATTTAGCCCTAAGCATATATCACTACAAGATGAAAAGAGGGAGTGGTGATGTAACCTAAGGTGTATACCACTACAAAATGATAGAATAGGTGACAATTTAGCCTAAAGCATATGTCACTAGGATGGAAATGTCACATGATGAAAGGTTAAATAGTAAATGTGTGATGAGTGTAAGGTCCATTTTATTTGTAAACCCTCGGCGATGAGTATGGACCAAGGAACTAAAGTGTGTCATAGGGTGGTGAGTGCAGCACATAGAAGACATGTAGTATATGTAATGATGAAATACGACCATGTGATGAGTAGAATATGTAAATATGTGATGTGTATAATGCAATGCAAGATGTGTAGAATGTGTAAAGTGTAATGAAGTGACATATAATGTATATATATATATATATATATATATATATACTAGTAAAATAGTATGTAGGATGAGGATTGTATGATGCTAGACACGTAGTATGATATATGCATAATGACAACTAGTATGATGTATGACACATGATGTGTGAATAGATACAATGTGTAAGTCCTATAGTGTAGTGTGTGGGGTTCATGTTTGGTAATCCCTCAACAATCAAGTGTGAACCGAAGCACAAGAGTGTGTCATCGGGTAATGACAATGCTAAAGTACGAATGATGAATATGCCTATGCAAGGATATGAATGTATGATAATGTAAAGATGAGAGATAATCCTATGCAAATATGAGGAGAGGGGGAAATAAGTGCGATGCCCCCAAGTGTACTATGATGATGGAGATTTATGCAGTGACGCGAGAGGTGTCATGCCATTGTGGGAGAGCATTATCTATGTCATGATAAGAGAAAGGGCCAACACAATGGTAGGCCGAAGCAACAATAGGACCATGTGATGGTGGCGAGAATTTGAGATGTGTCTTGTTCATCAGTAGGAGTAGTAGCTTTGACAAAAGTGATTGGTTTTATCTTATGTGGGGTTGATGACATTACAAAAGACTTGATAGGAGAAGAAGGTGGACTGATTTTGAGATGTGGTTGTGTAATTTCACTTGGTAATGTTGTGGATGACTTGAGAGGAGGCCAAGTTGCACTAAGTTTTAAAGGAGGTTTCTTAGGTGGTTCTTGAATTTCCTTAGAAAATATTGCATGATGCTCATTAGACATAGACAAATCATGTTTAGGAACCCATTGAGATGTAGAATTTGTAGATGGGCATGCAAAAAAATGTTGTGCAAGAAGGAAGAGGAAAGAACTGAGCTAAACAACAACAGTGCTCATAGGACATTGTCGTAGTGATGACTAAAAATACAAAAGCAGGAAAAACTATGCAGGAATCCCAAAAAGGATGGATCTGGAGGATCTAGTTGGATTGGAGTGCTTGGAGAGGGATCAAGGTGCTTACATGGCGCTCTAGTTTACAATTTGGGTGCCCTTGTTTGTGAAAAAGATCTTAAACCGATCTTCATTGATTTGAAAAATGGTCTAAAACCCTCATTGTTTGTCACATCAGATTTTTTGTCCCATGTCAGATGTCGTCAATAATCCAAGATGAAAGAAAAACTTGTAAGACCCCAAAACAAGCATCAAAACCTAAAAATAAAAATGCATATGAAGGGGTCGGACTGACCTCAATTGCCACAATGGTGGACTTACTAACTAAGCATTGCACTACATCTCAAACCCAGTGTAGTTCTATGTGCAAGTGTGTGTGAACATGCCCTAGGTTGCTCTTGTGCAGTCACACTTTGTGAAGTATTGAGCAATAAATATGTGTAGAAAATGTTTTAGAATGTGTGGATGGAATATAATAAATTCCCTCCTCCTATGAAGTGTAATGCAGATGTCCTAGCCTTTTGCCTTGATGATGGAGCTATATGGATGCAAGTGATCTCTAATGCAATAGATGGATGTAACTCTAAATGAGTGATAGTAGTAAGTAATGTTAGGTCCCTCATTATGGTCTCATAACTTTATATTTATAGGGTTATCTTGATCTAATTTCATAATTAACCTTGAAATGGCTTACCACCAAAATGATAATAAGGAGAAATGGCTAGAAAGAGCCCAAAAGATAGCGGGAAAGTGAAAAAGGGACCGGGGCGCTCACGGGTGCCCTAAGATTAATGTAAGTGCCCTAGTCGAGGCTAAAATAACACAAGATGATATAAGATGACTGGGAATATGGGTGCAAGAGGTCAATAATGATGAAATAAAATAAACAAGATGGCCAAAAGATGAGGGTTAATAAGTACTTTCTTCACTCAATAACCTTCTAAATAGTAGTATGAAACTGAGATAAATAATGCATAAAGTGCATGATTTTGTGACTACAATTTGACAAATGTGATGAAGCCTTTGGACTTGTGTGTCTTTTGGTATCTCTTAAATCAAGCGCTTTCATATTAACACATCCAAATCACCCAAGGAAGTTTGGGATGCCTTAGAACAACTTTTTGGGAAACAAAATGAAATGAAAGGGCATGAACTGGAAAATGAGTTGATTAGTCTCAGCCCTAGCAGTTTTAACACTCTCCAGGACTTTCTCACCAAACTCAAATCTCTCAAATTACAATTGAAATATTGTGGATGATCCAGGAATCCCCACCGAGAAACACCAATCTATGATCTTCTTAGAATCGATTCTGATCATTTCCATGGTATGGAGAAAAATTAGACGATTTAAATCGACATCTCATTTGTAGGAAATGAAGCTTGTTTGCAAAAGTTATGGCCCGCTGAAATTTTCGGGCAATCGGTGAATTCAAGATTATGTGCAGAGATGATGCGTGCACATGTGTACCAATCAACATTTGCCATATGGAAAATATGGGTGACGGAGCAAAAGGGGGATTCTAGACTAGTCTTGGCCTCCTTTACTTCACATCTATATTGCAGAGTTTCTCCTTCTCATTTAATCATATATTTGCTTCAAACTTTATATTTGCGATTCACGGATGCATGTGGGATTATTCGTATTTATATTTGTAAAGAAATAATATCAAATCCAATTAAATTTACACATATATTAAATTACCAAACATCCCACACATATTATACTATATATTCTCCACAAAATCCTTGCAACCACATCACAAGTCAATGCTAAACATCCCTTCCACATAGCATGGTGGTCAAACATGGCTCTAAGCCAACACATAACGCATTTCCCTTACCATATAAAGTGCTCCAGCTACCTCAATGCGCCAAATGTGGGATTAAATCCCTTTACATAGCCATAAAATGCACTTGGAAGGACTTGAACCATGGTCTCCAAGCTAAAAGGATAAGCTCTTGACCGCTATGCCACGGAGGTGGTAAACATTATAAATTGGGCGTTATTGTATTTGAAGTGCATCGGGACTGTGTGAAATATTGTTTTGCTCATAACTTGAGCTAGAGAAGGAATTTTGAGGTGATGTAAAAAGTGACTACTATTATTTTTGGCAGAGGAACATGATGAGAAGATCATATTCTTGTAGAAATATTTGTAAATATTTATTTTCAAGATTTTAATAGATCGGTTCCATTTAACCGGACCCGGAGACATAGGCCACAAGTGTCGAACTCCATTATCAATTATTATGTCAAATTGTTGGTGATTCATCTCTGTACTTTCTAATTTTATATAGTACTTTCAGTTTCAATTATTTTATTAAAAATACAAAAGGATATAATAGTCAATTTTTATATCGAAAATCAATACAAAGAAAAGTTAAGTGTGTGCACAATTGCTAGTTAAAATTGATTTTCATATCACTGGTATCAGAGTGGTTTTGACTGATTTTTGGTTCAGATTAACGGTTTTTGGATTGCAAATTATGTGTTGGATGTTAACAAGGTCTCAATCTAAGAAGGGTGAAGGAGAGCTAATAGAAGGGGATCCCAAAATTGGTACAAGACGATCTCGAAGTCCTATAATGGTGGATCAGAGAGGAAGAAAACTTTCGTCAATCATTCCTACAGATGAAGGAAATGTTGGAGGAAATGTACCAAGATAGAAAAGAGAAAAGGGAACTAGAGAAGGTAAAAAGAAGATAGCTCTAGTTCTGATATTCCTAAAGGTGAACCTCTAAAATATGATTTTCCTTCATTAAAGTTAGATATTAAGTTTGAATTGCCAATGTATATTGGAGAGCTAAATGCAGAGAAGTTGGATAATTGGATCAAACAGATAGAATTATATTGCAACATTAAGATAATTTGGGATGATGAAGCAAAGATTCATTTAGCAACTCTTTGAATGGGTGGCACAACACTCATTTGGTGGGAGAGTAAGCTTCAAGAAGTGGAAGAAACCAAAGGTAAAGCAATCACTTCTTGGTCTGAATTTATTTCAAGTCTTAGGCAACAATTTTATCCTCTTGGTTATAAGCAACAAGCTATGATGGATTGGTAAACATTAAGAAAAGCTAAGGGATAAAGTGTTCAAGACTACACACAAGAATTTAGGAAAAGGGCTCTAATTCAGGAATTTCCCTAAACACAGAAGAAACACTACTTAAATATATTGGTGGATTACATAGTTACCTAAGTTATATGATTCTTGTTTTAGGTCCTACTAATCTTGATGCAATGTGTGTTCAAGCAACCCATTTGGAAGCACGAGGGAAAATGAAAAAGGATTCCTCTTCCTCTTTTTTTAAACAAAATAGCAAGCAATATGAAGGACAAGGTTTGAAATAACAAGGAAAAGGAAAGGGTAAGCATAAGAAAAACTCTCTTGTTAAGAAGGAATATGAAAAACCATTTTGCAATAATTGTAAAAAGAACAATTATGAGTCTAAATGTTGGAAATTACATCCTAAAATGAAACCTAAATGGATGGTTAAGAAAGGAAAGAAAAGAAAACAAACACTGCAGTTCATGATCTTGGGTCAGATTCAGGTGATGAAACCAAGATCATAGCTATGCATTTTCAAGGTAAATCAACTCTTTCAATTTCCAACAATAGTACTACAAATTTTGCATCTTCTTCTAGTAAACAAACTATACATTATGATAAGAAAAGGAATGAGCTTTTCCACATTAGAGTGATTTCAAAACATACAAAAATTGATACTATTTTTGATAGTGGGTCTCAAGCTAATCTGATTTCTAAGGAGGTTGTAAAGAAATTGGGACTCAATACTAATCCACATCCTAAGCCTTATCCATTGGGATAGGTTTGTGATGATGCAAAACTATAGGTAACTAAAAATTGTACTTTCAAATTTTCCATTACGATGTTTATAGATGATGTTGAATTGGATGTAGTTCCTTTGGATATTTGTGGGGTAGTTTTGGGAAGTCCTTATTTATATGATCGTAAAGCAATCTTCTATAGGGAAGAAAATAAATATGTGCTTATAAAGGATGGAATGGAGTTTATTGTTAGAGCTCACCATGAAAAGAATAATCTATCCTTGGTGATTGCAGGTCAAATGAGAAGGCTTGTAAACTCAAGAAAAAAATTTGTGTTCATGGTGGTTAAAGCCAAAGAGAAAGAACATGAGATGGCTTTTGAGGATTGTGATCTGAAACATAAGAATGAATTGGTAAAAATTGTTTCTAATTTTGATGATGTTTTTCAGGATCCACAAGGTCTACCTCCCAAAAGAGGGGTTCAACTTAAGATACATTGCTTGGGATGCACCTCTTCCCAATATCAAAATGTATAGATTGTCATTAGTAGAGAATGAGGAAATCAAGAGATGGGTAATGGAACTTTTGGCTCAAGGTATAATTCGTCCAAGCACATCCCCATGTGGTTCACCAATTATATTGGTTCCTAAGAAGGATGGCACTTGGCAAATGTGTGTTGATTTTTGTGCTTTAAACAAGATTACTATAAAGAATCGTTACCCTCTTCCTAGAATAGATGATTTACTAGATCAATTAAAGAATGTAATTTATTTCACTAAGTTAGACTTAAGAAGTGGCTATCACTAAGTAAGAATTGCAGAAGATGATGTTTGGAAAACTACTTTTAAAATGAAATAGGTATTGTTTGAATGGTTAGTGATGCCTTTTGGTTTGTGCAATGCACCGACAACATTCATGAGAGTCATGAATGATATATTTAGACCATTCATTGATGATTTCATTATTGTCTACTTAGATGATATTCTTGTATTTAGTAAGTCATGGGATGAACATGTTAAACACATCCAGAAAGTCTTAGATGCATTAAGGAGAGAGAAATTGTTTTTGAAGATGTCAAAATGTGAATTTGGGAAAACATCTTTAATTTACTTGGGTTATGTTGTAGGAAATGGAGAATTGAGAATTGATTCTGCAAAAATAGAGGCTATTATAAAATCCCCTAGACCCACTAATGTGACGAAGTTGGGATTTTCTAGGCACAATTTAGTATTGGATAGAATTCATTTCTAACTTCTCATATATTGCATCTCCTTTGCATGCTTTAACAAGTATTAAACAGGTCTTTCAGTGGGGAGGAAAACAACAAAAAGCCTTTGAACATTGAAAGAGAAGATAAGTATCGCTCTGATCTTGGCACTTCTAGATTTACAGCATTCATTTGAGATTGAGACAGATGCTAGTGATTATGCAATGGGGGTAGTTTTGATGCAAAACAAACGACCCATGTGTTACCATTCGAAACCTTTACAAGTGCGGTAAGAAAATATCCAACTTATGATAAAGAGTTGTATGCTTTGGTTCAAAGTGCTAAAAAGTGGAAGCATTATTTAATGGGAAAAGAAACAATTATACATACGACCATCATCAACCGCTTCAAGATTTACAAACACAAACCAAATTGCAGCAGTCTAGACATTTCGGTGGATGGGATTTTTGCAGCAATTTCATCTTGTAATCAAGTATAAAAAAGTATTCAAAACAAGGTTGCCGAGATGTTATCTAGACCTCCAGTGGTAGTATCATCTATTCTTTTATAGCATAGTTATTTGGCTCATGTTAGTTATAAGGAACAATATGTTAATGATGTTGATTTTAGAGAAGTGTATGAGGATCTAGTAAGTGGGAAACAAGTAGGAGAAAAATATTATCATTTGCATGAAGGATTGTTATATCATTCTGGTAAACTTTTTATTCTAGAAAATGAACATGTGCATATGATTAGGGAGGCACATACTTCTCTTATTTCTGGGAATTTTGGTGTTAGTAAGACAATTGCACATTTACGAAATATTGTTATTGGCATAGAATGCATGAACATGTAAACAAGTATATTAAGGGATGTGTTCTTTGTTCCATAAGCAAGCCAAGTAATAGAAAAATAGGACTTTACACTCCTCTTCCTATTCCAAAAAGGCCTTGGGAAAGTGTTTCCATGGATTTTGTAGGAGGCTTGCCCATGACACAGAAGAAACATGATTACTTATATGTGGTAGTGGACAAATTTAGCAAAATGTGTGTGTTGGTTCCATGTACTAAACAGATAACTGGTGAGGGAACTGCACATTTGTTTTTTCAATTTGTTTGGGTTCACTTTGGATTACCTACTTCAATTATATCTGATTGGGATTCTAGATTTCTTGGGGAATTTTGGTCAGCATTGTGGGGTTAATGGACACAAAACTAAAAAAAAGCACTTGCTTTTCATCCACAGAACGATGGTCAAACAGAGGTTGTAAACCGCACAGTAGTACATTTTCTTAGGGGCTATTGTCAAAAACATCCTAAGTTATGGGAAGAACATCTATATTATGTGCAACATGCTTATAATCGTGCCTTACATTCTTCTACTTTAAAGTCTCCATTTGAGACTTGTTATGGATATTTGCCTAATTCTCCTTTAGATGTATATTATGGACATGAAACTGTTGTTAATGGTTTAAGTGATTTTGACAAGGCTAAAAGATTTGTGTAGAGAATACAACAAGTTCATCAGTATGTTCGTGAACAATTGGAGAAAATTTACGCTAAGTATAAAGCTAGGCATGATAAACATATAACTGATCACAAGTTCAAAGTTAGTGATTCAGTTTGGCTTCACATCAACAAGGAAAGGTTGACAGGTGAAGGTAAAAAATTAAAACCTATACGGTATGGTCCATTCCAAATATTGGAAAAAATTGGTAACAATGCTTTCTGTTAGATTTACCTCCTTATATGCAAATCTACTCAGCTGTAAATGTTGAGAATTTAAGATTGTATGAACCGCCTATGATCGTTGATCATGATGATGCTAACATAATACCTTTCATTGATGATTTTGCTCTTGAGTATCTTGATGAGTTGTAGGAAGACATCATTTTGGACAGGAAGGTCAGAACTTCACGAAGGGGTGATATTAAGTATCTTCATGTTGGGTTCAAAGGCATTCATTCAAACAAGGCTAAATGGATGGAAACTAGAAATGTGAGGGAGAAATACCCTCACCTATTCACCAATTAAGTTGACTTTTGGGGTCCAAAAGTTTCTCAGTGGGGAGGAATGATCCAGGGTATCCTTATCGAGAAACATCGATCTATGATCTTCTCATAATTAGTTAAAGTCACTTCCATGGTGTGGAGAAAAATTAGACGATTTCGTCAATATCTCATTTGTAGGAAACAAAGCTCGTTTGCAAAAGTTATGGCCCGCTGAAATTTTCGGGCAACTAGTGAATTTAGTACTATGTGCAGAGATGATGCGTGCACACATGGACCAATCAACATTCGCCATGTGGACAATATGGGTGACAGAGAAAAAGGGGGATTCTAGACTAGTCTTGGCCTCCTTTACTTCACATCTATATTGTAGAGTTTCTGTATATATTTGCTTCAGTTTAATTATGGGATGCATGTGGGATTATTCGTGTTTATATTTATAAAGAGATAATATCAAATCCCATTAAATTTGCACATATATTAAATTACCAAACATCCCATGCATATTATACTATCTATTCCTTGCAGCCACCTCACAAGTCAAAGCTAAACATCCCTTCCACATAGCATGGCGGTCAAACATGGCTCTAAGCCAACACGTAACACATTTTCCTTACCATATAAAGTGCTCCAACTACCTCAATACACCAAATGTGGGATTAAATACCTTTACATAGCCATAAAATGCACTTAGAAGGACTTGAACCGTGGTCTCCAAGCTAAAAGGATAAGCTCTTGACCGCTATGTCATGGAGATGGTAAATATTAAAAATTGGGCATTATTGTATTTGAAGTGCATTGAGAACTGTGTGAAATATTATTTTGCTCATAACATGAGCTAGAGAAGGAATTTTGAGGTGATGTAAAAAGTGACTACTATTATTTTTGGTAGATGAACGTGATGAGAAGATCATATTCTTGTAGAAATCTTTGTAAAGATTTATTGTCAAGATTTTAATAGATCGGTCCCATTCAACTGCACCGAGACGTAAGCCACAAGTGCGAACTCCGTTATCAATTCTTGTGTCAAATTCTTTGGTGATTAATCTTTGTACTTTCTAATTTTACATAGTACTTTCAATTTTAATTATTTTATTAAAAATACAAAAGGATATAATAGTCAATTTTTATATCGAAAATCAATACAAAGCAAAGTTAAGTGTGTGCACAATTCTTTAGTTAAAATGGATTTTTAGATCGGTGGCATTAACAAAAAGGACTCACAGCTCATAATTTCCATCCTTTCCAAACTTGGTCCCGACTATTTTGTTTTTGTCTCTACCTTCCATGCAACAAAAAGGGCACTTGGTGCAAGTTGAACTATGCCCTCCTTTAATTAGTTTATTGTTTATTTGACTAGGGAATAAGATAAGCTAATTCATATGGGTGATCTAAAATCCACAAAATCTCATGCTCTCATTTTTGGTTCATGAAAAACCCAAGGCTTCAAAAGAGAAGAAACAAAAAAACAAGGATCATGAGAACAAAAGGACCAATCCACCACCAAATCCAACTCTTCCACTTCCTCTTCTAGTTCTAAACCTCCTAAATAATGGATAAAATGTGGGTACTTGTAGTGGTAGGCATGATGAAGAAAAATGTTTGAAAAATAAAGTTGACCTCCTCATGAGTCTTCTTGAGAAGAACAACATAGGAGTTCTTGAGTCTCTCAAGCCATCTTCTTCATCAACTCACGAATGTTCTAAGGAAAAAGATAATGGAAAGGGGAAAGTGAAAGAGAAAGAAAAAGAAAAAGAATCAACCAAGGAGAAACCAAAGGGAAGAGATTTAGTTGTAGTTGTGTCACCTACTCCTACATGGGTTATTGATTTGGGTGCATCTCATCATATGGCCTCATCAAACATTGAGTTTTCTTCATTAGAGCCATGTGACATGTCTTCTATATAACTTGGTGACAACACTTCTACATAGGTTTTGGGAGAGGGTATATTGAAGTGAGTGGTGGTACTTTCAAAAATGTGCTTAGTATCCCTTCACTTACAACTAATCTCCTTTCAGTTTATCATATCACTCACCTTGGTCAGGGCATGCGGGTTGAGTTCACTCCGGATTTTGTTTATGTTAGATAGCTACATAGTGACACTATCATTCCATGTGGTATAGTTGACTATCACACTCAACTTTACTCCTCTCACTTTGTTCCTCCTTCAGATTCTTCATCCGAATCACCTGGACTTGATGATATTTCTAAGCTAACTTTTGATGATGATGACTTCTCTTCTAGCATAGTTGATTTCCACCATGATGGGGATCCACCTCCACATACCACATCTTGAGGAGTTATCTCTTGATCCACCTATTTCGCCCACTACATAATTTTTAGGAGCAGACACTATGATTAAGGACTCATCGACATCGGGTACTCTTCTACACAGTTTTAGGACATTCCGCCTTCCTTCTTCACCGTTGCTTGATTCATCATTACTTCATGGAGTAGTCGGCACTTTACCGTATATATGGAGCATTATTCCTTGGATGAGAATAACACCTTGTCACTTCGAGGATCTTCTTATTCACTTGGTACAAGGTGGCTTGTGATAAGTTCATCTTCTTGGGAGGCTAGATAACACTTTTTCTCTCCTTCTTCTTAGTTATTTAGGGAGTTTTCTATCTCTTGTAAGTGGATGTTTTTCCCATTGGGTTTTCCATCACTACTTGAGATTCTTATTGTACATAGGTACCTCATCAGGCGTAGCATTGGGACCCTTTTTTCTCGTGTTTTTTCGACTTTTCTTTCTTCATCCTAAGTTATGATGAAGGGGTGTTAGTGTGAGTGGTATTTTTCATCTTTTATTTATTAATTAGGTGAATTACCACCTCACTAGGTGATTCATCTCACTTAGGTGAGATCATAGGTCATAGGTGTCCTAGGAGTTATGAAAAGTTCTCATAGAATTTTTCATACGTGTAAGTGTGTGTCATACAAGAGTTACATTCCATTTCGAAAAGTAACTCATCTTCTCCATCATGGATTTTTGATGACTCATGAATGTGAGTTACACAAAACTCCTATATATGTACCTTTTTCTTGATCTATGAGTATGGAGACCTATTTTCCTTAATGCATGCACAATTTTCTTGTGGTTGAGTTCTTTCTTTGATCTTGGAGCTACTTCACTTCTCGGTTCGAGTGTAACTTTTTGATGTACATGGATTACTTCTAGATACTCGTACTTCCTTACTCTATCGGAAGAAACATCTCATAATGAAACACAAACCTACTAGAAAACAATAGAACTACCCAAAAAAATTGAACTCAAGAAAGATATGTGTTAGGCAATAAGAGATAAAATATGCGGAATAATCCCTTACAGAATCGCAACAATAGAAACTAATATGCAGAAAATATTACAGATCTAAAATAAAAGTGCATAATAACTAACACAACACAGAGAGACAATATTTAATGTGGTTCACCCAATTTGGGCTACGTCCACCAAGAATCACTTGCTCAGATTTTATTACAAGCCTCCACTCTCGCAATACAATACCCAGATCCTTTTGGAGCTATGCTCAACAAACTCTACAGAATTCACACCCGAATTCAAAACACATCTGCAATACATTTGCTTATCTATCTATCATATGCATAAGACCATATAAATAGACAATTGCTTAAGCAGTTTGATACAAAACCGTGGGTATCAAAACAATGGGCAAAAAAACCAAAACCATCCCATAAACCTATGGGTAGGCGAAGAGGCGATTATACAAAACAATGGGTACCGAAAAACCATGGGCCCAAAAATAGCCCATAACGGTTACCCATTACCCATGGGTTAATAAACCACCCATGAAAATTTGCTTGGGGCTTCACCCCGAACCCCCT
Source organism: Taxus wallichiana var. yunnanensis (assembly GCA_018340775.1). NCBI lineage: Eukaryota > Viridiplantae > Streptophyta > Pinopsida > Cupressales > Taxaceae > Taxus > Taxus wallichiana. Next base: position 470,128,302 of record CM031236.1, on the reverse strand, counting down.
GACCCGCTCACCGGTGAGTGGGACCGCCGTTAAAATACCCGAGTGTAACACATAGAAGGTGTACCACACTCTAACATGAAATTAGGCTCCACAAACATAACAATCTCCCATCTGGAGACCGATTTCCACTGAGCAAACTTCTCAACCCTTCACTATCATCCGCGAAGGCCAACCAAAGTGAACATAGCTTTAGTTTATCCTTGTGACCACCTTGGTCATCATGTCTGCAGGGTTCGACTCTGCTGAATCTTCTCCAACTTCAACTTATCTTCCTCCAAAGTCATCCCGATGAAGTGATATCTCAACTGTAAATGCTTCGTCCCAGAGAGTGGAAAGCGAGTTCTTAGCTAGGTGTATAGCACTCGACTATCACTATGCAACTTACATTCCTCCCGCTATGCCCCACTCCTCAAGCAATTGTTGTAACCAAATAATCTCTTTGCTTGCCTCTATGGCAGCAACATACTCACCCTCCATGGTTGACAAAGCCACTAGCTTCGCAGTAGTCGTGAAATCCACTCACTTTGTTGTCCCACCTACAATGTAAATATAACTGTGTCGTGCTCCTCCTGTTGTCTACATCTCCACCATGTATCGAATCTACATAACCACGTAAAGTGGTGTCTCGATCTTGTCAGCACAAAATTGTCCCCATGGTCCCTCTCAAATACCGAAGGATCCACTTTCTTGTTTGTCAATGCTCTTTACCCGGATCACTCATAATTCTACTCACAACTCCCACCGCATGGGAAATATCAGGCCTAGTGCACACCATAGCATACATCAAACTACAAACTGCTGATGAGTAAGGTACCTTGGACATCTGGTTTCTTTCCTGCTCTGTCTTGGGACACTGCTCCTTTGATAACTTAAAATGGTCTGCCAAAGGAGTCCCAACCGGTTTAGCATCCTGCATGTTAAACCTATCCAATACCTTCTTAATGTACTCTTCCTGAGATAAATTCAGCTTCCGTTCCTTCCTATCCCGAGTTATCTTCATACCAAGGATTTGTCTAGCTGCCCCCAAATCCTTCATATCAAACGATTCACTTAGTTGTTTCTTGAGTACTTTTATTTCCTGCATCTTTTTACTTGCAACTAACATGTCATCAACATACAAACATAGGATAATATAACTTCCATCCTCAAATTTCTTTGTATACACGCAATGGTCAGAATGACATCTAATATAACCTTGCTCCATCATGAAGCTATCAAAATTCTTATACCATTGACGTGGAGCTTGTTTCAAGCCATACAAACTCTTCTTCGCCAGACACCATCTCCTCTTTACCTTTGACCTCATAGCCCTCTGGTTCTTTGCATAAATAGTTCCTCCTCCAAATCACCATGGAGAAATGCAATCTTTACATCTAACTATTCTAAGTGCAAGTCTTCTGCTGCCACTATTCCAAGAACAGTTCTAATAGAAGTCATTTTTACTACAGGAGAAAAGATCTCATCAAAATCTATACCTTGTTTATGTGTAAACCCCTTGACCACCAACCAGGCCTTATATCTTTTCTTTCCTCCTTCGTCTTTAACTCTGTACACCCACTTGTTCTGCAATGCTCTTTTTCCTTCCTAGCTTCACCAAATCCCAAGTCCGGTTATCCATGAGTGACTTATGCTCCTCATCCATGGCTTGCTCCCACTTCTTACTGACATCTACCTACATTGCTTCATCAAAGCTCTCTGTTCTCCACTATTAGTGAGTAATAAATAATAAAGAGAAGGAGAAAACCGTTCAGGTTATTTTCTTACCCTAGAAGACCTCCTCACTGTAGGAGTTTGGGGTTCCTGTTGAGTCGGTTCTGAACTAATTCATGGGTCACAGTCCCATCCGGAAGATCCTCTACCACCGCATATTCTTTCTTGGATTCTTCCCTGTTTTCCTACAACTATTGCTTATACATGAATTTCTCATTAAAGGCCACATCCCTAGATCGAATGATTTTCTTGTCCTTGATACTCCAACATTTAAATCCAAATTCATCACCACCATAACCAATGAAAGTACATTTTTATGATTTAGCCTCTAGCTTGGTCCTATCATCCTTGTCTATATGAACAAACACCTCACATCCAAAGACTCTAAGAAATGAATAATCAACTTTCTTACCGTACACCAAGCCTCCTCGGGTATGCCTCCATCCAAGGCACTTGAGGGTCCTCTGTTTATCAAGTACACAAATTTGTGCTCACCGCTTCGCCCAAAAATAAAGAGGCGATCCTGCATGTATCCACATGCTCCTAAAGATGTTCCATTATTGTTCTGTTCATCCTTTTTGATACCCCATTTTTCAAGCGGAGTTCTGGGCCGAACCTTTTTGCTGCGGATTCCATTCTTAGAACAATAATCATTAAATTCATTGCTACAATACTCCCCTCCATTATCTGAACTGAGACATTTTAGCTTAAGACCTATTTCATTCTCTACCAAGGCTTTCCATTTAACAAAAGTGTCAAATACATCGATTTGTTTCTAATATAATAAACCCAAACTTTCCTTGTTGCATCATCATAAAAGTAACATAATAACTTGAACCCCAAGAGATGATACAGTGGCCCCCACACATTAGAATGCACCAGCTCTAACTTACTCTCTTTCTTTGTAGGTCCAACCTTGAGAAACCTTACTCGCTTCTGTTTCCCATATATGCAGTCCTCACAGAACTCCAAACCTATTTCTGTATATCCAAGCAAATTCTTCTTTATGATGTCCATGCCCTTATGGCTCATATGACCGAGCCTATAGTGCCATAATGTTGTATCTGCATCTGAAGCCACAAGATTACAATCATTAGTACTATCAGTGGTTAAATACAAGGTTCCAACCTTCTTACCTCTTGCCACCACAAGAGCACCCTTAGTAACCTTCCACGAGTTAGTTGTAAATATCACAGTACAACCATCACTTCCCAATTGCCCCGCTGATATCAAATTTCACCTTAATGTAGGCACATGTCGACATCCTTCAATAGCCATGTATTCCCATTCTACATTTTAACCTGAATGCAACATTTTCCAACTATCTTTATGAGGCTCATCATCACCAAGAAAAACATGCCCAAAATCCCTTGAACATAATCAACAAAATAATGCCTATGTAGAGTAGCATGAAAAGAAGCCCGTGAATCTAAAACCCAAGATTCGATAATATTATGCAAAGAAAGAATCAAAGCATCCTAACATACATTACTCGATGCCACATTTGCCTCCTTGTTTTCTTCCTGTTGTTTCTTCTTATCCCGAAGCTCCCAATAGTCCTTCTTTGCATGCCCAGGCTTTCCACAATTCCAAAGATACAATCTTGTTCTTGGATTTTGACCTTGCTCGATCTTTTGATTTTCCATGGTTTCCTTTATTCTTCCTCTCTCCCTCTAGTTTCCACTATCAAAGCATTCCTGAAGTATAAGATTCCCTGAGATTTTTCTTCTCATTTCCTCGCTTAGAATCACCCCTACAACATCCTCAAACTTCAACTTCGAGTTAGCTGGAACCGAGTTACTTACCGCCATTACCAGGCTATTCCAACTCTTAGGTAAAGATCACAGAATTAATAAAGCCCTAACTTCTTCATCAAATTATATTGAATCAAGCTAGCATATTCACAACGTATTGAAATCATTTAAATGATTTCTTTCATCAACTATTCTCAGACATCTTCATATTAAACAACTTTTTCATTAAAAATATCTTGTTAGAGGCAGAGGGTTTTTCATACAACTTCCCTAATGCATCCATTAGATCTTTTGTAGTCTTTTCCTTTGAAACATTAAATAATACCGAAGATGCAAGACATAGCCGGATTGTCCCAAGTGCCTTCCTATCCAACAAATCCCATTCCGCATCTGTCATACTCGAGGGTTTGTTCACCTTCTTAGACAACAGTATAAAGATCCTTCTGATAAAGGTAATCTTCCATCTGCATCTTCCAAAGACTAAAATTCTGCCCGTTGAATTTATCAACCCTAGATCTTCCTTCATCTGCCATAGCTCCCACTCAAGCTAAAAACTTTCCCTACGATTCAACACTTCAGCAAACCAAACCAGGCTCTGATACCAATTGTTAGGAAATAAGAGATAAAATATGTGGAATAATCCCTTACAGAATCGCAACAGTAGAAACTAATATGCAGAAAATATTACAGATCTAAAATAAAAGTGCATAATAACTAACACAACACAGAGAGACAATATTTAACCTGGTTCACCCAATTTGGGCTACATCCACCAAGAATCACTTGCTCAAATTTTATTACAAGCCTCCACTCTCGTAATACAATACCTGATCCGTTTGGAGCTATACTCAACAAACTCTCTACAAATTCACACTCAATTCAAAACACATCTCGTAATACATTTGCTTGTCTATCTATCATATGCATAAGACCATATAAATAGACAATTGCTTAAGCAATTTGATACAAAACCGTGGGTATCAAAACAATGGGCAAAAAAACCAAAACCATCCCATAAACCTATGGGTAGCTGAAGAGGCGATTTTACAAAACAATGGGTACCAAAAAACCATGGGCTCAAAAACAACCCATAACGGTTACCCATTACCCATGGGTTAATAAACCACCCATGAAAATTTTCTTTGGGGGCTTTGCCCCCAAACCTCCTCCCCGACCCGCTCACGACGAAGCGGGACCGCTTTGTTAAAATACCCAAGTGTAACACATAGAAGGTGTACCACACTCTAACATGAAATTAGGCTCCACAAACATAACAATATGCTTATTGAAATCTTTGCTGGAAATTATGACATTCAAGATGGTCCATTTGAATGGATTTGATGGCATTTTCAAAGCCTACACAACAACACCTAATCTTGAATTGGTATGAATTTTATTGGGTTGGAGAAAAGTGCCTAAGTGTTGAGAGGGCGCGTGCAAGTGTCACCAAGAGAGGGTGCGCCCGGAAGACAAGTTTAGGACTTAGTTGATTTTTCATGGTACGGGCTAAAAATAGGAAAAATAGTTGGAGTGCGGATCACGTAATGGATTAAAGAAAGAAGATTTCATAGCTAAGCAAGAGCTATTTTGGGAACAAAATAGAAGATCAAAGGTCATGCATCGACCATGCTAATAATATGATTAATGTAGATTTTATTTATGGATTAATCTATTATTAGCCTTCTTTTAAAGCATGCAACTATTGGCGCATGGCTATTTTAAGCATGCAATCTATTTTGAGATGCATGGGCGGTGAAGGGCAAGTCCCCACCCCTATATATGTTAGTTGATCTACATTGTTCTAAGAATCCGAGTTGTATTAGAGTTACGCCGCCATGATTTGCTTAAGCGCATGACTCCATGACAATATTATGATGTATTCAAATTTTTATATGTAATATTTATGGTTATTAATGGAGTATTGTGGATGGATTATAATAATTGATGTATCTGATCATGGTGTTTATATGGTGAATCTGATCTTGGTGCTTATTTGATCTATATGTTTCCTTATTATCTATGTTTCTAATTTGAGCTCATGGATCTGATGTTTGTATTGGAATGTATGCTTTGATAATGGTTAATATGAACATGCATGCTAACATATTAAAAATATTTCATAAAGGAAGGAACTGGTAGGCTTCACGCGCTTCGGTGAGCATTCATAATTATTTGGTGAAGTGCCGCGTGCCTAAGTAATTGAGGTGAAAAAGAAGGCTACAAATTTAATTCAATTCTATGAGCATTGGCCATCGAAAAATGTCAAAGTATGCACATATGTATACAAATGAAATTACACCTACATGGGTTCCCATTGCTCGTATATGTAGACCCCTTCGAAATAAACATACGAAACTCCTGTTACAATTTAAAAAAATCCTGTTTCAACTATGTTGTGCTCGCACAATTCATAGAGCATAAGGAATAACACTAAATAATCTTGCATTTGGACCTTGTAGAGTTACAGGCCATGGTCTAATATATACCGATGCTAAATCTCTAGATTTGCATAAATAAATTAAGCAATAATTAATTGAAATCAACACATGAAATGAAAACTACAGAAGATAGAAACCAAATGTAAATAGAATGGAGCAATTTCTATTGAATATAAGAGGACATTTTATACAATTGCTTGCTCCTAAAATCATGGAGTCAAGTCTTATCATTTTATCCCCATATCTCTCATTTATTCTCTAGTCTTACTCCCAATCCCAAGATATTCTCACACATTCCTATCTCTATGAGTTGTACACATGACAACTAATAGAGCATGCTCATATATTATTTAAATATTAAATAATACTAATATTCAAACCATATGTTCACACTATGAACACTAATTTCCTAACATATACAGCTCTCTCTCGTGTCAAAAGTGTGGCTAATATGTATTTACTATATCCTCTTACACAAAAACTTCACCTTTAAAAAAATTATTGCAGAAATGGAATGAATGAATGTATTTTTATTTGGTTTTATTTTTGTTTCTGCCCCTTTGGGGTCCAAAACTCTATTAAATTTGCAAACTCTTGTAGTTTGGCCCGTCTGTGTGGGGGCCTGTTGTCAAGTACTTTTGACTCTGCCTTCATGGCCTTGTTTAAGTTTTTGTCTTTGAAAACTTGTTCCTCTATGTATGGGGTTTTTTGGTCCCCGTTTAAAACCAATTTTTTTATCTTATCTAAAAACAATGGGAACTACAAAAATGACTTCTTTAGCATTGATTTTTCTTCTTTGATATTGTTCTCTTCACTAAACACATGAAGTCTTCATGTTCACAAAGAAGACATTATTCATGACCATGATTTAATGTTATCTCAAATAATTTGTTTACAAGAAACTCGACTGCATTCTCTCACCACAAATGACTTTATCCCAGGATACCATTGTCTACTTTCTCATCATGTCCATGGTGTTATGATATGTGCTAAGCAAAATATACCCTTTCTCCAAACACTTTCTTTTCATGATACAAATGTCGAAGCAATTTCTGCAAATGTTATTCTCCATGGAAAACTTTTAATGATCATCAATGTATATGCATCTCCAACAACAAGCTTTGAAAACATCCAAACTATTTTAGACAAAGTTTTACCAAATATTTTCCTTGATACACCTTCATACTTGTTCAAATATTTGAATATTGATATGCACATATACATAGGCAAATCCAAGCTTATAAAGGCATACATGTAACAAAAGAACTTTCATTTCTATATTCCACAAGTAAGTGTGTTTTCACACAACAACATTGATCATATTTGGTCAAATTCTGTACAATATCTTTGTCAATCATATGAGAGACATGTGTATTGGAGCGATCATCCTGCTATTTTTCTTCTCCTACAAAAAGACAAATAAAACATTCAATGGTAAGATTATTTGTTTTCATTTTTTTCCTCTACTCAAATAACATTTACTTTATTACAACCTTTCTATTTTCTTCCCAATTACATTTTACTGATTTTATATTATGTATGTTTCTAGCTTTTATTGAATATGAAATCTGTCAAAAGTAAAAAAGAAAATTTACTCAAAACACAAAACCTGAACAATCTCATGACATACTACCAAAAGCTAGCAATAATAATTCTAATCAAAACATTGAGACAACATTGCTCCAGGATTCCAAATGGTAACTCTTCACTACTTTGATAGAACTTATTAACTTTCTTACATTTCATGAAGTTCTAGACTGATTCAAATATTAACTTGGTTAGAGTTTATTAACTTACGTAACAAAATTGATTCAAGTATTCCTTGCACAATACTTCAACTTTGTTCATGGAAACCAATAAATGTTTTTGAAGGAGATGTCCTTGTTGTCTATGGACCAGCACATGCCAAAACAACTTCTCCTTCAAAAGTTGAAATGTTGCATGCATACCTTGTTGACAAAAATGGACAGATGACAATTACCATGAACATTAGCAAAAAACTTGTTGATGTGTTTGCACCACAAGTCATTCGGGATTAGGTTTACACATCACCAATTTTGTAATAAAGGATAAAACAAAATATGAAAGAGGCAATGCTAATTGTTGCATTGTGGTCACCTCTAAAACCAAAATGGAAACCATTCCAATAGTTTTTGAAACACAAAGACTAACACCTACAAATACAATACATTATCTTGTGCATTCACATGTTGCATACTTAGTTGGTTCCTTTGCTGCAATTATTACAAGAACTCATCACTCCAATGACCAATATGTACTTTATGTCAAGGACGATGACACAGAACATGACATAACAATTGTAAATTATTATTTTCCTTTCTTTCATTTTAATTTATTTTTCTCTATCTCGCCTTTATTTTTTGAACTTAATCTTAGTGCCATTAACATGTACTACTGAATTTTTTTAGGTTCAATTAGGAAGTCTTTTCCTCCCTCTATACCGCATGATACAAGAGAGCCTTCACGCTGTAGAACATTGTCACTCTTTCTATTTATAAACTTTTATAGACAAGGGCCACAAGGATCACATACTTTCCGTGCAAGCCTTTCTTCTTTCATTGATCCTCTCAATGATACATGTACAAAACAACATTTACAGTCTCTTGTAAATTCCAACACAGAGGTATCTATTCATGCTCTCTCATTTCTTGCATCAAACATTTTGGTTCATTTTTTCATTATTATCTAATTTTTGTTATTATTTTCTATCAATAACCATAATTTCTTTTTCATGCATAGATAACAGGTTTACTAAGACTAATAAGCATCTACCTTTCTCCATTCCAAACATTATGTGTCAATTGTGGTCATACAACTCAAGTAGACTTGGTAGAAGAAGACTCCATCTCTTTTTGCACAATGTGCAATCAAAAACACCTTACAAATATGAACACATGCTACAATGTTTGGTACAAAAACAACAAGGCTCCATCGATTACACTTTATGTCAGTCCCTTCTCAACAAAATCTTTCCCAAGTTGTGTGCAATCACATATGAACAACATCAATAGGACATCTCTTCTACAATTTTTCTCCTCTCGCCAATTCAAATCAATGGAACATTCACTATTACAATCGACAACAACATTGCCTCCATCAAGCCACTCTAATTCATACACACATTCTGGTAATGTTACCTATTCCTTCTACACCATAGAAAAATTAAATTAGTCCTTCAAAATTTTATTTGCAAAACAATCTAACATTTTCCATGTTCAATTTTATCCTCTTCTTTTAACAATTCTCTTTTCTTCTTTGTTTCAGGTTCACATATTTTCCTCCCTCATGTTTATACATTTCAATTTTTGGCCTTCTCAACTTTGCTACAAACAACAACTCTTCTTTTTATTTCTCTATTACTCAACCTAGTCATGTTTTTGTTTATATTGTGCCTCTATGATTACAAAATCAACATGTATAGAAAACCAACACTTTCGATAAGTTACCAATGATGATTTCAAGACTATATATATTCTTTTCTATGCAATCCATAAATTAATTGAGTTACAACCAAAATTAAATATGTTATTAGACATTCTCACGTAATGTATAATATAATACATATTGACCACGCTAACACAACTCTACTCAGTAATGTAATAGAAATGAAAACAATACATCGTATTTTAGATTTATGTTTCCACTTATTAATGTAATGACACATGAGGCTTCGACACCGAGATGGATATATAAAAACTTAAGGAAACTTTTAATTGAGATATTAATATCTCCATTTCATGTGATGTAGAGGATAAGAAAAATACTTTTGTAGTTTTTCTCTTTCTTACATTTCACTTTTAATTATAGTTGCAGAATTTGTTATGTGCATTCCCTCGCTTTCATTTGTTGCTCTCCTCTAATCTATTTAGTAACTAAAGACAAACACATTAAATACAACACTGAGAAATCTAGAGTTAAGACACCAAAAATTGTTGGGTAAAATGTTAAATACCTATTCTATATTGCATTTTAGATTTTCTGTTTATTGCAAAAATAAATAACTTCACATAATTCTTAGAAACATGCATTTTGAAAGGGAACCCTCCCTTATTCATCGACTAAACTTGTAACAAAAATACCATAAATATTGGGAATACAAAAGAGATTAAAAAAATAAATTACTTGTCGAAGTATTACATTTATACTTTACATTGTTAAAGGTCCTCATAAAGAAAAATAAATTTAATTTAACACAAACCTTTAAATAACTCTTTTCCTTACTTATTTTTCGACCTAATTACCTTATTAAGGAGGAAAATAATCAATTTTTCAAAGATCTACCAAAAAAATTTATAAACAAATTTATCAAATTACATTTACCTAACCATTATTGCGCTACCCTACCTACTTATATCTTAATGATTCCTAAAGAAAAAAATAACTATTCGAAAAAATATCTTGAGAGTTCATTTAATGCGAGTTTTCTTATTTAACGACAAAGAGCCAAATTCTATTATCTATTTCTGAATTTGAGTGAACACAAATATTTGTGTAAAACCCCTCTTATCTATTCTTCCAATGTGCGGTGATATTAATTTGTTTACCTACTATGGCTATATTATTTCGTTTGTCCCTTTTTCATTATAATTGTCAATTTAAACTTAAAAAATCCGACGTGGCAATCATTCATTTACGTGTCACTTCAAGCGTCCAATGTACTTACGAATTTAAAAAAAAAAATCAAAAACAAAAGGAGAAATCGAACGGGTTGAAAAAAACAAGTGGGCGATCGGAACAGTAAATATAATATTAAATGCAAATATTATTTCACTACCTTCACCAAACGGCATGCGCAGAAGTTGCTGTGTATATTGGCAGCTGCACGAGTCCATGATAATTTGAGGCGCTTGGGTTCTTGGGTGCAGATCGCCGAGAAGAAATTTTTGGCCCATTCTAGATCTGTAAGTTTGTTTTACTGCGCTGTGCAGCCTGTACTTTCCTATTTACCGGTACGTTTTAGATTTGGGTGTTCTTATTACGTCTGTTACATATTTTATTAATTCAAGATCTTAGATTTTGGGTTTATGGGTCTGGGTTTTTCTTCCTTATTCTGGTGGCATGATCCACTTTTCATGGTTTTGATTTCTTCTTTTAAAATTTGGGTATACTCTGGCTACGGTTAATCTTTTGTTTTTCTTTAATGGCGATGTGTAATCTTTTCCTTTTGTTTTTCTTGTTGATTTTGTCATGGGCTTTCTTAAGTTAGAGCATTAGGTGGGTTAATCCTGATTATAGCTTATGCTGATTAGAATTCAAGTATTTGTGCCAATATTTGATCACTGTTTAGCTATATAATATGGGACTATACGATCGTGTTAAATTAAAGAGATTGTATGATCTTCGTAGTCAAACTGGAAGCTCAACAGATCCAGAGGATCCCTGTAACAACCCACCTGCGGAGTATTCAACAATACTAAGATTTCCCATTAACCTGAATAATATAAGCCAGTGTCTGTGTCCAATTATTTTTGTTGAACTTATCATCCCAATTTGTCACGATAAAAGTTCTCCCAAAATTGAATGGAATATAAAAATTTGTTACAGAAAAGTAGAGATTTGGGCATTTTTTGGGGTTTATGTTTGTTTAGGGTATTCACATTGGTAGTTGGCTAGTTTGAATTAAGTTTCAGGAATATTAATTCTTGTCTTTGATCGGGTTGGTTTGTTGGTATGCGCATTGAAGTCAAATATTACTGTTCTTGAATCTTTGTCATTAGGTAAGGTTATTTCTATGGTTTCTGAGTCATATTGTTCTCTTAGCCGGTTAATCCACTTTCCACTCACAGACTTTTATGTATATGCATGCGTATAAAGGTGGAGTTTAGTGCTGAATTTTAGAGAAGTCGTTATATCCTCACAGAAGCATAGTCGCTCGTGCTATTGTCAACAGAGATAGAATCCACTCCTTTGGTCCGGTTTTGGCTTAGTTTGTCCCAGTTGTACTATTGTTTCCGGGGTCAAACCCACTTCTTTGATTCAGTTTTGGGCTTATTTTATGCCAGTTAAATAATTATTCAACTGAAAACTATTTTATGATTTTTATAAATAGTTCTTAAGCTGTTTATTTTCAACCCATTCTCTCAAGTTTCAAATTTAAACTCTGGGTTTTATTAATTCTTCAGGTGGATAAGGACTGGCTGTTACTACATTTTTCAGGAGCTCTGTTTATAACTTGAGTATCAAACATGTCTGCATCTACCAAAATGATGTTGGGTGGTGGTATAATATGCAAATCTAGTTTACCAGAGCGTACAACTAGCTCTTTTCCGAAGTCTCATTCTCAACTAAATCTGCTCTCAAGGTCATCAGAAAAATCCTGGTCAATTCATCGGTGTGGCTTGAATCGCCTTTCTATTGCACTTGATAGAGAACCCATCTGTGGGCAGTCTGTAAAGCTCACACCCTGTTTGGGCCTTGGCTTATCTCAGGGGTCCTTGAGAAGGACTGGCTTCAAAGTAAAGGCCGAGGCATATGAAGCCAGTTCCTCGGATTACATTCCGGATGGTGTCTCTGAAGATAAAGACCTCTCAGAAAAATCTTCTGCACAATCAGTTGCTCAGAAAGTAAAGATTGGAATCTACTTTGTTGCTTGGTGGACCCTAAATGTCATCTTCAATATTTACAACAAGAAAGTTCTGAACGCATTCCCTTACCCTTGGTTGACTTCCACACTTTCACTTGCAGTTGGATCATTAATGATGTGGATCTCTTGGGCGACACGTTTAATAGAGATTCCAGATACTGATTTTGAATTTTGGAAGGCTTTGGCACCGGTGAGAAAAGAATGCACTGCTCAAACTTAAAGTTGTGCATTTATTTCATTCTAGATGCTTTAGAAAAAAGCTAAGGTCAATCTGTTGTAGACTTTAGTAGCAGTCATTGAGTCCATATGGTCATCCGACTTGCTCTTACACTGAACAAAGTAAATCGCCTTTGGATTTTTGGAGGTGAATGTTATTTTTTCTTTTTCAGGTGGCAGTTGCACACACAATTGGACATGTTGCAGCAACTGTTAGCATGTCCAAGGTAGCGGTTTCATTCACACACATCATCAAAAGTGCTGAGCCAGCCTTTAGTGTCCTTGTATCCCGTTTCTTACTTGGAGAAAGCTTTCCTCTCCCAGTATATCTGTCACTACTTCCTATTATTGGTGGTTGTGCCCTGGCAGCAGCTACAGAATTGAATTTTAACATGACAGGTAAGTCGGTTCTCTGCAAACACAAGGTAGCTGTTGAGAAAAAGAGAGAATCCACTATATTCATTGTTGAAATTAGAATTCTTACCTTGTTGCGAATTCCATTAGGTGCTCATTTCATGTTCTTTGTGTAATTCGAGTCAATTTTGACAGGTTTCATGGGTGCAATGATCTCAAATCTGGCCTTTGTCTTCCGGAACATTTTCTCAAAGAAGGGCATGAAGGGCAAGTCTGTGGGAGGCATAAATTACTATGCTTGCCTCTCCATGTTGTCTTTGGTGCTTCTGACGCCATTTGCTTTTGCTGTTGAAGGGCCTCAGGCCTGGGCTGCAGGTTGGCAAGAAGCTTTGAAGGCAGTTGGGACTCCATTTGTGTGGTGGGTCTGCTTGTCTATGCAAAGTTGTAATATCTTTCTGACTGACCGTTTACATTTGAGGTATGCATTTATACACACGACTCTGTTTCCTGTTGACAGGTGGGTTGTGGCACAAAGTGTCTTCTATCACCTCTACAATCAGGTGTCCTACATGTCCCTGAACGAAATTTCACCTCTGACTTTCAGTATTGGTAACACTATGAAGAGGGTGTCTGTTATTGCATCCTCTATTATAATTTTCCATACGGTAGTGAGGCCAATAAATGCTTTAGGTGCAGCTATTGCGATTCTGGGCACCTTCTTGTATTCCCAGGTGTGTTCCAAGTCTGAACTTAAATAGTCATCTTCTTTTTCTAGTGTCAAATCCTATTGAGCTATTCTTCAAAATTTTAAGAGGCTAGACGGGCTGAAATGATAGCTTTTCATGTGCAGGCAAAACAGTAAGCTAAGCAGATCTTCCGAGTATCTTGCACTTGATACTACAGCAATCTGGAGGATGTGTTCTGTTTCGGTGAACCTTACAATTTTCTTTTTGAGTTCATGAGTCTCTGGAGATTCTCTTTTAATGCGTTTTCACATAAGGCCAGATCATCATTTGTTATGTGAGGGATGGTATAGCAGCATCCAAGTGACATTTTGGCAACAAAACAACTTCTACTATAATGCGATTGAGCAATCTTGATTTTCTTGAGATCAGGATGTGGTTTTCTTAAAGCTTACTGGAATTATGGCTAATGTTAAGTAGTTATGTTGCAAATGGTATGTTCAGATTATAAAATAATGTGGTTATCTCCGCTCACAACATAAGCTTTACTTTTTTGCCCCCAAATAAAGTTACCATGGTGAAATTACTCATCAAACTGAGTGATGATTTAAATAAAGAAGAATTGTGTTTCATTTTCACACTGAAGATTTACTGTCCTTGTTAGGAAACGATGTTGCATTCCCTTCATTCTTTTTCTTCTCTATTATGTTGATGCACGTTTCATTTGTTATACACCACCTATGTGTGTAAAAGTGAAAGTAAATATGCATGCAATTCTATGAAACGAAGGTAATGCACCCTCCCAATTTTATCCATAACCAAGCACCGCTGATTGTTCTACACTGTCCTGTGCTTTGTCCAATTTTTTTTTCGTCTTGTGCTTTGTATATTATTATTGTCTCCTGCATCCAAGATCCCCTATGGGATGGAAATAGAAATGAAAATGCCGAGACTAGTATGGCACAATAAGTGCTTGTATTGACCTGGCAATTAGTTGATACTTTTCTGCTATTGCTTATAGTATTCTGTGTTGCTCAAGAGAAGTGTGTTGCCTGTAGAACATTTATTTCCAAGGTTTGCATATGGTAATTTTTCCAAGGTGTGCATTTTGTTTATTAGAATTTCCAGGTAAAATTGTTTGTCTTTTATTTGGCAAAAACTTCTTTATGAAACCTTTTAATGGAATTATTCAAGGCAAAAAATTAACCTCCTTTGTAAGGGAAGATTCCTTGATAATGTTCTTACCAGTTTTCTGAGAATTTCTTCTGGATCTAATGGGCTACAGAGTCTCAGTGTGAATTCATCAAAGTAGCTCATCCGGGCAACTTTACCCCCATTGATCAAGATGAAAAATCCAACTATGGAGTTTTTCATCCACTAGAAAACATGAGGTCTCAAGCAGTCTTCTTCATCCTTCACCAAATTCTCCTTTCAAAAGAGAAATTGAACTCTTGACCCACATTTTATCTAAAAGGGCTATTAAGAATTCATTAGATTGTCTGAGGCACCAACTACAACCAAGGGATGAATCAAATTAAAACTCAAAGCTTGTGATCTTTAAATCCCAAAACCTTGTATGGCGATGCTCATGGTTTGATTAAGGCTTTTGACAATACCACAAGGAAGTTATACAATCATCTAAACAGTAGAAAATATTATAATTGCCCATAATGTTTTTCACTATGGGTTTATAATTTTCCCAAGTCCAAAGAAGAAGAAGAAAAAAATTTTAATGTCCACAAAGCTAACAAAGACAGCCTATGGGACTGCAGATCTTTCTGGCATTCAGATCTCCTTGGTGAATTTGATAATCAGCTCCCCCTGTTTGTTCAACCATATTCTTGCTGAAAATGAAACCAGTTTTTTGAAAAGGTGAGTAGAAAAAATAGGGTTGTTGGTGGTCCCCTTTTTCCCAAAATAGAAAGAGTTGAAACATAAATTAGCAAAAGACAATTAGCGGAGCAGAAGTTCACAAAAAGCAACCCGGTGTTCGTAATAAATTGGAAATGTGACATTTCCTCAGGCCCTAAAATCTACTAAATATCAATCATTTGCAAAAAGGAGCCCAAACACCTAAGCCACACAATGAGAGCCAAAAAGATTCACTGTCAAGATAGCATCCAATGTACTCGGAGTTCATTAAAAAGGTAGGTGATATTGTGGCTGATATGGAGCATTCTTTATCTGAACTATTCAACTCTGCAACTTAGCTCATACAGGATCTATATATGAGCTGAATCATGTTCATTGTTGGAGAGGCTTGGGTTGAAGTCAAAATTTGAGTAGACATAAACAGGACAACTGCAAGCTGAAGAGCAACATTGAGTCAATGTAGTAATTCCTACCCAATTCATATTAAGTAAACTCTGCTAAAACTGTTTTCTATTACAATAAAGTTATCGATTTTTGTCATAATGTTGTGGGATCCCAAGGGGCCTTGAAATGCAACAAGCTCGTAGAGAGAGAGAGTTAAATTTTGTTCAGAACTCGTATGTTTTGTCCTGGAACCACTTGCCTTATTTGCCCTATTCTCCCCGAATGTTCCACAATCCAATCCTTTGTACTCCAGAAAGAAAGTATAAAAGTGACTGAACTGAAACAGGGTATAATATATTTCCTTTTATTTTCCTCAGCACTCACGTGGGGATGTGAACAAGGCAACATTATTTATTTGATTCCAGGAGTACATTGCCAAGGGCGATGCAATTTATTCATAAATCCTGTCCAGTAAGACACTTCTATCATACCTCAAAATTTGTGTCAAGTGGAACAAGATGGCACCCTAAATCCAAAATCAAGTCTTGAAAATCAAATCCATCACACCATGAGGAGAAAAGCCTTAATAATCAGGGCATAGGCTTTGAGACAATGGGCATGCCTTTAAAACTAACCAAGGAAGTCCATTAGCATGGACTTGATGATACTCCAGTAGCGAAAAAGTCCATGCTACTTGAACTGCTTTCTTTGTCGGCAAGCTAGACAACCTATGGATCAAATATTCTCACAACCCGAACAAACAACATCCAAGCACATGCAATATATGCCACATAAATATATACAAAGCAAGAACAATGAAACAAGATTTGAGGTCGAGGCTTCTTCATAATCTGATGTTCTTCCTCAGTTATCAATATGGCAGGGTTGCTTTGTATTAACAATACTACTTGTATCTTTTCGAAGGAGTCTTTGACATGGGTTTATGTTCATCAAGTGTAGTGCTTGAGCCAATGTTGTCCGTTAGGGAAATGCTATAGTCTCTTCTTTGGGTATACAATATTGTGAGCTTTTACCATCAACAAGCAAGAGGATCGAAAATTGTAATTTTTCGATTGCCTCATTTTGTTGTTTTGGTTAGTTTAGACGATGATATAATTTTCCGTTACATTGCTTGTGACTTACGGAGCAAGGGCTCTTATTCTTATAATTAATCAATACAAAATACAAGTTATACTAGCAATTGCCCTCAAGGTGCAAGGTATGCCGAAGTCGACAAGTTTGAAAGTATGTGTTGGAGGGCTATTAAGGCCTAAAATTGACTTGGTGTGTTTTGTATATTGTATGATCTTTGTGCCATATTTAATGCACACGTTAGATCGAACAAAAAGGGAATATGTAAAACTCCTCTAGCCTAGGAAAAGGAAGATGAGGGATAGGGAAGTGACAATTGCCTTAAAGTGTATAAAAGAACATAAAATTTGTGTGCAAAAGCGTTGAATGTTTGTTATTGTTTGAATCATTATAAAAATTCAATTATTGTTGTTTAATTTCCCACTCTAGTTTATATGTTTCCAATTTTGTGTTTTCCCGTTATGTAGCTTAGTGTGCAAGTCCCAATATGTGATAAGAAAAATGATTTATATTTATTGTGCATTGTTTAAGAGCATAGAAGGAAAAAATACTAGAAAATCGTTGGACTACAACCTTAGCATGTCTTGATAAGAGATTCCAGGGACAATCGCTAAAAACATGTTAAGATGGATACGAAGACAAAGATGCAAAGAGATGGCTAGAGGAGAAGATGAATTGTTTTGTAGAAGATGAAGTGGTTTGAGACATGAATACATGCAAAGAAGATAAAACTAAACCATATATGGTATATCCATGAAATCTTTTGGTGCGAGCTTTTAGAACAACTAGGCGAGTGGTTATCAAGGTTACTATTTTAAAACAGAGTCGAGAAGAGTACATATAGGATGAAAGAAATTTGAAAAAAATTATACAGTTTGGACAAGGAGTGGACCGAGTTGTAGACTATTGGCTCCAAATAACTATAGATGTGTATGTAATTAAAATTGTTATGCAATTTTTCTATTCTTTGATTTTGCGCAAGACCGGCTCATTAGAGGATTGTGAGGAAAGTTTATTAAGCAACTATCCATATTGGTGAAGATGTTGGCAGTGAAGATGTTGGCCATGGTGCCAATTCCTCCCAACATGGAGTAGTAGGGTAGGCGACATAAAAAAGTAATCTTAGAGAAGGGGAGATGAAGGGAAATGGCCGTAAATGAGGACCTCAAAAAGGTTTGAAAAACATCAAAGAGGAGCCGAAAAGAGAAATGAGACACAACGCACTAGATGGGTTGGTGTAAGTACTATGGTGGGACATCCTAATATAGTTTTGGGTAAGAGTAAAGTAGGTAGAGTGATCGAGGAAGGAGGTAAGGAGTCTCTAAAAAGGATATAAGAGGAAAATGATGAGGAAAATATAAGTGACAGGAGGGTGTGCAAAGAGATGTAGACCTTGACAAAAAGATACAGGGGAAGAGATTAAGTCATTTGTCGATGAAGAGGACAAAGAAAAGAGGAATAGGTAATTGGAAATAGTTAGGAGTAGATTTAGAACGTAGTTGAAGATTGACCCAAAAAGTCGCACTTGGAGGACTTGGAATCATGCGGATGTTGAGAGAGCATCTTACCTTTGGGAGTCAATGCAGGATCCATACAAACCTGGAAAAAGAGAAGACACCTCCTTAAGGATGTATGTCTTTGGAGTCATTTGAAAAATTGATTACGTGGGATTGTTTAAGTGACATAGAGCAGATGTAATTTTGCAATAAATTAGAGTACAAGAAGAAATACGAGAGATGTACACCTTACCATGTGTAAGAAGACCGGAATTTAGTACCAACAAATATAGAGATAGAAGATCCTAGAACGATCCAAAAGTTACTTTTGATAAGCAACCTTTGTGCATTTGTTATCCTAGCTCCAAAGTGACATAAGAAGTGGAAATCATAATGATAATAGTTTAGTGAGTCTAAATATAGAGAAAGCTTATCTAAGTCCGTAAAGTTTTTCCCAAATTCGTTTAACTATGAAAATTTGAAGTGTGCACCCAATTGCATTAGTGTGAGTACATGCACAAATAACAATTATTGGTCTACGTAAGCTGATAAGAATATTGGTAATAATTAACCACCAAGAGGAGGAAATCAACTAGTTGGAAGAAGAATAACACTTGTTGTTAGTCCTTTTGTGACATTGCAATTGTATGATTGGTCCTTGGACCTTGAACACTTCTTGTTGACTGTGATATGAAATGGGAAGGGAAGGGGATAATTGACGATGATACAAAAGGTATGATCTCATAAGAGCTTTGCGAGGCTACACATTGGAATTTGTATATATCATGGATTTGGGAAAAGTCACTTTTAAGAATGTCTAGGATGGCTTAGTGCAAAATTCAAAAGAAGCAAGTGTGTGGGCCAAACTATTTAGGACTTGGAAAGAAATAGAAACCCGACGAATTAGTATTGGAGAATGACCTCCAAATTTTTTATGTCATGGACAAGACTAGCTTCAATTCGATGACACAAGTAAGGATAATCGGTTCATAGGAAAATGATGAGGAAAATATAAGTGATGGGAAGGGTGTGCAAAGAGGCGTGAACCTTGACAAAAAGATAAAGGAAAGAGACAAAGCTATCGATGAAGAGGAAAAAGAAAAGAGGAATAGGTAACTGGAAATAGTTAGGAGTAGATTTAGAACGTAGTTGGAGATAGACCCAAAAGTCACACTTGGAGGACTTGGAATCATGCAAATGTGGAGAGAGCATCTTACCTTTGGGAGTTAATGCAAGATCCATAAAAACTTGAAAAAAGAGAATACCCCTCCTTTAGGATGTATGTCTTCGAGTAATTTGAAAAATTGATTATGTGGGATCGTTTAAGTGACATAGAGTAGACTGGAATTTTGCAATAAATTAGAGAACAAGAATAAATATTGAAAGAAATAAGAGAGAAGTACACCTTACCATGTGTAAGAAGACTGAATTTAGTACCAACAAATATAGAGATAGAAGATCCCTAGAATGATCCAAAAGTTACTTTTGATAAGCAACCTTTGTGCATTTGTTATCCTAGCTCCATGACATAAGAAGTGGAAATTAGAATGATAATAGTTCGGTGAGTCTAATTATAGAGCAAGCTTATATGAGTCCATAGAGTTTTTCCTCAATTCATTTGATTATAAAAATTTGAAGTGTGCACCCAATTGTGTTAGTGTGAGTATGTGCACAAATAACAATTCTTGGTCTACATAAGCTGATAAGAATCTTGGTAATAATCAACCACTAAGAGGAGGAAATCAACCAATTGGAAGAAGAATGACACTTGTTGTTAGTCCTTTCGTGACATTACAATTGTATGATTGTTCCTTGGACCTTGAACACTACTTGTTGACTTGTGATATGAAATGGGAAGCGAAGGGGATAATTGATGATGATACAAAATGGTATGATCTCATGGGAGGTTTGCAAGGCTGCACACTAGAATTTGTATTTATCATGGATTTGGGAAATGTCACTTTTAAGAATGTTTGGGATGGCTTAGTGCAAAATTCAAAAGAAGCAAGTGTGTGGGCAAAACTATTTAGGACTCGGAGATAAAATAGAAACCCGATGAATTAGTTTTGGAGTATGACCTCCAATTTTTTGATGTCATGGACAAGACTAGCTTCAACTCGATAACACAAGTAATGATGATCGATTCGTAGGACTACACAAGAAATCCGGTTTGCTATTGTATAGAAAAAGCTCACCACAAAAATGTAAGCTATTGAAACTATGATAAGAGTTGAAAAGATTGAAGATTATGGTGAAATCCCAACCATGAATGTTAAATAGAGGTTAAACTTGATGTAGTGATGAGGAGAATAGAGGCTGCAGAAGGAAAGAAGCCTCACCCGAGTCTTTGGTGCACGAAGTGCGAGAGAGGGCATCATAAGCATGATTATGCAAGAACATATGAGAGTAAACCACCTATTCAAACAAATGGAAGAGCAAACTACTGTAAGATTTACAAGGTATGGGACTATCCTACAAAAAAACGTCATCCGATGTAGCACTATGTTCACCAAATTTAGGGTGTAGTTTATAACTTATGCTAGTCAATTACACGAGTCAAAAGATTGTAGGGCCTTGATGGATTTGTGAGATGAAGTGATTAAGAATGTTATGGTACAAGTGCAATTGGATTATAAATCTCAATCACCTGTGCAAGATGTGAACATGCTACCCACAGAGGGTGGGATCCTCCATCTCCCCATCATAACACAATTTGGGCTCGATCATCTCTACAAAACATGATGGGTGGGCACCTACTTCACCTCAAACCCAACCACAATGGACATCACCTCTGCCTTAAGGTCCATATGGAGGATATCTAAATCAATCTCAAGGGTGGGGTGCTTCGCAGATACTAGGTTCATACGCTTTATAATAAGGAGGCTATTAGGGTGGTTACCAAAAAGGAGAACACGAACTTGACCCCAAAGACAAACATTAGTTGGCTATTTTTTTGGAGATCCAAATCATATTGTGTGAAATTGTCCATCCAATCTAGCATGGGAAATGTATTGTGCATATTGTAGTGTTGGACCAAAGAAATGACTAAGTATGAAGATATGCACGAAGGAAGAAGGATGCGCGAGGGTGCACGTGGAAGCATGAAAGTAGAATTTGCACAAGTAATGAGATGTGCATGAAGGTATGAGGAAATGACATGAGAAAGGTTGTGCGTAGGGACAAAAACTCGAGAGTTAGCCGAGAATTGTGAAGACAAGCTAAAAATAGGAAAACAACACGTGTTGACGTGATAAAATTGAGAAAGCTATAAATAGAAAAAAACATGGATAAGGAACGACTAGAATAGGATAAAGCACATACAAGGATAAAATGGACATAAACTATGCACGATGGGGATAAATCTAATTATAGTGCATGCAACATGACTAAAGCAAAGGCTATTTATAGCACACAATAGGATGCTTTTGGAGAACCACATGATGATGCCTAAATATAGGAAAGTGCAAGCATGCAAGCTATGTATAGGAGTGATCTAAAGTTAGATTAAAGCATGTAAATGGTGAAGGACAAGTTCCCACCCTATATATGTGTATAGATGTACATGTAGTGTGTGTTAATGATGGATGAATGTGTGTGTGTGTGGGTACATAAGTGTGTGTATGAATGAGTCCATGTATGAGTCTTGCCTTGCGCATGAGTCTATAATGGAGGTTGTCTCGAGCCTATCACATTGTAATGCATCATGAGTACAATGAATACAATCTCTTTTGGTTGATCAATTATCTTTGCACATATTGTAGTATGTCATAACTTTCATATGGTACATGTTTGCATGTCAGGTTAACCATGTTTTGTAGGAACCATGTCTTAATTGCCACCCTAGAAAGAACTCAAAGGATTTGTGCGCTCTTTGGGTGTGATTAGATCTATGTCTAAGTGAGGTGCCATCACACTTGACTATGTTGTGCTGATTTACTAGAATGTAGAGTGACATTTTGGTTCCGTTGCCAGGACCTTTTTTCATTTAGGCTCTTAAGAGATGTGGTGAGCTTATGGTGTTTCGTCTATCATTATAGAACATTGAAAGGTGGATACACGACGAGAGAAGATGAGTTTGTGCATAGATACAACACTGACATTAACTTCAATCCGTGTAAATGGGTTGAAGACAACCTGTATGATTCACTCCATCTGAAATTCTTCAGCTTCTTTCTATAGGAATTGTATGAGTGGTTAGCATCGTATGCATAAAATAAAGGAAGTAGGATTAGATGAAAGCAAATTTGGATTCAGATTAGGTGTTAAGCGTTGGATGACTTGGATGCACCATGGACACACATAGTAGATCGTTGGTGGATAGGCATCTTGAGGAATTACACTTTAGAGTACGCGATCTCAACGTTTTTGTGCTAAGAGGAAACATAGTAATAGTTCCTTTGCGAACCCAGAGGATCATATTTACATGCACTAATGTTACCTATAAGGATCTTAATGGTTGAACTTAGATTGGAAAAAATCCCAATGGTTGGCTAAAAACCTACCATGCGCGGGGGAAGGAAGGTGATTGGGAAAGATTATATTTGGCCGATGGAAGACATGGATAGGGAAGAGAGACTACGCAGATACAACGATGCATGAGAGAGGGAAGTTGAAGAGGCACTAAGACAGAAAAAGAATGGGGCTAGGTGAACATTATGAGAACCATGCGAGAGGTGAGGGACCACATGCCCATGTCCCTATGAAATTGGGGAAGCATAACGAAGGATCCCTCGGAATCGATGAAAGTGATTTTGGTGAAGAGAGAAGAACCATTGATGTGCATTTGACCCATCTTGGACCCTTATCCATTTCGGTTGGTACTTATGAATCAAAATTTCATATAGAGGTTCATCACAGTGATGGAGAACAAGAAGGAAATCGAGGATCGTTGCATTGGTTCGTAGATATAGGAAGATACATATTAGTATAACTTAGGAGGCACAACATATAAAGGAATATCACATGGTTATTCAACAAAATTTTATGGAAAGCACAAAAAATTTGATTGGAAGTACAATAGGCGCAACACTAGGGTAAAGTATTGGCGCATAGACTAGCTCCACTACTAGCGCATAGAGGAGCTCCAACGATAGGAGGCTTGGGAGGCTCTATTACTCCCCGAGCGAAGACAATCTGATGGAGGTTCGGGGTTAGGATGTGCTCCTCCCCAAGTGGAAGTAATCTAAGACAAGAAAGTAACCCACCACCACAACAAATTCCTCATAATTTATTTTAAATGTCACTCCACTTACTAGAGTACTTGAGGAGTGGAAGACGCAAAAATTATGTGAAAAAGTGTGAACTCTTATAGAGGGCCAAGGAAATAATAACTTTAGACAAGAAGGTGAGTTAATTCCTAATCGTGTTGTAAGGGCACACACACAGCTTAGTATAGGAACTATGACCCACATCAAACAAAAGTGGACCATGACGCATTGTGCACCACCTTTCTAGCCAAATTTTATAAACCTGAGTTCAAGAAACAGGGCATCAACACACTCAAGGAGATTAAACATGGACTATTTGAGAATGTCCAGGAATATGATGCACAGTTGAAGACTCTTTTGTCTAAACTCTTGTATGACATCCATAAAACTCAACATGCGCAATGGTTTGTGGGTGGATTGTTGACACCATTTAGAAGGTCACTATCACAAAAATGTTTATAGATGTGCACGAAGCTCGGAGGAAGCACTTTGCGTGTAGAAGTGGTTGGAAGCATAGACACTGGAGTGAGTCTATTCCTTGAAGTGTAGATTGCAGATATGGCAACACATTTGGAGAACTTGGTTGATAATTCTATGCATGACACTCGTACTGGAATATGATGTACATACTACGACGTAGAGGGGTACACTAAGGATAGCTGTCAGTGTAGGAATGTGCACGCACTACTCTTAGCTTGCGATATTTTCCATAAAAATCATGATGTCCAGGATTTCCCACTTCTTCTGCCAAGCATGACTCAGAAGAATGTGTCACTCTATTGCAAGATTTGTGATGTGCATATGCACAATACAACTAATTTCTAGGTGATTAACGATATCCATGAGGCTTGTGAGATAGGGTTACACCAAACCAGTGCAAAAAATAGTTCCCAGGCACTTGAGGGACAAAATAAAGATGCATGTAATAACGGAAATGGAAGCTATAGGGGAGGATATCGTGGTAGGGGCCATGGATGTAGGTTTAGCCGAGGAACATGCTATACATGTGGGTCACTAGACCATTATCAACACAAGTGTCTGACGAACTAGTCTTGCGCGTCTTGTGGAAAGGGGCATAAAGTAGAAGATTTCCCGACTTGCACGCACATATGTGCAAGAAAAATAAGGATAAGGGTGCATCAATGATACATGTTGAGCGCTCTAAGAAGGGACAATGAGAACCCAAGGCTTTAGCTGTGGCATAAAAAAACCATTATTAGTTACTACACGCGTAGAAGCTTCACATACACATGAGAAGGGAAGATCAAATCCGCTAATCGGATGAGATGAGAATGTGCATCCAATTAAGTATCTAGACACATGAAAATAAAAGGAAGTATTCGAAGAGACCATGAGATTAATCAACAAACTACAAGGGGAGATACTTTGTTTGAAAGAACAAGCGTGGGATAGAGAGCATTCCATGCAGACTGAAGTACCTTATAAGAATGTTGATGACCTTAGGGAAGTATGCATGATGCCTAGACAAGAAAATATCAAACCATTTTTAGGATAATGGTTGCAGGAGAAGGTTTTGTGCGTAGGAAAAAGAGAGAATGACATATCCTACATGATAATTTACCACCTCAAAACCATGAATACGACAAGGAGATTACCTTGGATGTGGTTATGGGTAAGTGCACCAATCTGGGGCGAAAGGGCGTCTTAAGTGGACGCATTTTCCTAAAAAAACAACTTCAACTTGTACGAGTTTTTTGAAATAGTTATACTCAAAATTGGAAGATGTTGTAGAAATATGAATCGTAGCATTTTGAGTCTAGTTTCTAAGCTACTAAATTTTATTGAAAATGGATAAGTTTAAGTGGGTCAAACAACTAAAATACCAACAGATGCTCTTGTTTTTGTTAAAAACATAATAGAGTGACTTTCGTGCCCCCCACCATTTTTTGAGCACCATTTAGTATTTTTGAAAACCCTTCAAGTAAAAGATAGCTAGGAGCATCTAGTTTGGGCTCCATTTTTTAATAGATTTTTTTAGTGAATATTTTTTTATTTATGATTTTTCTAGTACAGAAATTTTATGTTTTGAAAAATAACGGAGCTCGATCGTGCCCCCTAACTACCTCAAAAATATCAAAAAAATATTTTTTTGAATATGTATAGAATTATGCCTAGTTTGGGCTAGTATAATTTTTTTAAAATTTCGATCACCCAAAAAAAGATACACCATGAAAGATAGACATATTTACACTTCAAAAAATAGCTATAAAAAGGCATAGTTAGAAAATAAATAATATGGAAACCTTATATTAGTCGAAAATTTAAAAATTATATTTTTAGAAAGAAGAGACTCTGATCTACGTCGTGGTATAATTTTTTTAAAATGGATCGATTGTTTTATTTTGATTTATCATAGAGGAAGTGTCATTTTTACATTTTCTTGTAAAAACTCGTTGTTTCTTTGTGTTTGTGTAGGTCCATGCCTTAGGCTTGGGGATCCAAACCAGATCCCAAGCCTTAAGGCATGGCTTGGGAAAAGAGAAAACACAAAATACGTACACGTTATGTAACGCATACGCGTTACGTGTAAGTATAAGCATTATGTATGCTTTTGACATGCTTCTATTTACATAAATAAATGTTTAAATTTATTTATGTAAATATAAGAAATTAGGGTCACTTTACACCTTATGGAATTAGTCTCATAGCTCCATGAGTCATGGTTTAGGAGATAGTTTTTTAAAGTATAATTTGGTTAGTACATAGGTAATTTTTCAGGATTTCAAGCATTCAACCTAAATCTTTTAGCATTTAACTTCTATAATTGAAACCCTAAACCATAGGCCATAAACCTAAACACTAAACTGTAAACCTTGAGCCCTAAACCCTAAACCTTTAACCATGATCCCTAGACCCTAAAACCTAAACCCTAAACCCTAAACCTTAAACATTCAACCCTTACCCGTGAGCCCTAAACCCTGAGCTTTAAGCCCTAAACCCTAAGCCATAAGCCCTAAACCCTAAACCCTAAAACATGAACCATGAGCCCTAAATGTTAAACCCTAAATCCTGAACTGTAAAAACTAAATCCTAAACCCTAAACCCTGACCCTTAAACCCTAAACCTTAAACACCGAATCCTAAACCCTAAACCCTAAGCCTTAAACCCTACACCCTTATCCATGAGCCCTAAAATCTAAACCCTAAACCCTAGACCATATACCCTAAGCCCTAAACCTTAAATCCTAAACCCTAAACCCCGAGCCCTAAACCATAAACCCTAAACCTTAATCCCTAAACATTAAATCCTAAACCCTAAACCTTGAACCCTAAACCATAAACCCTAAAACTTGAACCGTAAACCATAAACCCTTATCCCTAAACACTAAATCATTAACCCAAAACCCTAAACCCAAAACCCAAAACCTTAAACCCTAAATCCTTAACCTTGATCCGTAAACCCTAACCATAAACACTAAACCCTAAACCTAAAACCTAAATCCTAAACCATAACCCTAAACCCTAAACCATGAACCCTAAACCCTAAACCTTAAACCCTGAACCATGAGCCCTAAACCCTAAACCCCAAACCTTAAACCCTAAATCCTTAACCTTGATCCATAAACCCTAACCATAAACACTAAAACCTAAACCCTAAACCCTAAACCTAAAACCTAAATCCTAAACCATAACCCTAAACCTTGAACCTTAACCCTAAACCCTAAACCCCAAACCATATTTCATCAATATTTCCTAGTCTTGTGCCTAGAACCATCATTGAGTCTGCTTATAGAACTACCTTGTTTATGAGAGGTGGGACAAGTAACTAAATGGATATGACATCTACCTTGTGCCTTGTAATGCATATATTACACATCTCTTCCAAACTTATTTCTCCCCACATATACTTGCACTCTTGAATGTAAATTTATTCACACTCTAAAACAAATTTCACATTTCTCATATTTCCATGTATGGTATTATGCAAGCCAGGATGACCCATTGGAAGCTGGAAAAAATAACCATCACAACAAAAAAATTAATCTTAAAGGAAACAAAAAAATAGAGAATATATCAATGCAGAGGTGTAGGATCATAATTGAATTTCCTATAGTATCCTCTCCTTCGGAGAAAGATAAAGTTCAAGTGTTCTACTAGAATGGATAGTAAATTTGATAGAACTTCCTAAAGTGTTCAAAATAAGCATAAAAACAGGGGAATGGCTAAGAACACTAAGGGGTTATCAATCACCTAGTAAATCTTTCTAGGAGTTACCCGGCCTATGACTTAGTGACCTTCCATTCATTGATAATTCCTTATATGATAAACCCATGGATGTTTTCAAAATCCCTAAACAAAAATATAGGGGTAGTCATCAATCCTAGTGAAGGGTGTGATGTGGTTTCCAAGCAACTTGAAATTCATATAGATTTAGAGGTCATAACACGAATTTACAAATATCTTCATCATTATAAATGGAAGCCAAGTAACAATGTCTCCCTATACATCCAAGGATTGAGGACTACTGGGGTCTTTGGAAGGATTGGACAGTTAGGAATATGACATTTCCCTCCTTCAAAATATCAACAAATGAAAAACATCAAATTTTGATGACTCTCTTTGAATGTTCTGCCTACAAATTCGATGAACCTTAAAATCTGTGACCTAAACCCTTAACCCTCAACCATGAGACCTAAACCCTAAACCCTAAAACCAAAATAATAAATCATGAACCCTAAACAATAAATATTAAACCCTAAAACCTAAACCCTAAACCCATAACCCTAAACCCTCGACCTCGACCCTAAACCCCGGCCCTAAGCCCTAAACCTTAAATACTAAATCTAGAGCCCCGAGCTCTAACCCCAAACCTTAAACTAGTAAATCTAAACCCCGAACCTTAAGCCATAAAACATGAACCATGAACTCTAAATCCTAATCCCTAAACCATAAACCCTAAACCTTAAGCATTGAACCCTACACCCTAATCCTTGAGCCATAAACCCTAAACCTTAAACCCTGAGCCCTAAACCCTAAATCTAGAGCCTTGATCTCTAACCCCTAAACCGTAAACCCAAACTCGAATCTCGAACCTTGAGTCATAAACCTTAAACATGCACCCTAACCCCTAAACCCTAAACCCTAAACCCTGAGCCATGAGCCATAAATCCTAAACCCTAAGCCTAAATGTTAAATCCTAAAGGTTACTAAATCCTAAACCCTAAACTATGACCCCTAAATCCTAAAATATAAACTCTAAGCACTAAAACCTAAACCCTAAGCCCTAAGCCCTAAATCCTAAACTCTAAGCCCTAAACACTAAACGCTAAACCCCGAACTCGTGACCTAAACCCTTAACCCTAAAACCTAAACCCTAAACCTCGAGCCTTAAACCCTAAACCCCGAACCTTTACCCTAAACCCCGAAACCCGACCTTTAAACCTTAAACCCTAACTCCTAAACCCTAAACCGTAAACCCTAAACCTTAAACCTTGAGCCCTAAACCCCGAACCTCAACTCTCAAACATAAACCCTCAACCCCGATACATAAACCCTAAACCCCGAACCCTTTCCCCTAAACCTTGAACCCCGAACCCCGACCTTTAAACCTTAAACCCTAAATCCTAAACCCTAAACCGTAAACCATAAATCCTTAACCCTAAACTTAAACCCTAACCCCCAAACCCTAAACCCTAAACCCTAAATCCTTAACCCTAAACCTTAAACCCCAAGCCCTAAACCCTAAACCATAAACCCTAAGCCCTAAGCCCTAAACTCTAAGTCCTAAATCCTAAAACCTAAATCCTAAAACCTAAATCCTAAAAGCTAAAACCTAAAACCTAAACTTGACCCCTAAACCCTAAACCTTGAGCCCTAAAACCTAAACCCTAAGCCTTGAACTCTAGGCCCTAAGCCATAATCCCTAAGCCAAAACCCTAAACCTCAACCCTCAAACATAAACCCTTAACCCTAAACCCTAAAAATAAACCTTGAACCCTAAATGCTAAACCTTGATCCCTAAATGCTCAACCCCGATCCCTAAATCCTAAACCTTGAACCTTGAGCCATAAACCCTAAATCCTCAACCTTGACCCCTAAACCCTAAACCTTGAACCTTGAGACCTAAACCATAAACCCTTAACCCTTAACCCTAAACCCTAAACCTAAAAATATTAAACGATAAACCCTAAACCATGAAACCTAATCCCTGAGCCCTAAACACTAAACCCTAAAATATGAACTATGAGCCTTAAACACTAAACCTTAAACCCTAAAATCTAAACCTTGAGTCCTAAACCCTAAACCCTAAACCCTAAATCATAAAACCTCACCTAAAGGAAAGTCCTAAAAAGATCATTCAACATGTTTCAGTGTGTAGGGAATAGTGTTTAAGGTGATCGATCAACTCATTTAGTTTTTATGAGAGACTACTTCCTTTGAAGGCCTAAAAAGGAATTTTTGGCCATTTTGTAGTTAATTGAACACCCTTCAGAACAAGCTAAAATGAGCTAGTCATGTCACCAAGTTATCAAGGACCATTATTTGTGAAGTATTAAGGCATCGTTTGTCTCCATAAGAGACATGAGCAAAAGCATGTATGAGAATCATGAATTTGATTCCATGAAAGGATGTTTTTAGAGCTAGGAAAGGTGAGGGGATGATCTTTATATGGAGCACCATGTTTCTAAGAATGAGTAATCATCTGAGTTCACTTGATGCAATTCACTTGGTACTATTCGTAACAACTCATTCAACACCCTAAGCCCTAAGTCCTAAACTCTAAGTCCTAAATCCTAAAACCTAAACCCTAAAAGCTAAAACCTAAAACCTAAACCTTGACCCCTAAACCCTAAACCTTGAGCCCTAAACCCTAAACCCTAAGCCCTGAACCCTAGGCCCTAAGCCATAATCCCTAAGCCAAAACCCTAAACCTTGAACCCTCAAACATAAACCCTTAACCCTAAACCCTAAAAAATAAATCTTGAACCCTAAACGCTAAACCTTGATCCCTAAACGCTCAACCCTAATCCCTAAATCCTAAACCTTGAACCTTGAGCCATAAACCCTAAACCCTCAACCTTGACCCCTAAACCCTAAACCTTGAACCTTGAGACCTAAACCATAAACCCTTAACCCTTAACCCTAAACCATAAACCTAAAAATCTAAACC
This sequence comes from Taxus wallichiana var. yunnanensis, assembly GCA_018340775.1. Taxonomy (NCBI): domain Eukaryota; kingdom Viridiplantae; phylum Streptophyta; class Pinopsida; order Cupressales; family Taxaceae; genus Taxus; species Taxus wallichiana. The sequence goes on along the minus strand of CM031236.1, from coordinate 470,097,361 downwards.
CTAAATGATAAACCCTAAACCATGAAACCTAATCCCTGAGCCCTAAACCCTAAACCCTAAAATATAAACTATGAGCCTTAAACACTAAACCTTAAACCCTAAAATCTAAACCTTGAGTCCTAAACCCTTAGCCCTAAACCCTAAACCCTGAGCCCTAAACCCTAAACCCTAAATCATAAAACCTCACCTAAAGGAAAGTCCTAAAAGATCATTCAACGTGTTTCAGTGTGTAGGGAATAGTGTTTAAGGTGATCGATCAACTCATTTAGTTTTTATGAGAGACTACTTCCTTTGAAGGCCTAAAAAGGCATTTTTGGCCATTTTGTAGTTAATTGAACACCCTTCAGAACAAGCTAAAATGAGCTAGTCATGTCACCAAGTTATCAAGGACCATTATTTGTGAAGTATTAAGGCATCGTTTGTCTCCATAAGAGACATGAGCAAAAGCATGTATGAGAATCATGAATTTGATTCCATGAAAGGATGTTTTTAGAGCTAGGAAAGGTGAGGGGATGATATTTATATGGAGCACCATGTTTCTAAGAATGAGTAATCATCTGAGTTCACTTGATGCAATTCACTTGGTACTATTCGTAATAACTCATTCAACACCTAGTAGTGTTAACACACCTTAAGGAGGAGGCACATTAAAATCACCTCATTTTGGCCATAGGAAGGGAATCCCATTCAAGGAACAATCCTCTATCTACAAAGTGAGGATCTCTTTTTAGTAAGAAGTAGACAAACATAATAGAGTTAATTCATGGTCACTAAAGTAAATTATGGACCAAATTTAAAAATTAGTACCAATTCAAGAAGTGGTAGGACCAAAATCCATTTTAGAAGATCAAAAAACCTAAAAAATGACTATATGATTTCCCAAAACAAAGACCGACTATAATATATATGCCCTGAAAGTTTTAGGTCATTTGCTGAAATCCTGAAAATGAGTAAGTCTTGAAATTAGATTTTGAAAAACTATCTTCTAGATTATAACTCTTTGGAGATAGGCGACCACTTCCATAAGGTCCAGAGTGACCCTAATTTCTTATATTTACTAAAATAAATTTGAAGTATAAGAAATAATAAAAGAAATCTTCTACTTCTTAAAACACATATGCATGGTCCATACTTGCTTAAAATGCGTACGTGTTTTAACTTGCTTAAAACGTGTACACCTTTCGACTTGATTAAAACTCGTACGTGTTTTGAATTGCATAAAATGCGTACGTGTTACATAATGCATAATGCATGGTCCATACTACACAAAACACGTATGTGTTTTAACTTGCTTAAAACGCGTACGCCTTTTGACTTGCTTAAAATGTGTATGCATTTTGATTTGCTTAAAATGCATACACGTTACATAATGCATACGCATTATGGTTTGGTGATTCCTAAGCCAAACAAATTAAAATACGAGCGCGTTTTGGTTTTTTTCAGATTCTTGTCCGCTTTTTGGCCCCCAACTTCGTGCACTTACCCTTATAGATGGTTGATTGGTACGTAACATTTTGATTCCTATAGGCACCTGAGACGTTAATATCCTTACCCTTAATGCTTGGAATATAATGGGTAGACCACCATTATAGCCATCCTCAAGTGTGTTGTATATGGAAAACAAAACAAGGGCCATGCCCATTGGTGTTTTGAAGGATGCAAGAATCACCATTCAGGGAGAAGAATTTAGAGGATATTTTGAGGTTCTGGAGTTGGCGAGGTAAATAATTTCCCTACATTACTTGGACATCCTTGGTGCTATGCAAATAATTCAGACAAGCACTTTAACAAGTGTTATGTCAGTTTTGATAATGTAGATGAGTGGGTAGTGATCCTTATGGATGGTACAAATATTGCACCCTACATCAAGCCTATAAATGAAGAAGATCTTAACCATATCTATGTGTAGACGGTGTACAACCTAGAGTATGTTAAGCCAATGAAGGAAGGAATGCTTGAGTAGGGAGATACACATCTATTAGAGACACCAATAGCGTTGATTGAGATAATTGGACTCATGGTACGTATGAAATGGTTGGTCGTGAGTGTCATGAAAGAGTCACATGAGTGATCAGACCATGGACAATTAGGAGATTACTGAGAAAAACATGTTACCAAAGTTTACTAGAGAAGAGAAGCTATATAAATTCTTATGCGCCATGGAGGATATCTTTGTACGATGAGGGTGAAAGTAGAAATATGCTTGTCTATTCACTCAAGGTAAGCACAATGCAATGGTGGGCTCATGCGCATAGAGAAAATTTGCTAGGATGGCGTGAGATTAGGATTTATTTCTTAACCCAGTTTGTTAAGAGTAACCTTCCTTCAAAGATATGAAGTTATGAGGGCACGTCTTCTACCCTCGATCACATTCAAATTTGTGAAAAAAATTGGCTTATGGGAACTGATGCATTACCACCATACCTATGGGTGCATAAATTCTATTCCACATTGCACATGTGCGCATGTGCATGGTACATACCATCTGAGTTGAAACATGATACTAGAGACTAGAAGGGAATGACTTCGGGTATGATGCATGTCTTGGATTAATATTCTAGCAAACCCCTGTGCATACAACTTTGTAGTTGATGAAGTGCATCACACTGGGATATAAGGTGAAGGCGAGAGGAGCTTGTAACTCGATTCTGAGGTGAGAATATTCTGACTGAGAGCAAAAACACTTGTGATTGGATGGATTCTGATGAGTACTTCCTAGAGATAGAAGGAAAAAGATAAAGGCAAGCTAGTGTACATGATTGATGATGAAGAGGTCAAGGATATATATGTTGAGAACACTAAAGGAAAGCTTAAAGTCTTGCCACAATAGATGAGAATGCATGGGCATATCACCCACTTTTGAAAATAAAAAAGTTAACATTGGAATAGAGGATGTACCTAAAGAGGCAATAATTAGATATTATTGGCGAAATCCTATGTTACGAAGATTATATAACTATTGCGTGACTTCCAAGATCTATTTCCTAGAGGATACCATGAGTTGAAGGGTGTTCATCTTGTTGGTCCTCAATTATACACCCCTTGGTGGCTTGACAACATTTTATTAGAAAGAGGGAATGATTAGATGTTGGTATACTAGATCGTATATGTTGTTTTTAGGTGGGGAGGGGTCTAACACTTTCCTTGGGATCAAGCCTTGAGGTGATTGAGGGGCACGTACAAAGGGGATGGCCTCATCCTACTACTTTTGGTCCTTCCTTGAACTAGGGTGAGAGGACTCGTAGGGTAACCTGAATTCGAGAGGGGGAGATAGGGTCTTTGTTCCCTTGATTTTTCAAATGATGGATCAATCTGAGATAAACATGGCCATGAATACAACACTTCACTCTCACGAGTTTTCACAAAAATATTTTATATTCTTACCATACCAGACATAGGTTACTATAGACAAAAAAGTTCAGTTTCTCTTGCATTCTCTTGATAATAGAATTAAAGATAATGGGAAATTTCAATGATATTTATAGACATATCAACAAATCAACAAATGGAAGTTAGTATGAGGGGGTGGGATCAATTATGGTAGTTTTAACTTCAAAAGGGGGAATTATGTGATGAAAGATATTTTGCAACCAAGCACCTGATACTTACTGAGATTGCTTAGTATTCTGGATAGAAAATAATATTCGATTAAGTATTAATAATTTCTCCAAAGGAAGATTTGCATTCATTGATAGCCAATTGATGCGAGAGATTCAAAAAATCACTAAAATTATTGAAAAAAAGATCATGCAAGTATTCTAATAAAGTATTTACTTGCTTTTATTCTCGTATGCCTAAGATTCACTCAAAGGATAACAAAAATCACTTCAAAAAAATGGTTATAGTAAGGATTTTAGAATTATGTTCAATATTATAGAGTAAATGCTCACAACACAATATTGAATTAATGACCAAAGCACAACCATTAAGGACTGATCTAGTGTACTACACAGAGAAGCAATAAACACAAAATTGTAGCAGAAAGTATAACTCATCAATCAACAATTAAACATACAAAAACCAGAACACAAAAATAAACTCATAAATAAACATATTCTATTCAAATATTAAATCTCTTGACAAGGAACATGATCTCAATGTTTGTCAATGGTTATACATTGCAACCACATTGACTCAAAAGCTTGAGAAATTGAAACTCATATGTATTTCACAGAAGGAAATGTGCAATATTACAATCATATCTTTCGACCTTTTCAAAATAGAAAAATTTAACCCCTTGATATGAGGACAAGCCCCCATATTTATACAAATTTGGTGAGTTCTTACAATTCGATTCCCCAAAAATAGTGAATCTCCTCGTTCATAAATAAAGATATTTAATCAAAATGGGAATGTACTTTGTCTAACTGAAAATATCCAATTTTCATTAGTATTTTGGATCGATTTCATGCCTTCACTACCACATGTTGGTCTCTGGTTGGTTGTTAGGTCGATCTTTTCCTACATGTCTGCTTCCCTGACCTTTTATGTGTTATGTGGCTTTGTGCACATGTATATTCCATAAAAAATGTAATCCAATAAGAAAAAGCCATGCACCTTCACCTTCTTAGACTGTTTCTATTACTTGTCTTGGCTGGCCATTGCAAAACCTGAGCCAATGAGAAGGCTCCATGCACCTCGCAATGTCACTATTTAATAACCTTGACTGACCGTCATGCGAAATGTGAGCCAATAAGGAAGCTCCACGCTTACTTTGCAATTCACTTTCATTTACAAAAACCTTATTAGAGTGTGAAACATAAACCAATGAGAAAGCTCCATACTACTGAAAATGTCATTCTTGTCAGAGTGCGAAGCATAAACCAATGAGAAAGATCCACACACCTTTGTGGTTTCACAATGTCAAGTTTTCTTGCTTTCATGTTCGCCTTTCATTGGTTGCAGGGTCGGGCCTTCACATCACGACTTCTATTTGGGAATACTTCATCGTTGGCTTCATATAAATTTTGCCACATATCCACCTTGACCTTCCAGACCACCCGAACCCAAAACCTTATGACACTCGATTCATTCCACATACTTGAGGTTTGCTAGAGCCCATCTGCTCGCCTTGTGTTAGAATGGTGATGCATGTCCACCGTTAGCCGTTGAGCTGACCGTGTTGACTTTTTCTACCCCACCATGGACCCAAAATCATATGAATTTGGTACATTCCATAGAATTTATGTTTAAAAAACCCGAATGGCTTAGAGAGGCCCAAAATCTTGCCATGTGTCCTCTCCTTCACGGGCATTTGAATTACTTGGTGGTACAGATCTTTGATGGCTATTTGAACATCCCAAGATTTTTTAAATGGCTAAGTCCATTTTAAATTTGTCATTCAGTGTTGATTGCATGTTTTTACCTTTGCAAAATATGTAAACATATCCCGATCACCCGCAAGTTCGAAGCTTTTATAATTTGATCAACCAGTCCATTAACTAGTCCCCGAGGAATTCTTATGGTGCTAGTCCTTCAAAATTTCCATTGAATCCTTTCTTTTATTTTGACAAGGCACAAAATTTCTTACAAATTGATAATTATCCTTTACTTAGACTGAAATTTGAAGTAAGGGGAACAATATGAAACACACAAAATGGTTACATCTACGGAGAGTATAGGAAAAGACTAGCTTAATCTAGGGGCCTAGATTAAGCACCAAAAATAGCTCTTGCTTGGGGATTGGCACCCCCTGTGGGTGCTACACGAACCTCTCATAAATATGTCATAACAAATACCAAATGCCTATTATATTGGGTAAAGATTCGGGAGATAAAACACACAGGGATTTTTGAATAGATACATAACATTCACACCATAATACTGACATATAAAAAAACTTGGTCACTTTGTAGACCGAGAACAAAAAGGGAAATAACAACAAAAATGAATGAGAAAACAATAAAACAAAAATGCACACTACACAATGATCATACTTGATCCTCTAGCTTAGTCCAATAAGTGTTTGAGATGCCTACCATTAATGGGAAACTCCAATAAATTTCCCTCTAAGTATTTCAGAAAGAAAGTATATCTCCAATCCTGATATCAATAGAATAGGGTCCCATCCATAGGGCATCAAATTTTCCATGTTTTCCCTTGTCTTCATGTCTACTTTGTCCCATAACAGGACTAGGTCTCCAACATTGAAAACTCTTGGAGTGACCTTCTTGTCAAATATCTTCTTGAGTTTTTCTCTGAACTTGACATGTCTTTGGTGGGACTCTCTTCTTTCCTCATCCAATTCCATAATTTGATTGATCCTTGTCTCATATGGACTTAATTCTTCCCCCTCTTAAAATTGTTGCATGAACGTGATACATGAAAAGTTGTAAGTTTATGGGAAAAAGAGCTTGAATTCCATAAACTAGCACAAAAGGACTCTTTCTAGTAGACCTCTTTGGTGGTAATTCTATCTCACATGAAATGTAAACTTGAATTTCTTGCCCCATTTATTTTTATTTTAAATATCTTAAGCGAGTTCTTATTACTTGATTCTTCTTGGCCATTTCCTTGAGGATTATAATTTGACGTATAAACCAAAGTAATCCCATACTCATGGCACATTGTTTCCAATGGTTTAATCATGAAATTCTTGGAAAATATCTTGGCAGAACCCCAAATATGAAGATTATGTTATTGAGGATAAAATCCATGACTACTTGATGACTTTCCTTCCTGGTGGTAAAGTAATCAGTGGCTACCAATATCCACTTACGACCATTGCTTGAAGAGTTTGATATCTCACCAAAAAAATCCAATCCCCATTGTTTGAATGGAGCTTCCACAAACACATGCTACATGGGTAAGGCCCCAGAGGCTTTCATTCTTCCAAAAATGCTGACAACTCTCACATTTTTGAACCAACAAGGAAATATATTTGAACAATGAAGGTCACCAATAACCCACCCTTAAAATTTTATGAGTAGTAACTCTCCCAACAAAATGACCTCCACATACTCCCCCATATAATTTTCCAATATTTTAGGTTCCTCTTCTTCAAGGATAAATCTTAGCAAAAATCCTTCCAGTTCTTCCAAGGCATCTCTATGATCGGTCAAGATATACTTTTGGGAAACCAACTTGAGTGTCCTCCTTTGATTCTTGTCCAAGTGCATAGGACCATTTAAGTTTATCAAGTAATATACTATACATTTATACCTAGCTGAAGTGCTCACCTTTTTCATGAGGGTGTTAATTAAAATTAGAAAATTTTGAAAAGTGTTACTTTGCGTGGTTAATTGGACTCTTTGCGATCGTCTTATTTTTGTGATCGTTTCGGTCTTCGTTTCGTGATTTTCGGCGAGAACTCTTCCCGCCAGGCTTTAAAACGTGTTAAAATACATTAAAATAATTAATTAATTGCTCCTTGTTTGATTAAATTAATTTTAAAAAATCACTTAAGGAGTATTTAATTAAATAAATATAAATTAAAGTTCATTCGACAAGTTTTAGTGCCGGGGAAGTAAGCTTTTGTTTCCAACTGCCGGGTTGGCTTCCCGAACCCGGATTTCCACTTTCCTGGCAATTTCCTTCAAATTTCCCGCACGTGGGTTTTCCTCTGCCAATTGCCAAATCATGGATTGGCAAACGGGCATAAAATTCCCCAATTTCCCACATGGGGAAATTGGACGGGGATTGCCAACCCATTTTGCCATTCCCATTGGCAATTGCCCGTTACTTTTCCCATTTCCCCCTGGCACTTAAGCCACTACCCGGGATGAGAGGAAGTTGAATTAATCCTCGTAACTTCCTCCATCAAACCCGTTGGAAAAATTCAGAAGCTTCTTTTTTCTTCAAGAAGACATAATATTTTGTCAGCCTTATGCAAGAGAAACTAACGCCATTGTAGAAGAAAAATACAAGAAGGTTTTTGGTTTTGTTTTCAAGCTCCACGCATTGCATAAGAAGAAGAAAATAATAGAGTGAAAAGGAGGACAACAAAAAGAAATTAATCACAGCAAAAAGACTAAAGGCAAATACATGCGCCCACGCATTGGTTGAAGGAAAAGACAGGAAGGAGAACAGTCCAACAACTTGGACAATACAAAAAAATGCGCAGGAAAGGAGAGATATAAACCAGCATAAAGAAGCAAGAACAGTTTTTGAGAAAAGCCACGTAGGCCGGCAAGGAAAAGAAAATAACAAAATCAGCGCCTTGGGAGGAGAAAAAGACAGATGACGACTTTAAAGAAGATTCCACGCATACATTGGTAAATGAGTTTTACACATAACCAGCCAACAAATAAAAAAAATCACGCTTGCCATTCATCTGTTGCAGCATTTAATGGAGCGCAAACAAGCATTTGTGGTTTAGGGAAAAGTTTAGGAAGCATACGGAAAAGGTGCGATCCATACTTTACTTTGAAACATCATTGATTGATCCTGTGCCAACACTGTCAATACTATTTGCATTATTATAGGATTGCCTGTAGCTTTTAGAACAATTTTTTTAAAAAAAGCGAACCGACCATGGGCAAGTATGTTTAAAAAACTGAATTGTTTTTGTGACTTGTTATATTCTACATTTTCATCGGCCTTTAGGAGCATGCGTGATGCATACTTGATAAATCTGGGACACGATAAAGCGTAAAAATTAATTGCTAAAGTTGCAACAAATGAAGGTCACAAATAAAACGCCATCATGCAGCTGTAGGCTCTTCTTTATTCTGAACTCAGATTCATGGCAGCCACAGGAAACAAATATTCACTGCCGTGTACAATAGATTGGGGTCATGCTATTCAAGGCTTCATTAAATTTTCCTGAATCAGGAGAAGAAGGTTTTTTTAATACAATTTCAGCAGCCCAGCTAGAAGAAAAGAAGATTTCTTGTTCCCACGCACCGGGTTAAGGAAGTAAGAGCAATCCACGTGGTGCGGGTTAAAGAATAAAGATTAAACGAGCAGCAAGACTTTTTTAAAAAAGGCACTCAACCAAGGAAGACAATGAATAGACAACAAGAGAATAAATTTGTTTTATTTGCCTAAAGTCAGGAGAAAGAAAACGTGCCAGCTGAAACAAGATCCCACGCCGAAGAAAGGAAACTCCATTCACGCAAATATTAAGATCGGGATATTTCAATTGTTATTGTCAGAATTAGAATTCGAGCTTAGTCTCGATTTGTTTGTATTGACATATCGAATCCAGGTGAATTTATTTATTTTAAATAAATAACTAAATAAAATCGAAAAATTGTAATCCGAGAAATTACCCGGTTTTTATTGTTTATTATTATTATTATTTTAAAATAATAATAATAATATATAACGGGAATATTTTTCTTACATCGACGGGGTGTAGGAGGCCGAGACCCCCCGTTTGCTTTGTTTGGTGTGCACTGAGTCACTTTTTTATTAAATTCATAATGGCCGAAAAATCCAAATTTGCGGGAGATCGAGGAAGCCGTGGAAAAATCTAATAAATCTGCCTTTCAAATATGAATTCCAAGGAATTATTCCTCCCACTCCATTAAGTCGGCATATGACAACATCACCGATACAAATCAGGTCACATCAACGTTCAACAGCTTTTGCGGCGAGTGAAAAATCGAAGGTAAAACCATTTTCTCACGATAGGCTTTACCACGGTGGCCTACCCCAAGCGGCATTCCTGTCTCGGTGTAGTGTCCGGAATTGGTGATTGCTTGTGTAGAGCATTACGATCCTGAGAGACGAGGAATTTATAAAGATAACCACGAGCCTTTCCTCTTAATCACACTGAACACATTGAGGAGTTGCTCGGGATACACGACTTTCCGAGAATGCGAGATATCACTCGCCATCTGCAAGCAAGAAGTTAGGGATGAAGAACCCCTAAGATGGAGCAAAATGGTTAACAACAATTAGGTTTGGTAACCAAGAGACCTCGGATTGATAGGCTCCCAAAATGAACTGTACCACGTTGAGTTCGTGGAAGAAATTGGAGACATGATCACTCTCTAAGTCGAGTTTTGGTTTACCTTCTGCGGGTCTTCCACCCATGGATGTACCAATTTATTTGTATCATCATCTAGCCAAGAAGGAGTTTGTGGGTGGGCCACCATCATCAATGAACACCATTCACAAGCAATTGATAGAAGTCAAAATGACTGGATGCTTCTACATGACCTCATATCTGACCTATGCAGTAGCACGAAGAAAGCTATTTTCGGGACTTGAAACGAGAGGGTCTAGGGTCATCAAACAACGTTTTCACTATTATCCTCAGCTCGGCTTCAAAAATAGTTCTCACCATTTTAGAAGTGTCAACAATGCATTCACCTTCCGCGTGATCTGGAACTTGAATCGAAATACCAGGAAAGGTTTTCCAAAGAATCCATGAGTGTCATTTCCCAATGGGGAACCTGGTTTATACAATTTTCATCTTTTTCCTACATTCGCGTGAGTGGCTTTCTTTGGGACCCCATGGAAACTTCCCAAAATACGTCGTGATAAGTGGGCGTTAATGGAGTGGCACGACAATTGTTCCAAGTTCACTTTGCTACTTAGTGACAAGCACCGTTCCCAGAATTCATTTCCCGATCCAAATCGGGAATACCAATGCCCAATTTATTCAATTGCACAACTAATGGAAAAGGAGTTTGCTCTCATAACCATCCATCCATATGTGAAGAGAGCCCGATTCGATATCAATGGTTATATGCAAATGATTATGGGAGCGAAGTATCAACATAATCCTACCATGGAGGATTTACGGGCTGCTTGCTCGGATGAACATGAGGTAAGGAGAGGGAGTACTCTCGCCTAACACTTGCTCGAGATCAAGGCCTTCCACATCCGAGTCCTTCCGATTCATTCATAACCGATGATGAGAGATGTTGTCGATCCCTCGTATGATGCCATTTCCTTCACACCATTGCCTCGAATCGATTTGGACCAAAAGAGATGAATTTTCTCTCGATGGCAAGAACCTACCAATTATCAAAAGAAGCATATCTTGGTATGATAGGGATCTTGCCAAATTTCAATCAATTCGGATCACGTTTTGGAATCACAAAAATTACCTATATCGGGGCACCTCCATTCAACCAAGGTTTCTTCTCGATCAACGTCATTACCATCCAATCATACACGACATACAAGAAAAGAATGGTTGCCAAAATCCACTTCGCCGAACAACGTGTCACGAGGAGAGAGATCCAAAGATCCAAACCACGAAGAAGGAAAGGAGCGTGTGTTTGGATTTTCTACCTCAAGTAGAGATTCTTCCACTCACATCATTAATAGCACTTAGATGATAGTAGTGAATGATCCTCACCATGCTTGAACAAACACCCACTCAAGTGCAAGTAATTCAAATATCAAATACTTCGGAGCATGTAGTTCATGAAGGGATTTCCCAAAATCTCTCGAATGATCAAGAAGTGGACATTGAGGTTGTGTCTCCTCAAATCGAGACCGTTGATAGGATTCAAGAAGGATCTCATGATGTCAGGGATAATGAGAATATTGATTCGAGCTCCAGGATTCTATATGCCGAGATAGTAAATGAAACTCCTTCTTGGGTTGATTATGAAGTGAAGAAAAGGAAGAGAATTGTCAAGCCAATCGACATTGATTTTGATGCCCTTTTCAAACTGTCGAATGACACCATTCCTAAGAAGCCTAAGGTACTTTCTCGAATAATGGTGGATAATGATGGAAACAAGTTTGCAGACCTTGCCATTCCACAAGTGGATAAAGAGTGAAATCTTATGATGCCTTGCCGATTATGAAGTTTCCAGGACTAGGACTTGGGAGATCCACGTTAGAAAGTGACATGGCGATGGCTCGAGATTCAATTGATATCGTGCTAAAAAGACTGAGAAATACAAGTCCCAAAATTCTTGGCTCAAGGCTGAAAAGAGTCAATTGGTGGAGTATGTTCAGCATTTGATAAATCCCATATCATCCACCTTCCCAGTACCTGATGTGGTGGCTGCCCCAGATGAAGAGACTCTTAATTTGTCAAAGGAAATAAACACGTTGGGCCATGTCACTAAAACTTGGCTTTGGAGATTCTCGTTTTGGGCCAGGGAGCGATCAAGACTGCAGTTAAGCTTCATGAAGATATCAGTGTATATCTGGATCCAATTCTTTCTTTCAAAGAAACTTTTGTTTCTACTATATCAAATTTGGATGAGATATTGCCCAGTCTGCAGGAGATGACAAGTATGGAATCTTTAGTGTTGGCTATTGAAGGGATTCTCAAATTTGAACATCGAGGGACACGTTTTCTTTGGTGTCTACATCTCAAATCAAGAAAGACACTTCTTGTGGATTCTATGATCCATTATGACAACATGTGCAATGAAGTTTTCACTTCACTTTCCTTGATCCAGGAATTCATGGCTGAGATTCCCTGCAACCTAGTAAATGAGCATAATCAAAGGTGTTCATCGGAGCGGTGGAAGAACAATTTTCACGATTGTTCAAAGACATGTACACTCCGCCAACAATTTCTCATCGGTTTCCATGGAGCGGTGTATCAAATTGAAGAACTTGTTTGAGAATGCTCAATCTAAAATTGTTAATTTAAATGATATGCCAAGTAGAATTCTTGAATTGCAGGTATTTTGTGAGGCTATTCTTCGGCCAAGTGAACCTCCAGAAGAAGAAAAGATGTTTGAAACTTTGGGAAGGTTTAGATCCTTTCAATTAGCAAAAGCAGCGGATCCTAATTTCACCGGCGGTGTAGGGAGTTGATTTTCTTGATATCTAGCGAAGTGGGAGAGTCCATTTCTCATACGTTTGAGATAGGCGGACCCCATTTCAATGGATAAGGCACTGGTTATTATTGTATATTTTAAAAGGTGTTGTTATTTGGGAAACATTGGATATTTTAAGTAATTTCTATTTTTGGGTTGTCTTTAATAAAGTTGGTTAGAAAAAGTCAAAGTCACTTAAGTGCCTTATTTAATGATCATTTAAAACCCTAACTACTTTGTAACCAACTTTTGGGTTATAAAAGGAAGTGAGGGGCTCATTTGTAAAGGTGACTTTGAGAGAGGAGAAGAAAATACTTTTGTGCAAGCTTTGTTTCAAGAAGAAACTTTGTGTTCTTTGTGAAAAACATTTTGGAGTTAATAGAATAAGAACTTTGTGTCTCATTCATTGTCTCTTGTAACATTTGGTGTTCTTATGTTCATTAGATGTTAGGTGTTTGAATCTTGCATGAAAATATTATCTTTGATCTTATTGTCAACATTAGTAATCAGTTGTTCTAGTTCACAGTGATCAAGCTCTGACTATCTACTTGCTCATGTGTGTTCCCTTTTACATGTTCTTGTTTAACTAACTCAAACTCCATTTTATTTGTGTTGGTTATTCATCTTTCCTCTTCATGCAATATTAGGCTCTTGTTTTTACCTAACTCTTGCATGTTATTTTAGTTCATTCCATTCCACTCCTTTCCTTCTTTCTATTCCATTTCCTTCATTCACTTTTCTTCCATTGATGTTCCAAAACACCCCCACATCTGATTTTGAATGTACGAGATGTAAATACAATTTTGGTTTTCAATAAAGGCAGCCTCACCTTCATTGAGGAGGGACTTCATTCCCACACTTTGTTGCATGTCATTTGCATGCGTGCAAATCCATATGCTAATAGTTTTTGGTGACTCCGCTGGGGATTCAAAATCGTTAACCAGTGCTTGGTTAAATCTTTATGACTATCCCCTCTGCACAAGCTCCAGTTCTTCAACCGAATCTTGTGCCCGACGAAGATTTCAAGGAGACATTGCTGCCAACCTTCGAATAGTAGCTTGGGAAAACCGTGAAAGCTTGTAGTAATTTGTGGCTGTTGATAGAGCCATTGACAAAGAAATCTACATCGAAGACCTTAGAAGAAGAGCACCCGCACTTGTGGCCAGAAGACCTCTTGGGCACGTGTTGATAGTTGTTCACCGACGTGGTCCTCTTCCACCCAGGTAATAAGTTGTATGACTATTATAGGTAACCCACCTATCTTGCAACCAAATCTTGTTTTTGCAGATACTCAAGAAGACATATCATCAGATTTGAGGCAAGCTATTTGGGAAAAGCGCACAAGTAACCATCATTTTCATCTCGCCATCAATACTAGATAACGAAGAAGAGAAAGCCACAAGAGTTGTTAGAGTTATTCAGCGCAAATAGCTCAAGAAAGAGAGCAAAAGAAAAGGCTAGAGCTGGTCGGAACACCAATGATCTCTTCACCATAAATATTCCAAACTGGAAGGAAAGAGGTTTACGCGAGGAGAAAAAGCTAAAGGTCGATCTGACCCCACTTTTGACTTTCAAGGAAAATTTGGTTTCAAGTTATCTCCTCCCAAGAAGAACACACCTCGTAGATCTGCAAGCCTTGCATCAAGTCCTGAAAGAGCAAGCAAGGAAGGAATCACTACCAGTCAAGCACTTGTCCTTGCTCACATTGTTTTACCTTCGCATACCACCTTTTCTCCAATGGCAGCCAATGTACCATGGGGAAATGCCATAGGCCCATTGGCCTTACTTGCTCGACATGAACTCCCATGAGGATCAAGAAAGATTCTTCCCAAGTTCGACGGAGATGGGAAGACGTCACCAGATGATCATATTTCTACCTTCTTCGCTGCATGTGCTTTTTTTCGGTAGAATATGAAGATGTTGCTATTCGTCTCTTCATCGAGACATTGCATGATATTGCTGCAGATTGGTTTCATCATCTACCCAATGGATGTATTACAAGTTGGGATGATATGAAAACTAAGTTTGAAAATCGATTCAAAATGCGGAAGATGAACATGCTCTTCTTGCCCAACTATCTCAGGAAAAGAAAGAGCCTACAGAACCCATGAGGAATTTCGTGGCCAAATTCAACAAGATGGTGAACAAAGTTCCCACCGGGATTCGTCCCAACCTTGATGGACAAAAATGTTTCTTTATTAACGCACAACAACCAAAAGTGTGCTATCAGCTAAGAAGGGCCAGGGTGGCTACTTTGGAACTTGCTCAATCTTTGGCCATAGAAATTGAAGATGACTTAATCATGGCAGGAAAATTCAAGAAAAATTCCCTCGAAGGAAAGAGTCAAAACTCCCAACGTTTCAGAAACTATACTCACTAAGTTGGCTAATGATATGCTAGCTTTGAAGAAGCAAGTTGCTCAAAGTAGTAAACCTGCTCCTTACAAAGATATCCCACGAAAAGGATACGTTCCCAACAAAGCCGAGGATTGCGGGTGCTCAGCGAGGCTTGCTATTGAAGCAACTCCTGCAACTAATTCCAAATGTGATGTCATTGAAGAAAGTGATGATGAGATTGAAGTCGTCGAGGTTGATGAGGAAGAGCCTGATTTTGAGACATCTGAACCTGCAGTTGAAGATCCTGAGGAAGAAAGTAATAATCATTTCTTTGAGTACCGTTCCGATGAAGAAGATGAATATGAAGAAATTATAGAAGATATGAATAGTCAATCCTTCGCCATCTTCACACGCTCTCAGAAAAAGGACCAAGATACCACTAAGGTGGGAGATAAAGAGGTTTCCAAGGAAACTCTCAAAGAATCCAAGATAAAGGAGGCTCCTAAAGAGTCCAGAGATACTGAGGTTTCAAAGGTCAAGACTATCTTAAAGAAAGGAGAGCCTTTGTTAGATCAATCAGTTAGTAAACCAACTACGAAGAAAACTTCTTCTTCCACATCCGTATCAACCAAGCCCGAGACCAAGGTCAAAAGTGTGCCATCATCAAGTTCGAAAGAACTCATATATGAGACTTCAAGTGTAATTACTTTGCCTAAATTTGATATCATTGATCATATCAATAAAACAAAAATTTCCATGTCACAGGGAGTACTTGAAGTCCAACAAGGATCAGCTCGAGAAGTTGGTCCAGCTTTATCAAAGGTGACTCTCTTGTTCATTCCTCTAAAGGAATTCTAAAAACTCCCAAAGATGGGAAAACTCAAAATATTGTGGCCACTACACACCTTCAAATGAAAAGATCGAACCTTTCTTTGTGTCTTTTACGATCAACGGATGCAAGTTAAGTAATTGCATTATAGACTCTGCGGAGCCTCGGATAATGTGATGCTTTGGAAAAAGTAGCACATGCTCTTGGTTTGACTTGTACGAGAACATTCGGATCATGTTACTCTATGGAAACCAAGCAAGTTCCTCTGATCGGGCAGATTAAGGACGCCCAAATGGTTTTAGCCCAATTCCCTCAAAAGCGAGTTAAGGTAACTATTTTAGTTGCTGATATCCCCACCTCATATGGAATGTTGTTGAGCAGGAAATTTTGTAGGGATTTGGGTGGTGAGATTCAAATGGACTGGTCTCATGCCATGATTCCTATCAATGGAGAAATGAAGAAACTTATGCGGAAGCTCAGGAAAAGTTCACGGTAACTAAAACTGAAGATCCTCGCGCATAGATCCTTTTCCAAGGCTCAAGTATGGGTAATTATATGATGACTACAAAAGTTCATACCCCTGAGATCACTTGCCAAGATTCCAATGAGATCTGGACTCTTGAGTTTTGATGGAAGTTGTTGCTCAATGGGCTCTGGTGCAGGAGTGGTGCTCATATCTCCAAATGGTAAAATTTTTCCTTTTTCCTATAAACTCGAATTTTCAAATACTAATAACACTGCAGAGTACGAGGCATTAATCCTTGGCCTCCAAGTTGCGAGAGAGAAAGGGATCAAAAATCGAAGTCTTTGGAGATGCGGGAATTGATCGTGAAACAAGTAAGAAATCGAGTTCAGTAAAGAATGATCATCGAGACACTACGAAAATAAAGTTTGGGATGCTTGATAGAAGTTTTCGACGCTTTTTCCATTAAATCTATGTCCCTCGTGAAAAGAATGACAAAGTAGATTCTCTAGCGTCTCGGCGTCATTAATGATTCCTCATTCAAAATTTGATCAAGACAAATACACCATTGAAATGGTTTTAGGCCAAGTGTTCCTGACAATGCGAAAAATTGGCAAGTATTTAATGATGATCAACAAATTATTGCCTTCTTGGAAAAGAGAGAAAATTTTGAACAGTTGTACTTTGAAGGAAGTGATTCGGCATTTCTTGAATCAACTACCTCACCCCATTTAGGAAGGAGTTGAGAATGAAGATCCAGGTGATGGCATCATTCACTCAAAGGAAATAAAATTCCCAAAGGATTGGTTTCACTTGAAGAACTTTTTGACAAACATGATAGGTTTATTAAAGAGAAAGAGCAGGCAGGACCTGCAAATTCTGCTGACTATGAGCAAATTAATATCGGCACCAAGGATAAACCTCACCTGATCAATATTGGTAAATGTTGCTCACCCGAGGAGCGTAGGAAATTCATAAATCTCCTTACCAAATACTCTGACGTCTTGGCATATTCATACGAAGACTTGAAGTCTTTCCAACCCAGGGAAATGGAGCATGCCATACCCTTGAAGCTTGGCGTAGTTCCATTCAGGCAAAAGCAAAGACAATATAATCCCAAGATTGCAGGGACAATATTTCATGAAGTTCAAAAGATGCTAGATGCACGAATAGTTTTCCTATTCGACATTCGACCTGGATAGCTAATATTGTACCGGTTCGCAAGAAAAATGGAGAAATTAGGATTTGCGTGGATTTCCGCAATCTTAATCAAGCTTCCTTGAAGGATAACTACCCACTTGCCAGTCATGGACCATATTCTGCAGGATAAACTAGATCGGAAATGCTATCTATGCTAGATGGTTTCTCTGGCTATAATCAGATTGAAGTGGCTAGAGAAGATCAACATAAAACCACATTCACTACCCCCTAGGGTACGTTCGCATATAGAAGAATGCCCTTTGGTTTGATCAATGCTGGTGCAACTTTTCAAAGGGCCATGGATATGGCATTTGCAGATTATAAAGACAAGATCATTGTGATATACCTAGATGACTTGACAGTGTTCTCAAAGAAGCGAGAAGATCACTTAAGAGATTTAGAGAAAATTTTGCAAAGGTGTAAACTTCATAAGATTTCTCTGAATCCAAAAAAATCTGTGTTTGGAGTTACAGAAGGTAAACTCCTAGGTCATATTGTTTCTAAGGAAGGAACTAAGATCGATCCTGAACGCGTTCAAGCTATAAAGAATCTTTCCTTGCCTACAAGTAAACCTGGAGTCCACTCCTTCTTTGGAAAGGTGAACTTTTTGAGAAGGTTCGTGCCAGATTTCACCGAGCTGACTAAAGAAATCGCTGATATGATGAAAGGAAAAGAATCTTTCAAATGGTCAAAGGAAGGTAGAGAGGCATTTGAGAAAATCAAGGGTGCTATTGCAAAAGCTCCTACATTGGTGTGTCCCGATTTTAAGAAGGATTTTATAATTTATTGCTATGCTTCACCACACACAATCTCTGCCATTTTGACTCAGCACAATCAAGAGGGGATTGAATCTCCTATCACATTCATGAGTTCGGGATTCAAGAAACATGAACTTAATTACACTCCTCTTGAGAGACATGCGTACGCGGTGGTAAGAGCCTTGAAACACTTCAGGTATTACGTGTTGAATTCTCACACCAAAGTCTTAGTTCGACACCGCGGTGAAATCAATGTTGACACAACAGGAACCAGGATCTAAAAGAGGTAATTGGGTCTCCAAGATCCAAGAATATGATCTGGACATCAAGCCTACCAAGTTGGTTCGAGGAGAGGACTCTGCCAACTCATTGCAGAGAATGAACCACGAGATAACTCTGAAGAAGAACTAGTTGAAGAAAATTTACCATTGGTAGTTTTGTCAGTACCACGGATGAATGGTATTATGATATTGCCTACTTCCTCACATACGGTGAGTGTCTGGAGAATCTTACAACTAAAGAGAAATGAGCTATCAAACTAAGAGCTGCCAGATACGTCATTTGGGATAACACGTTGTTCAAGAAAGGAATTGACGGCATGTTCCTCAGATGTGTTGATAAAGAACAACAGCCTAGGTTGTTGGAAGCCTTCCACAATCATGCTTGCGGCGGTCATTTTTCTGGCCCGGTAACAGCCCATAAAATTCTGAGAGCACATTATTACTGGCCCACTATGTTTTCTGATGCTCAGAAATGGGTGACCAAATGTGAGGCCTGTCAACAATTTGTTGGAAGACCAAAGTTGGCAGCACTGCCTTTGAAGCCAGTTGTCATTGAAGAACCCTTTCAACAATGGGGTTTAGATTTCATCGGGGTCTTGAACCCTAATTCTAGCGCTGGTCATACCCACGTGCTCACCACCACTGATTACTTTACAAAATGGGTAGAAGCTATACCGGTGAAACAAACATCTACTATAGTAATCTGTGATTTCATCAAAGAAAACATATTGGTTCGTTATGGAATTCCTCACAAGATCGTGACTGACAATGCCTCAAATTTTTCTTCTGCAGAGATGATAGGTTTTTGTTATGGATATGGGATATCTTTGTCTCATTCATCAGATTACTACCCGGGAAAGCGGTCGGTTGAATCCAAAGAACAAAAACCTCATTACCATTGTGCGCAAGTTAGTCGAAGAAAATCAAAGAACTTGGCACAAAAAGTTATACGATGCATTGTGGGCTGACCGCATAACTCCCAAAAGGGCAATTGGGATGTCTCCATTTCAACTTCTGTATGGAACTGATGCTCAAATTCCCGTCACATTGGAGCTACCAGCGTTAAAATTAGCTCAGGCAGTTGATGATGAATGCTTCACCAATGCATTAGATAAAAGGGTCATGTTCCTAAGCAAGCTCGAGGAACAAAGAAGTCAAGTGGCCAACAGGATCGAGGAACATCAATCCAAGGTAAAGAAGTTGTTTGACAGGAAAACTAGAGAGAGACAGTTTCAAATCAATGACTTAGTTCTTCTCTGGGATAAAAGACGTGAGCCGAAGGGAAAGCATGGGAAGTTTGACTCACTGTGGCTGGGACCGTTCAAAATAAGACACTTTTGTGGAGATAGTACCTACTACTTGGCATATCCTGATGGAACTCATTTTCCTTTGCCCTACAGTGGGCAATATCTCAAATATTACCAGAATTGAAAACGGGTTGTTCCCATATGTACATAGGTAATTAGGATTTTGGTTTGTTTGTTTCCTGTTTTTGGTCTCCTCTCTTGTGTCGCCCCATTTTTGTGCCCCATCATTCGTGATCATGTTCATGACTATTTTGGTGCAGGTCCGTTCTTTGCGTCCATGAAGTCCTTGTCCCCAATCGAGCAATTGTTATCAGCCAATTTTGACTTCAAAATTGTTAAAAAATAATTAAAAATTAAAAATTAGAAAATTTTGAAAAGTGTTACTTTGCGTGGTTCATTGGACTCATTTGCGATCGTCTTATTTTTGTGATCGTTTCGGTCTTCGTTTCATGATTTTCGGGCGAGAACTCTTCCTGCCAGCTTTAAAACGCATTAAAATACATTAAAATAATTAATTAATATTTAATTAATTAATTGCTCCTTGTTTGATTAAATTAATTTTTTTAAAAAATCACTTAAGGAGTATTTAATTAAATAAATATAAATTAAAGTTCATTCGACAAGTTTTAGTGCCGGGGAAGTAAGCTTTTGTTTCCAACTGCCGGGTTGGCTTCCCGAACCCGGATTTCCACTTTCCTGGCAATTTCCTTCAAATTTCCCGCACATGGGTTTTCCTCTGCCAATTGCCAAATCATGGATTGGAAAATGGGCATAAAATTCCCCAATTTCCCACATGGGGAAATTGGACGGGGATTGCCAACCCATTTTGCCATTCCCGTTGGCAATTGCCGTTACTTTTCCCATTTCCCCCTGGCACTTAAGCCACTACCCGGGAAGAGAGGAAGTTGAATTAATCCTCGTAACTTCCTCCATCAAACCGTTGAAAAAATCATGAAGCTTCTTTTTTTTCTTGAAGAAGACATAATATTTTGTCGACCTTATGCAAGAGAAACTAACGCCATTGTGAGAAGAAAATACAAGAAAGTTTTTGGTTTTGTTTTCAAGCTCCACGCATTGCATAAGAAGAAGAAAATAACAAAGTGAAAAGGAGGAAAGCAAAAAAAAATTAATCACAGCAAAAGGACTAAAGGAAAATACATGTGCCCACGCATTGGCTGAAGGAAAAGACAGAAGGAAATAAAGTCCAACAACTTTTTAATACAAAAAAAATGCGCAGAAAGGAGAGGTTTAAACTAGTAAAAAAGAAGAAGAAAACATGTTTTGAGAAAAGCCACACAACCGGCATAAGAGAAGAAAATAACAAACTCAGCGCCTTGGGAGGAGAAAAAGACAAAGAAAGAAGATTCCACGCATACATTGGTCAATGAGTTTTGCACATAACCAGCCAGCAAGGAAGAATAAAAGAAAATCACGCTTGCATTCATCTGTTGTAGCATTTAATGGAGCGCAAAAGAATTTTTTGGTTTTTAGGGTAAGTTTAGGAAGCAAAAAATAGTGTGCGATCCATATACTTAAAGAACATCATCGATTGATCCTGCGCCAATACTATCAATAGTGTTTGCATTATTATAGGATTTCCTGTAGCTTTTAAAAAAAAAATTTTTTTAAAAAGAAAAAGCGAACCGATCATGGGCAAGTATGTTTAAAAAAAAAATGAATTGTTTTTGTGACTTGTTATATTCTACATTTTCATCATCGCCTTTAAAGGAGAATGCGTGATGCATACTTTATAAATATGGGACCTGATAAAGCGTACAGATTAATTGCTAAAGCTGCAACAAATGAAGGTCACAAATAGCAAACGTCATGCAGATGTAGGCTCTTCTTTATTCTGAACTCGATTCATGGCAGCCGCAAAAAAAAATTCACTTTTGCCGTGTACAAAGATTGGGGTCATGCATTCAAATCTTCAAATTTTCTTTTCGCAGAAGAGAAGAAGGATTTTTAATACAAAAAGAATCAACAGCCAGCTTGAAGAAAAGAAGAATTCTTGTTCCACGCATTGGGTTAAAAAAGAGCAAAGAAAAGCCACACATTTTTAAAAAGAATAAAGATTAAACACGCACAGTTTTTTTGGAAAAGGTTTCCAACCAAAGAAGACAGCAATAGACAACAAGAGAATAAATTTGTTTTATTTGCCTAAAGTTGGGAGAAAGAAAATTGCCAATCAAGCACGAAAAACAAACAAGCTCCCACACCGAAGAAAAAAACTCCATTCACGTAAAATATTAAAATTAAAATCGGATATTTTAATTGTTATTGTCGAGTTAGAATTCGAGCTTGGTCTCGATTTGTTTTATTGACATATCGACATGAATTTATTTAAAATAAATAACTAAATAAAATTTGTAATCCAGAAATTATTATTATTATTATTATTATTATTTTAAAATAATAATAATAATAATAATAATAATAAAGGAATATTTTTCTTACATCGACGGGGTGTTGGAGGCGAGACCCGGCCCCATTTGCATTGTTTGGCGTGCACGAGTCACTTTTCTATTAAATTCATTCATAATGGCGAAAAGATCCAAATCTGCGGGGAGATCGAGAAGCCGGTGGAAAAATCTAATAAATCTGCTTACTGAAATATGAATTCCAGGAATTATTCCTCCCGACTCCATTAAGTCGGCATATGACAACATCAACGATACAAATCTGGTCACATCAACGTGCGCGAGTTTTGCGGTGAGTGAAAACTAAAGGCAAAACCATTTTCTCTTATAGGCTTTACCACAGTGGCCTACCCCAAGCAGCAGCATTCCCTGTCTCGGTGCAGTGTCGGAATTGGTGATTGCTTGTGCAGAGCATTACGATCCTGAGAGACGAGGAATTTATAAAGACAACCATGAGCCTTTCCTCTTAATCACACACAAACACATTGAGGAGTTGCTCGGGATACGACTTTCTGAGAATGCGAGATATCACTCGCCGATCAGTGCAGAGTTACAGGGATGAAGAACCCCTAAGATGGAGCAAAATGGTTAACAACAATTGGTTGGTAACCAAGAGACCTCGGATTGATAGGCTCCCCAAAGAACTGTACCGCGTTGAGTTCGTGGAAGAGATTGGAGACATGATCACTCTCTAAGTCGAGTTTTTGGTTTACCTTACGAGGGTCTTCCACCCATGGATGTACCGGTTTATTTGTATCATCCTAGCCAAGAAGGAGTTTGTGGGCTGGGCCACCATCATCAACAACACCATTCACAAGCAATTGATAGAAGTCAAAATGACTGGATGCTTCTACATGACCTCATATCTGACCTATGCAGTAGCACGAAGAAAGCTATTTTCGGGACTTGAAACGAGAGGGATCCTGGGGTCATCAAACAACATTTTTCACTATTACCCTCAGCTCAGCTTCAAAAATAGTTCTCACCATTTTAGAAGAGTCAATGATGCATTCACCTTCCGCGTGATCCGGAACTTGAATCGAAATACCGAGGAAAGGTTTTCCAAAGAAGCCATGAGTGTCATTTCCCAATGGGGAACCTGGTTTATACAATTTTCATCTTTTTCCTACATTCGCGTGAGTGGCTTTGCTTTGGGACCCCATGGAAACTTCCCAAATACGTCGGTGATAAGTGGGCGTTAATGGAGTGGCACGACAATTGTTCCAAGTTCACTTTGCCTACTTAGTGATGAAACACCGTTCGAATTCATTTCCCGATCCAAATCGGGAATACCAATGCCCAAATTTATTCAATGCACAACTAATGGAAAAGGAGTTTTCTCTCATAACCATCCATCCATATGTGAAGAGAGCCCAATTCGATATCAATGGTTATATGCAAATGATTATGGGAGCGTGAAGTATCAACATAATCCTACCATGGAGGATTTATGGGCTGCTTGCTCGGATGAACATGAGGTAAGGAGACGGGAGTACTCTCGCCTAACACTTGCTCAGATCAAGGCCTTCCACATCAGGAGTCCTCCCGATTCATTCATAAACGATGATGAGGATGTCGTCGATCCCTCGTATGATGCCATTGCCTTCACACCGTTGCCTCGAATCGACTGGACCAAAAGAGATGAATTTTCTCTCGATGGCAAGAACCAACCAATTATCGAAAGAAGCATATCTTGGTATGACAGGGAACTTGCCAAATTTCAATCAATTCGGATCACGTTTCGGGATCACAAAAATTGCCTATATCAGGGGGCCTCCATTCGACCAAGGTTTCTTCTCGATCAACCGTTACCATCGATCATACACACATACAAGAAAAGAATGGTTGCCAAAATCCACTTCACCGAAACAACGTGTCACGAGAGAGAGATCCAAAGATCCAAACCACGAAGAAGGAAAGGAGCGTGTGTCTGGATTTTCTACCTCGAGTAGAGATTCTTCCACTCACATCATTAATAGCACTCGAGACGCTAGTAGCAAATGATCCTCGGCCATGCTTGAACAAACACCCACTCAAGTGCAAGTAATTCAAATATCAAATACTTGAGCACGTAGTTCATGAAGGATTTCCCAAAATCTCCCGAATGATCGGAAGTGGACATTGAGGTTGTGTCTCCTCAAATCGAGGCCATTGATAGGATTCAAGGGATCTCATGATGTCGGGGATAATGAGAATATTGATTCGAGCTCCGGGATTCTATATGCTTGAGATAGTAAATGAAACTCCTTCTTGGGTTGATTAAAAGTGAAGAAAAGGAAGAGAGTTGTCAAGCCAATCGACATTGATTTTGATGCCCTTTTCAAACTGTCGAATGACGCCATTCCTAAGAAGCCTAAGGTACTTTCTCGAATAATGGTGGATAATGATGGAAACAAGTTTGCAGACCTTGCCATTCCACAGTGGATAAAGAGCGCAATCTTTATGGCCTTGACCGATATGAAGTTTCCAGGACTAGGACTTGGGAGATCCACGTTAGAAAGTGACATGGCGATGGCTCGAGATTCATTGATATCGTCTTTAAAAAGATTGGAGAAATACAAGTCCCAAAATTCTCGGCTCAAGGCTGAAAAGAGTCAATTGGTGGAGTATGTTCAGCATTTGATAAATCCCATATCATCCACCTTCCCAGTACCTGATGCGGTGGCTGCCCCAGATGAAGAGACTCTTAATTTGTCAAAGGAAATAAACACGTTGGGCCATGTCACTAAAACTTGGCTTTCGGAGATTCTCGTTTTGGGCCAGGGAGCGATCAAGACTGCAGTTAAGCTTCATGAAGATATCAGTGTATATCTGGATCCAATTCTTTCTTTCAAAGAAACTTTTGTTTCTACTATATCAAATTTGGATGAGATATTGCCCAGTCTGTAGGAGATGACAAGTATGGAATCTTCAGTGTTGGCTATTGAAGGGATTCTCGAATTTGAACATCGAGGGACACGTTTTCTTTGGTGTCTACATCTCAAATCAAGAAAGACACTTCTTGTGGATTCTATGATCCATTATGACAACATGTGCAATGAAGTTTTCACTTCACTTTCCTTGATCCAGGAATTCATGGCTGAGATTCCTTGCAACCTAGTAAATGAGCATAATCAAAGGTGTTCATCGGAGCGGTGGAAGAACAATTTTCACGATTGTTCAAAGACATGTACACTCTCAACAATTTCTCGTCGGTTTCCATGGAGCGGTGTATCAAATTGAAGAACTTGTTTGAGAATGCTCGATCTAAAATTGTTAATTTAAATGATATGCCAAGTAGAATTCTTGAATTGCGGGTATTTTGTGAGGCTATTCTTTCTTGGCCAAGTGAACCTCCGAGAAGAAGAAAAGATGTTTGAAACTTTGGGAAGGTTTAGATCCTTTCAATTATCAAAAGCGGATCCTAATTTCACCGGCGGTGTAGGGAGTTGATTTTCTTGATATCTAGCGAAGTGGGAGAGTCCATTTCTCATACGTTTGAGATAGGCGGACCCCGTTTCAATGGATAAGGCACTAGTTATTATTGTATATTTTAAAAGGTGTTGTTATTTGGGAAACATTGGATATTTTAAGTAATTTCTATTTTTGGGTTGTCTTTAATAAAGTTGGTTAGAAAAAGTCAAAGGTCACTTAAGTGCCTTATTTAATGATCATGTAAAACCCTAACTACTTTGTAACCAACTTTTGGGTTATAAAAGGAAGTCAAGGGCTCATTTGTAAGGGTGACTTTGAGAGAGGAGAAGAAAATACTTTTGTGCAAGCTTTGTTTCAAGAAGAAACTTTGTGTTCTTTGTGAAAAACATTTTGGAGTTAATAGAATAAGAACTTTGTGTCTCATTCATTGTCTCTTGTAACATTTGGTGTTCTTATGTTCATTAGATGTTAGGTGTTTGAATCTTGCATGCAAATATTATCTTTGATCTTATTGTCAACATTAGTAATCAGTTGTTCTAGTTCACAGTGATCAAGCTCTGACTATCTACTTGCTCATGTGTGTTCCCTTTTGCATGTTCTTGTTTGGCTAACTCAAACTCCGTTTTATTTGTGTTGGTTATTCATCTTTCCTCTTCATGCAATATTAGGCTCTGTTTTTACCTAACTCTTGCATGTTCTTTCAGTTCATTCCATTCCACTCCTTTCCTTCATTTCATTCCATTTCCTTCATTCACTTTTCTTCCATTGATGTTCCAAAACACCCCCCACATACAATTTTGAATGTACAAGATGTAAATACAATTTTGGTTTTCAATAAAGGCAGCCTCACCTTCATTGAGGAGGGACTTCGTTCCCACACTGTTGCATGTCATTTGCATGCGTGCAAATCCATATGCTAACAGTTTTTGGTGACTCCACTGGGGATTCAGAAATCGTTAACCAGTGCTTGGTTAAATCTTTATGACTATCCCCTCTGCACAAGCTCCAGTTCTTCAACCGAATCTTGTGCCCTGACGAAGATTTCCAAGGAGACATTGCTGCCAACCTTTGAATAGTAGCTTGGGAAAACCGTGAAAGCTTGCAGAAATTTGTGGCTGTTGATAGAGCCATTGACAGAGAAATCTACATCGAAGACCTTAGAAGAAGAGCACCCGCACTTGTGGCCAGAAGACCTCTTGGGCACGTGTTGATAGTTGTTCACCGACGCGGTCCTCTTCCACCCAGGTAATAAGTTGTATGACTATTACAGGTAACCCACCTATCTTGCAACCAAATCTTGTTTTTGCAGATACTCAAGAAGACATATCATCATATTTGAGGCAAGCTATTTGGGAAAAGCGCACAAGTAACCATCATTTTCATCTCACCACATCAGTACTAGATAACGAAGAAGAGAAAGCTGCGAGAGTTGTTAGAGTTATTCAAGCGTAAATAGCTCAAGAAAGAGAGCAAAGAAAAGGCTAGAGCTGGTCGGAACACGCCAATGATCTCTTCACCATAAATATTCCAAACCTGGAAGGAAAGAGGTTTACGCGGAGAAAAAGCTAAAGGTCGATCTGACCCCACTTTTGACTTTCAAGGAAAATTTGGTTTCAAGTTATCTCCTCCCAAGAAGAACACACCTCGTAGATCTATAAGCCTTGCATCAAGTCCTGAAAGAGCAAGCAAGGAAGGAATCACTACCATTCAAGCACTTGTCCTTGCTCACATTGTTTTACCTTCGCATACCACCTTTTCTCCAATGGCAGCCAATGTACCATGGGGAAATGCCATAGGCCCATTGGCCTTACCTGCTCGACATGAACTCCCACGAGGATCAAGAAAGATTCTTCCCAAGTTTGACGGAGATGGGAAGACGCGTCACCGATGATCATATTTCTCCTTCTTCATTGTGTGTGTTGTTTTGTCGGTAGAATATGAAGATGTTGCTATTCGTCTCTTCGTCGAGACATTGCATGATATTGCTATGCAGATTGGTTTCATCATCTACCCAATGGATGTATTACAAGTTGGGATGATATGAAAACTAAGTTTGAAAATCGATTCAAAATGGCGGAAGATGAACATGCTCTTCTTGCCCAACTATCTCAGGAAAAGAAAGAGCCTACAGAACCCATGAGGAATTTCGTGGCCAAATTCAACAAGATGGTGAACAAAGTTCCCACCGGATTCGTCCCAACCTTGATGGAAAAAATGTTTCTTTATTAACGCACAACAACTAGAAGTGTGCTATCAGCTAAGAAGGGCCAGGGTGGCTACTTTGGAACTTGCTCAATCTTTGGCCATAGAAATTGAAGATGACTTAATCATGGCAGGAAAATTCAAGAAAAATTCCCTCAAAGGAAAGAGTCAAGAAACTCCCAACGTTTGAAACTATACTCACTAAGTTGGCTAATGATATGCTAGCTTTGAAGAAGCAAGTTGCTCAAAGTAGTAAACCTGCTCCTTACAAAGATATCCCACGAAAAGGATACGTTCCCAACAAAGCCAGGATTGCAGGTGCTCCAATGAGGCTTGCTATTGAAGCAGCTCCTGTAACTAATTCCAAATGTGATGTCATTGAAGAAAGTGATGATGAGATTGAAGTCGTCGAGGTTGATGAGGAAGAGCCTGATTTTGAGACATCGAACCTGCGAGTTGAAGATCTGAGGAAGAAAGTAATAATCATTTCTTTGAGTACCGTTCTCGATGAGGAAGAAGACTGAATATGAAGAAATTATAGAAGATATGAATAGTCAATCCTTCCACATTGCCGTCTTCACACACTCTCTAAAAAAGGACCAAGATACCACCAAGGTGGGAGATAAAGAGGTTTCCAAGGAAACTCTCAAAGAATCCAAGATAAAGGAGGCTCCTAAAGAGTCCAGAGATACTGAGGTTTCAAAGGTCAAGACTATCTTAAAGAAAGGAGAGCCTTTGTTAGATCAATCAGTTAGTAAACCAACTACGAAGAAAACTTCTTCTTCCACATCCGTATCAACCAAGCCCGAGACCAAGGTCAAAAGTGTGCCATCATCAAGTTTGAAAGAACTCATATCTGAGACTTCAAGTGTAATTACTTTGCCTAAATTTGATATCATTGATCATATCAATAAAACAAAAATTTCCATGTCACAGGCAGAGTACTTGAAGTCCAACAAGGATCAGCTCGAGAAGTTGGTCCAGTTTATCAAAGGTGACTCTACTGTTCATTCCTCTAAAGGAATTCTAAAAACTCCCAAAGATGGGAAAACTCAAAATATTGTGGCGGCCACTACACCTTCAAATGAAAAGATCGAACCTTTCTTTGTGTCTTTTCTGATCAACGGATGCAAGTTAAGTAATTGCATTATAGACTCTGGAGCCTCGGATAATGTGATGCTAGAAAAAGTAGCACATGCTCTTGGTTTGACTTGTACGAGAACATTCGGATCATGTTACTCTATGGAAACCAAGCAAGTTCCTCTGATCGGGCAGATTAAGGACGCCCAAATGGTTTTAGCCCAATTCCCTCAAAAGCGAGTTAAGGTAACTATTTTAGTTGCTGATATTCCCACCTCGTATGGAATGTTGTTGAGCAGGAAATTTTGTAGGGATTTGGGTGGTGAGATTCAAATGGACTGGTCTCATGCCATGATTCCTATCAATGGAGAAATGAAGAAACTTATGCGGAAGCTCAGGAAAAGTTCACGGTAACTAAAACTGAAGATCCTCGCGCACAGATCCTTTTCCAAGGCTCAAGTATGGGTAATTATATGATGACTACAGAAGTTCATACCCCTGAGATCACTTGCCAAGATTCCAATGAGATCTGGACTCTTGAGTTCGATGGAAGTTGTTGCTCAACGGGCTCTGGTGCAGGAGTGGTGCTCATATCTCCAAATGGTAAAATTTTCCTTTTTCCTATAAACTCAAATTTTCAAATACTAATAACACTACAGTACGAGGCATTAATCCTTGGCCTCCAGTTGCGAGAGAGAAAGGGATCAAAAATCTGAAGTCTTTGGAGATGTGGAATTGATCGTGAAACAAGTAAGAAATCAGTTCCTGTAAAGAATGATCGTCGAGAGACACTACGAAAATAAAGTTTGGGGCCTGATAGAAGTTTTCGATGCTTTTTCCATTAAATCTATCCCTCGTGAAAAGAATGACAAAGCAGATTCTCTAGCAGTCTCAGCG
This sequence comes from Taxus wallichiana var. yunnanensis, assembly GCA_018340775.1. NCBI lineage: Eukaryota > Viridiplantae > Streptophyta > Pinopsida > Cupressales > Taxaceae > Taxus > Taxus wallichiana. The sequence continues at coordinate 470,067,488 of CM031236.1, read as the reverse complement.
TCATTAATGATTCCTCATTCAGAATTTGATCAAGACAAATACACCATTGAAATGGTTTTTAGGCCAAGTGTTCCTGACAATGCAAAAAATTGGCAAGTATTTAATGATGATCAACAAATTATTGCCTTCTTGGAAAAGAGAGAAAATTTTGAACAGTTGTACTTTGAAGGAAGTGATTCGGCATTTCGCGAATCAACTACCTCACCCATTCAGGAAGGAGTTGAGAACGAAGATCCTGGTGATGGCATCATTCAACTCAAAGGAAATAAAATTCCCAAAGGATTGGTTTCACTTGAAGAACTTTTTGACAAACATGATAGGTTTATTAAAGAGAAAGAGCAGGCAGGACCTGCAAATTCTGCTGACTATGAGCAAATTAATATCGGCACCAAGGATAAACCTCGCCTGATCAATATTGGTAAATGTTGCTCACCTGAGGAGCGCAGGAAATTCATAAATCTCCTTACCAAATACTCTGACGTCTTGGCATATTCATACGAAGACTTGAAGTCTTTCCAACCCAGGGAAATGGAGCATGCCATACCCTTGAAGCCTGGCGTAGTTCCATTCAGGAAAAGCAAAGACAATATAATCCCAAGATTGCAGGGACAATATTTCATGAAGTTCAAAAGATGCTAGATGCACGAATAGTTTTTCCTATTCGACATTCGACTGGATAGCTAATATTGTACCGGTTCGCAAGAAAAATGGAGAAATTAGGATTTGCGTGGATTTCCGCAATCTTAATCAAGCTTCCTTGAAGGATAACTACCCACTTGCCAGTCATGGACCATATTCTGCAGGCAGTAACTGGATCGGAAATGCTATCTATGCTAGATGGTTTCTCTGGCTATAATCAGATTGAAGTGGCTAGAGAAGATCAACATAAAACTGCATTCACTACCCCCTGGGGTACGTTCGCATATAGAAGAATGCCCTTTGGTTTGATCAATGCTGGCGCAACTTTTCAAAGGGCCATGGATATGGCGTTTGTAGATTATAAAGACAAGATCATTGTGATATACCTAGATGACTTGACAGTGTTCTCAAAGAAGCGAGAAGATCACTTAAGAGATTTAGAGAAAATTTTGCAAAGGTGTAAACTTCATAAGATTTCTCTGAATCCAAAAAAATCTGTGTTTGGAGTTACGGAAGGTAAACTCCTAGGTCATATTGTTTCTAAGGAAGGAACTAAGATCGATCTGAACGCGTTCAAGCTATAAAGAATCTTTCCTTGCCTCTGACAATAAACACAGAGTCCACTCCTTCTTTGGAAAGGTGAACTTTTTGAGAAGGTTCATGCCAGATTTCACCAAGATGACTAAAGAAATCGCTGATATGATGAAAGGAAAAGAATCTTTCAAATGGTCAAAGGAAGGTAGAGAGGCATTTGAGCAAATCAAGGGTGCTATTGCAAAAGCTCCTACATTGGTGTGTCCCGATTTTAAGAAGGATTTTATAATTTATTGCTATGCTTCACCACACACAATCTCTGCCATTTTGACTCAAAAAAATCAAGAGGGGATTGAATCTCCTATCGCATTCATGAGTTCGGGATTCAAGAAACATGAACTTAATTACACTCCTCTTGAGAGACATGCGTATGCGGTGGTAAGAGCCTTGAAACACTTCAGGTATTACGTGTTGAATTCTCACACCAAAGTCTTAGTTCCAGACACCGCGGTGAAATCAATGTTGACACAACAGGAACCAGGATCTAAAAGAGGTAATTGGGTCTCCAAGATCCAAGAATATGATCTGGACATCAAGCCTACCAAGTTGGTTCGAGGAGAGGACTCTGCCAACTCATTGCAGAGAATGAACCATGAGATAACTTTGAAGAAGAACTAGTTGAAGAAAATTTACCATTGGTAGTTTTTTTCAGTACCACGGATGAATGGTATTCTGATATTGCCTACTTCCTCACATACGGTGAGTGTCCAGAGAATCTTACAGCTAAAGAGAAATGAGCTATCAAACTAAGAGCTGCCAGATATGTCATTTGGGATAACACGTTGTTCAAGAAAGGAATTGACGGCATGTTCCTCAGATGTGTTGATAAAGAACAACAGCCTAGGTTGTTGGAAGCCTTCCACAATCATGCTTGCGGCGGTCATTTTTCTGGCCCGGTAACAGCCCATAAAATTCTAAGAGCACATTATTACTGGCCCACTATGTTTTCTGATGCTCAGAAATGGGTGACCAAATGTGAGGCCTGTCAACAATTTGTTGGAAGACCAAAGTTGGCAGCACTGCCTTTGAAGCCAGTTGTCATTGAAGAACCCTTTCAACAATGGGGTTTAGATTTCATCGGGGTCTTGAACCCTAATTCCAGCTGCTGGTCATACCCACGTGCTCACTGCCACTGATTACTTTACAAAATGGGTAGAAGCTATACCGGTGAAACAAACATCTACTGCAGTAATATGTGATTTCATCAAAGAAAACATATTGGTTCGTTATGGAATTCCTCACAAGATCGTGACTGATAATGCCTCAAATTTTTCTTCTACAGAGATGATAGGTTTTTGTTATGGATATGGGATATCTTTGTCTCATTCATCAGATTACTACCCACAGGGAAACGGTCAGGCTGAATCCAGCAACAAAAACCTCATTACCATTGTGCGCAAGTTAGTCGAAGAAAATCAAAGAACTTGGCACAAAAAGTTATACGATGCATTGTGGGCTGACCGCATAACTCCCAAAAGGGCAATTGGGATGTCTCCATTTCAACTTCTGTATGGAACTGATGCTCAAATTCCCGTCACATTGGAGCTACCAGCGTTAAAATTAGCTCAGGCAGTTGATGATGAATGCTTCACCAATGCATTAGATAAAAGGGTCATGTTCCTAAGCAAGCTCGAGGAACAAAGAAGTCAAGTGGCCAACAGGATCGAGGAACATCAATCCAAGGTAAAGAAGTTGTTTGACAGGAAAACTAGAGAGAGACAGTTTCAAATCAATGACTTAGTTCTTCTCTGGGATAAAAGACGTGAGCCGAAGGGAAAGCATGGGAAGTTTGACTCACTGTGGCTGGGACCGTTCAAAATAAGACACTTCTATGGAGATAGTACCTACTACTTGGCATATCCTGATGGAACTCATTTGCCTTTTCCCTACAGTGGGCAATATCTCAAGTATTACCAGAATTGAAAACGGGTTGTTCCCCGTATGTACATAGGTAATTAGGATTTTGGTTTGTTTGTTTCCCTATTTTTCGGTCTCCTCTCTTGTGTCGCCCCATTTTTGTGCCCCATCATTCTGTGATCATGTTCATGACTATTTTGGTCTAGGTCCGTTGCTTTGCGTCCATGAAGTCCTTGTCCCCAATCAGAGCCATTGTTATCAGCCAATTTTGACTTCGCAAAATTGTTAAAAAATAATTAAATAATTAAAAATTAGAAAATTTTGAAAAGTGTTACTTTGCATGGTTCATTGGACTCTTTCGCGATCATCTTATTTTTGTGATCGTTTCGGTCTTCGTTTCATGATTTTCGGGCGAGAACTCTTCCCGCCAGGCTTTAAAACGTGTTAAAATACATTAAAATAATTAATTAATATTTAATTAATTAATTGCTCCTTGTTTGATTAAATTAATTTTTTAAAAAAATCACTTAAGGAGTATTTAATTAAATAAATATAAATTAAAGTTCATTCGACAAGTTTTAGTGCCGGGGAAGTAAGCTTTCGTTTCCAACTGCCGGGTTGGCTTCCCGAACCCAGATTTCCACTTTCCTGGCAATTTCCTTCAAATTTCCCGCACGTGGGTTTTCCTCTGCCAATTGCCAAATCATGGATTGGCAAACGGGCATAAAATTCCCCAATTTCCCACATGGGGAAATTGGACGGGGATTGCCAACCCATTTTGCCATTCCCGTTGGCAATTGCCCGTTACTTTTCCCATTTCCCCTGGCACTTAAGCCACTACCCGGGATGAGAGGAAGTTGAATTAATCCTCGTAACTTCCTCCATCAAACCCGTTGGAAAAATTCAGAAGCTTCTTTTTTCTTCAAAAGACATAATATTTTGTCAGCCTTATGCAAAGAAACTAACGCCATTGTGAAGAAGAAATACAAGAAGGTTTTTGGTTTTGTTTTCAAGCTCCACGCATTGCATAAGAAGAAGAAAATAACAGAGTGAAAAGGAGGACAACAAAAAGAAATTAATCACAGCAAAAATACTAAAGGAAAATACATGCACCCACGCATTGGTTGAAGGAAAAGACAGGAAGGAGAACAGTCCAACAACTTGGACAATACAAAAAAATGCGCAGGAAAGGAGAGATATAAACCAGCATAAAGAAGCAAGAACAGTTTTTGAGAAAAGCCACGCAGCTGGCATAAGGAAGAAAATAACAAACTTAGCGCCTTAGGAGGAGAAAAATACAGCTGAAGACAAGAAGATTCCATGCATACATTGGTCAATGATTTTTGCACATAACCAAATTTTCCAAATGAAAAAAAAATCATGCTTGCTTGCTCATCACATTGCAGCATTTGATGGAGCGCAAACAAGCATTCGTGGTTTAGGGCGAAGTTTAGGAAGCATACGGAACAGTGTGTGATCCATACTCTGAAGAACATCATCGATTGATCCTATGCCAATACTGTCAATACTGTTTGCATTATTATAGGATTGCCTGTAGCTTTTAGAACAATTTTTTTTTTAAAAGAAGAAAAACCGACCATGGGCAAGTATGTTTAAAAAACTGAATTGTTTTTGTGACTTGTTATATTCTGCATTTTCATCGGCCTTTAGGAAGAATGCGTGATGCATACTGATAAATCTGGGACCTGATAAAGCGTACAAATTAATTGCTAAAGTTGCAACAAATGAAGGTCACAAATAGCAAACGTCATGCAGCTATAGGCTCTTCTTTATTCTGAACTCAGATTCATGGCAGCTGCAGGAAACAAATATTCACTGCCGTGTACAATAGATTGGGGTCATGCTATTCAAGGCTTCATTTAATTTTCCTGAATTAGGAGAAGAAGGTTTTTTTAATACAAAGTTTCAAAGTCATCACTAGAAGAAAAGAAGATTTCTTGTTCCCACGCATTGGGTTAAGGAAGTAAGAGCAGTCCACGTGGTGCAGGTTAAAGAATAAAGATTAAACACAAAACAGTTTTAAAAAAGGCACCCGACAAGGAAGACTACAATAGACAACAAGAGAATAAATTTGTTTTATTTGCCTAAAGTTGGGAGAAAAAGAAAACGTGCACAAAAACAAGACAACATCACACGCCAAAGAAAAGAAACTCCATTCACGCGAATATTAAGATCGGGATATTTTAATTGTTATTGTCAAAATTAGAATTCGAGCTTAGTCTCGATTTTTTTGTATTGACATATCGAATCCGGGTGAATTTATTTTAAATAAATAACTAAATAAAATCAAAAAATTGTAATCCAGAAATTACCCAGACATTGTTTATTATTATTATTATTTTAAAATAATAATAATAATATAATGGGAATATTTTTCTTACATCGACGGGGTGTAGGAGACTGAGACCCAGCCCCGTTTGCTTTGTTTGGCGTGCCTGAGTCACTTTTCTGTTAAATTCATAATGGCCGAAAGATCCAAATTTGTAGGGAGATCAAGGAAGCCGGTGGAAAAATCTAATAAATTTGCCCTGAAATATGAATTCCAAGGAATTATTCCTCCCAGCTCCATTAAGTCGGCATATGACAACATCACCAATACAAATCTGGGTCACATCAATGTGCAACAGTTTTGCGAGTGAGTGAAAACTGAAGGCAAAACCATTTTCTCTGATAGGCTTTACCACAGTGGCCTACCCCAAGCAGCAACATTCCCTGTCTCGGTGCAGTGTCCGGAATTGGTGATTGCTTGTGTAGAGCATTACGATCCTGAGAGACGAGGAATTTATAAAGACAACCGTGAGCCTTTCCTCTTAATCACACCTGAACACATTGAGGAGTTGCTTGGGATACCTGACTTTCCTAAGAATGCAGATATCACTCGCCAGTCTGCGCAAGAGTTCTGGGATGAAGAACCCCTAAGATGGAGCAAAATGGTTAACAACAATTGGCTGGTAACCAAGAGACCTCGGATTGACAGGCTCCCCAAAGAACTGTACCGCGTTGAGTTCATGGAAGAAATTGGAGACATGATCACTCTCCTAAGTTGAGTTTTTGGTTTACCTTCTGCAAGGGTCTTCCACCCATGGATGTACCAGTTTATTTGTATCATCCTAGCCAAGAAGGAGTTTGTGGACTGGGCCACCATCATCAGCAACACCATTCACAAGCAATTGATAGAAGTCAAAATGACTGGATGCTTCTACATGACCTCATATCTGACCTATGCAGTAGCATGAAGAAAGCTATTTTGGGACTTGAAACGAGAGGGGTCCTGGGGTCATCAAACAATGTTTTTCACTATTACCCTCAGCTCAACTTCAAAAATAGTTCTCACCATTTTAGAAGAGTCAACGATGCATTCACCTTCCACGTGATCCAGAACTTGAATCGAAATACTGAGGAAAGGTTTTCCAAAGAAGCCATGAGTGTCATTTCCCAATGGGGAACCTGGTTTATACAATTTTCATCTTTTTCCTACATTCACGTGAGTGGCTTTGCTGGGACCCCATGGAAACTTCCCAAGTACGTCAGTGATAAGTGGGCATTAATGGAGCTGGCACGACAATTGTTCCAAGTTCACTGCCTACTTAGTGACAAGCACCGTTCAGGAATTCATTTCCCGATCCAAATCGGGGAATACCAATGCCCAAATTTATTTAGTGCACAACTAATGGAAAAGGAGTTTGCTCTCATAACCATCCATCCATATGTGAAGAGAGCCCAGTTCGATATCAATGGTTATATGCAAATGATTATGGGAGCAAAGTATCAACATAATCCTACCATGGAGGATTTATGGGCTGCTTGCTTGGATGAACATGAGGTAAGGAGACGGGAGTACTCTCACCTAACACTTGCTCAGATCAAGGCCTTCCACATCCGGAGTCCTCCCGATTCATTCATAACCGATGATGAGGATGTCGTCGATCCCTCGTATGATGCCATTGCCTTCACACCGTTGCCTCGAATCGACTGGACCAAAAGAGATGAATTTTCTCTCGATGGAAAGAACCAACCAATTATCGAAAGAAGCATATCTTGGTATGATAGGGAGCTTGCCAAATTTCAATCAATTCCGGATCACGTTTCAGAATCACAAAAATTTCCTATATCAGGGCACCTCCATTCAAAAAAGGTTTCTTCTCGATCAACTTCGTTACCATCCAATCATACACGACATACAAGAAAAGAATGGTTGCCAAAATCCACTTCGCCGAACAACGTGTCACGAGGAGAGAGATCCAAAGATCCAAACCCTGAAGAAGGAAAGGAGCGTGTGTCTGGATTTTCTACCTCGAGTAGAGATTCTTCCCACTCACATCATTAATAGTACTCGATACGCTGGTAGCAAATGATCCTCAGCCATGCTTCGAACAAACACCCACTCAAGTGCAAGTAATTAAAATATCAAATACTTGAGCATGTAGTTCATGAAGGGATTCCCCAAAATCTCCCAAATGATCAGGAAGTGGACATTGAGGTTGTGTCTCCTCAAATCGAGACCATTGATAAGATTCAAGAAGGATCTCATGATGTCAGGGATAATGAGAATATTGATTCGAGCTCCAGGATTCTATATGCCGAGATAGTAAATGAAACTCCTTCTTGGGTTGATTCTGAAGTGAAGAAAAGGAAGAGAGTTGTCAAGCCAATCGACATTGATTTTGATGCCCTTTTCAAACTGTCGAATGACACCATTCCTAAGAAGCCTAAGGTAATTTCTCGAATAATGGTGGATAATGATGGAAACAAGTTTGCAGACCTTGCCATTCCACAAGTGGATAAAGAGCGCAATGCTATGACGCTTGACCCGATTATGAAGTTTCCAGGACTAGGACTTGGGAGATCCACGTTAGAAAGTGACATGGTGGTGGCTCGAGATTCAATGATATCGTGATAAAAAGACTTGGAGAAATACAAGTCCCAAAATTCTCGCTCAAGGCTGAAAAGAGTCAATTGGTGGAGTATGTTCAGCATTTGATAAATCCCATATCATCCACTTTCCCGATGCACGATGTGGTGGCTGCCCCGGATGAAGAGACTCTTAATTTGTCATAGGAAATAAACACGTTGGGCCATATCACTAAAACTTGGCTTTGGAAATTCTCGTTTTGGGCGGGGAGCGATCAAGATCAGCTAGCTTAAGCTTCATGAAGATATCATTGTATATATCTGGATCCAATTCTTTCTTTCAAATAAACTTTTGTTTCTACTATATCAAATTTGGATGAGATATTGCCTAGTCTATAGGAGATGACAAGTATGGAATCTTCAGTGTTGGCTATTGAAGGGATTCTCGAATTTGAACATCGAGGGACACGTTTTCTTTGGTGTCTACATCTCAAATCAAGAAAGACGCTTCTTGTGGATTCTATGATCCATTATGACAACATGTGCAATGAAGCTTTCACTTCCTTTCCTTGATCCAGAATTCATGGTTGAGATTCCTTGCAACCTAGTAAATGAGCATAATCAAAGGTGTTCATCGGAGCAGGTGGAAGAACAATTTTCATGATTGTTCAAAGACATGTACACTCCCGCCAACAATTTCTCATCGGTTTCCATGGAGCGGTGTATCAAATTGAAGAACTTGTTTGAGAATGCTCAGTCTAAAATTGTTAGTTTAAATGATATGCCAAGTAGAATTATTGAATTGCGGGTATTTTGTGAGGGCTATTCTTCACCAAGTGAACCTCCAGAATAAGAAAAGATGTTTGAAACTTTGGGAAGGTTTAGATCCTTTCAACTGGTAAAGGCAGCGGATCCTAATTTCACCGGTGGTGTAGGGAGTTGATTTTCTTGATATCTAGCGAAGTGGGAGAGTCCATTTCTCATACGTTTGAGATAGGCGGACCCCGTTTCAATGGATAAGGCACTGGTTATTATTGTATATTTTAAAAGGTGTTGTTATTTGGGAAACATTGGATATTTTAAGTAATTTCTATTTTTGGGTTGTCTTTTTAAAAGTTGGTTGAAAAAGTCAAAGTCACTTAAGTGCCCTATTTAATGTGAATTTAAAACCCTAACTACTTCGTAACCAACTTTTGGGTTATAAAAGGAAGTGAGGGGCTCATTTGTAAGGGTGACTTTGAGAGAGGAGAAGAAAATACTTTTGTGCAAGCTTTGTTTCAAGAAGAAACTTTGTGTTCTTTTGTGAAAAACATTTTGGAGTTAATAGAATAAGAACTTTGTGTCTCATTCATTGTCTCTTGTAACATTTGGTGTTTTTATGTTCATTAGATGTTAGGTGTTTGAATCTTGCATGCAAATATTATCTTTGATCTTATTGTCAACATTAGTAATCAATTGTTCTAGTTCACAGTGATCAAGCTCTGACTATCTACTTGCTCATGTGTGTTCCCTTTTACATGTTCTTGTTTAACTAACTCAAACTCCGTTTTATTTGTGTTGGTTATTCAGCTTTCCTCTTCATGCAATATTAGGATCTGTTTTTACCTAACTCTTGCATGTTATTTCAGTTCATTCCATTCCACTCCTTTCCTTATTTCTATTCCGTTTCCTTCATTCACTTTTCTTCCATTGATGTTCCAAAACACCCCCCACATACAATTTTGAATGTACAAATGTAAATACAGTTTTGGTTTTCAACAAAGGCAGACTCACCTTCATTGAGGAGGGACTTCGTTCCCACACTGTTGCATGTCATTTACATGCGTGCAAATCCATATGCTAACATATTCCTATAACTTGTTGAACCAAATGCGGCATATTTTACTGGACATTTCTTATTGAGACAATGTATTTCACCATTATGTGTGTATGTCATCACCAATCTGGCACTATGATAATTCTTCACCGAGAACTCCTCGTGCTATGATTATTTACTAATGCACAGCCTTTAGTTTGGTGGATGTAATCTGGAAACACAACAACAAACATAACACAAGAATACCATAGACTATGATAAGAAGGAATGATGATAAATCTGAAATATCAGAGTAAATTATAATATTAACATGAAATTGTTACAATCTCACCCATGAGGTACTTCAAGTGTTATTGACTTCACTTGCCTTTCACCAAGACTATGGGAGAAACTTTACAATTACACCTCTTAATGGCTTCTTCAACACACCTTTAAACTGATGGCTTCCTTTACACACTTCATACAATATTTCTCACTACTTCCTTCTATGCTAAATGAGGGGGGTGGCCTCTTTATTTATAGACTTCTAGGCTTATCCATCTTATCTCTAAGATAGGATAAGAAATACACTCTGACGAATCATATTCCAGGACCTTAACTCTTATCTGTACATGTAAGCTTATCTTTTAAGATAAGATAAACCTTATCATTTCATATGGGTTCCACATTTTTAAACTTTTACAAATAAAATACACAAAATATTTATGACCTCACTCCTTGTCCTTATTACCAATATAATATTTCTAATTCCTAATCATGTAGACCCTACTTCTCTACTTACCCCAACTTTGACATTTTAACATTACCGGACCACTTACGACAAATATTTACTTTTTACCACAACATTCCTATTGTACTTTTGACTATTACCGTACTATACATTATTGGTGGCGTCGTCGGCAACGCCGCCGTTATCTTCTATCGGATGCTACTACTAATTATACTTAACAACATCCTATTCCTAATACATACATTAATGAAATAGAAATTACGGAGGAAAATTTTAGTGTCGACATCTTCCCCCTTCCTAGCTTCTACTTCGTCCTCGGAGTAGACTATTTTGGTGCTTGGAAAATCTTCAACTTGTCGTGGTTGACCCATTTTGTAATGGGAGTGCCATCCAATTCCTCCAGTCGGTACGTACCATTTTCATGCACAGCTGCTATTTTGTAGGGCCCCATCCATTTTGGAAGAAATTTTCTCTGTCTTTTTTTTTGTATCTGGAATCATATACTAGAACCAAGTCATTCACATGAAATGGAGACCACCGGATCTTTTGATCAAAGTATTCCTTCCGCTTCATTTTCTTCCGGTGTAGGTGGTCCATCTTGCTCCTATAGATACAAAAATCATCCAGAAATACTCTGATGAAGTTCCCAATGTAGGGTTCGAACACCCTATTCATCAAACGCTAGAATGTTGATGGAGCATTACACAACCCAAAAGGCATAACTCTATAAGAAAACGTTCCCCAAGGAGTGGTGAACATGGTCTTCAGCTGATCTTTCTCCGCTATACGGACTTGGTTGTATCTGCTATATCCATCAACAAAACTATAACACTCCTGGCCAGCTACTTCATCCAAGATCTGATCTAAGAATGGAAGAGGGTAATGATCCTTCTTTGTTTCCTTATTGAGTTTCCTGTAATCAACACAAATGCGTAGCTTCCCATTCTTTTTTATTGAGATCACAATGGGAGAAACCCATTCTAAATTCTCCACAGAAAATATGAATCCTTCATCAAGCAACTTATTTATTTCTTCTTTTACAGTCTTTAAAAAATTAGGATTAATTCTATATGGCATTTGCTTTATGGGCTTAACACCATCTACCAGCTCAATAGAATGTTCTACCCAACTTACTTGATGGAGTTCCTTGTAATCAAAAGTGAATATGTGTATGTACCTTCGAAAGAGTTGGAGGTAGGATTCCTTCTCACTCTCCATCACAGTATCACCAATCTTTATTTGCTTTGGAGACGATCATCAATTTCTTCTTCAGATAATTTTATGGGGTCATGAGTTGGCGTGGCTGGAAGGATATCCATGACCGAAACATCAACCTCACTTTCTTCATCTTCTGTGTCCACTTCACTGGTACTAGAGTAATCGAGAGGATGTCCAATCATCGAGTTTCATCACTTGAATCGGCGAGTTACGCCTTATGATGCCGAGGATCACGTTTATTTTCACCCTCTCTCTACCACGTCCAAGTGTCATGAAACCTTCATTCCAAAGTAGTTTCTTGCATGAACTCTCCTTAGCCATGGTCTTCCCAAAGCAACATTGGGTACGCAATAGTACTATTTTTCATCACCCGAAAGTCTACCACACATATAACACCCATAATTGATATTGCCACATTTGAAACTACACCTTCTCGGTTTAGTTTTTCCCTTAATTAATGACCTTAACATAAGTGTTGAGGGCGATCAATTTTAAACCCAAAGATATTCATTACGGACTCGGTCATTACATTAACTGTAGCACCTCCATCAACTAATACATCATGAATTGAAATACCATTACATAGTACCTCGGCTTGTGGAGCATAGGGATCCGCCTCTGCCTCCAAAACAGGGGACCTCAACCTCCTTCATTCGTTGAGCATTGAGTCCACTTCGCAGCTCCCACCTCTTCTCGAAGACATAGCCAAGAGTTGACCATATGTAATATTTTCGAGCCTTTTGACAGATCTTCCAAGATGGAGTATGGTCCTTGCACTGTGAAATCAGAAAATCCTACACACCCAACTTTCTTCTCCTATGTTTCTTACTAGTTTTTCCTTTCATCTTCTTAGGATCATTTCCATCTTGATTATCTTTTCTTTCTTTATTTTTGTTACAAACACATCTACTTCATTATTTCTGCTCTTATCTACTACATCAAAAGAATTCACAGTGCTTTTTCTTTATCATTATCTCCATTACCGATGTAGAAGCTCTAATGGACAATTATACTTATAATGACCCTTTTATAACAACCATAACATACAACACTTCAGAAATATTTCTTTTGGACCTCTATCTCCTCCCTAAGAACTAAATTATTTTCCTTGAAGAAGATTAATAGTTAACTAACCCATCTTTTTGAGCGAGATCTTCATACTCAGTAGATGTACTAGGAGAAAGATTTGTGCTCACCGAGAGTGGTTGTGGATTCGGACCAAAGCTGCTTGGTGTAGGCTCTACTTTAGCAATAATTTCTTTGGGCTCTTCTTCCATACTTTCTTCTCACCTTCTTGCAATCTCCTTTGCTTTTTCAATGGTAGTGGGTGGTCATACTTCACTCGTTGTCGATCTCGGCTTCATCCCAAGAATGAAGTGCTTACATAGGAGATTATCCACGCCATTTATCAACCCATTCGCTTATCCTTCCTTCTAGATCTAGGCATCGAGCTTCCTCCTTAGCTCTAGAACACGGGCATGATAATCCATTATCTTCTCCTTCTCTCCTTGGGATAGCTTTGTGATATCGATCATGAGATATGCATATTTCATTGTTCACCAAATTCTTCAAGAAAACTTTCGGTTAATAAATCCCATGAATTTTTACATTTTCACCTAGTGTTTCAAACCACCTAAGGGTTGAACCATCCAAAAAGATAGGAAAAATTCAGTCCATTGTTCCCTTCTTATAAGGCTATTACAAATACAAGATCGTTTAAACTCTTGAATGAAAGAGGAAGCATCTTTATTAGATTGGGCTGAAAAAATAGGAATCTTCCCCATTTTCAAAAGAAACCATAGTGAAATACCAACCCAAAAGTACAATCAACAAGACTTATGTGCACAAATAATTGAAATCACTATAATAGAAATGACCACGGTAAACTATGGTAAAACTTGATTTACTGCGGTAAAAACTGACTTTACTGTGGTAAACACTATTCACAGTAAAAAGTAAAGTTATTGCGGTAAATACTATTCACGGTAAAAAGTGACTTTACTGTGGTAAATACTATTTACAGCAAAAATGGTAACTACTATTCACGGCAAAAATGACTTTACCATGGTAACTACTATGCACAGTAAAAACAAGGTTACCCTCCAATTGATTTTTGACTAAGTGGGAATATCTCTCCAGAAAATCCACCAACGAGGAATGGTCCCGGCAATGGAACCAAAATGTCATCACCAATCTGGCACTATGATAATTCTTCATCGAGAACTCCTCATGCTATGATTATTTACTAATGCACAACCTTTAGTTTGGTGGATGTAATCTGGAAACACAACAACAAACATAACACAAGAATACCATAGACTATGATAAGAAGGAAAGATGATAAATCTGAAATATCAGAGTAAATTATAATATTAATATGAAATTGTTACAATCTCACCCATGAGGTACTTCAAGTGTTATTGACTTCACTTGCCTTTCACCAAGACTATGGGAGAAACTTTACAATTACACATCTTAATGGCTTCTTCAACACACCTTTAAACTGATGGCTTCCTTTACACACTTCATACAATATTTCTCACTACTTCCTTCTATATGCTAAATGAGGGGGTGGCCTCTTTATTTATAGACTTCTAGGCTTATCCATCTTATCTCTAAGATAGGATAAGAAATCCACTCAAGAATCATATTCCATACCTTAACTCTTATCTCGTACATGTAAGCTTAGCTTTTAAGATAAGATAAACCTTATCATTTCACATGGGTTCCACATTTTTAGACTTTTTACAAATAAAATACACAAAATATTTATGACCTCACTCCTTGTCCTTATTACCAATATAATATTTCTAATTCCTAATCATGTAGACCCTACTTTTCTACTTACCCCAACTTTGACATTTTAACATTACCGGACCACTTCTTACGACAGATATTTAATTTTTACCACAACATTCCTATTGTACTTTTGACTATTACCGTACTATACATTATTGGTGGCGTAAATGATGGCAGCGCCGTTATCTTCTATTGGATGCTACTACTAATTATTACTACCACCGGGTGAAGCCGACCAAGTCTCCTCTCGTATTATTATATATATATATATATTAAATTAATGAGAAATTTGGAGGCTTTCACCCACATTGGCCACTGTTGTTGACATCCCACCATATTTTTTTCCCTCGTGAGCTCACCTTGCCTCTAGTTGTGTTTGCTACCATTACGAATGTTGTGAAGAGAGATTTGGGGAAAAATCCCTCTCAATCACTTGTTAGGCAAGAGCAATATTAGTAAATAAAGGGTAATAGGATTTCTCGCAAAATGAGAAGAATGGTTTTAAAATAAAATAATAATAATAATAATAATAATAATAATAAAAATTTGAAATATAATTCAAAGCACGGTTTAGGGAAAAATCGACACTAGGGTTCCTTATCTCTGTTTTGTTTTGTTCCCTTGTCTTTTTTTTTTTTTTTTGCTTGTGGGAAGAGCAACATCCGCCGCCATGGAGGGAGGGGGGAGGTTCAAACTAGTTTTGCGCCCCCACCGCTTTGGCCACAACTTTTCACTAGCCAATGTGCTTTGGGTGTTTTTTTATTTTTTTTAAAGAATGCCTCACCAGATATCATCACTTGGAGTGCCATGGTTGTTGCAGCCTCCTCCCAGCCTCCCATCCTACTTCAGCATCCTCCTAGCCTGTGCCAAACACATGCGTGGACTTCCATCAAAGCATAATGGAGAGAGAAATTTTTTCAGATGTGGTAGTTTCAAATGCATTGGTGGACGCGTTGCAGTGTTGACCAAATGAAAGAATGAGACAACTTCTCATGGAATTTGAGGATGATAGTTTACAAAAGGTGTGAGTTTCCTCATAAGGCATGCACACTATTTCACCATGCAACAAACAGGTCTCCAACTCCGCAAAGTTTCCTTTGCGGCGTACGTCGGCATTTGTGCCAAAATGGGAGCTTTAGAACATGGAATAGACATCCATCAAAGCATAAAAGGTTAGAAAAATTATGTCAGATGCTGTAGTTGGAACTACCCTGGTAATGTATGCAAAATGTGGTAGCATGGACAATGCATGTGAAGTGTTTGATGAAATACCTTAAAGAAATGTGTTCTCCTGAGACTGCAATGACTGCAAGATATGTAGAAAATGAATTTGTTGGAAAGGAACATGAACTGTTTGATAAAATGCCTCAAAGAAATGTGGTCTCATGGAGTGCCATGAGCTCATGATATGTAAAAATTGCATTTTATCTCTCTTCCCTTCTCTTTCTCTCTCCCAGGTTACAAAAAGAAGTAAAGTGAAATGTAATGAATACATGTCTCTAAACCTTTATTTTGATTGCAATTTGTAATTATTATCATATGTAAATGGGAAAAATGAAAAATGATAATTATGTTAGGTTAGGGTGGATGCCATCTTTGGCGGATTATCGCTGATATCATGCTCACATGGTTTTGTAGGATGAAAGAACGATGACGTAAAGGAGTATTGTAATGCATTAATTATCATTGCAATTTATATAGTTCATTTTTAAATGAATAAATGTATAATGTAGTCTCATGTTACGTAGGGTATATTTGATAACTCGGTTGCTACGTGCATGAGATGCTAGTTTCAAGGACATCTAGGAAATGTGCATTTAATCGTAGTTCAATTTTGATTTATAGTACACTTGGTAAAAAGGTTTGATATTTATATAAGGTAAATGAATTTGAAGTAATATCTTGTAGTGCATATTTAGTGTTCAATAAATGTTTAATGAGTCATCTTGTGCATTCATACTTTGTAAATGTAATGAAGGGATTTAAATGAAGAACTCTACCCTTGTCTAATATCGAGAATAACTTGTCTTTCATGTGTGATACTCCTTACCGTAGAAGACATTGAAAACTGTAGGATGAACTTAATCTTTACACTTGATGGAACGTCCTAATCTAGGCAAATCGAGCTCAAGAATGGGCTTCTCGTTCTAGGTCGGTATGTTTAGTGATATAGCCTTAAACCCGTCACATAGCATTAGGAGCGACACAGTTAAACTTTTCATGGAGTATGTAGAGATAAATCGTCCTCCATAGCCTAGTGGACTACCTTGTCATCTGAAGATAGATTTAAAATTAATTTTCTTCATCGAATGAGATCCCTGTTGGATCCAGACAACATAGGTGGAGGTTGTGACTTAGTTGCTCTAAGTCTTAAACTATTGTTACTGAACTCCTTAGTTCCACTCAGCTAAATGTGTTACCTTGGTATTCTCTCAACATAACACCCTAGTCCTTTTGTGAAGGTGGTTTAGCATAAATTTGTCCTCTCACTTAAACCTCATTTATAGTTGATGGGTAGATCCTTAGGTGAAGTTGGAATTAATCTAAAACGCAGTTGATTTTGATGTTAACTTAGGGTTCACATGTAGCTTCAAGTCTTTTAAATCATATATGTCTTCAAGAGGTTAGACAAACACTTCATATCTCCTTTTACAAGACAATGTTAAAAATAAGGCCATAATGTGACGTAGAAAATTAAAGCATATAAGAGTAAAGATGATAATTGAGGTTAGGGATACTGCCACTCTTGGAGACCTTATAACTCAATTAAATATATTTACGCGTTTCAAAGGATATGTATTGTATTGTTGTGATCAAACTACGAGAAAACAAAAGATATATAAATACAAAAAGGAAATTCACAAGTAATTGAATTAGAATAACTATGGTAGGGAAATAAATTTTCCATGATCGAAGAATGTTTTGTGGTAAAAAGCTATCTTGTAATTAAATCTCCGTTAAATCCTAATAACACTATATGGACACCAAGTCACATACACTTAAGTGGTAAGAGTAAAAAGGTAGACATTGAATGTATCTTTGAGAAGAAGATTTTTAACATAAGAGTAAGATAATTAAGTACTTTTTATGCATTGAATTATGCCAAATAATTATGCAAGTTATGGAAAATTTTGTAAAGAACATGAAGCCAGCTTATAAGGGTCGAACGCTATTTTAACCGTGGGGATGAGCTTAAGAGTCTATGGGTGGACAAATGATAAATTCATCCTTGGACAATAATGTTTTTGAGATGTTAATCGTAACTAAAATACAATTAAAGAAATCATGTGTTGTGGGTTCACCATTCCTTGAGTCTTCCTTTTTTTGGTTGGGGCATTGCTAGTAACCATTCATTGGGAAAAGTGTGGCATCGATATGCCTATGTTGTTTTCATGTGTCTATGTGAGTCGATGGCTTAGGTGATTGTCGTATGTGAGTCGAGTTTCGTACTTGGAGCCCGTGTTGTGTTGTGTGCAGTGAGAAATGTAAGTCAAAAATTATCCTGGTATTTTACTATTGACATTGTGTGTGTAAAATGTGGGCACTACATATGGTATCAGAGCGGAGGTTCATGCTCTCAAACCTCTAGGATGGATTGGAGTTGTTATGATTCTGCATGATGGTGGTGGATATTGGAAGAGTATTGTGATATATGTTGTTATGTGAACTATGTCGTAATTGTGAAATTGTGAGTGCACATGTTGTGTATGTCACTTAGTGCGTATTTGTTATCATATTGGTGTGCTCATGATGAGAGTATTCACTCTCTATGTTGTTGATTCAATGAGGAATCCATGTGTGATGTACCACCTTGTTGTGTGTGAAAGGAATGATATTGTGAATTACAGAGTGTTGAAACATTTTGACCTTATGTGATGTGAAGATGTAATGATGTATTACATGACAAAATCGATGTAAAGTGAATGGAATTTTATTATGATGTCATCACCATATTGTGATGAGTTGTGTGCATCGTCGTGTTGTATTACAATTGACTATGTTGTAAGGTTAGACATTGTGTCCCTCATACGTATAATTCATGTAATATGTGATGGTTCATGTTGTGATTTAGGGGCATATGGCAAGTATGATCCCTAGTGTATAGTGATTGCACTTTCGGTGTAGGATGTGGTAATGTGATGTATCGTAACCTATGAAAGTAATGATTGTGCTATACCCTGTATATTTATATCATGCATAAGATGTTATGGTTATTGTGCATGAATCACCATTGTGTTAGTGATGTAGTTATGTGTATGTTGTGGACCTTACACTAGATGACCCTAAGGGGATAAACTGTCAAGAGTGTATATGTGGAGAGAGGAGGCGTGGACCAGGTTTTCATAATCTTGAGTGTGAGGAAGTGGAGTCTTATATAGAATGAAAACCCACTTCTATCTATTTAGTATACTTCGAGCTTACTCAGTATATTGTGGGTGCGCACCACCTTAGGCTCAACTTATGCAACCTTGTGTCCCCTACTCTTTCCTATTGGATTGTTCATTGAATAATCCTATATAATTTTGACTATGTTGATCCTTGTGGGAGCATGGAGGAATGATTCAGGCAGAGATGATGATGGTTACATTATTTGATATACTCATTTCTGGTTACATGTATATTTCTACGAGCTGAGGCTCGATGTTCGAGTGCCAGAAACTCGATGAGTACCCCTTTGGTGGCGGTATGAGGCCACATAGTGATTGTAATGTGTTATTCTCTCATTACGTATTTTATTCATAAATTAATTCTTATCTCTTTTAGCTAGAACCATCCATTTTCTTGAGTGACATGTTCTTATATTTTGGGCATTTATTTGATTGTTGCATTAACATTTGGATATCGCACTAACCATGGCTACTTAGCCATTTATTTTTCTTAGTTTTAAGACTTTCTTTTCATATTTAAAATTTTTGTAGCCTAGCCTAAGGCTTTTGATTTTGCCACTTGGCATTTGATTGGATTGTTATGCCGGTTCTAATGTCGTAATGTGTTGGAATAGGGTCATGGGATTAACCATGGAGTGGTTGAACCTATGGACCCGCTTCGTTGTATGGGGGTATGCCCCAAGGAGTTATAGATAACTAGTGGGTTGGGGCTCTATGTGCCTAGGGCCATAGGGTGACCCGACCTCATTAAAATGAGAAAGGAGACGGGACTCTATGGTTGAGTGACCTGTTATTCTTTATGGCACTCTATGGTAGAGTGACCTGATATTCTTGATGGGGCTCTATGGTTGAGTGACCCGGCTTGGTTTTGACACTATGATTCTTTCTCTATGAGAGGTATATGGAGATTATCTGGTGATGCTTTGGGGAGGTATATGGAGTTGTATTTTGTTTCTTTTGGAGATATTTGGAGTTGGTATAGTGAGTTATGTGTACTCTTATGAGTCTGGTTAGAATTTGTTATGATTGATGGCTTGACTCTCCCTTGGTTGTTATGGACTATTGGGTATTGTCTTGGCACTATGTTGGTACAACCATGGATTTCTTTGGGTCTTGTGATACTCATTGTTTATGTATCTATGAGATGAGTTGTTTGTTAGTCACATTTGTGTACTAGAATTTATGTCTATGACATAATTGTTTGAAATTATCTATTATGTGGACTACTTGTTGTCATTCCATGAGGGAATTAAAGGCCTTGTGATGTGATACATTCATGAAAGTAGGTAGCAAGATGTCTCGTGGGATGTTTGTGTTGTGTTAAGTTTTGTGTGACATCCTGATGTTAGTTATTGTTTGGCACCCACGAAACTTAAGACATCTAAAAATTCTAAACAATGAATATTATAATCCTGAGATACAAAGTACTATAAAAGAAAATGCTAAGTAAGTAATAAGGTAAAAAGGAACTACTAATCTTCACAAAACCTTGAAAGTTAAAATTTCTACCTGATGTTCCTAGGGCCACCCCATGGCTGTGATTTTATGTCTCCGAAATCTTAACTTTAGAGCGTACCTTCGCTCATAATTGTTCCGTGTTGCTTACCCTTTTCTCTTTCTTCATTGTATGTCGCATCGAGGATGATGCTTTCTTAAGGGGAGGAGAATGTAATGCCCCATTCGACATTACCCCAGCCTTTCTCTGACGACCCTTGTTGATAAGCAGGGGTAGGTGGTGGGTGTGAGTTTGTTGATCATTAGTCGACCTCGACTGTGTCACAGAGAATGATTAGCACCCTTCCTCCCCATCTGGCCTTCCCGTGTCCATGTCTTTGCCGATGTTGCTAGTGGAGGGCCTCCGCAGTGCCTTTTCGATTACCTTGTTAAGGAAAATCTCGTTCTCGAATTCTATAGGTGGTTTTAATGATGTCTTGATGTTGTTAGGGTGTGTCCAGCTAGAAGGAACATCTACATAATAATTATTATTCCTTTTGAATAGTCGATTCTTGCTATTTTTGTTTTGGTCAAGCTTGTATGTTGATCCTTGTCAATGTGATTAATAAGTAGTATTAAGTCGTAATAATAATAGTAATAATATTATTATTTTAATTATCGATCGACGATAACTTCTTTATCTGATCATTGATTTGTTATCAACTTTATTGTTAATTATTGATAAGCGATTTTATTGTTTGGATTGTTGCTTCGCAGCAGATCAAGCCTCAATTAAGCAAGAGGAGGGTATCCTGTTGTGACGTTGTGGTTGGTCCTTGTCTTGCATTCGTTTTCAAAACTCCTCTCTAGTCCCTCCTTGGTCGACCAGGCTTGCTTGCGTACTTGTTTTATTTGTTGTTTTAAAGGTGAAATAATATTACTACCACCTGAAGCCGACCAAGTCTCCTCTCGTATTATATATATATATATATATATATATATATATATATATATATATATATATATATATATATATATCTAAATTAATGAGAAATTTGGAGGCTTTCACCCACATTGGCCACTATTGTTGACATCCCACCATCTTTGTTTTCCTTGTAAGCTCACCTTGTCTCTAGTTGTGTTTGCTACCATTACGAATGTTGTGAAGAGAGATTTGGGGGAAAAATCCCTCTCAGTCGCTTGTCAGGAAAGAGCAACGTTAGTAAATAAAGGGTAATGGGATTTCTCACAAAATGAGAAGAATGGTTTTAAAATAAAATAATAATAATAATAATAATAATAATAAAAATTTGAAATATAATTCAAAGGGCGGTTTAGGGAAAAATTGACGCTAGGGTTCCTTATCTCTGTTTTGTTTTGTTCCCTTTTCCTTTTTGTTTTTGTGGGTAGAGAAACAACCGCCGCCATGGAGGGAGGGGGAGGTTTAGACCAGTTTTTGCACCCCACCAGTTTTGGCCGCAACTTTTTTCACTAGCCAATGTGCTTTGGGCATTTGTTTTTGTTTTTTTTAAAGAATGCCTCACCAGATGTCATCGCTTGGAGTGCCATGGTTGTTGTAGCCTCCTCACAGCCTCCCAACTCGCGCTAGTATCCTCCCGACACTGTGCCCAACAACTACGTGGACTTCCATCAAAGCAGAATGGAGAGAGAAATTTTGTTAGATGTGGTAGTTTCAAATGCATTGGTGGATGCGTTGCAGTTGTTGACCAAATGAAATAACGAGATATCTTCTCATGGAATTTGAGGACAAAATTTTACAAAAGGTGCGGGTTTCCTCATAAGGCGAGATACATTGTTTCACCATGTAACAAACATGTCTCCAACGTGCTTTGAGTTTCCTTTGCAACAGTACATCCAACTCGCAAGTGCCAAAATGGGAGCTTTGGAATAGGGAATAGACATCCATCAAAGCATAAAAGGTTAGAAAAATTATGTCAGATGTTGTAGTTGGAACTGCCCTGTAATGTATGTAAAATGTGGTAGCATGGACAATGCACGTGAAGTGTTTGACGAAATACCTTAAAGAAATGTGTTCTCCTGAGACTGCAATGACTGCAGGATATGTAGAAAATGAATTTGTTGGAAAGGAACATGAACTGTTTGATAGAATGCCTCAAAGAAATGTGGTCTCATGGAGTGCCATGATCTCATGATATGCACAAAATGGATTTGTGGAAAAGGCGTGTGAACTATTTGTTAGAATGCCTCAAAGAAATGTTGTCTCATGGAATGCCAGATTGTAGGATATGCACATAATGGATATGTTCAAAAGGTTTTAGAAACACACAAGAAACTAATTATTCTATTGGAAAAATTCAAGTGATTGGGAATTTGGTGTGACATGGTGGAGGTTAGATCTAGGCTCATGAACTGGTTGACGAAGTGCCAAGTGAGATGTTGAACCGAAGCCTGCGGGTTTGACCAACTCCGTCCCTTCTAGGCATGGTTCATCTTCCCTTACCTCTCATAATTCTTGTGTTTTGTTCTCTTTTGTAACTTAATGAAATTTTAAAATATTAGGATTTTAATACCATTATTGTTTATTTCAACATGTTCCAAAAAATAATGAAATGTCATGTCGAAAACTCACGAAGTCAAATAAACCGCTTTGCATTAAAATATGACCTTCCACCCTCATTCTGAGGTGATGTAGAAAAATTACTACCCAATTGGTTCACTACAACATTGATTTATCGACAAGATGAGATTGACTTCCTAGTGATAATGTTGACCTTCTCCCTGTTTTAAATAGTTAATTTTTACATTTTTCAGAGACTCATTAAGTACCCTTCGAACTCTGAAAATGAGATGTTAGGCTTCATTTGTGTACCTTGTTATGTGAGGATTCACCATGACATATGGATTGATCCCAAATGAACATATGTGAACTTTTTACGCCCTTGTAGGAGCTCTGCTACACTAGTTTACAACAGTAGAAAGTTGTTAAATCTAGAAAGTTGGCTTTTGTTTTGAACTACCATTTGAAACCTGGATAGAGAAATTATTTCCCGTCTTCGCAAACCTCTAGTGTTTATACTAGAAAATTGCATGGAACATTCATATTAGGAATTTTTTTTTTTTGGATAGTTTGGCAAAGCCATTTTTAGGTCTCCGGTCGCAGTTTGATGAGGTCAAACTAGACCAATTTTGACTTGTCGCTCCAGAAAACTTATCGCCGTTTGAAAATGGTTTGTCGAATCTAATGAATTCTCCTTATATAGGGGAACTTGTAGGAAGTGTCTCGTTGTGTGCTCATCCATCGAATGTCAGTTATGGACGTGGTTTTCTAGGCCCTCGAGCTAACTTTTTTCCTTTTACAACTAGGTCAACTACGATCAGTGGCCCCAGAAACTAGCCGCCAAATGCAAACTGTTCACTTTTTCCCAATTCCGTCAGTTGCTTTGAATTCTTGGTATATCTGGGGACACGTAGAAAGTTAATCATGGTGTGTGTTCTCATCGGAAGATAACTTTTGGAAGCAGTTTCTTAGCCTCTGAGCCCATTTTGAATGTTTTGTAGCTAGTAAGAAAATATAAAAATATGAAGCTACAGGAGCCCGTCGGGTTACCAAACCACCATGGAAAATTTTAACACATGCAAATAATCGTTTAAAAATCTATAGTGTAACTTGTTGTGTGAAATAGAACTTCTGACAAATGACATTTTCTCTCTCTTCCCTTCTCTTTCTCTCTCCTGGGTTACAAAAAAAAGTAAAGTGAAATGTAATGAATACATGTCTCTAAACCTTTATTTTGATTGCAAATTGTAATTATTATCATATGTAAATGGGAAAACTAAAAAATGATAATTATGTTAGGTTAGGGTGGATGCCATGTCAGCGAATTATCATTGATATTATACTCACGTGGTTTTACAGGATGAAAGAACAATGACGTAAAGGCGTTGTGTAATGCATTAATTATCATTGCAATTTATATAGTTCATTTTTTAAATGAATAAATATATAATGTAGTCTCATGTTACAGAAGGGTATATTTGATAACTGGTTGCTATGTATGAGATGCTAGTTTCAAGGACATCTAGGAAATGTGCATTTAATCATAGTTCAATTTTGATTTATAGTACACCTGGTAAAAAGGTTTGATATTTATATAAGGTAAATGAATTTGAAGTAATATCTTGTAGTGCATATTTAGTGTTCAATAAATGTTTAATGAGTCATCTTGTGCATTCATACTTTGTAAATGTAATGAAGGGATTTAAATGAAGCACTCTACCCTTGTCCAATATCGGAGCATAACTTGTTTTTCATGTGTGATACTCCTTACCGTAGAAGACATTGAAAACCGTAGGATGAACTTAATCTTTGCACTCGATGGAACGTCCTAATTTAGGAAAATCAGAGCTCAAGAATGGGCTTATCATTCTAGGTCGGATGTTTAGTGACACCTTAAACCTGTCTCTCATAGGAGCGGCACACCAAACTTTTCATGGAGTGTGTAGAGCTAACTCCTCCTCCATAGCCTAGCGGACTACCTTGTCATCCGAAGATAGATTTAAAATTAATTTTCTTCATCGAATGAGATCCCTGTTGGATCCAGACGACATAGGTGGAGGTTGTGACTTAGTTGCTCTAAGTCTTAAACTATTGTTACTGAACTCCTTAGTTCCGCTCAGCTAAATGTGTTACCTTGGTATTCTCTCAACATAACACCTTGGTCCTTTTGTGAAGGTGGTTTAGCATAAATTTGTCCTCTCGCTTAAACCTCATTTATAGTTGATGGGTAGATCCTTAGGTGAAGTTGGAATACTCGGTTGATTTGGATGTTAACTTAGGGTTAGCGTGTAGCTTCAAGTCTTTTAAATCATATATGTCTTCAAGAGGTTAGACAAATACTTCGTATCTCCTTTTACAAGACAATGCTAAAAATAAGGCCATAATGTGACGTAGAAAATTAAAGCATATAAGAGTAAAGATGAGAATTGAGGTTAGGGATACTGCCACTCTTGGAGACCTTATAACTCAATTAAATATCTTTATGTGTTTCTAAGAATATGTATTACATTGTTGTGATCAAACTACGAGAAAACAAAATATATATAAATATAAAAAGGAAGTCGTTAAGTCATTGATTTAGAATAACTATGGTAGGAAAATAAATTTTCCGTGATCGAAGAATGTTTTGTGGTAAAAAGCTATCTTGTAATTAAATCTCCGTTAAATCCTAATAACACTATATGGACACCAAGTCACATACACTTGAGTGGTAAGAGTAAAAAGGTAGACATTGAATGTATGTTCGAGAAGAAGATTTTTAACATAAGAGTAAGATAATTAAGTACTTTTTATGTGTTGAATTATGTGAAATAATTATGCAAGTTATGGAAAATTTTGTAAAAACATGAAGCCAGCTTAGAAGGGTCGAACGGTATTTTAACCGCGGGATGAGCTTAAGAGTCTGTGGGTGGACAAACAAGAAATTCATCCTTGCACAATAATGTTCTTGGGATGTTAATCGTAACTAAAATACAATTAAAGAAATAATGTGTTGTGGGTTTGCCATTCCTTGAGTCTTCCTTTTTGTGGTTGGGGCATTGCTAGTAACCATTCATTGGGAAGAGTGTGCCATTGATATGCCTATGTTGTTTTCATGTGTCTATGTTAGTTGATGGCTTAGGTGATTGTTGTATGTGATTCGAGTTTCTATACTTGGAGCTCGTGTTGTGTTGTGTGTAGTAAGCAATGTAAATCAAAAAATTTATCCCGGTATTTTACTATTGGCATTGTGGAGTGTAAAATGTGGGCACTTCAAAGATGATCCACGAGTCACACACATGAACATGTGAGAACCAAAGAGTGATGTTTTGTAGGATGATTTTCAATTTTTAGAAGTTTTCTTAAACATATTTGAATGTTTTTGATGATTTTTCTAACATATTTGAATGTTTTGGTTGATTTTGAAAGTTTTATGAAACTATGTACAAGAAGACAAGGAAGCATGGATGCCCCTAGTGATAGATGGGATGTACAAGGGCATAAGGCCATGTGCGTACCAGAAAGGTGAAGATGCAAAAATTCCCCAACGATTAGGTGGGAGTATTCAAAGGTAAACTCTTCACAGGTAGAAGCGGGACCCAAGGCCATTATGGATAGGTTCAACATGATGATGAACATAAACTAATGAAATGTTGGGAAGAAGAAAGGATGCCCCCAACGTAAGTTGGCCTAAAAGCACATGATAGAAAGGAAGGAGAAGATTGTTTTTGTGAAAGGTGACAAACATGTCCACAAACATGGCAAACAAGTAATCTTATACACATGGATGTTCTGAATGAAGTAGAAGAATGATGTGAATGATATGAATGTAGCTTAGAAGCCTCATGATGAAGAAGTGATTAACCAAAGGAAAAATTATAAGACGAGATATAGACTAGAGTAACAATCAAAAGATCTAAAACGAGACACTTGGTAACATAATAATCCTGCCTACTCATAGAGATCCAGTGTGTGCATGTGGAGTTTATTACCTCTTGAAGTGCAGATTTAATAAATAACAAGTGAAGAGACCCTAGCCAATGTGTAGGAATGATTTATCGTGGAAGGTGATTTTGTGAATCGATGGTGAAAGGATAGCCGTAAATTGCTTCGCTACTAGCTAGGCGTCCATAGCCCCAACGGAGATGCATTTGATTCTAATCACAACATTTCTCTACTGCCGCTTAGGCATCCATAGCCCTGATAGAGATTATTTGAAATTCCCAAAGAGAGAGTAATATATAAATTTTCTTTTGCTTTGTAGATTTTAGATTTTGATTTTTGATTGATTTTGATTCTTTTGCTTTCTGAAAACTTATTTTAGCTCTCTTATTTGACAAGGGGTTAAGAACCACTGATGGCTTGATAGAAGGAGGTGGAAGTGCTTATGATGATGACATTGGATAGTGTCAACAAATATGTTTAAAATTTCTTCACAACAAGTTTATTAGATGTTGAATGTGATAGGATCTCTAAGAGGTCAATCATTCTTTAATTTACCAAGGTGATAAAAGACCAGGGTCAAACGGATACCATAGAGATAAATGTCACAAAATGCATGTGAATAAGCTAACCAAAATATCACCAAAGGGATGAAAATGGTAAGAAGACTTGCAGAAGAATAACAAGGAAGGGAAGAAAGAAATATCCATGTGTATGCAACACCTGATTGCAATGTTTGATCTTTGTACCTTTGATTTTTGTTGTGTTTTCTCAATGTTTTTTTTTTATATTTTTGATTTTTTTAATAGATTTTTGACAGTTTTAAGAGGTTGGGACTAACAAAGTCACTATGTGTGGTAAGATCCAACAACAATGTTTGCGACTTCCTTGATAAGGGAGACTAGGCGTGTTTGTTTATCAAGAGTCATGTTTTCCCCGATCTCAATGATCGTGGTGAGTTCACACTCAACAAAGGACTGTGATTTATCTTGAAACATGGATTTTGTATGCGGGAGCTTGAGTTCCCTATCCAGAGGTTTATGCACTTTGTGCCATACTTGATGGTTACATTGATGTGCATTCTTGAATCGTGCTTGATTTACAACTTTGAGATTGTTCAAGTTGTTGGGGGATTTTGAGCTCTTGGAAGTTTTGACCTGAGCTTGATAATGAACCTGTTTGGGTTTCTTATAAGCTGACTTGTGAATTTTCTAACCTCGAGAAGGAGAAGAAAGTGAACATTTACGATTGATGATAGGAACAATGAGAGAAATGATGGTGGGCTTGCCCCGGTCATTAGTAGAAGGATGATGTGATTGATGAAAAGGATACAATCTAAGGATTAAAGAAGATGGGCTACTAGGAGGTGAGCCATAGATAGAAGACGAAGGGCTGCTAGGATGTGGCCCAAGAATAGAAGAAGAAGGGCTACTAGGACGTGACCCATAGATAGAAGATGAAGGGATACTAAGATGTGGCCCAAGAATAGAAGATGATGGACTACCCGGGGGTGATTGATTGAAGAATTATGATAGACAAAGAGTGATTGGGTGATGAGAAGATATGCCATGGATTAATGTAAGACTTAGGAGTTTCCTCACATAATGAAGAATGTACAGATGGAAGAATAAGAAGAGGATCAAGTTGCATTATCCGAGGCTCTTCCTCGCTTCTTGATAAAAGGAATCAACATTTTCCTCACAATACGTAGACACATCAAAGTCTAAAGAATATCCTTTTTTGTAATCTGCTGAAGGAATATCTTCATATGCCCCTATAAATGCCTTGATTTTTTCTTCATTCTAAAAGAGATCAATTGGTATGAGTTGTTGATCGACCACCAGGGGTTGATTGGAAGAAAGAGATTCAATTGGTGTGGAAGACTTAGAAGATGTTTGATAATGATTGATAGAAGAAGATGATGTGGGCGATGAAGAATATGTGGAGCTAGATATGTCGGGAGTAGAAGAAGGTGGTGTGGACCTACCTATACAATGGTATATCATCTGTAAACTAGTAGAATTAAGTCCAAAGTCTTTAGATTATGACACATGGGTCGATTCGGGACATTTTACTCAAAGGACTTTAAGAAGGTCGTGAAGACATGAATCTTCAAAGAAGAGAAGACTTATACTAGATGGGGGGATGATTCATGAAGAAGAAGTCGTCTTGAGGTATACTAAGGTTGTGTTCAAAATGTGGGCAAGAGGGTCCTTCAATGCCACAATCACAAGATGACTTAGATCATGTTTATGAAAATAGTGACATAATAGTATCTTAATTATGTTGAGGAAATATTTGGATAATCAAGAAGAGGAAATTTTTAGATAAATTAGTCAAGAAGGGGGGAGATAAAATGATGAATCATTCCAAACTATGATAATGATCCTAATGTGGGTATTAAGATCACAAGGTTTAGGATACCAATGATATAAATATATCTCCACACACTTTTTAGATGTTTAACTTACAAATGTCTAGATCATTGGATGGAACTCCTTCAAAGGGAAGTAACATGTCGATTTGAAAAAAAGTGGCGTAAGTAAGATGCGTGCGTGATTTTATGAAGAAGGTCGGAAAATAGACATCGTGATGATGTAATATGAGATCAAAAAGGGATTGTCTCTAAGTTTTTGAATAATCACAAGGATCAAAAAACACAAAGTCAACAAGGAAATACAAAAAAATGTGAAGGTAAGTAAAAAACAAGGTGGGGATGAAAATCAAAGGATACTGACAAGTCACTTAAATGTTAAAGGGAAAGGTTTACAAATGTAAGCTAGTTTCACACCAAATGGACACGCTTAAGGAAAGTGAAAAAAAGTGGTATCTAAACAAAGCGATTTGGGAAAATGTAAAATCAAACGTCAAAGTATACTAAGGTTTGTTAAAACATGATGAAATACATGGTTCATAACTCAACATTATTTTAGAATGGTAAATGTGGGCTCTGATGAATCATTCCTAAGAATATCTTCCTAGGTGGTTTAAGATCACAAAGGATACTCTCCACACACTTTAGGTGTTAACAAAATGATCCACGAAAAAAAGTGGGATAATTTACCCAAAGTCACTCTTCTTTTGACTATGTCAAAAGAATGTGGAGTATCTCGAAAATGCTGACTTTTTTGGCCACCCTTTAAGCACAAGTGGGTAAAGTAAATACATCCATGGTTCATAACTACTTAAAAGGGTCAAAGCGTAAAGAATAACTTCAGGTTCTCTGTCCTAGGTGTTACAAAATGATCCACGAGTGGGATCTCACAAAGAAATCACTAGTCGGGTAGGTAGTGTGGAGCACTTCTGCTTTCATCCACAAAGTTCGATCTTACGTGGAGCACTACTTTGGGGTTCTTGAACCACCCCCATTGTTATAGCTTAAGGCGCTATGCCAATGGGGTTATGTTCTAGTTGAGCAGAGATGGACGTACCCTTTTACGAAACCTACAATACAAAGTGTTTTGAATATGTTGTTCTTTTTATCTTGTTTAATTAGGTGTGGTTTGCTTGACCACCTTTTGACAACATGTATAATAAATTTATTAGTAGTATTTGATTTTGTTTTAATTTCTCCTTTCTTTGACAAGCGTTTTTAGGTCTTGCACTCAAGCGTTAATAGTTCTCCAATAAAATCACTTGATTTAAAAGAGGATTAAGAGTTGATTTTGATTCTCAAGATCATCCAAGGATGCAAGAGAAGCACATACACAATAAATAATCCAACTAAAAATAAATAAAATCTTTGCAACCAATGAACCATACAAAAACTTGATAATTGTTCATCTCTTAAACCAAAAGTGAAAGATGAAGTTTCCAATTGACCAAATATTATAAAATGAAGACTAAAGTTGATTTTAATTCTCAAGATCACCCTAAGGTGCAAGAGAAGAGAATACAAAAACTTTATCCCAACTATATAGAAATAGAAAACTTCAAATTAAAGGACCATTGAACAATACTTTCTAAAAGGTTCATTCCCTTAAGCAAAATAAATAATCAAATTTCTAAGTTTAATCCCAATGTTAAAAAGATAGAGATCAAAGTTGTTTTTGATTCTCAAGATCACCAAAAGGTGCAAGAGAAGAGCATACACACGCTTTGGTCTAAATCGAGTAAGTATGGAAATACAACATTCATCAAAACATTAGACATATTAGAAAATGACTAGTTTTAAACTAACAAAAAAATATGTAATTTCTATAAGTATAAATCCCAAATTTATGTTTTCATTACATATTTAACTTCAATACCTTTCCAACGCAAAAAAAATGGAGTCATTTCGAGTTCGGGAACAAAATTTATGGCCTTCGGAAGATGGGTTACGCATATGCTCTTATGCTCACGGGTATGCACTTGACATGCACTAAAAAAATGTTAAAAATGTCTCTTAATCTGCAAACTGGTAAAAGTTTTCCAACCAAGATTCAATTTTGACAACAACCCATCACATTAATATATGAATAGAAGACTCAACGCTATCAAACATTAACATACATGCTCAAGAATTTAAGATTTTCAAGAAATTGACAAAACTAGCATGTAGAATGATGAAAAAGTAAGCTTTAAAAATGAAAACATGATGAAATATTAAAATTTTCTCACCAAGATTTAATTTTGATAGCAACCCACCATATTAATGTGTAAATAAAATACTCAAAGCACTATCAAACACTAACCTACATGCTCAAGAATTTAAAATTTTCAAGAAATTGACAAAACTACCATGTAGAATGTTGAAAAAGTAAACTCTAAAAATGAAAACATGGAGAAATATTGAAATTTTTCCATCAATTCCAATTTTGACAAAACTTCACCTCCTTTATACCTACAAGGAATACTCAACACATGCAAACTCAGCAAAACAAGTTAAGAAAAATAAGTTAGATCAACATGTGTAAAAGAGGGTTAGTAACCAAAAATGAAACTTAACTACAAAAACTTAAAATTAAGTGCAAAGGACAATGGAGTAAGTCCTAATGGGTGTGCCAAATGTGTGCATGTATACTTTGCTTAATGCTAAATCAAATGAAACAATAACTACCACCTAAAATAGTTCTACAATTTAGCTAAAACAAAGCATAAACACCATCAAGATAGAGAACTAAGCAAGATCTAAACTAACATTATAACTTTGAAAACATGAGATCAAAACTATGCATGCTATTTTAACATCTCTACTCTCCTAGATTACCAACAAAATGCATGGACCTATTTAGCTCCAATGGCAATCAACAATTTCTTGTTTGATCCTTAAAGAATGCAAGAATAGGAAGCTTAGCTCTTAACAATGGTGACCTCTCAAGAAAACAAAAGGAAAGCTCTTAGTCTATTTTTCTATATGCTTTGCATTTGCTTTCTCAAGAAGTTTAGGTGTAGGTATAAAGGTAGAAGGAGGGCTCTTTATATAGCCCAATGGATAAAGGAAACACTTCATCCCTTTGCATGTGGGATAAAGGTAAAACATGACTAGGAGTGGATAATGTTGCTTTATAAAAGGTAACCTTACTTTAGAAGGGTTTACTTTATACTTAGAAAGTCATGGGGGTTGGGGGGTGCTTTAATTAATCAAAGGTGATTAATCAATAGGTGGATGTAAGATTATATAAGCTAATTAGAGGAATAGTAGTATGATTTAGGCTATTAAAAGGGGATTAAATCAATTAAATATTGATTTACTAGTTAAATGTAGGGAAAAACTAATTAATTAATAATAATAAATTAGTCTAGATAGAAGGGGTGATTAATTAACGGAAGGAGTCGTTAATTAGGGTGCTTCTTGGATAGGTAACTTAATTAATTAGCGTATTGTAATTAATTAACAAAGTGATAAGAAAGAATATGAGTGCCTTTGGCGTATGTCATTAATTGGTGAGAAGGGAGATAATTAGCGTAATTTAAGCATTTAAATTTCTTGGGTGTAATTATAGGTGTCTACAATGTCATTGCTTCCAAGCTACCTTGTTCTGGCGGAGTCCCTTAAGATCCCTGAGACCAAAAAATCATTCAACTTCGACAGATGACTATGCACACTCCGTGGCACCTACAAATGTCTCATTAGATCCTACACCTCGATGTAGGGACCCTCTACGATATCCTGTATTAGTTTTTCCTTCTCTAATCGGTGCTCTCACCATCCTATTGTTTGCAAACACGCCGAATAGTGTAGTTTGAGATAATGTAAGGATGTCAAACTATATATTCTGTAAATGGTGGGTTGTGGCATCAAAATGACTATGCTTGACATGTCTAGGTGGCTAGGGAATGCTAGAGGAGGCATCATTTTGGTGCGTGACAATGTCGTTGCTTATGGGCTACCTTGTTCGGGCGTAGTCCCTTAAGAGCCAAGTGAACAAAAATCGTTCAACTTTGTTAGGTGGATACACGCACTCCATGGCACCTAGAGACATCTTGTATGATCCTACATCTTGGCATAGGGACCCTCTACAATAGTCTATCTTGGTTTTTTTCTCCAATCGGTGCTCTCGCTGCCCTATTTTTCGTAAATATGTGGAATAATGCAATTTGAGCCGAGTGTAAGGCTGTCAAACGGTATATTTTACAAACGGTGGGTCATGACACCAAATTGAATGTGCACATGTGTAGGGATAGTCTTGGAAACACTTGGGAGGTGTCATTTTGGTTCTCTAAGCTCCACGTCTTTTCTCGGGCTTCCTCCTCCGAGCCAAGAACCCTTCCACGAGATACATAAATCATTGTTAATTGCTTCTCTTTTCTTGTAAAACAATGAAAGCTTCTCTTAGCTTTGAGAATTTATAATTCTCTACTAACAATGCCAACCACATTAAGGTGGAAGCTTTTCTAGCACCACTAACCTCGCACATAAAAATGTTATTAAAAGAAATTTAAGTTTCAAATAAAAGCTATACTACAAAATACACAAATTTAATAAAATATATGAACTTAAATTTATCTAACAAATTTATATATACTAAAGAAATTATATTAAAGAAATTATATATACTAGATATGAGCATTGTAAATTCATTCCAATGAACCATCAAGATCGGATCTACTTTGAATAGCGGACATGATTACTTCATGATCTGACTCTCAAACCTTCTAAATAATCTTGTTATCAAGCCTTCCTCGATATCTATATAACTAAATATTTGTCACTAGAACTAGATGTGAATATAAGAGTATTTTCTTGTGTCTTAAAGTCTTCAAACTCCCAAACAAAGGAGTTTTTTAATGGATACCATCGAAGCCAAGTTCCAGTAACTACCACTGACCCTGTAGGGTACTCAATATCTTCACCATCTATAATAGAAGTCAACTTCTTTATTTCCTCAATGCAACGAAATAAGAAATAGTCTATTCATTCTTCATTGTCTTCTCATCACAATAACTGCGCAAACACATGTCCTACAAAAAAAAAGTTTCAACTCAAATTTAAATTGTACATATTAAAATTTCAATGGACATTACTCAATACAAAATTGTAAATAACCATAAATACCTTGTTGCACCAAAATCAAAATTTCACAAAGTCCTTAGATGTTGAAACTTCATGTGCGAAATAAGTTGTAATGCTTGTGGAGGTTGATAACTAGGAAGCGGAGTTAGAGGCCTACAAATCCATCCATCCATTCTTGTGAATCACACTTAGCAAGTGGAAAATTCGATACAAGATGCACAAAAACATGTCAACTTTCTTATCCATGTGGCCCATGAAGTAGCACCTGAGCTACAAAATGAGTTCATATCATTGGACCCAGTGAGTGTCACGCAATCCTCATAGTTAGCAATTTGTTGTTCCTCTATCAACCAAAAATATTTGTGAACCGTGGAATTTTTTTAAGAACCTCGGGCCATGTTGTCAATACACCATTCCACTATGCTCTTTGTATATTTGAATTCAACACCATCTTTGTACTTCAACTCTTCTCTTGCAAGAGCTCTTTTCACACATGCCCCTGCACCGTCATGCTCTCCTTTTCCATGTCCAACCTCAGTGAAACTCTAAATATGTTACACATCCATCTTGATGTGCATCCTACTCATCTAATATAAAATTCATGCATTCTTAAACTGATACGTGTAATTTTCTGACCATATATAATGTTGTTTGAAGTGGATGTCCCTATCAGACAAGTTTCCATAAAATAACTAGAAACAACCTTGCAAAAATTTAGTAGAACGTGTACGATCATCACTGATATAAAAGTGGTACTCTGTTAAATTTTTTGATCATTCTGAGATATACTGTCAAGAGAATGTATAAATGCTATATGCATAAAAATGACAACTTGTACTAAGTTGTAATATTGTGATTAAACCTCCATTTGTGGTTGCAATGTGTAATTCTCTACAAAATTGACCACTGAAACAATAGTACCAATAGGAAATGTGTCTTTACATATCTTGAACTGTTCATGCAACCATCGAGCTCTGTGTGTATGCCTAACATACTCATAAATAATTTCATCCTTAAATTTTCTCATAAATTGAAAAATAGGCATATGTTTTGTAAATAGCTCACACCGTTTAGACTCTTTTCATCTTTCAACTAATATGCAACTGATTTATATTTATCAAACTTAACTAAATTATTTCCTATTGCACCTTCAATTTGCTCATGGATGCAACTTTCCAGCTTTAGGTAATCTGCCACATGTACCATAACTTCCATCTAAACAATCCTGACTATAAAAACTTATCTAACTTCTTTTTCACAAAATATCGTAGGAATGAAATCCTTGGAAGATATTGGTGGAACTTGAACACCAGTTCCGATAAAATAGTTTTAGAATTAAAAATAGAGTGAATACATAAAAATTTAGCATAATGCATAAGTAAATTCAACATGTTGCCTACAACAATAAGTGGTGCGAGCGTGGTTGATTTTCACATAGAAAGGTTTTTAACATTTCAAAAATGTTGGCTAATTTTAATTTCCGATACTCTTGTTCAAACTTACGAAAAATTGAGTTTGAATCATATCTAAGAAATGCTTTGGACGTGGTTCACGATTAGTAGAACCAACTCTCTATTTTACAACATCTCTTGTATTAGGTGAAATTCTAGTATTATCATGCCAAAATTGAATAACAAATTCTCTTATAGCATCAGAATTATATTTGTCCTTACATGGTGCTCTAGCAGAAATTCCCAAAAATTAGTGTTATTGAGTGATTGAAGGATATTACGTCTTTCAATTTCTTTCATTAGAGTTTTTCGATTAACTTGCAACATTCAACTTGTTTGTGTAATCAAACATTGTTTTTTATTGATTCACTTACAACACTAGTAGCAAGTACACGACGCACAATATTACTATCCCTAGTGCATCTCTTGACACCAACAATGTGATATGCATCATCAAGGTTTTCAACAATTCTAGAGGTTTGACCACATATATTATATGTTGTCAATCATAAGGTGTTTAGTGTAGGTATCATTTTATTCAATTTCATCAAACTAACCAACAACTGACATCTTTGGGAATCATTTAAAATTTCAAAATGATTATCCCAAATTTTAGTGGCTTTTCTTCTGATTTTCCATTCGTAAAGTTTATCACACATTGGTTTCAAAATGTTTTCATCAATTTCAATAAAAATTAGGTATCTTACGAAAAATCCTAGAAGGTGTTTTTGTCAAATTTTGCTTGTCTATAGTTTCAACTCTGAATTTTTATTCACATTTTCATTGTCTCCTTCAATTTCAACATTTGCTACGTCACAAGTATTTAATTTTTCTTCAACATTGACAGTAAAAACATCTTCATCATGAGTATTTAATTCAACTTCAACATTGATAGTAGAAACATTACCTAGTTCCTCATTGCTTACAATAGTAGGGGTTGAAGATGAACCTCTTTTTGATTCACGAAGATTCCGCATTCACTCAACATTTTGAATTCTGTTTGCCTCTAATTCGTTTGGTGTTTTTACTTAATGACTTCCTTTTTTGAATTTGTTTCTTGTCTCCCATGATGTTTTACTTTTACCGATAAGAAAAACATGTAGAAAATGATAGAATTTCACAGTAATTTGTACGGTAAAGTCAAATAGTAAAAACCACATGGTAATTAGAACATTGGGATGTATGTAAATATGATTTACAAACCATGATCACGCTTTATAAACTGTGTTCGTGGTTTATAAAACATGATCGTGGTTCTTGTTTAAAAACATGTAATCACGGTTTGTAAATCATGATTGTGGCTCTATTTACATCATTAAATCTGACCCTAAGGCTTGGGAAATATTTTTTTTGCCCTAACCAAAGCTATGGAAGGTCATTATAAAGTGTAAAGAGTTAAAAACTTAAAATTTACTCTTCCACAGACTTGAACCATGTTGAAAAAATGAAAACATTTCTCAAAAACGGT
The DNA here is from genome assembly GCA_018340775.1 of Taxus wallichiana var. yunnanensis. Classification (NCBI taxonomy): domain Eukaryota; kingdom Viridiplantae; phylum Streptophyta; class Pinopsida; order Cupressales; family Taxaceae; genus Taxus; species Taxus wallichiana. The sequence continues at coordinate 470,030,324 of CM031236.1, read as the reverse complement.
GTCATCGCATATGGGAGACTCAGCTTCGTAGAAATATTGATTTTAAAGTGAATAGAATAAGATAAATATAATTTTATAATTTTTACTAACAATAGGTCTTTAAGACATTTTTTTCTCGTGAATGTTCATGTCTACGTTTAAGATCAGAATTTTTGTTTCTCTTATCAAAATGTGATAAAACTTATACCATCCCAAGTATGGAGAAATTCTATACACGTTAAAAAAATATATTTGATTTTGATATTTTTGATATAGTTATGGCAGGAAAATGGAAAGCACTCCGTTTTCTAAATCTTTTCGTACCACTTTCACGGAAAAAATTATAAAAAAAATATTTCTTGAAAAAATACAAAATAAAATCCATCCCAAGATATACAACTACATCTAAATTTTCACCAAAGGAAAAAAAAACAAGATTTGGTCATCCAAATCATGGGCAAACGGATTACAATCTTATAGGTTTTTTCAAAATAAAAACCAAGTCATATAATTTTAAGTGTTTAATATAGCTAAAATTGTTTGTTTTAAAAAAATTAATAGTTTAGAAACTAGATTCTAGATGCTACGATTCATATTTATATAATTTTTTCTAATTTTGAGTGTGTGTATTGCTAATAATCCCTACAAGTTGATATTTCACTATTTTTTACAATATGACATCCACTTATGACCCCTTTTTGTCCACCAACTTGCTGCACTTACCCACCAAACAAATTATACAATACATTGAAATGTAGGCATACACAAACACTTATGTTGAGCCCCATCCTATCTACAAGTGCCTTGAAGGTGTCGATATCCATCTTCCTACTATGAATATCCACCAAACGTTGAGTATATATTGCATGCCAAGCCCACTCTCCTCGTGGTCCTATAATTGGTCTCAATACAACTATGTGCTCATATGCCCACACATGCAGTAGTGTGGTGGCCCCTATACCTCCACCATGCTCATCCTATGTAAACATATACAAGTCTCTAGTATAAATGGGACAACACACATCATGCCCAAGTGTATCTCATCTCCTCCTCCTCGATCCAATGGTATATGTCATGCATCTTATACAAGATGCCAACCCCTCCTCCCTCCATGACTATACATGAAGCAATCACCACTGTGATGAATTTCCACAAACGTGGAACCCTAGACTACAATATCACATCCAAAATGATATGGGCCTCGGTAGGTACCTAAGCCCCTACAAAATATCACCTCGCCGAGTGCATTTTTCACTCCATATCCACTACTTCCATCACTTGTACCCTCTCCCCAACAACCGACAATCACAATATGTGATATACATCCTCCAGTGAAACTATCATCTCCCTTGTAGGCAACCAAAATGTGCATGTGTCTGCACACCATCTCTCGCACAATGCAGTCAACATGGGCATGTTATGGGGCACATCCTCATCCATGCAATATGTTGTAGGATAGCATAATCCATCACATCCCACTCATCATCCGATAACCCCAAAGATAAGTAATATACTTAAGTGACGACCACCATGGAACTCTCTTGAGTGGATATCCCTTTGTAGCTCACTAAACAACAACAAACACAATGTTAGAACACCTTACATATTCAAACACACTTCTTCAACATACTAGAAACATGTTCCCTACCATTATCCACTAAATCAACAAATTTTGGACTAGGGCACCCAGATGCAGGACTAGGGTGCCCCGGGAAAGACACTAACACCTGATTCTAGGTGCTTCACCCAAGGGTCACTAGAACCCTCACCGCTCTTATTTGGGTCCCAACCGAGAAAATAAAAACCCCAAATTTTCAAAAATTCAACTAAAATTCCTATTACACCCTACATTTTTGCAAAAATAATGCACTTACCAACTCACGTGCCGTACGCAACGCCTACAATAGTCATCACACTCTCTCAAACTAGCTAGGACATAATGGTCTCACTTGAGGCATCTTCACTCACTCCGTACACACTCTCACACTCATGCAAAAGACAAATAAAGTGATAAGATACTTTTTCACTTTACTATTTATAGTCACTTTTCAATACTACCTTTACTATGGTCCCTATTTCACGCTTATTACCACAACTAATACACGCTACATCGTTTCACTCATATCTTGAGTGTTTTTACTCCGATTTACACCTTGTTTATGGAATTATTTTTAGAATTCTTCCTACCACCATATTGTACATGTTTAACATGCATTATATCTCTTCACTAATGTCTTCTATTCACTACACTCATGTTTTAACCTCTTGCCATTAATTTCGGATTAGAGTATGATATTTTCATCACTCCCTCTTTTGCTAAAAGGGGGGCATATTATTGGGGTCCCCTTATAATCCCCCTTACATCACCATGCATTCAAACATTGAGAATCTAACATTTATCAATATATAACATGATATTTCAGCATCATTCCCCCTTAACAACCTAATATGGGGGTAAAAATCATTTAAAATTTCCTAAACACGATCACACATTACTTTCTATTGATTCCCCATAATGACCTAACTTGGGGAAATAAATGATTAAAAATATTTTCGAGCGATATTTTATCAATGTCTATTGACTTTCCCCTAATGACCTAAACTAGGGGAACTTAGCGCAAAATTTCTCCACGAGTAGCCAATCTAAAAATCAATCAACCAATCAAATTAATACGTTCAAATCAAAAATCATATCATTCAAATCTACAAGCGGTCTCCCAGATGACCTAACTTGGGAGTTACATTCACCACTTCTTTCCCAGATGACATAACTTGGGATTTTATTCTATATCATGTACTTTCTTCCAGATGACCTAACTTGGAATCCATCACATATATTCACATTTTATTCTATATGACCTAATGTGGAAACCACCTCATTTATTCTACGTTTGCTTCTAGATGACCTAACTTGGAAGCTACCTCTTTTTATATTGTGTTCACTTCCAGATGACCCAACTTGGAAGCTTTCACATTGCGGTGACACCCGTGGAGTGGGGGCAAGAGTTCCTTTCCTCTATCACTCCTATATGGGTCAATTGTTTAATCAAAATCATTTGGATCCAAAAATCACAAAATTTTGATCTGAGTTCATCTGCAGCGGCTAGATCTTGAGGATATAGTTAAATATTGGAGAATAACACACTTTTCTCCCTACACTCTTCCTTTGGCGCCAGGATGCCAAAATCCTCCGATTATTCCATTCATATACAAGTGTTCAGTTGGGAACTAATCACTCCCTACCCACCTATTCATTATTAAACCGTGTTCAAAATCATCATACATTCTAGTCATCACTTTCATTTACCACACTTCATCATGACATTTACACTTTTTCATTACGTTGCATGGATCAACTCTTATCCATGGTTTGGCACACTTTTATAGTTCTATCGGAACACTTCTACTACACATCTGTACGTTCTTCTACAACATGGGATTATCTGAATCTTTCTTAGGTACGCATATCTATCTAATTTATGTTACTGGAGATTTCTGCTCACCAACATAAAGTGGGGAAAATGTAGTCACAAAATCACACACTTACTATTACATTTATACCGCCGGGTATGTTATTTTATATATGGATATTGCGTGATAAAATTATTCACTAGTGACCCATCCCTTGGTCTTGTTATCGTTAGTCGGTTGTCATTGTTGTTTGTATGGTTAATTTGTCACTTGTCTATATAGTTTTGGGCATCTTTTAGGGAGTCTCAGGTGTCGTAATTTTCTCAATTTTCATCTCCAGTCATATAATAGGGCACCTAGGGTTACACTGGGGTGCCTCGGGGGTACCCTAGTTTGTGATTTTAGGTGCTCATGTTTTCATAATTTGTGGTCCTAATTTATTTGTTTGAGTCCGGTCTTTATTGTTACCCTGTGCATTCACCTCGGTTGTATTTGATAGTTTTGGGTCACTAGTGTCAAAATTTTAACAAGATATCCCTATATAAACATAACATACTCACCACATTATGGGTGAACATCTTACTATCAAGGGAAGCTACCTACTAAAGAAAGGGACTATGTTTTGGCATCATATACATATGCATCACACAATCAGGGGAAAGGGTTGTATTCTTTCTATTCCATCCACCATTTGCATTTTTACATCTAGTTATTTCCCCCTAATTTTGTGTCATTGGCACTAGGGCATCTTAGGCACAAAATTTACACACACACACACACACAGAACTACCTGAGGTTTGGAATGTAGTGCAAAGCTTAGTCATATGTCCACCTTTGTTGCATAAAGGTCGGTGTGGCCTATTCATATGCATTTTTATTTCTTAGAAATTTATGCTTTGAATAAGGTTTTGTAGGTGGATCTTCACACAACATTTAAAATGACACATGCAAAATTATTGCAACACCCGTGCGATAAGGAAAAAGGTATTACAGAGATATTGTGACACTACCAAACTCGAGTCCCGATATTTCCTACGGTCTATAACGCCTGATCATAGACTAGGGCACCTTAGGGCACTCCAATATCCTCCTAGGTGCCTCAAGCAGTACATACTCGGCTTCCGCCATTCTTGAGGCCATTTAGTCATAGCTTACCTAGTATGCACATCAACTGTTATAGTCCCGTACATAGTAGTGAGACAAGTTAAATTAAGGTTAGTACCATATCCCTCTTATTTCTATTATTTCAATACATTCAAATAATAAAATAAAATATTTAGATCTAACATTTTAATATAGCATTCTGTTTCTATTTAGATTAACTCATAAAAATAAAAAGAAAATCTATCTTTCTCTATTTTTAGTTAATCACTATGAATGTCCTATGGATTTATGAAATCCATGGAACACCATCATCCCAACATACCCGCTAAACACTAGATGAGTGTGTCGCGGACCTTTTTGAAACCCATAGGGTACTACCCCTTCTCGACAAGTCCGTCAAATATTAGACTAGTGTGTCGTGGATTTTGTTATGCAACCACACTCTCTTATTTCCTGCAACCAGTCATCCCATGGTATCCTTCCTTATTTAAACTTACAGGACTTAGTCAATATGAATAGTTATAAACCATTCTAGATATCCTCCTTTGTCATAATTTGATTTTTATCGTTTCACAATTTGGAAAAATCTGCAGAAAATTAAGTTTTCATTTCCACTGATCTCCAAATTAGGGCACACACACCAATGGAGACAACAATCACTCTCATGAGTTGTCACAAAATATTTTGTGTATATTTAATTTTCCAAACACAGGTTATTAAAGACAATTGGATTTGATTTATCTTGCGTTCTCTAGATGGTAAAATTAGCAATAAGGGGTAGTCTCAATGATATTTAAATACAAAGAAGAAAAAAATTAATGGTAGATAAAATGGGGTAGGATTACTTATGTAATTTTCAAATGATGGGGATTATAGGAAGACATGTTCCTTGCAGTCAAGAATTTAACACTTAGAGCAACATGCGGTCGGAAAAAACACAAAGAGTTGGTTTAACCAATCATAGTTTATACAAATGTAGATTTGCATTCATTGTTCCTTAATAGATGCAAATATTTGACACAATCTTTAAAATACTTGACATAAGAACTCATGCAAGCATTCTAAAAAATCATTTATTGTTTCATCCCTCGTATGCCCAAGATACACTCAAAGGCTAACAAAAATCTATCAACACAAAATGGTTAGAGTAAGGATTTTACAATTAAATCTAATATTGTAAAGTAAATTCTTACAACAAAATATCAAACTAATGACAAAAGCACAACCATTAAGGATAGATCTAGTGTATGAAAGAGATTCAATAAACACATGACTGCAATAGAAAACATTATTCATTAATGGAAAATTCCAAACACAGAACCCAAAAGACAAAATTTAAACTCAAAAGCGGACATATTTCATTTAGATCTTAGAATTTATTAGTAAGGGAACATTAATTGAATGCTCTCAAATCTTGTCAATGGTTGTACATTACAACCACCTTGACACAAAAGTTTGGGAAATTGAGATCAGTATGCATTTCACAAAGGAAACATGTAATATTTACAATTGAATCTCTCTACCTTCTTTCAAAAATAGAAAAAACTAACCCCTTTCATATGAGGACATGCCATAATACTCTATACAATTTTGGAGAATTATTTTGATTCTAATTTCCCCCTAAAACCTTCAATGAAACATCCCAAAAATGCACAAAAATGAGCTCCATTTTTGGAAAATATCTTATAATTGTAAAGATACCTTTTTCATTCCTTAATTTGATTCTACTTCTAGTTGCTGACATAGATGTGTGTAAGATATTTAATTTTGTTTCTTAATCCTTTTTTGTCCTATCCATGTTGTCACCATCATTCTTGCACCCATCCACAAACCATCTGTTCCCTCATGTTGTTATCTCAACTGATTTGACACCTGCCCTTTTGGGGAATATGCCTTGGGAAATAAATAATCATTGTTACTCCTTCGTATTTGATGCTTCCTTTGTGTGAATTGCCTATTCAAGCTGAAAACCATATTTTTAAATATATCAATATGTTTTTCCCTTTTCCAAACCCGTGCAATTATTCAAAATTAATTTTTCACTCAATCCTGAAATGATACCTCACAAAATCACTGTAAAACTTCATCCTTTTATAAATTCTCATTGTTTTCTCATAATATTACATCTTCCTTTGAGAATTTTGAGTGAAAAAGAGTTCATGTTAATTATTCTCAAGAAATGGCGGATATGGAATTAGGAAGTAGTCTGAGGATCTTTCTTTATAAATGTTACATGTAATTTTCAACCTTTCTGGCCTAGATGAGGATTTTGTAGGGATGATATTCAATATTGAAGATCAAGTGGAAACCGAAGGACCAATAACATCACGTGTAGTTTAGGTAGCATTGATACAAAATCTTTTCAATATGACTCCTTTCTTCTCTATTTTTTAGATTATGTATCATCACCTATTTCATGTGAAGGATAAAAAATATCCTGAATTATTGAAGAGGTTTTGGCTCCGTTGTAGGATTGAAATTGACGAGAACATTGTCAACGTATCCCTAGTATTTTTATTGAGGAAATAACAAAGAAAAAAATTTTGGTTGACATTTACATAGTGCATGATGATGAGCCTGTAGAAGACACGTCTTCAATTTCCCACGAGAATGGATGCAATAGAGGAAAGACTTACTCGTCTTGAGAAATCTACAAAGTGAAACCTTCTTCGAGAGGACTCTGAAGTGCCATTACCTTTATTTAGGAGAAACATAGGGGCTTCCCCCACGGCACCAAATGATGTACTCGTGCCATTTTCAACCTCAAAATCACCCCAAAGAGGGGTACCAAGGCTTACCTCAAAGGTGGGTCTAATCTCCTTGAATGGGTATCCTCTTATAGGATAAAATTGGATTTGATCAAGATCTTGGAAGGCCCCAAAGAAGACATTACAGAACTCATGAAAATGGGTATGTCTCGTGACCTTGCAGGGGATATCCAATATGTTTATGGGGCTCAAGACCTCAAAGAGTTTGATTTTAGGAAGAAGTTGTTAAATTGGATTCCCGCCTTTGCGGAGGAATTTGTAACCATAAATTGACAATGTATCACTTTTACAAGAACCTCCCTTTTATGTATGCGATTTAGGATTTATGTGAATTTTAAGGGTTGGGGCCCCTATAGAATCCCCATTTTTTCTTAACACATACATATGCTTCTCCTTATTTCATTTTTCAACTTAACAATTGATTTTCATAACTAGATTTACCTTTGGATAACATAACAATTCTCTAGATTCATATTGTATGATTTGGATATCCACAATAAAAATTACGATGAAATATGTTATTTTCTTAGAGTATCCCATGGATTTAAGAATCCATGGAGTTATGACCCTTTTAAAAAATTTCATGTGACTTCTACTTGCATTCCTATTTTACCTACAAAATTTTGGTTGTTTTTAATGTTTCGTGGCATTTTGATGGATTTGTGAATGTGCCACGGTTTTATGAAATATGTGGAATGCCATCATCCCAACATAACTACTAAAAACTAGATGTGTATGTTACGTCCCTTTTATTAAACCCATGGGGTGCTACCCATTTGGACAATTCCTCCAAATACTAGACCAATGTGTCATACTTTTTTATGTAACCACACTATCTTATTTCCTACTGCATCTAGTCATCCCATAGTATCATTGTTTAAAATTATGGGACTAAGTCAATTTGAATAGTCATCAACCATTCTAGAAATCTTCCTTGGTCATAATTTGATTTTTATCCTTTCATAATTTGGAACAATCCGTAGAACATTAAGTTCTTCATTCCGTAGATCTCCAAATTAGTGCATTGTGGTCTCCTTAGAACTGAATGGTCATGCTCATCTTTAAATTTGTTTATTTTATGGGAAGGAAAGATCATGGATATTTCAAAAATATTTGGTGACTAGTTGACATATGTAAATTTGATTCCCTTAGATGGTACGGGGAAATTTCTTGGAAAAATTAACTTGGTTAAGAACATGGCTCAAAATGAGTACCAAAATTGGCTCTGCTCGGGATGGGCACCCCCTGTGGGTGCCACAAGAACAAAGACTAGATGCCTAATCCATTGGGCAAGGATTCATGAGGTAAAAACATACATGGTTTCTTGAGTAGATACATAACATAACTGACATATCCAAAACTTGGTCACTATAGACCAGAGTACAAAAAGGGAGACAACAACACAACAAAACAACATGCAATGAAAAAAAACTTTACATTTTACAATGATCATACATGATTCTTTAGCTCAATCCAAGAAATGTTTGAGGTTCCTACCATTGATAGGAAACTCCAACAAATGTCCCTCCAAATCCTTCAAAAATAAAGTATGTTCTTCGATCCTGATGTCAATAGAATATGGTCCCATCCATAGGGCATCAAATTTTCATGTTTACCTTTGTCTTCATGTCTATTGTCCCATAATAGGACTAGGTCTCTAACACTAAAATCTCTTGGAGTGACCTTCTTGTCAAATAACTTCTTGAGTTTTTCTCTAAACTTAACATGTCTTTAGTGAGACTCCCTTCTAACTTCATCTAATTCCATGATTTGATTTATCCTTGCCTCATATGGACTTACTCCTCCTCCATCTTCAAATTGTTGCATAAAATGATATGAGGAAAGTTGTAAGTGTAGGGGGAAAAGGGCTTGAACTCCATAAACCAGCTCAAAGGGATTTTTCTTGTAGACCTCTTGGTAGTAACTCTGTCTACCCATAATGCAAACTTGATTTTCTCACCCCATTTATTTTTATTGGTCTCTAGTGTTCTTTTGAGGATCTTTAGTAGGTTTTTGTTGCTCAATTTTTCTTGGCCATTTCCTTGTGGATTATAATTCAATGCATAAGACAAATTTATACCATACTCATGGCACATTTTTTCCAATGGTTTAGCTCTGAAGCTCATGGCATTGTCAACAATTATCTTGGCAGGACACCAAATATATAGATTATATTATTGAAAATAAAGTCCATGACTACTTGATGAGTTTCCTTTCTAGTGGGAATGGCTTCAACCCATTTGGTAAAGTAATCAATGGCTACTAATATCCACTTATGACCAACACTTGAAGAGTCTGAGATTTCACCAATAAAGTCCAAGCCCCATTGTTTAAATGGAGCTTCTATTGACACAAGCTGCAAGGGTAGGGCCCCAAAGCCTTCAGTCTTTCAGAAAACCGTTGAAAACTTTCACATCTTTGAACCAACAAGGTAACATATTTAAATAATCAAGGTCATCAATATCTTGCATTTAGAATCTTGTGAGCAGTCACTCTTCTAGAAAAATGGCCTCCACACACTCCCCCATGAAATTTTGCAATTATTTTGGGGGCCTCTTCTTCAATGATACATCTAAGTAAAAATCCTTCGGATTCTTCCAAGCTAATCCATGATCATTCAAGATATACTTATGAGAAACCAACTTAAGTGTCCTCCTTTGATTCTTATCTAAGTGCATAGGAAAATTCAAGTTCATCAAATAATAAACTATATCTTTATACCATACTAAATTTCTCACCTTTTGATGAGGGTGTGGCCCATCTTCTTCAACATTGTGGATCTCTACCACCTACAAATTACTCTCTGTCATCAACCTTGCTAAGCTTGGTAGTTTGTATGTCCATGTCATATTCTTGAATCTTGTTAACCCATATGCACCTTTTACTGGATATTTCCATATGAGACAAAATATCCTTTACCATTATGTGAGGCACATATGCTATAATTTTTGAACTTAGAATATAAGGTTTGAAGATTTTGGTTTCTTTGACCAAAGCAAAAGCTTGCTTTTCCATGACATAATATTTCAGCTCAAACCCTTGCAAATATTTGCTAAAAATGCAATAGGATTTTCATGGCCTTCTTCATTATTTTGTAATAGCACAGAGGCAATAGTAAATTCAAAAGAAAATGAAAACATTTGAAAATATTTTTATAATCTGGACTGGATAATACAGGGAAGTCTTGAGTGCTTATTTTACTCCTTTGAATTCTTGAACAACCCCTTCTTCCCATTTGATCACTTGATCTTTCTTCAACATATTGGTGATAGAAAAGTGATTTCAGAAAATTAGAAATGAACCTTCTCACAAAATTAATCTTCCCAAAGAAATACTGAATACCTTTCTTTGAAAAGGGGATAAGAACTTGGTCAATAGCTTCTACTCATTTTGGATCAATCATGACTCCTTGGTGAGAAACTATGTGTCCAAGTAACTTATATTTTTACACACCAAAATGAAATTTCTTGGGGTTCAATGAAATGCCATACTCCCTGCATTTGATCAAGATTTTATCTAAGTGTATTAGGTGATCTTCTCTTCTTTTGGAGAACACAGTGATGTCATCTTGATATACAACAATGAACTGGTTTATAAAACCTACAAAAGCAACGTCCATTTGATCTTTGAAAAGTAGCCCCAACATTCATCAACCCAAATGGAATCTTGATGTAAACATAAGTACCCAAGAAGTAGCAAATGCAGTCTTGTATTTATTTGATTCTCTCACCACAACCTGATTGTAACCAGAGAAGCCATCCAAGGTAGATAACATTTCTGAACCAGTTACCTTCTATAGAAAATTATCCATATTAGGTAGGGGATAATTATATTTAAGTGAATATTTATTAAGATTTCTAAAATCGACATAAGTCTTATATCACCATTCTTTTTTCTGACCGACACTAAGCTAGCTACCCATGAAGAATACCTAGTGGGTTTTATTATCCCACCATCTCTTATTTTTGTCAATTCCTCTTGAATTTTTGTTACAAGGAAGGGATTGATTGGTATTTTATTCTATCTGAAGGTCTTGGAGTGAGGTGTCAATGGTATCTCATGCTGAAACAAATCCTCTCTATAGGATTTTAATTCATAGTAAGACCAAGCAAGGAAATCCTTGTATTTTCTTAATAACTGACCATAAGCCTCTCTTTCTTTTTACTTAGATTACTGCCTAACCATACATTTATAGAATATTGGCTATATCCCATATTTAATTCCATAACATCTCTTAGAAAAATAGTAGATTTACAAATTTCTCTATTAGTATTGTCAAAACAAGATTCCAAACTGACAAATTCCCTTGGGAGTACATTAGTATTTAGTTGAATTAATTATTTTCCAAATAGAAATTCCTTCCCTTCACATACATCTATCATAGGCTCTAAATCAATAATATGGTCATTGAACTCACCTTGGAAATTGAGAAATATTTTAATGTGTGAATCATCATCAAATACTTTCCAGTGTTGAATATTATTAGGTACAGAAGGTCGAACCAATACTTCCACTTCAAATTTACAAGTATAGAGATGAATCTTCTTTGTCATATTGTGAATCCAAAATTCCAACCTATTTTCTACCACATTTTGGATCCTCCCATGATACTTAATATTAAAAAAATCAAAACACTCAAGGATGTCCCATAATACATTTATAAATTGCATTAATATTTGATTTTTGTTATATATAGCTTACGTATCTACTTGATTATCAGTTCAAAATCTACCTTTACAAGGAGATCCTTTATCCCATGCTTCTAAGAAATTTTTATTTACAACAAGAGTTATTCATATTCTTCTACATTTTTGGTGCACTCAAAATTTAACTTAAAAGAAAATCTAAATGACTCACCATTCAAAGAAGTCAGAACCACTCTAGATCCATTTCCAAATTTAGAACATGCTCCATCAAAAATCATGGTCCAAGGAACATTTGCATCCTCAAGATGTGCATTGGCATCCATATAATGATCTTCATAATCTGCACTTGACCTATGAAGTTACCCAAATTTATATCAACAAACAATACCTCATAAGAGGCATTCATGGGATCCTCAATAAGATGTAGCATCTTCTCTTCTCTGTAATTTGACTAACTTCCCTTCTAATGGTATAAAGGCATAAGACATGTCCATCTGAACACTTCCTCCCACACTTGTAACCCATTTTCTTGATAATAACATGCCCCATTTAGCAGGGAAGTCCACTATAACCATATTCATGGTTAAATATTTTCTGGATAAGGAGAAAGTTGCACCACTAGACCTCTAACATACCCAACAATAGGTACTTCTCTTGAATCCATAACATAACACTTTCCAAAATCTATTTTTATCTTGATATCCAATTCATTCATGACCTCTAAAGGCATGATATTACATGAATCTCCTGAATCAAACATGTAGTTATGAAGAATCCACCATTAACAATCAAAGTAGTAAAGAAAGGATCCACATCCAATTGGGATTCAACCAAGGATGTGCCTAAATATACTTCTAGGGTTCTTCCATGTTTTTGGCTCTTTATTTATCTTAACAGCTATGGTAGGTGGAGTCACCACATTATTTGTACCCTTTTCTTTGACAATCACATCATCCTTCAGCCCTAAGTATTCAATTACTTTTTTCTATGTTCAAGAATTCTGAGTAATTCCATAATTGGGACTGTGATTTTTATTTGACTTAGAATTTGAGCTATATCACATGTAACATAATTTGGTAGGGTTGATGAGATAGTATCCTTTAGTGCTTGAGCAGATGCAGAACCATTTGGTCTTGAAGTATTGACATGACCTTTGCTTTGGGCATACTCTTTATGAGAGTATCCTTAGAGATGTTAGTTAAGATAGAAATTTTTTGTTTAGAAGCAGGGGAAGGTCCTTTGACTTGTCTGTTCCTAAGGTTATACTCCTTTTCTTGAGAAACCACAACATTCATTAATAACTACCTATCTTCTTCAGAAGGGATTCCATCATCATACTTTTTGATCATTAAAGCTCTTAAGTACTCAAATTCATGATTTGGAAGCTCAAATGACTGATCCATTTCTATATCAACATTAGCAATGGAAGGGAGAGAGAATATCTGATTTATGAAAGCCGAAAAGTCTTCCACAATCCTAGTATACAATAAATCAATTGAATTAGCTCCTTGTGTAGACACCTAAAATTAGCATTGTTAATTCCTTGTGTCGTATACGCTAACACCCATTCATTATTACATAACTATCACATTATACATTAATTCATTATCCCAAGTCTTATTCCTCCCCTAATATTTACTCCCCATAAATATTCTTCTACAACTATAAAATCCTCTTTTATCCTCTCTTAAAACCACCCACAACAACTTAGAAACCAAAATCATATAAAACAAAAAAAACTAACATCCTCCTAACCATTTCACAACCTCCTTGATCCATATAACCTCTCCCCAACCAATATCCTTCAACAAAACAAAGATTAGTATTGATTTAGGAGGCTATTACAACCTATTTCCTGTGTCTCCTGGATAACAAATGATTATACCCAACCGCCGATGATTCTCCCTATCTATTTTAAATCCTATATAAATGACCTATGGGCCTTCATCCGAGTTAGCTAGTAGTCATCCAAACTTGAATTGTAACAAGACATTGATTAAAGACATTCATGTTGTAACATTACTATATAAAAACCCTTTTCATCACAACCATATTAAAAAATCCTTCCTTCACCTTCGAGAGGTCATCTACACGTCCAAGATTCAACTTAATAAGCTTTACAAAATATACAGGTCTTCTTACATTTAGGTAATATCACCCTCTTATCTTCATTTATCAACCTAAATGAGGTAAGTATTGCTCTCCTTTATATTATTATCTCATTCATTAATCTTTTGCAAGTTTTGATAAAGGTTATCTCTGTCCTTTATCAACTTTGCACACTTTCTTCAAAGAATCACCAAAGATTCTCCTAATCGCTGATGATTCGGGCCAATCACCGGTGACCGACATAAATCACCAAAAATTCTATTTGTTAGACCTTTTAACACATCATATTTCCCTTATGACATCCATATATCATAACTCATTATCACCATGCCCCCATGATTCCTAAATAACCCCATAAGGCTTCTTTAAGCTATCTGCAACACTTTATCAATTAATCAAAACAAATCTATCATCCCGATCACCTTTGTGAGTACACAACTATCTACACCCTTTCTACTTTGTGCCATTTTTTGATTCCTATACTCTCTTTGGATCAAGTATCACCATTAGACCATCATACGAGTCGTGGAATGCATCATTCCCTTTACCTTTCCATTATTTGTTATATCATCTGCTTATCATTTTATCTTATCATTATTAGATTAATTTATTAAACACGTATTGACATCCTTGAAATGAAGTCCATTGACTTCCAGGGACTGGCCTTTTCTAGGAAATCCACCATATATCTATCTAATACCATCTTCTTTTTAGTGTCTATGATTTGCAGGTTCCTCTATTGGTGAAACAAGGAAGGAGCTTTCATCCATCAGCTACAACATCCATTTCCATGGGTATTGGTAAACCCCATGTATTTCGAGGTTGGTTGTGTTTTTATTGTTTGAATTCATTGATTTTAAGTAGAAAGGTAAAAACATCTCTGAACATTTGGGTATGCCTAATGGGAATCTGTCCCTTCATCATTTGTGTTTTATTTCATTTAAATTGATCTTTATTTACTTTAGGTCTTCTTCTTTGTAATCGCTTAGCGATTCGGTTAAATCTCTAGCAATTGGGTAAATCACCAGTGATTCTATCAATTTTTGATGATCTCTGTGAGTGCTTTTGATTACCTAGCTAGTCAGCCTCTAACTTCAGTTCTTTTGCTATTTTCTGTCTTTTACTAATATTTTTGTAGGTATTTGCTTTGGAGGATTCTGTTTGTTAGATTTTTCTCTTCTTTTCTACAAAAATAAAAAATATTTAAAAATTAAAAAGGAAGTGTTGGTGAGGTGAGTCCTTTCCCTTTCTTTTTGTTTTCTACATCACATTTTGTTGTTTGTTCTCATCAAAATCAATCATTTTTTTTGGGATTAAAATGAAGCTTGCATCTTGCTTGATCATATAGATTAATCTAAGGGTTAATTTATTGCATTCATATCATATTCCATCACCCACAAGTAAATCACATTGAACACAAATTCCATTGAAACATTCCTACCCATGTGATAATTATTGTGATTTGATCACCCGATAGGAAACCAAATTGGTATTCTCATTGAGTATAAATAATTAGTTATCGGTATATTAGCTAAGCACCTGACTCCCTTATCACTACGGGACCATGAAGTGAGGGGGTATGCCCCAATACTAGGCCCTATATAGGCACCAACAAAGATTTGGGCCTCACATACCTTTGGATATATCAAGGAATCTAGCCTTAAACAAACCTGAAACTAGCCTTAGAATGACCATATCATTAGGTTCCCTCTAAGCCTCTTCCTCCACATATAAATTTTAATCAAGATAATTAAAATTCTTCTTCTTGACTTTTCTGTTACATTTGTAGCTATCTTAGGGCTTTATTGTATCATCATCAGTTGACTATCATTTAATATGGACCGACCTTCTACATCCACATATACTTTTACCCATCATGGGTAATTTTTACAATCATCTTTGCTTACCTCATCCACTACCTCTACATATTTTCATCCCAATCAATTTCAAAATATCCCCTACACATGATCTATTACTTATCAATCTTATCAACCTATCACATCCCACTCAACCTCATTTAGCTCAAAAATTTTTCTAGAGCCATCTAGACCATTTTTGTCCCCTATATAACCTCTACCTTTCATCCAATCATACAATCCCACAACAAACCCATCTAACAACCCTATGAGAATCCTTCACATCTAAAAACTATCACTCCTCAGCCCATGTCAAGTGTATCCCATCAATCGGTCCTTTCCACATCCCCTCCTTCATCACAATATCATCAAAATATTAATATCCCCATCTTTTATCCAATCAACCTATCTCAACTTCAATACCTCTCTCACTACCTCAGACATCCCAAACTCATACACACATCCCTACTCAGGCCCAATCAACCCCTTTCATCCAATAACAACAACATATTCAATTTTTTTCCACATCTCCCCACATCCCTTTATCACAACCTACTTTACAAATAATATCCTCTCAAAGTACCCCTTGTCAACCTCCACATCATCAATCAACTCAACCACACTCATATGTTAATTCCTTCATGCCTAATCTTAAAATTGATTACTCAGATAATATCTATTGAACATATTAGAAAATTTGGAAGCTGACCAAGGGACCCAAACAAGTCATCACTTATGACTAGTTTGTAATGAACCCATCCATCCATTAGTACCGTATAAGACCTATCCTTCACATTAGGAATTACCATAATTTACCATGTTCCATGGCTAGGAGGATCCTCAACAACACATACTAGCCTTTTGAAACTTTTGTTATCTCATCATCCACGATCAAGATATCCTTCTTAGAACATTTCCTATGTCACTGGTAGGACGTTCCTTGGATTGGTAAAAATCCCTCTCTGGACACTTTTTTCTCTCTTTAACTCAGCTAGCCATGTTATTTCCTGGTCACTCTGCTATAAACGTTAGTCACAAAATCACCATTTCCAACCTCTCTACCATCAAACAATATGAAAATGAATCCATTGTTAAATTTTTCACTAGGTGGAAAAGCATTATCAATCAATTGACCTTCTCACTTCCTCAATCAAAATTGATCAAGTTGTTTTTGATCATGTTCCCATCACATCTCATCTATCCTCTAGATCCACACATTCCAAAATTTTGATGAAGCCTTCACCATGGCCAAGAAATTAGAAATCCAAGCCCTTGAAGAATCCCATCTCGACCCCCAATCTACACGTCCCATTTGAATTCCCTATGTATTATTATGAGTCAAATGAAACTACCACACATGATGCCATTAATTGTCTTCTTGACCCAACACCCTCGATAGATTCAATCCATATAGATACTGAACATCCCTCGAGTCATATTATCAACATTATTACATATGATATTCCCCATGAGGAGACCCTTTCATCACCAATGCTTCCTCTTGAAAACTCAAAATCTTTGGATCCTCTTTTCGATAATCCTCACACATTGGTATCACCTGTTTCCACTACCTAATTATCCACTACCTCTTTGCAACCCTTGGATACCGTTACTAAGGAGGCATTCATAATCAAAGATATCAACATCTAACAAATTTTTAAACTAATCAAATAATTTGGGCAGCTCACATAAATATAACCCACCTCAATCATGTCTAGAAACAACATCTCCCTCATCTAAATCAGACCTAATCCTATCCCCAACTACTCACTTACCATCTAGTCTGGAACCTTGTCCTGAATCAAACACTATACAATCAAATACCATCACATCCACGGTCTTACCCTAGTCATTTGACGTGAGACCATCTCCTCTATCTAAATCAAATGTTACAAAATTGAAGCTTATCACATCCACGACCGCATCCTCATCATCTGTAGTAAAACCCCTTATTTACCTAAAATTAATATTACAAAATCAAAACACACATCATCTAAGGTCTCAAAATTACCATCCATTTTGGGACCTTATCCTTTGTCACAATCTAAATATATTAAATCTACGGTTCCACCCTTACCATCCATTTTGGGACCTCATCCTTTTATCACAATCTAAATCTATAAAATATACAGTCTCAACCTTACCATCAATTTTGGGACCCCATCCTTTATCTCAATATCACACCACACATTCATACCCTATCTCATCCATAATCCATCCCTCCTCGTCCATTTTGGGACCTCATCCATCATCCAATTATATCAATCCCACATCATATCCTCTCTCTTATCAACCTCACAATGTCTCTATGATGTTTCAACACCATACAAAATCTATGAATCCACCCCCATCCAAAAATAAGACGTATCCTACCAAGCGTTCTCGTAAATAAAAATAAAAATCAATTAATCTAAATCCCCCAAAAGAGACTTACATCGAAATTCTTGAGAGGCTCATGCGAGGATTCTATCATAACATTACCACTAATCAAAACACTCAATCCACATATTCAAAAACCTTCTGGTATGATTAAGATAAAACTGTGCCTACCATAAAAGCCCATGTCATAGCATGGAGTGTTGTAAAGTGTTTAAATCCATAATCCAAAGACTCTTCCTTATCAATTATCTTCTCCCATAAGAGGAACATCCTAATCCATCATTGATACTATCAATACCTCCACCCTCGTCAAGATCCTCAAAAACATCTCGTAGTCAAGGGGGTCATCCTCAATCTTGAATTATCAAACATTTGTCGGACATATCCTCAACACATTCCATCAAGGTTTCTCAATCTCATCAATATCTGCACCCAAGTCACTAATAGAGTCCTCACTTTGAAATCGTGGGACAAGTGGGTCATCCTCAATCAGATCTCAACAAACATTTCTCATGCTTCTTCTCATCACCTCCCGGGAAGGTACTTCATCTTAAATAAGAGTGGTTCACCCAAAAACATAAACCTGGAATCATCATACACGAAGAAAAGGTAAAATCACACTTCATCATCTACCTCTCCTCATCAATTGTCCTCTCATACCTCATCTATATTTTCAATGATTCTTTGGTCAAAGATTTTGTAGTCTCTATTATCACCACCTATTTTAACAATCAATCCTAAGTGTGATGGCATATCATCTAGTATTAGCCTAGAATCTCACCCGAGAGTGCGTGCAAGCACTTTAGTACGTCCTTTATGTGAGCCTCATGAGAATTTTCCTTCTTAACACAAGGATGTAATATAACTAGAAAAAAGTGCATTCATTCATGGAATTCAAGCTGTAAGCACTAAATCTTAGCCTAATGCATTCCACACATAGATTAACATGATCAGCTAAAGGAAAGTAGAATCAACCCATGAGCATCATCAAGGAAACCCATAACACACACATGAACACAGAGGAAAAATACAGATCAATTTCCATCACATGAGTGTTTTGAGAATTACTTCATTATATTCATAAGCCGAATATAGTAGACAAGATTACATAAGGAGAGTTCCATTGTTTCTTTGAATTTTTAATGTTCATACTAATAGGGCTTTCTTTACATCACAGATCTCACCATTACATATATTTTTACACACATAGACCCTTTGTTTCCTATCTATCCTTACTTATCTATCCCTTCCTCTTTGAGAACCATCATGCCCTTAGAATCATCACTCTCCTATCATCTTAACTGCTCATCATCACCTGTGAAGGCCTGATGGAATATTTTCATCATTTCTCTACCACTACCCAAGAATATGCCAGGTGTCACCATGCATTTCCCTCAATCAAGTGCCTTCTAGAATGCATGTGCCAGCTAATCCTTAACAACCTTGAATCCTTATCCTTTCATGATAACCATATTGATGCCCTAGAATATCCTTTCCTTGATTCACAAGTCTCCACAACTTATCCACATCTGTATCTGGTCACTTTTATTTTTGCTCCCTATGCGCATCTTTTTCCTATTTTCCAAAACTTACTAATTCCCGAATCCATCCTTCCCGACGTGATCTGTCATAACTATATGAGAATTACTTCTACATGTGCCTTTGTGACATTTTTCTACGTGCAAAAGGTTTTGTGTCTTAGGTACTTAGTTAATTTTTAGGGGCCCAACATGTTCCACATCCTCATTTATATACCATATACTCAATCAATCAAGATCAAAACTTCCATCATCCTAATATGAAAAATGTCATTCCTTTCAACGCATGTTATCTCTATCAACAATGTCATGCTAGGGGGATTCCTCTCTACTAAAACTTCAAAAGTCTTACCTTGCACATTCCCCTAACACATTTTCACCTATCCTATCCTATCAATCCAATCAAAATTTCACTACTTTCGAAAGGAGTAAACGTGGAAATTTTCCCTTTATTGGATCGGTCCATATAGTATGGGTCAACCTTTGAATTCCTTGCACTTGCATCCTTTATATTATTAATACATCAACTATCATGGTAGTAGTCACATCAAATATCTTATTCCACCATCAACCAAATATCTTATCATCATAACAATTTGAAAGTAAGTGGTTTTCCGTCACTTTCCTTACAAATCTTAAAGATGAGCACCACAACTTTGTTCATCACATATTTCACATGGACAAGTTCCTCCTTAGTAGGGAGTCCCACAATCATTAGTGCCATCTACCTTGTGTATCAAGAAAATACATGTCTTGGGGAACACATGTGTAGTTTGTGTACACATTTCTTCTCCCCTCCTTGAAACGGTCTATTAGGATTTTTCCTCATCTCAAATTTAAGTCAAAAATATATATGGATGCTCTTTATCAAAAGTAAAAATAAAAGACTGATACCACAAAGGACAAATATTCAAATATCAAAATAATATTTTCAAAAATAAAAAAGTAGACTAATCCCTCGAAGAACAACCAAACCTAAAATCAAAGACCGATTCCTCGAAGGAAGGCTATATGTGAAAATCAAGAATAAAAAATCAAATGTCAAAATTGTAGACCACTCCCTTGAAGGATGACTACCCATGTAAAAAGGCTTCTGCATCAATTAACCTTCAAAAATTCAAAATATAAAAAGAATCCTAGGAAAGCTTCCCATATCGATCAAATTTCCCATTAAAGAAAACTTCTTGCATCGATCAGTTTGCGTTAATAAAATGTATAATCGGGCATTTATCTATGAAATCATGAAAAGGAGAACCCTCTTTTCCAACACAACTTACATATGTTAACCATTCTCATGTCCTAGGAAGGTAGATCTTATCAATTCATCACTATATCCAAGATCCTATGTGTGACTACCCATTGTTAGTCATTTGTTAACATTTGTTGTAAAGGAAAAAAGTGCAAGAGCCTTCACTCTATTGTTTCCCATCACGTATGTATCAAATCCATTACAAAGCAATCAATCCACATTTCATTCCTGACCATGGTTTTGAAAAATATTTAGATCACTTTAAAATCAATATCAAATAGCACATCATACGTAAAACACAACTTTTAATAGTTGTCAACCCTACCACATCCACATATATCAATACATCTATCATCATATTGACATTTTCTTTTCCCAAAAATCCTTAGCACATCTCAACATTTCATCATTACATCAAAAATGTCACATTTACTCAGTAAAACTGACATTTTTCAACTAGATGCTTCATCAAGTGCTACACCTATAATCATAGTCGGGATCCTCGTAAGCCCACCTTTGTGGAAACATCAATTTCTAATCCTTTGACCTCATCAAATTGTCATGTCATCCCCCATTTCCATTGAGTCATATGTCTATAGGACACAAACCCTTTGGTTCCCCTATCACTTGAATTCCCATTCTTGTAAGCCCACCTTTATGGCAACATCAATTTTGGTCCCTTCACCTCGTAAAAATCATCGTTTATGCCATTAAGTCATACATATATAAGAAATGAACCCTTTAGTTCCCCTATAACTTGACTTCTTGGCCTCATAAGCCCACCTTTGTGGAAACATCAATCACCAGTCCTTTGACCTCAGCAAAACATCCTTTTTTCTCATTTTTTCATTAAGTCATATGTCTATAGGACACAAACCCTTTGGTTCCCCTATCACTTGATTTTCTGATGGCACCCATCTTGTTCTTATACCTCATCTTGGGGCATCATCTCTCACCTTCCCATCCTTTCATATTTCCATCTATCTCTTTCAAACTCATGATTGATTTCTTTTTAGTTCATCAATCCCTAGTTTGAGGGGGATCACCTCATCATATAATTCTACATATTTCCCTATCTATCACATCTCATTTTTGTCTCACAACTTGTCTAAAACCACTCAACAAAAAGGGGAAAAATGTAGACACCTAAAATTAGCACTGTTAATTCCCCCTGTCTGTTTACGCTAGCACCCCTTCATTATTACATAACTATCAAATTATACATTAATTCCTTATCCTAAGTCTTATTCCTCCCCTAATATTTACTCCCTGTAAATATTCTTCTTCAACTATAAACTCATCTTTTATCCTCTCTTAAAACCACCCAAAATAACTTTGAAACCAAAATCGTATAAAACAAAAAAAACCAACATCCTCCCAACCATTTGACAACCTCCTTGACTCGTATAACTTATCCCCAACCCATATCCTTAAAAAAAAAAAATCATTCTTGATTTAGGATGTTGTTATAACTTTTTCTCATGTCTCTTGGATCTCCAATGATTCTACACAATCACCAAAAATTCTCCTGTCTATTTTAAATCCTATATAAATGACCTATAGGACTTCATTCAAGTTAGCCGGTAGTCATCCAAACTTGACTTGTAACATGACATTGATAAAAGGAATTCATGTTGTAACATTACTATATCAGATTCCTCTTCATCACAACCATATTAAAAATCCTTCCTTCACCTTTGGAGATCATCTACACATCTAGGATTCAACTCAATAAGCTTTTTGACATATACAACCTTCCTCTCTTAGGTATTTTCCATACTCTCAGTCTTACCTATCAACGTATGTGAGGAAATTCTATTCCTATTTCTTTATTAACTTATTCATTCATAATTTATAATATTAAGTCATTTGTATCTTGCCTATTATTAACTCCGCACACTTTCTTCAAACAATCGATGACGATTCTCCTAATTCTTGATGACCGGCCTTAATCTCTAGTGATTCCTGTCTGTTATACTATTGAGTACATTAGCTTGTGTTTTAGACACCTAGATATCAATCTTGATCAACACTCTACCTTTACAAGTGTTTTTCCACTCATATCAAGCTTCTTTTAGTCATCTTTAGCACTCTATTAGTTATCCAAATCAAATCTATCATCCTACTCACCTTTATGACTAGACAACTATCTACATCCTTTCTCCTTTGAGATTTTTTTTTATTCCTAGACTCCCTTTAGATAAGTTATCACCATCAAAAATCATATAGCGATGGAACGCGTTAGTCCCTTTGCCTTTTTATTGTTGTTTATATCGTCTGCTTATCATTTTATCTTATCATTATCAAATTGATTTCTTGAACACGGATTGACATCCTTGCAAGGAAGTCCATTGAATTCTAGGGATTGGCATTTTCCAAGAAATACACCATATATCTATCTAATCCCATATTATTTTTAGTGTCTCGTGATCTATAGGTTTATCCGTTAGTAAAACAAGGAAGGATATTTCATTCATCAGCTACAATATCCATCTCCATGGGTATCGGTAAACCCTACATCTTCTGAGGTCAGTTGTGTTTTTATTGTTTCACTTCATTAATTTAAATTAGAAAGGTAAAAACATATCTAAACACCTTGCATTGGATTTTTTAGAGATTACATCATGCATATATCTTCAAAACCAGCTTCATCAGTCATATCATCATCTCCAATAATTTTCTCACAAGGGGAGTGCAACAATAAACACTTATCACACCATTCAATGATATGGTATTCTTCCACCAATGAAATTCTTATTGTTTATGGATCATGGACTATTTTTTTTTATCTCTATAAGCTTGTTGCTTGTTTCAATAAGGCATGAGCTCTTTTCCTCTATCTTCAACCCGATGATATCCTTTGGGATGATTCCCAAATCTATTTTTTCCTTGGGCTTGATGCTTTGAACTTGAGAATTTGAAACTAATCCTTTCTCTTCTCTATCCATCTTGTATGAAATATCTTTGACTGCTCTAGAAAAAATTTTAACGACTTCTTCTAAGTCCATTACTTTATTGGCTCGTGGATTCTCTAGATTAATCAGCTTGACACCTTCTCTCTTTGGAGGTTTCCTTACTTCTTTGATATTGTTATCAATTTGGACAACCATAGAAAAATACTTGCCTTATAGTTCTAGGATTTTTATCCCTTAGATAATAATTTTCCTTCTTATCAAAAGCATATGAGTAATTAATCAAGCAATAATCATCACTAGGCCTTAGATTAATAGGAAATCTAGTTAAGGTTTTATTGAACCTAGTATTAAAGTCTTGCACATACTCATTTGGATTATTTTTGATATTTTGAAACTCTGATAAGAGAAACCTAGGGTCAGTTTATCACCATGTTTCGCATAGAAATGCATCCGTTCTGGAATACAATTGCTTCTATCCTTTCATTTCTTTGAGAAACAGATAAGGGTTAGGGCTAGGAGGAATACTGTTGAATGTTGAGAGGGTGTGCACGTCTTGTAGAGAGAGATCGGATCGATTGCGAAGAACTCCTTTTGTCTGGGAAGGACTACTGCAAATCGAATATAAGACCACTAGATTCTAATTAGATAATAAGTAAGGGAACTGCGCTTGGGCCCGGGAAATATGAGACTTCCTTTGAAGGTGGTCAGGTTCCTCTGCTAATATGAATTAACACAAATTCTAATAGATAAGCTATTGTCCAATTACAATTTATTTAGCTTGTTAAAATAATAAAGAAAAGGCTGGTCTTGGTTTTGAATCGCGGTGACCGATGCTTAGTCCTTTGTCATCGGTACTGCGATTCGATAACCGATATTGGTAGAAGCGATGATTTAGGGGCTTTGGTGAAGGTTGGCTATAAGATGGCTATATGATAGCTATGGTGTTTATAAGGCTGGTAAATGATTGGGGATAGGTAATGAGGTGATGGAGAAGACTCAGAGAGTATGGGGGCTGTTCTTGGGGCAATGTAGGGGTAGAGGAATGAAAGTTAGATGGAGAGTGTTACCGGGTAGTGGATCTGGGAGTAGACTTGTAATTACTGTGATTCAGAAGTCCAAGAAATATTATTAAAAGAACGTACAAGACAGTACTTACTAGTTCCTGATGAAGATGCGGGTTCAAGGACTGTGATGACGAAGGCAGGGTTCAGGCAGGATGATCTGACAATCCAAGATGAGCTATCTTCTCTCCCAATGCTTGGATGAGTGTCACTAGGCTCTGTTATTCGATTCTGATCTCGAGACTTGATGTCCTTCTCTGCAAACTCCTCTCTTTTCTTCACTTGTCTCTGCTCGGCCAAGTGAAATCCTGATTCTTTCAATGACTTCTGATTCGGATCAATGAAAATCCCACCCCTTGTTTTTGGTTGGGGGAGGTCATTTACAGGGAACCGATGATGGCGGTTACGTAACCGACGGCGGTCGAGTAGGAACCGATGTCGGTTAAGTCAAAGTGGACTATTTTTAGTAAAATAGCCAACTTTCCCTCCTTTTCTCTCGAGGGATTAGTTGTGGGCTTGGTCAAGTCATTATGAGGTTGGTTTTGGGTGCGGGTGAGGAGTCATTAGTCATGGGTGTGGATGTAGACCAAGTTATAGGTCTTAATTAAGTTAGTTTAGGGTTAGGACTAGGTCATGATGAGGTGGCAAAATGAGGTGGCAGGTTTGGAGATGTGGATTTATTAATTATAAGGTAATTAATAAATAATTGTGTAAGGTTTAGGTGATGAGGCTAGTTTAAATAATATGCGGAGCACGGGGGTCGTAAGACACAAATTTGGTGTCTACATTAGCCCTTGTTGTCGTGTAGCTTGTCTTATAAAGCTGCACTGACAATAATAAGAAGTGGTTACTCCTGTTAAGGGTATAGGTAATCCCCCTCGAATCTATCACCGATTGAGGTAGCGTGAAATCAGGGATAGGGTTGATAAAGGGTAAATGGTGTTGAGATGATGGTAAGATGGTGGGGTATGTCCAAGGAAGTAGACGCCTTGCGTTAAAATGCATTAGTGCGACCATGGTACATGATTTGAAGAGAAAACAAAAATTCATAGGCAAAGGTCAATAGTTTATCCAAACAAGGGTGATATAATCCTGGTATCCAAGGCATAGGAAGTAGCTCCAGGGGATATAACGGGTAAGGTACATGAACGTTTAGGCATGTTCGGTAGTACCAAATAGTTGGTTTGGTTGAGATAAACGTCACGGTCTTGGTCTAGGCAAAGTTGGTCGACTGATCAAGTCAAGTACCGTAATCATGCTAAAACACGAATAGGTGAGCTCGATTGAACAAAAAGCTACATGATGGGTGGATAAAATTGTAATTTGTTGGTTTTGGGTGAGGTATTTAATTGGTGCGGCCTTGGGTCGGGCCGATTGACTAGTGAGGGCCATGGGTCGGGCCTGATTGGTTGGTTGTGGCCTTGGGTCGGGCCAAATTTGTGTCTTACATAGGCTGTGAGGTGTACGTGATCATCCTGACATAGCTGTGATTACACGGAGAGAGATCATCTGCAGGGTTTAGTTCATCAGCTCCAAACACGGGTGAATGAGACAACAAGATTGTTAGCGGTTGCAGAGTCACGAGTGGAGAGACTAGAGGCAAGATTCCTTCACGCAAGAGGACGTATTCGTATGTTACAGGAGATGTTGGTGGATCAGTGGGAGGAACCAATATCGGGGCACCTTTGAGGATGGAGAGGCCAAGTGAGTGGCATCGATGATCACGATCACCACCTGATTCAGGAGGAGGCACAAGGGTCTAAGTGAATTTCATAGGAATATAAGAATAAATAAGGATGTCGACCTGCACGTCAATGATAGAGAAGATGTATTTGTTTAACATCTAAATAAAACTGAATATGTATGTTGATTTGAGTTATGATAATAATAAGAATGGTTGTGTTTTGAATGTCTTGTTTTGAAAAAGGATAAAGATGAATGTGAGCGAATAGAAATACACAAATAGATTTATATATACCACACATGATAGGTTATGGTAGGGGATGGTCGAGCTAACCTTGGGAGACCCCATGTCTCCTAAGTGCTACCTACATAGCCCATTGCACAAAGCAAGAAGAGGCCTCAGACCGATGTAGTTCTCCCTTAGAACCAGGGAGAGGTGAATTCAGGAAATTTGGTTGTGGTTAGGCAATTTGTTGGTTGGTAAAAAAATTTGATGTTGGTAGGGTAATGTTGTTGGTGTTGGTAAGGTATAGGTGAAGCGAAAGTTAGCTTACCCAAGTAGTAGGGAATCGTGTCCTGATTAAGGTCAACACACAATCCTAGAGTCGAGCAAAAGAGGCAAAAGTGTCCCGTAGTTGAGAAGAGCTAAACAAACCACATATTAATATAGGATGAGCTTGAATCCCTAGGTACCTTGCATAGGCGAGAAGTCGATAGGTGAAAAGAGTTGTATAATCACAATATATCGGATATACGTCATGTCCCTTGAGTTTTGTTGTTTTGACGAATGGTGAGGTGAGGTGGCTGATAAAGCTGGGGTGCAGAGAATTTGTTAGAAGGTAATTATGCTGACAAAGAGAACCAAACCTAGATAGACAAGTCCATGACTCAAAAGTGCTTTTGAATCTTTGCTTTTATTTTGTTACGGATATAGGCGATTGATGCGGGAAGTCTACATGGGATATGTATTTTTTTGTTCTTGAGGTCTTCACGAAGCTGATCAATGCGAGAAGATTCTGATAAAGGTTGACTTTGTATAGCTATCCTTCAAGGGAGCAGTCTATTTATAGTAGCAGATGCAGCTTTTGTGTATAGCTGTCCTTCGGGGAGCAGTCTATTTATAATAGGAGATGTGGCTTTACACATAGTTGTCCTTCGAGGGAGTAGTCTATGTATAACTTAGAGGTCTAGATGTCCGTTTGGCATGAAGCATCTAGTTTTGTAGGAAGTTTGACTCAAGAATATCCCATAAGTGTATAATTGAGAACATGTTATTTTGATACTTTTAAGTCATGGACCAGACTAAAAAGGGGAAGGCATATTTAAGAGGAGGTGATGACCAAACCACGTGAGCTTGATTCTATTTTGAGATGCACGAAACAAAGTGTATGAGGTGGTTTTCAAGCTCAAGGGACGAGCGCAAGGTAGATAAGAAGTGATATAACACTAAATTCAACAGTAGAATGGTCGGATATGCAAGGCATTAAGGGGTTCAGGCTCGGGTTTACCATTAAGTGAAGCTAAACGATAAGTTCCTGATCCATAAGTATGAGTGATAATGTAGGGCCCAATCCAATTAGGAGAAAATTTTCCACGTTTGCTCTTTTCTAGTTTGGTTACATGCTGATTCTCTTTGAGGACAAGATCACCAACCTTAAAGGTACACTCATGAAGTCACTTATCATAAGCACGCTTGATGCATTTTTGATAGATTTGAAGGTGGTCAAGAGCTGTAAGACGACGCTCGTCAAGAAGCTCTAATTGGGCTAACCGCTCTTGGTGGAAGTCATCATTGGTGAGAATATCCTGAAGAGATATTCTTAGGGAGGGTATTTGTATTTTGAGAGGCAAGACAACCTCGGTACCATATACCAACGAAAATGGTGTGGCATTAGTGGAGGTACGAATGCTAGTCCGATAAGCCCAAAGGGCAAAGGGGATGTGATCAGGCCAATTGCTTCCAGAATCGTTAACAACTTTCATGAGGATTTTGGTTAGGGTTTTATTAGAAGATTCGGCTTGACCATTGGCTTGTGGATAGTAAGGTGATGAGAAGCTAAGTTTGATACCAAAGTTGTCACAAAGGTCTTGTAACAACTTATTTTTGAAAGATTTACCATTATCTGTTATCAGGTGATGAGGAACGCCAAAACGACAGATAATGTGATGGTTAATGAATTCTACGATTTTTTCTTTTTTGGTTGAAATGAGTGGAATGGCTTCCACCCATTTAGTGTAATATTTGGTTGCTGTGATTATCCAATGGTGACGTTGTGAAGAGGGTGGGTGAATCTCACCAATAAGGTCTAAACCCCATTGTGAGAAAGGCCAAAGATCTCATGCAACCTGTAGCGGATGGCTAGGAGTATGTTGAAGGTTGGCATGTTTTTGACACATAATACAACACTTAACATATTCGTAGCAGTCATTATTAAGAGTAGGCCAATAATAACCTAGGTGAAGGATTCATTTGGCCACGACAAGGCCACTAAAATGTCCACCACAAATACCGTCGTGGACTTGTTGGATGGTATAGGTGACCTCCGCGCTGGTTAGACATCGAAGGAGGATGCCATCAAAGCCACGTTTATAAAGGAGTCCCCCCATGATGACATAACGAGAAACAATTTTAAGAAAAGTGCGTTTGCCGTTACTAGTAAGGTCAGGTGGGAGAACAGAGGTTGTAAGATAGTCGTGAAATTGGTGATACCAGGTATCCTGCGAATTAGCAGACACATTATTTATCATACAAACAATCTGGGGTTGAGTAAGATGGGGCAAAGAGTTGTTGGACCAAGGCGAAAATGTCGAGTCGGTTGGTGAGGCGGAATTTGTGAGGCTAAGCAAGCCATAGTATCCGAAATTTTTAGTGGAGCGGGAATGGTTTGGATAGAATAATGAGTAAATAAGGTCAAAAGTGAATCCACGTAATGTTTGTACTTTTGAAGTTCCTCATTTTTACATTGGTAGATGCCCATAACTTGATTGAATACCAATTGAGAGTCACCGAAAACATTGATAGATTTGACACCTAAGTGTAACGTAACCGAGACCCAAAACAAGGGCCTCGTATTCCATTTATTATTTAGGCACGTTGAATATAAGAGTCATCCGCACCAAGGTAAGTGAGGATGGAGTCGTCATCATGGCACTCAACAATATTAATGGAAGGTGAATCCTCTTGATCATGTCGGATACGAGAGGGAAGAGAAGATGGGTCCTCATTATCTCGTTGATAAGTGAGAGGACCCGGGAAGATAGCGTTTATAAAAAAGTTAGGAGGGATAGATTCGGTGGTCTATCAACTCGTGGGTGATGATGGCAAAATGGGTGATGATGGTTCAGAAGGGTTGACTTTGTCGTCTTCCCGGATACAACTGACACGAGGTTTCTCCGGTGTAAGTGTTTCAGGAAATCCAAGACCACTACGATCTTTGTGTTTGCGTGTAGTCACGGGAATGATTGTATGTCGGCCTTGTTCATAAAGACCAAAACCAAAACCTTTCCAAGCACAATGAGTCAGGAAGGTGAGAGCGAAACGACGATTTGTCAGGTATTGAAAATCAGGATTGGAAGGGAACCACACCAAGGGGAGGTTCAGGGGTAACGGAGGATGCGTCGACACCCCCATATGTTAGGTTGGTGTGGCAATTAGGTGGCCCGTAGGAGATTACCTCCCCCACACGACGGTCGTAGGTAGGATGCGCATGTAACTGTCCGTACTCCTGTGGAGTATGGAAAGAGCTAACATTATATAGGCGATACTCCCCCAGTGTAAGGCATTGAAAAACATCTACTAAGGGGTCTGAGGTTGGGATGTTGTCTGCGGGAAAGGAAGTGGTATTTGCGACAGTGGTTTCATTGGTTGAAGGTGTAGGTGCGGTTGAGGTGGATGGTTGAGGTGTGGTTGAAGTGGATGGTTGGGTTGGATGAATGGGTGTCTTGACTGGTACAAGCACATCATTAGGGTGATATAACATATTGCAGGTTTTGAAGGGGGAGGATCAGCTTTTACGGTATAGGACTTCCCCTCGTACTCAAATTTTATGCATCTATGTAAGGTGGAGGGAACGCATCCCATAGCCCGGATCCAAGGGCGGCCTAACAACATATTGTATTGGAATTCACCCTCAAGGACATAGAAGAGTTCGGGTAAAGTATGTGGCCCTACACGAATGTTAAGGATCACGGTGCCTAAGGTAGAAGTAATAGCATCATTGAATGACCGCAACATGATGGGGTTGGCACACATGCAGCTAGAAGGGATATTCATTTGTTGGAAGGCTTTTGAAGAGATGATGTTTAGGCTAGCACCCCCGTCAATCATAACACGATGCACCCGAATGTCCCGGACATAAGCTGAGATGAAAAGAGCGGGGTCAGGATCTTCTGCACCAAAGTCAACAATTTCGTCTTCGGGCCGACGCGCGGCTTCTTTGTATAGAGACAAAGTGGTTGGGGGGATAGGTTGTTTGGCAAGTGAAGCAACGTGATTGGGTGTTAAAATGGAGGCAATGGGAAAGGTTTCGTTAGGTAAGACCTCTATCCCTTGAAGAATTTCAATGAGAGCTTGTCGATGAGATTCAGAGGTCTGAATGAGATCATACAGTGTCATTTTTACAGGTGATTGGTGAAGCTGTTTGATCATGGTTCGGTGGGCAACTCCATTAGAGACAGGGGTAGGCAAGTCCACGAATAACCACTTTAGGTGGTGGTGTGATCGGGATGGTGGATGGAGAAAGAGAGGCCGCAGGTGTGCTTTCTTTAGCTTTCCCATTGTTTTTCTACCCTCGAGTAGCAACACTAATCATGTTAATCTCGTGAAAATGAGAGGAGGAAGACGGTAGGGATAAGTCATGGTCTTCGAGCGGTGGGGTTGTAATAATGATAGATCTTGGTGAGGCGGGGATAGGTGGTATAGGAGAGGGGATTGAAGCTAAAGGTCTCTCCCTTCATAAGTTTTCTTTCTTAACCTTTCTATCTGAGAGAGGTGACTGCGAAGAATGGCTTTCAAAGCTTTGCATCCCTCTACATCATGTCTTGGTGTGCGGTGGTAAGCGCAGATTTTAGACTCATCATAACCTATAGGTCGAGGTTTAGATGGATCATAGGGTCTAAGTGGGGGTAGGGAAATGGTCGCATTCTCCACCAACATAGCAAGGATTTTGGCGTAAGACCCTTTGAGCGGGTCAAATTCAGAGGAAGATGAGGCTATTGACTGGGTAGGTTTCGGTAATGACTGGGTATGGTTGATTTGTATGGGTGGCGGTTTAGCCAAGGGGTTTTGATAATTGGATTTAACTAAACGTGGCTTCTTTGACGTAGAAGTTATGTTTAGCTGGTTAGATGATGAGGCCACCGATGATGTGGTATCAGGAAACAACCACGGAGAAAGAGAAGTGACAGCAAACAAATCCTTTGATGATGGAGTTTGTTTAGGGTTGATAGGTGGATAGGATACGTGGGGTGACGGTGTTGATACACCCATGGATCTCTGTATGGGTGCAGAAGGCATAGGTCGTTTTAAAGAAAATGCAGGAGGTATGATATATTGATGCAAGGTGGAGGGATGAGGTCCCAATATGGAAGGTAGGTGTGACGGTGATGGTTTTAGTTATGATAGAGGCATAGGTTGGGCTTGAGGAGATTGGGTCTGTCTCCTAAGTGGATGGACGACTTTACTTTTGGATAAATCTAACCGTTTATGTGGGTGTGTTAGGCCCAGGTATTGGTGAGGTCCCAGTGTAGGGGAAGGTTTGGTTAGGTCAATAGAGGTGGACGCGGTATTTGGTAGAGATGAGGGGGTGAAAATGAGGACATAGGCATTTTAAGCTTCGTAAACACTTCGGGTATATGGTAGAGGTGTCACGGATCGGTCATCTGCATTTGAGTAGAATATGTTGTACTCAAACGTTCCCATAGGACTCGTCTATCTTCGAGGGATGACAATCCTCATGTGTGAATAGGAACTTTGTATGGTAGAAAGGTGGGTTGTGATTCCGGTCCACTGTGGGTGTAATACAGGGGGTAAATGAGGCATTGTATCCATGGGCGTTAAGAGGTCAACCTGGTCACTGAAAAGATTTAGGTGATGAAGAACTAATAGGTAGGAGGGCATGTTTGAGAGGATCTGTCACGATTAAAGAATTTGGTGATGCCGGTTCAAGGGGTTTCTAGTCTAAGGATGACAAAAGAAGTGGCAAGCCTTCCTCTTGTGCAGCAAGAGTGGTAGAAGGAGATGTTTGGGAAATAGATAAGTTAGATAACATCCACTCACAGTCTTGCAAGGATGTGGTGTAAGAAGGCTCATCTGTGAGAAGAGAACTCTAGGTGGTTAATTACTTTATGGGGAAAGGAACGACAAGGATTTCATCTTGTCTTAATGGTGGTGAAGGGGGTTCGGGTCCCTGCGTTAGTGAAGGGGCTTGATTCAGAATTTTCTCGATAGAGGCTTTTGGTTGGGAGTCAAAGACTGCATGGATTTCATGAACACTCTCCTCGGCTAAGATATCTTGGTTTATGTTACTGTTAGAAGAGTGATTTGGGAATGGTTTGTTGAAAATTTTCAAATTCTGGTTAATAGGGACGTTAGGATTATCGAGGGCTATATCCCCTGCATCAACCATTTCCTGCACTATGTTTTTCAACATCTTGCAGTTTTCATGACTGTGTCCCTTCACGCGGTGGAAGTTACATAAGTCATTTTCTTTGTACCAAGAAGGTATAGTGCGGGTGGAATCAAACCCGGAGTGAGGTTTAACAGGAGGTAAGGTAATAGCTCCCACTTTAAGCAATTTTTCCAATATCACACCATAAGTTTCTCCCAAGGGAGTGTAATTGATGGGCTCGGCTTTATACTTATAGGTGGTTTTTGGCGGGTATTAGACGTGGTTAGGATTTGACCATCACCGCGTGTACAGCTCCTTTTGATTTTGAAGTAGTCGATGTGTGAGGATTGGTGGTGTTAGGTTTGTTGGTGGAGTCTTGGGTTCGGAAATTGGGGTTTTTGTTGCGCAACCGCAATTTCTCTTCCTCTAAGGCTCAAATCTCTAGTTTTCGAGCCATAGTAAAGGCCTCATCGAATGTGCGGAAAGTTTGAATTTGGAGGGTAGGAGAAATGTGCTTAGCGCAGGCCCGCGTAAAGAGTTCGATAAGTTCGGCCTGAGGCAAGGCATACGTAAGTTGGTTGATAAGGCCCCGCCATCATCCAACAAAATCTGCGATAGATTCGTCTTCAAATTGTCGGATAGCATAGAGGTCGGTGATAGATACTTTCTTGGCAATGTTAATGGAGAAATGATCCAAGAAAGATTGGGCTAATTGGTTAAAAGAGAAGATTGAGTGTTGGGTTAAAGCACTGTACCACTCCAAGGCGGGTCCTGATAAGGACATGGGAAAGGTGCGGAGTAGTAAGGCATCGTCATGAGCAATTAGATAGCAGGCATGTCTAAATGATCGCAAGTGTTGTTGAGGATCCTCCTTACTATTAAAACGAGTAAATTTTGGTAATTCCCATTGAGGAGGATATGAATGAAGGGGGACAGAAGGGTGGATAGGCTCCCGACAAACTTGCTCATATGTCAGGGCGCTACGGCTTCCTGAAACAGAAGCCTCTAGATTTTGCATCTTGTCCATCATTTGTTTGATTAAATCAGTAGTTGGATGAGATGATGGTGCGGTTGCCGTAAATGGAGGAGGATTGGGCCAAGGGCCACCATTAGACAATGGTGGGGTTGAATGTTGATAAGGTATTGAGGATGAATATGTTGAGGCAACCTGAATAGGGATGTCCTATATAAGATGTTGAAGTCACCGGGTACGTGTGTGGAAATGAAAAGGTAGGCGGAGCTTGAGAAGGGAAGCTTGTGTGGATAGGTGGCAGAGAGCAAGTTATGAAAGGAGCAGTCTGCGAGAAAGATGAGGTAGGAGCAGTCAGCGGTAATGATATGTTGGGCCCTAGATTAACCAAAGGAAAGCCAATCTGTGTCGTATGAACCCCCGAAACCATTGAGTTTGGAGACAGGGCTAAGGATGCAGAAAGTAAAGCGGAGTTATCAGGTGGAGGAGCTAAATGATCAGCTATACTAATAGGCATGCCAACAAGGAGTTGACCATTGGGTGTACGGTCAGGGGCATGAGACAAATAGTATTGTATAGCGCTAGGATTAGCGTCCAAAAATTTCACAAATTCCTTATCTCCTACAGGGATTTTGGGAACCTCGCTGGTGTCCGTAGGATTCCCCACAGGATGTGAAGGGGGTGATTCAGGAAAAGGCACGGAGCAGGCATGTGAAACCATGGCTGCAGCTTGTTTCCGAGTGATAACAACCATGGACAAAAGTACACAGTAGGGATGTAATCTATCAAGAACAGAAGCTTAGCAACAAAATGTTGGAATTGGTGGGTTGCTGGTTTTGGGAACTGTGAAAGACAGTAACCGATATCGGTCAGGTAACCGATGTCGGTTATACTATAGCCGACGTCGGTAGGTTAACCGATGTCGGTAGAATAGGACTGGTGTAAGAATCTATAGGAAGTTGCTGATTTGGGGTTAACAGTGCTTATTATACCTCTCAAGCTGTTCTGAAGTGATCACAGAAAACAGTGTATGACAGAAAAACAGAACCACAAACAAGCAAGATGCACAAGCAAATTAACAGACTAACCCTAGGATTAGTTTTAATCACTTTGGGCTTATGCCTTAGACGCAAGATGATGTCAATCCTAAACAAAAGACTTAGGGGAAATGTCAAGTTTGTTTTGGCTTATAAGGTTACCTCAATTGGGCGAAGGAATACCGCGGAAAAGGGGGGATGTTTTGAGCTGTTGTGTTAATTATGATGTGATTCGGTATGTGTTGTGCAGTGAAAGTAAGATTAATTTCTTGTCAATACCATGGATATCACCCCCACGTGTACGACCTATTACTTAATCTATGTTCACTAGAATTGAAAACAACAAGCAAGAATGTGATGCAAGTGTTTTAAACCCAAATCAAAAATGATATTCGATGAAGCAAAGAAGATGACTTTCACTAATGCAAAGATGTGAAAGCAAGACAAATTATTTTACCACAGATAACAAAATATCTTATGAATATTTAGAAGAAGAAAATAGCAAGTATGCTCCCTATATGAAAGCAAGCAAGAAATGAAAGAAACCCAGAATGGGTCCCACCGGGCGTGCCAAAATGTTTCGCACAGAAATGCTTCCGTTCCTGGAATAGAGTTACTTCTATCCTTTCATTTCTTTGAGAAACAGATAAGGGTTAGGGCTAGGAGGAATACCTGTTGAATGTTGAGAGGGTGTCCGCGTACCGTAGAGAGATCGATCATTGATTGCGAAGAACTGCTTTTTGTCTGGGAAGGACTACCTGCAAATAAGAATACAAGACCACTAGATTCTAATTAGATAACAAGTGAGGGAACTGCCTTGGGCCCAAGAAATATGAGACTTCCTTTCGAAGGTGGTCAATTCCCCAGCTAATATGAATTAACAAAAATTATAATAGATAAGCTATTGTCCAATTACAATTTATTTACCTTGTTAAAATAATAGAGAAAAGGCTGGTCTTGGTTTTGAATCGCAGTGACCGATGTCGGTCCACACTGCACGTCTGATTCTTGATAATAACCGATATCGGTAGGGGCAGTGATTTAGGGGCTTTGGTGAAGGTTGGCTATAAGATGGCTATATGATAGCTATGGTGTTTATAAGGCTGGTAAATGATTGGGGATAGGTAATGAGGTGATGGAGAAGACTCAGAGAGTATGGGGGCTATTCTTGGGGCAATGTAGGGGTAGAGGAATGAAAGTTAGATGGAGAGTGTTACTGGTAGTGGATCTGGGAGTAGACTTGTAATTACTGTGATTCAGAAGTCCAAGAAATATTATTAAAATAACGTACAAGACAGTACTTACTAGTTCCTGATGAAGATGCAGGTTCAAGGACTGTGATGACGAAGGCAGGGTTCAGGCAGGATGATCTGACAATCCAAGATGAGCTATCTTCTCTCCCAATGCTTGGATGAGTGTCACTGGGCTCTGGTTATTCAGTTGCAGTCTCGGACTTGATGTCCTTCTCTGCAAACTCCTCTCTTTTCTTCACTTGTCTCTGCTCGGCCAAGTGAAATCCTGATTCTTTCAATGACCTCTGATTCGGATCAATGAAAATCCCACCCCTTGTTTTTGGTTGGGGGAGGTCATTTACAGGGAACCGATGGCGGTTACGTAACCGACGGCGGTCGAGTAGGAACCGATGTTGGTTAAGTCAAAGTGGGCTATTTTTAGTAAAATAGCCAACTTTCCCTCCTTTTCTCCCGAGGGATTAGTTGTGGGCTTGGTCAAGTCATTATGAGGTTGGTTTTGGGTGCGGGTGAGGAGTCATTAGTCATGGGTGTGGATGTAGACCAAGTTATAGGTCTTAATTAGGTTAGTTTAGGGTTAGGACTAGGTCATGATGAGGTGGCAAAATGAGGTGGCAGGTTTGGAGATGTGGATTTATTAATTATAAGGTAATTAATAAATAATTGTGTAAGGTTTAGGTGATGAGGCTAGGTTGGAAATAAGATGCGGGGCACATGGGGGTCGTAAGACACAAATTTGGTGTCTACACACCATATTGGATTTTGAAAGCATTCTTCATTTCTAACCAAGAATCTATGGAGTTTATAGGTAGAAAATTATAATATTCCACGACATCTTATTCCAATGCATGTAATAATAAATTTATATAAACATATTTATGTTGTACTTCATATTCATCCATTATATTTTG
Organism: Taxus wallichiana var. yunnanensis; assembly: GCA_018340775.1. Classification (NCBI taxonomy): domain Eukaryota; kingdom Viridiplantae; phylum Streptophyta; class Pinopsida; order Cupressales; family Taxaceae; genus Taxus; species Taxus wallichiana. Next base: position 469,992,850 of record CM031236.1, on the reverse strand, counting down.
AAAAAATATAAGATGTTGATCTCCACTTATGGCATTATTTCCTTGAAACTTGGAAAACCTCATCCTAATTTCATGTGGTACTTCATTTGGATAACCTTCCATGCTATTAAAATCAATAGGTGTATATGTGTTAACTCTAAAAGGTTCTCTAGGAGGGGGAGAAACCATGTTATTTGGTGGAGGTATTTCAAAAGGACGGTTGAAATAGTGGGGAAATGGAGGTCTTTGAGGTAGAGGAGTATGATTCAAAAATGGAACTATCTTGGGGACTCTGTTTCACAAAACACTTTGTTCTTATGAGTCAACACATAAGGAAGATGTGGAATACCTTATTACTTATAAATGTTAAATCTTATTGAAGCAAGGTATGAAAATATTCTTGTGGACTACCTAAATAAGAGCTATCGGTGTCTGCTAGACCAATCTTCCACCAAAGGTGGATCAAATTTAGTAGGTTGAACAACCTTTTCTTCTATTTTTTGACCACCCACTAGTTTCCAAATATGCTTCCTTCTTGATTGTGTATTCTCTAGCTCAGAGAGTAAGCTTCTAGTTGGATCGAATTGAAGAATTATATTATTCCTTCCGATTGCAAAGGGAGAGTTAATGAATAAGGTGGATAAAAATAAGAATTTGGTATTGGTCTAACCCAACTATTCTTTGAAAGACGAAGCCACCACTAAGGCCTTGCACCTTAGATATTGTAGATTGAATCAATTTTTTTTGAAATTATGAATTCACAAACTAGTAGGTAAAGTTTCAGAGATATTTGTGAATTTTGTAATACATCTAGTTACCAATCGCTTAGTATAATCATAACGGCTCAAGCTTAATGGAAAGCTTGTTTATATTGGAAATTTTGGACAATACTTTGCAAATTGGACTATAGTTATCAAATTTCAACAAAGATCTATACGGTATGCATTCGAACCTTACCCGAGTAAAGTGTCCCTAAAAATGGTGCCAAAAGTGTGTAGGTCCTCAAATCTACACCCCTTATTGGCTTGAAAACAATTTCCTTTAAGGAAGCAAAGTGGGGAATTAGCTTGGAATGGTGGTAGACCGGGTGGTATATCATTTTTAGCCAGGATGGGTCTAGAAATTTGATCAAGGATCAATATTTGGGATGATTGAGGGAAAATATAGAGGAGATGGCCTCTTCCTGCTACTTTTGGTCCTACCTTGAACCAGGGTGAGAGGACCCGAGGTGTAACTTGAGTGGGAGAGGGGGAGATGGGATCTTTGTTCCCTCAATTTATTTCTAAAAATGGTGGGTCAATCTGGGATAAACATGGCCAATGGACACAACAATCACTCTCACGAGTTGTCACAAAATATGTTATGTATGTTTACTTTTCTAGACATATATTTACTAAAGACAATGGGATTTAATTGCTCTTGCATTCTCTAGATGGTAGAATTTATAGCTAAGGGGAAGTCTCAGTGATATTTAAAGACGAGAAACAACATCAATGAATGGTAGATAAAATGGGGTAGGATTACTTATGTAATTTTTAAATGAGGGGGATTATAGGTAGACATATTCCTTGCAGTCAAACATTTAACACTTAGAGCAACCTGTAATTTAGGAAAAGCATAGAGAATTGAATTAACCAGTCATAGTTTCTACAAAGGTAGATTTACATTCATTGATCCTCAACATATGTAAATATTTGAAAAAATCTTTAAAATAATTGACATAAGAACTCATGTAAGCATTATAATAAAGTATTTATTGTTTCATCCCTTGTATGCCTAAGATACACTCAAAGGCTAACAAAAATCTATCGATGCAAAATGGTTAGAATAAGAATTTTACAATTAAATATAATATTGTAAAGTAAATGCTTACAACATAATATCAAACTAATGACCAAATCATAACCATTAAGGACATATCTAGTGTATGACAGAGAGAAACAATAAACATAAGATTGCAACAAAAATATAACTCATTAATGGAAAATTCCAAACACAGAACCCAAAAGACAAAATTTAAACTCAAAAAGGACATATTTCATTCAAATCTTAGAATTTCTTAGCAAGGGAACATCAATTGAATGCTCTCAAATCTTGTCAATGGATGTACATTGCAACCACCTTGACATGGAAGTTTTGGAAAATGAGATCAATACACATTTCACAAAGGAAACATGTAATACTTACAATTGAATAATTCTACCTTCTTTCATAAATAGAAAAAAAAACTAACCTTTTGTATGAGGACAAGCCCTCATACTTTATACAATTTTGGTGAATTATTTTAATTCAAATTTCCCCCAAAACCTTAAATGAACCATCCAAATATGAAAATATACTTGAGGACTATCTGAATCGGAGTCATCAATTATGTTGATGAGGGTCGTCAATCCTCGCCATTAATAATGTCAATATGGGTTAGTGTCCGATGGCTGTATGCATTAAGAGAAGAAAATCTTAGAAATAATTTTTTTAAACACAAACCAAACTTGCATAAAATAAATCAAACTTGTAGAAATTGAAAGCCACACTTGCAGAAATAAAGGCACACTTGCAGAAATAAAGTTTTCATAAAATAAATCACACTTGCATGAAGGAAATAAAAATTGTAGGAATTTAAACATAGTTTCATGAATTGAAATTGCTTGAATTGAAAATAAACATAATTAAACGAAACACCTGCAGTTCACAACAAATTGAATTTTCACAATACAAAAATAAAAATAATACAACAAAATGAATTACAGACAAATGAATAAACATAAACATAAATACATAGATCCATCTTCCTTGAAATGAGTGGCCAACTCATTTCTTGGAAGAGGATTTAAATCATACTTTCGATTTTAAAACTACATAATATTTGAGAGGAAAGAACATATCTTTATTTCTTGGGAGAAAGAAAATACATATCTCAGTGTGGAAGGTTGCATTTATAATTCATGCATCCAACCAACTCCTTATTTTAGGAAATACAATATGATCTTATCTTTATTCCAATCCTAACAACTAAGATCTCCATCTCCACAAAATATGGAGAGAGATATATTATTGAAGTCAAATCTTATCTTGCTTATTTTAGGAAGATTTGCTCCCAAATCTTCTCCTTGCTTTTTGGTAACAAGAATCATAATGATTTTATTATTATACATTATTGGAAGGAGGTTTTTCCTCAAAATATGATTTTGACCAAATACCTTTCCCATATTTTCCATTTGACTTTGTTGTTTTTGATTGTGGAACTTTTGATGCTTGTCTGATACGCTTTTCCTCGGACTACAGTTCACTAAAAGTTAGATTTCTCTTGATTGGTAAAACCTATAGAAAATATGAATGAGGTTTTTGTTAAACACATTTCTATGAACAAAAACCTCTCTCAAATTTTTCATTTGAATTTTTGTTTCTGTTTATGGAACTTTTAGTGCTCGTATGATACATGTTTCCTCGAACTACAGCTCACTAAAAGTTAGATCTCTCTTCATTGGTAAAACCTGTAATAAATATGAATGATTTTTTGTTAAACACATTTCTATGAACAAAAACCTCTCTCATATTTTCCATTTGACTTTTCTATTTTTGTTTATGGAACTTTTAGTGCTCGATTTGATACACTTTTCCTCATACCGTAGCTCTTTAAAAGTTAGATTTCTCTTCATTGGTAAAACCTGTAGAAAATATGAATGAGGTTTTTGTTAAAAACATTTATATGAATAAAAACCTCTCTCATATTTCCCATTGGAATCTCTGAGTTTTCACAATCCCTCAAAAACTGTCATTCCGTTGATGCAAGTTCCAAAACTAAAGCTATCATTCCTTTTATGCAAGTTCCGAACTAAATCTGCAAGTTCTAGAACTAAATCTGATTTGTCCACAAATTAAAAGTTCCAGAACTAACTTTCATTCAATTGATACAAGTTCTAGAACTAAATTTGTGAGTTCCAGAACTAAACCTGCAAGTTCCGGAACTAAACTTATAAGTTCGGAACTAACTCTGTGAGTTTCGCAGCTAACTTAAAACAACTATAAATTTTTCATGCAACCTCAGATTGAGATGATTCTTTGTTTGAACTTGTATAATTTTTTAAGAGGAATCTAAATATGAAATTAGATTTGATTTTAAATGTACTATTCATGATCAATTCCACTTTTCCCAATACTAGCATTATCTTTCCTTTATGGCCTACATACACAAGACTTTGCATCTTTTCCCAAATAATCAATAGGATTAGTCAAAAAATAGATAACAAAATATTTCTAAAGAATGAACAAGATATATATCCTATATTCTATCTTAAGAAAACTATAAGTTCATAGATTACATTTAAATCCACTTTCAAAGGTAACTTGGAAGGACAAAATAATGGTAATTTATGGCCAATTTATGGCCTCATCATATGCTAGAGTAATCTTCCACCAAAGGAGGATCAAATTCAAAAGTTTGAACAATATTTTATTCTGACTTTTGATCACCCACTAGTTTCAATATGTTTCCTTCTTGACTATGTATTCTTCACTCTTTGGGAGTAATCTTCTGGTGGGATCAAATTTGAAAAAGGATCTTTGTCCTTCTAGCTTTGTAAAGGGGAGAGTTAATCAACAAGGTGTAAAATATTTGCACTAGTATAACCCAAATTTTATTTGAAATTCGAGCCACCACTAAGGCCTTACACCTTATATGTATAGATTAACTCAAAAATCTCTTGAAAGGATATCTTCACAAACTGGGAGGTTAAGCTTTGCATATCTTTATGAATTTTCCCACATTTTTGGTTGTCAACTTCTAGTATACTCAAATAAGTACAAGTTTTATGGAAATCTTGTTTATAATGAGAAAATTTTGGATAATACTTTTAGAATGGTTTGTATTTGCCTAATTTTGGAAAAGCTCTATAAAGGTATGTATTTTGAACCTTTCCCTGGGGTAAAGAAGTCCTCGATAATGGCACCAAAAGAGTGTTATGGTACTTCACACTCTAAAAGCCAAAAACCTATCAAATTACATCAAGAAGTCACCGGAAATGGCGCCGAGAAGAGTGTTGGGGGAATTCACACTCTAAAAGCCAAAATACCTATCAACATACATTAGGAAGTCCCTAGAAACGATGTCATAAGAGTGTTGGGGAATTTTCACTCTTAATCATCAAGTCCATGGAAATGGCGCTAGAAGTGTGTTGGTCCTCAAATATACACCCCCGATGGCTTGACATCGTTCTCTTAGGAAGCGGGAATTCTTGGATGGTGGTAGGAAAAGTTACTTTTTCCTTGGGATCAAGACTTGAGGTAATTGAGGGCACATAAAAAGGGGATAATATGAATAAAGCAAGGAAAATAAATCCTACACTAACACCTCGCTATAAGCACAACTTAGGTGGGAAATGAAAAAATAAAGTGGTTCCCAGTAATAAGGTATGGAAAGGTACCCATATACAATGCAATCTCTAATAAGATAGATTAAAAGAAGAAAACCTAGTGGGAAAAACTTCCCCCAAAAGAGATACACAAAGAATTGAAAAGGATATAAGGCCCCCCTAAAGATGATGAAGCTTCTGATGTAGACCACACCCCAAGAAGATCTCGTAGATGAATGAAATTTCTCTTAGTGAAAAGTTTGGTGAAGATGTCAGCAACCTGCTCTAAAGAATGACAGAATATAAAATCAATGGCCTACTCATGAATGAGATCCCAAATGAAGTGCATGTGAATCTCAATGTCTTTGGTCCTCTGATGAAGAACTAGATTCTTGTATATCTGAATGGTGCTCTAGTTATCACAAAATATGAATGTAGGCTTCTTGATCTAGATACCAATCTCAGAAAGAATCCCCTGAATCCAAATAGCCTCAATATCTTTGCTAACAACTCTCCTATACTATGCCTCTGTGGATGATAGAACAATAGCATTCTACTTCTTTCTCAACTAACTAATAGCACGTAACCCAATGAGAAACTCAGTAACTGAAGGGGGATGGAATATGTGTGGTATATAGACAGGACTAGTTAGGTAGTCTGATGTCTTCGACACGCACTAGTGGAATTTACGAATCTAAGGCAAAGAAGGCCCTTCTAACTGGACCGGTGTGATAGATCGATCGGCAAGGATGACTACTCGAAGGCTCCAATCAATATCGAGCTCTGGCGTGATTCGATCTATGGGTTGTGGAATACGTGGGAAATGACCTGGGATAGTTTCGTGTATGTCTCCAGATAAGGTCATATGGTGGATGGTGGAAACAATTGACTCTATGGATGATTCTCTGGCCTAGTCCAGAATTCTCTAGCTTTGTTAGCCGCTATATCTAGTAAGGACAATTGTTCGATGATAATAGGTGGAAGTGGAGTAGACTGAAATACTAGTGTGCGTAGGCCAGTGTCTATATCTAATTCTCTTATGGATTCGTTGGGTTGCGGGATCTGTGGGTCACAACCATAGGTTCGTGGTTGTTGTGGACCAGCTATGGTCATGCGTGGAGTCAAGTCCTGATCCCTAGTATCCAATAATCATACGCTTTCTCACTTCTATGTTTAGAATCAACAGTTGTGCGATCTTCTCAGAATACCTCACAGGCGTTCTTGCAACCTGGATTCTTAGGCCGGTATCTATGTCTGTGAGGGTGTCTCCTGCGTCTGGTTGTGGAACTAAAGGGTCACACCCGAATGTTTGTTCTCTTTCAAACCCTTCTACAGTCATGTAGATGTTTTTCTAGGGTAGTCTGTAGTTTGGCTGATTTGACCAAAACGTATGTGCTTGGTCGTCTTCTATGTTTAATCCTCTTAACTGAGATCTGATCTGCTGGAAGTCTGTTGTTGTTTGGAAGACTTGGATTCTAAGATTCTGGTCAATATCAGTTATTGCTGTTATGAGATTGGGCTGAGGCACGATTGGCTCGAAAACGTATTCTCTGGGCTCCCTAGGTCCCGTAATTGTCATACAAACGCAATAATATAAACAAACTGTAATAAAGTGAACTCTAAGTATACGAAATATATTTAAGCATATATGACTTCTTTTTGTATTTTTTGATGATTTATAAGAATTTAAGAAGGCAACTATTTAAAATATTTAGAATTGACAACTAAACTAATAATTTAAAACAAACAAAATAGCCGAGTGTAGCTATTTGTCTGTATGCAATTTGTATATCTATTCTAAACAATGAAATAACTAATCTATTTGCAAGATTCTCGATCCTACCTCAGAAGTGAGGAGTGAATCATAGTTTCTCAGAAACTATCAATCCCCACAGCTTCCCTGGCAATATCGAGAATAGAATTTACTGAAATAAAGTGATTAACTACTCTATTTGATATGATTCTAACTAGAACTTTGAAAGCTAGAACCTGGATTCCGCAGAACAGTGGCGAATCCGATGGTGTGTGTGTGATCTTGTCCCCTCAGTATGATCTCTTCGTTCTTTGTGCTCACGTAGATCCAGAAAAGCGTGTAATGCTTGCATCAACAGGAGTAGGTGTTGGAACAAGGGACAACCTTTAGAATACAGACTGAATAGAATGCGAATAGGAGAGGGATAGCGCAAGAGTACAGAGCTTGGCTTATGCAGTTCCTAGCGGGATCTATTGCGAATCATGCAACATAATGCGTCCAGAACCTGAAACTATCCTGTTTGAGGAGCAAAACCTGCAACTTTAATGGCTTCCTAAGCTATTCTACTTCTAATGGATTAGATAGAACAACAACACTGTTTGCACAAGCTGGATATGTGGCTTACCAATAGCTGGACAATGCTAACTAAGCATGCAAAGAATTAAAACTATGGCTTCTAAACAGAATAACAGACTAAGCTATGAAAAAGAGAGCATGAAAGTGAAATCAGGGGCAGACCTGGTTGGATAAAACAACAACACTTTGATTGTACAAGCTCTTATTTGTTTGAGCACTCTAATAGCTAAATCTAATGCCATGCATTTATTTATAGGAATTCAATCACCCAAAGATCAAAACCAAACTGAACTCCTAAACAATAAACAAAGGAAAAACACTATTCCAGGGGACCAAAAACATAAATGCAAGCTTAAGTCGGCAAGGAAAGCTGGTGAAACGTTGATATTTCACGCGAGTCACGTCAAAAGAATGTTCTGGAAAACGCGTAAAGGACCGCCGCCCTGCTCAGGGCAGGGCGGTTCTGAGACAGGACTGCCGCCTGCTCTGTTGCGATTCTGACCGCCGCCCAATCAGGGCGGTGGTTTCATTACTAAAGAGAAAAGGGGCAAGAAAAGAGGGGAAAAGGGGAAAACAAAGCACGCGGGGGCTAAGCGGGGTATGCGGGATGTTAACGCATATTCGGAGAGCTTTTCCGGACCCCGAACACCTTGCGAAGAGACCTGTATCATCATTGGGGCACTTATTACGCTGTTCCGCAGTACAGTACCTTGCAATTTTGGGTACGTACATATTGCCCCCTCGGAGAAGCATTTTAGCCATGAAGAGGCATAAAACGGTGGGTCCGAGTATGGCAGTCCCGAAATGGGAAGTTAGAAGTTATACCTTACACGTCCGTGTGTTGAAATTACGCCATCCAAAATTCCCGCTATCTGCAAAACGAAAGGAGAACTCAAGTGCAGATAGATACAATAATTTGGAAAATAAACGCTAAAATAATAGGGAATGAGAACGTACCATTCGCGCGGGGATAGGGACTTACCTCCATCAGCGCTCCAAACCTGCGAAAAGTCTTTTAAAACGAATCGGGTGCTATATATATATGAAAGTGGGCCCATTTTCCTATTCATTTGCACGAGTTGAATTGGTTGTTTTTGAGCTCTGGGACCCACGGCGACGGTTTCTTGCGTGAGTATAGTCAAAACGTCCGCAGCGAGATCGTGATCATGCCTCCACGCGCGGAACACCACCTGCTAGATCACAGGTTGGTTTTCTTCAATTTTGTGTTTTTCCCCCTTTAAATTTGAAATGCTAAATTTGTTGTAATGGGGGGGTTATTTTTGAAAATATTAGGTTCAAAAGGTCCACCTAGGGGGCGCCTACTGGGTAGGCTCCATTTTTAGGTCAAATGGTCATTTTTTTGCTTGTTTTAGGCTTTTTAAGATTAAAAACCCGCGTGGGTTTTCGGACCACGACCGCCGCCCGCGGTCAGGCGGTTACACGGTGGTTACCGCCGCCCTACTTGTCGGGCGGCGGTACCTGACCGCCGCCTTTAAGGCGGCGGTTACAAAACCGCCTCCCTGCTCAGGGCGGCGGTTCTGCACAGAATGCAAAAGAACTTATATTTGAGATTGTGTTTGTATTTTTTTGCACTTCTACGCATTTTTATGACCTTCTTGGTATTGTTCAGATATTAACTTGCTCTGTTTTGTGTGTTTTTGGGTGTATGCAGGCGAGAGAGGAGTATATTAGATGGAGTAGAGAGAGAGAGTGTGATTGGCTCTCAGGAGTACTGGATGCCCTCTCGCAGGACGAGGAGGACACACTTCAGAGGGCTGGTATACTGCGTATATCGCGTGTGCCTCATGTTGCACCATCTAGTCACATCCTTTGTGACTTATTCTCTTATTGGGATGCAGATCGGAACACCTTCCGACTGCCAGGGGTCCGTGGTGAGTGGACCATCACACTCGAGGATGTCTACCATATTTTGGGGGTCCCGATCATCGGGAGGAGACTTACATTAGAGACAACAGGCTCACAGGCATAGATTGCACAGTGGGCAGCATATATGGGAGATGCAGTTATCTCCACGGGGTCGAAGAAGGGAGTGAGAGTTCGATCCATTCCTTCTTTGCCTATCCCCGTACTTCGACAGGCCGTCATGGGGATCCTTGCCTCGAGACTGATCGGGGACAAGGGAGGGGATACATTGTTATACTGCTGGGCCCCCATCATTGCACGCAGATAGAGGGGCACGGCCGGATATATGCCTGGGGTGCAGATATTTTGGGGACCACCTACCATGATTTATACAGGGTGGTCCGTTTACAGGGACAGTCATTGAGCCACCCGACTTTAGTCATGAGTTGGGTGTATGAGCGTTTTATCCCTTATGGCAGAGGCGTGGAGGTGGCAGATCCTGGGGCTGTGAGGGCAGCCAGATGGATAGATATGTCGGTGCTTAGAGCACCTCACCAGCCAGTTGCCTCCCTTACTACTGCAGACATGGAGGCGACACCGTACCGGCTTATGGCCGGCATATGGGGAGAGGAGACTCTTACCTTGATCTCTTGCTCCACCACAGGGCAGCTCATTGATCGAGTGGGACGAGTGGAGGTGCATCCTTTTGGCAGAGTTCCTCAGCAGTTTGGCCTACCATATATGGGCATGCTTCCCCCAGTGGCGCCAGTTTACAGATCAGTTCGCGAGGCCAGAGGGGGGCCTAGAGGCCGTGGTTGGACAGTGATCACTCCTGGCATTCCCATTGCAGCCAGGAGGATAGTTCGTGCTAGAGGGAGAGCTGGTGCACCTCGGGCACCTTTACTTCAGATTGCTGCGGGTCCTGCTCATAGTAGCGATGACCCCATAGATATTGACTCCGACTCTGAGGAGCTTACAGAGGGAGGGTCGGAGGAGCAGACTGATGACAGTGATCCTGAGTGGCATGACACTCAGGACATTATGCAGGCAGAGAGGGCTGAGCAGAGCGCAGAGAAGGACACTCTAGTTTCAGAGGAGCCACTCTCTCAGGGCCATGGTGGAGAGGATGAGTCAGTTGCAGGGTGACATGTTGCCCCTGCCACAGGAGCAGCCCCTCAGTCGGCAGTGGCATCCGCGGCAGGTGCCGGTCCCAGCGACCCATCTTGGAGGCCCGGTGATCCGAGTAAGTTATCCTTTCTTCCTTCTTTAACGTTTGTTTAATTTAGGATTTGTTTTAATTGCTATCTCTCCTTGTGTTTTTATCTTGTATCTTTTAGCCTCTTGCTTGGTTTCTGATTCATTTTTTCTTCTTTGTTTGCAGAGACTGTTGACGAGTGGCGGGATCTGATCCGCAGGGTATGTACCGATTCCCTGATGATCCCCATGGATAGGACTCGCGCGGAGCTATCCGTAGACACCGGGAGCCCTCAGCAGCTGGTAGACATACCGATGTCTTCGCTCCCATTTGGCACGTGGCCAGGATGGTGTCGACCCTGCGCACAGAGTTAGCGGGCTACAGGATGGCTGAGCGCCTTATGAGGAGCCATTCTCGTGGTGAGACCGCGGCTGCCCCTCGGGACCCTGAGCCCTCCGTACATTCAGAGCACCGGCGTAGCCGAGTCCTAGGCGAGGGCGTGCACCTTCGGAGGGGTCGCGTAGGGGTTGAGAGGCCATTTGGCCCTTGTGTATTTTGTACTATTGTGTATCACGGGCTCTTTGAGCATTTTGACCATGCCTAGTGCATGATGGCATTGTATATAAACATTGATTATTTATATATATGCATTTGTCTTTGAATCAAAAGCTTGTCACTCATGTTTTCCCTTTCTATTTCCAGCTTCTTTGTGTATACTACGATGTATGTTTGTATGCTTTTTAGAATGTATGCAATGGTGAACAAATGATGTAAATGCTTGTTTTCTTTTTGTGTTTCATGATGCTGATACATGATAATGTAGATATATTGTGATTTTGAATCTTAGCTTCTGTGAGCAATATGGATACCTCATGTTTGTTTTGGCAAAGTGATGAAAATAACCAGTATGATGAACAGATTAACTTGCCCCACTCCTAACTCCACGCAACTAGTAAGATGCGAGGGCTCATCACCAAGAGCCAAGAAGGGCGCAAGTTATGAAATGTGGTGAAATGATAGTGATGAAAGACAGACAAAGCTTTGGCGGAACCAAATTGGAAGCTACAAGCCAACTCCACTCGAGTGACTTCATAGTTTTGGATGCAACTTGCTTTGCGGTTTATCCAGACTTAGACCCGTAGATGGCCACATAGTAGACAAAATCTGGGTTTTTAGGATTTTAACTCTTTTGGGATTTTGAACATCTGTTTCATTTGTTTTTGACTCAAAGTTTGAAAATTTGAATTGTTTGCGTATGACCATTTGTACTTATTTGTCAAGAAGACCCCCTACACTTTGCCCCATGCTACTAGTAAGAAGCGTGGGTTTATCACCGTGGGCAAGGTATAGGCGAGTAAGGGCATTTCCATCCTTTCCCAACCCTACGTCACTAGTAAGAGACGCAAGCTCATCACCGAAGGTTGGTGGGGCAAGGAAATGTGTAAAATTAAAATTTTCTGTTTAATTACTTGTTGACTTGTTTTCTTGAGTAAAATGTCAGTATGTGCTTATTCCCAAAGAGATATGCATATGGGATAGATGTGACACCATGAAGCTTCTAGAATAGACCATAGGCAAGACACCTATCCTAAGAAGAAATCAAAGTGAGAATAAACTTGCAGATCTTGGTATGGTTACCGTTAAGACTTTGTCATGTCTATCTTTATTTGATAAAAGATTCCGAGATGATTCGATGATATATGAAGATGGAGAGGTATGATTAAAGAGCTTTATGCCAACAACATCATGAGTTTGTAGTGAATTGCTTTGAGAATAGATTCCTTGATCACAATTTATGTAAGAAACAAGTGGACAAAATGATCTTAATCTGTATGAAGATGCAATGTAGATAATTATACAAGTAGTGCTAGTTGCTTATGCGTAGAACCGCTTGAGGTGCAGGGAATTGACTGTTTCACCAAATTCCTCACCTTCTAGCGTACATAAGAGGTAAGCACCATTTCCGTAGTCCTTCATGACTCGGTATGGGCCCAACCATTTGGGCCGAATTTCCTTCCTTCGCCGGTCTTCTTGTCGATCCGGCTGTCTAGTCTTAGAACTAGATCACCTTCGTATATATCACGTTCATAGACCTTTTTGTTGTACTGCCGGCACATCCGGTCAGCATAGACTCTATGTCCGCTGCTCAGCATCTAACCTAGTTTCATCTAGGCTTTCTAGTTGAGAAAGACGTGCTTCTCTATAAGCGTCTTCATCCAGAATCCCTTGTAATGAAATGCGGAGACTGGGTATTTCGACCTCAAGTGGGAGAACTGCTTCTACCCCAAATACTAGCGAGAAAGGAGTTGCTCCCGTTGGTGTTCTTATTGAGGTTCGGTGGGCCCACAAGGCCGGATATAACTTCAAATGCCAATCTCGTTTGTTTTCTTTCACCGTTTTAAGGAGAATGGCTTTCAGTGTCTTGTTTGTTGCTTCAGCCTGCCCGTTGGCTTGGGGATAATACAAGGAAGCCGTATGATGGCTTATTTTAAATTTATTGCATAGCTCACGAACCTCTTCATTCTTAAAAGAAGTTCCATTATCGGAGATAATGATTTGTGGGATACCGTACCTGCAAATGATTTGGTTCAAAATGAACTTGGCGATTACAGAACCAGGTACAGTGGTAAGAGGCATAGCCTCTACCCATTTGGTGAAATATTCAGTGGCCGTGATTATAAAATTATGGCCGTCTGTGGATGAGGGAGAGAATTTCCCTATTAAGTCTAGGCCCCATGTAGAAAAGGGCCATGGAGTAGCGATTGGTTGCAGGACTTGTGCCGGCATGTGGATCTCATGGGAGAATTCTTGGCACTTACGACACCTGCGTACAAACTCTATTGCGTCATGTTCTAGAGTGGGCCAGAAATAGCCCATTCGATGTATTTTTCGAGCAGTGGCGTGGCCACCGAAGTGGCCTCCACATATTCCGCTGTGAGATTCATGGAGAATCTTCTTGGATTCCTCCGTGTCGACACATCTTAGGAGCATTCCATCGAATGCTTTTCGATAGAGCACTTGCTCTATAATGACGTATTTAGCTACGATTATGCGTAACCGCCTTCTTTGTTGTGGTGTAGCTCCTTCTGGATATGTATGGTCCATGATATAGTTAATGATATCAGCGTACCAGGGACACTCAGAGATAGCGGGTCGGGTTTCGATGTAGTATACGCACTCATCTGGAAAATTTAAATCTACTAGATCGCCTCCATCTAATGGGTTGTCAGCTAACCAATCCGCAATGATTTGTCCCTTAACTGACTTCTGATTTACAAACGTTAATTCGAATTCTCCCATTAAGGTTATAAAACGTCCAGCCTTTTTAGACAAGGACCCTTGTGTGAGGAAAGTTCGTAAGTGGTCCGTTTTTACCACGACCCTTGTTTCTTGATTTAGCATATAATGTCTTAGGCATTTGGTTGCAAAGACTATGGCAAGGCATTCTCGTTCTGCTTGTGTATAGCGTGTTTCATAGTCGAGCAACGTTCGGCTGATGAAATAAATCACGCGTTCTCTCTTGTTATCGTCTTCTTGGGCCAACATACAAGCCAACGAGACATTAGTAGCTCGTGAATATAGAATCAACGGGCGGTCTAGCTTAGGTGGCATTAGTGTAGGTGGTGACAGCAAGAAACGCTTAACTGCGTTAAAAGCTTCATTGCAGTCTTCGGTCCAATCAATGCTATAGTCTTTCTTGAGTAAATTATTAATTGGATGAATAGCGAAGCTCAAGTCCGGGATGAATCTTCGGATTGCACCTAACTTTCCGAGAAATGACCTGATTCCAGATTCATCCGAAGGTGGAACCATTTCGAGGACAGCCCGAATTTTGGTTGGGTCAACATCTATCCCTCGTGACGATATGATATAACCTAGGAGCTTCCCTCCCGTTACACCAAAGACGCATTTCTCTGGGTTTAATGTGACTCGTATATTCTATTAGACGTGAAAGAATGACGCGGAGTACTTCGGGATGGTCACAACACTTCTTGGCCTTAGCCAATAAGTCATCTACGTAGGATTCCATGATTTTATGAATTAGATCATGAAATATATATGTCATGGCCCGCTGGTACGTAGCACCGGCGTTCTTGAGACCGAATGGCATAACAACGTAGCAATAGGTTCCCCAAGGAGTTATAAACGTGGTTTTAGCTTGATCTTGCTCAGATATTCTGATTTGATTGTATCCCGAGAATCCATCCATGAGAGACAAAAGTTCAAAACCAGCTGTTGCATCAACAATAACATCGATGGATGGTAATGGGAAGTCGTCCTTAGGACATGCTTTGTTGATATCTCAAAAATCTATGCAGATGCGTATCTTCCCATTCTTCTTGAGAACGGGGACGATATTAGATACCCATTGGGAGTAGTCGACTGGCTTGATGAATCCTACCTGAAGGAGTTTTATTACCTCCTCTTTTACCATGAGAGCTACTTTGGGCTTCATGGGTCTTGATTTTTGTTTAATTGGCTTTGCATCTGATTTAGTGATGAGGTTGTGCACCGCAATGTGGGGTGCGACTCCTGTCATCTCCTTATAATTAAATGCAAATGCCTTCTGATGTTCTTTGAGGATCTGAGTATGTATTTCTACTTCTTCTGGGGTTAACGAAGAACCTAGTTTCAATATTCTCGGTTCATCTTCTGTCCCGATGTTGACATCGATTGTCTCTTCGATCAAAGAGGCGTTACCCTCTTCGAACTCAGGTGGTGCTGGAGGTAAATCCAAATCATCCCCATTTTCTACTGCGTATATGCTAGGTTCTATTTGTGAGGGGAGATCCATCATGGGATTCCCGAAATAGGAAGACGAATGTGGAATTAAGGACAAATCTAGCATATGATAGGAGAGATGTAATGCCGCATAGGCGTTTAAGTAATCCAAGGTAGCCACATCACTATCAATACGGTCTAAGATGGTAGATTTACTTTCGCTTGAAAGGGGATTTGTCATTATTTTTATCAATGGTTCATCACGAATGGACACCGTGAACTGGGTATCTTCTAACTCATTACTTGGAGTAAAACGTGATGCTGAAGTTGCTATTGAATCGGCGAGAAGATTTTTCTCTCGGGATTGCTTCAATGGATATGAAGTTAAATGCCTTGCTTAAATTTAATACGGCTTCTTTGTAAAGTGAAAGTGTTCGGCTTTGGTTTCGTATACTTCAGAAACTTGGTTTGCCACTAATTGCGAGTCTCCCAAGACTCTGATGTTATCAATACCAATTCTTTTGGCTAAGGTGAGGCCAAGGAGGAGGGCTTCATACTCAGCGCCGTTGTTTGTGCATTCAAAGTTTAACTTAAAGGCAAATGGGAGGACTTTCTCCTCGGGTGAAGTAAGAATTATACCTGCCCCCACTCCATAACGGCATTTAGCTCCATCGAAATGGAGAGTCCAATACTTAGTCGGGAGTATAGATGTTGGGGCATTTGCTGCGTTTGCACTCTACTTCTACCATACAGAGGTCCTCTGCTGGAAGGGAACCAACACCTAGGGAATATCCTATGCCTACTGAATCAAATGGTAAGAACATTGGTGAATCTTGTTCTATCAACTCAACGATTTTCGCAGTAGTCCCTAATGATACTGTTT